>JAQFVV010006209.1:4908607-6108607 GCA_028023455.1 Epiperipatus broadwayi | reverse complement strand
TAAGGATAAGGAAGAAGTAAATAAGGAAGTCCAGAAGGTGGTGGAGAATGTTATGGATGAAGCAGAAAAAGGAGACTCTGAGACAGTATTGATAAGAGATTATTAATTAGAGAATGTGGACATATAATTGCAAGTAAAAACAGAAACAGGTATGTAAGAGTATGTTTGCCTAGAACTAGAATTAGGGGTGTTACAGATAAAGTAAAGAAGCAAGGAAGTAGTAGATATGTATGTTAAGGTGGA
Organism: Epiperipatus broadwayi; assembly: GCA_028023455.1. Lineage (NCBI taxonomy): Eukaryota > Metazoa > Onychophora > Udeonychophora > Euonychophora > Peripatidae > Epiperipatus > Epiperipatus broadwayi. The sequence continues at coordinate 6,108,364 of JAQFVV010006209.1, read as the reverse complement.
GACTAATAATTTGTCAGAACCATCAAAGAGAGTAATGGATGAGTACACAGAATTAATGAAGATTAAAGGAAGAGTAGGAATAATTGGATTATTACCAAGATTTGGCAAGAGATATATGTTAGATATGGCATATTCTATAAATGAGATTGAAAAAATTGTGTGAGAGAAATGATGTTATGTTTGTGGATGTGTGGAATTTTTTTATTGGAAAGGGAAGTTATATAGTAACGAAGGATTGCACTTAGAAAAACAAGGAAGTGAAGTTTTAGGGAGTTTGATATATAAAAAATATAGTTTGGGAAACTTATAAAGAATGGTGGGGTTTTAAGTGGCAGTGTTATCAAAAAGAAGAATGGACAAGATGTAAGAAATAATCAAAGGGTAGTTGATTTAGATATAAATGTAGATGTGGAAAGAGAATGGAACTGTAAAATTAATGATAAACAAGTTATATATAAATGTAATGCAGAAGAAAGAGTCAAGAGAATTTATAGAAGAGTAATTAGGAAAGAAAAAATTGTTAAAATTGAGTATTTGAATATGCAAGTTGGTAAGAGACCAGAAAAGTGGCTGGAATTAAACAAAGCAATTAAAAATGAAAAGCTTAAGCTATTAGCACAGGGGTCCCCAACCTTTTTACTCTTAAGACACATTCTATAATACCGGCCAGGTGGCGGGCACTATTTATTTTTTTCAACCAGATGACGGGCATCATTTATTTTTTCAATATAAATTTATAGTTGGATATTGTTAATAACACACATAATGTACAAAAAAATATTTATTTCAAAAATAAAATTTTAACATATAATTAACGTTTATATTTTTACGCTGTAAAAGTATAGTATGCCCTACAATTTGATTACAATATAATACAATAATTTATACGATTAAGTCAAATATTTTTTTTACTTTTGGGAAATATATATATTCTAGCACGTGTGCGTATGTGACGCAACTGTTCTCAAAAGCTATAAAGTGTTAATATAAAATAGATAACTAAAAACAAATTAGCTGAGCGCTTTCAAAGGATCTTGCCTTCATAATCATAGCTTACTACTACATTTAATGATATGCAAATATGCTAATTCCATTTCTTCGATAAAGCATAGCACAGGGATACCCAACCCGTAGCTCGCGAGTCACATGTGGCTCGCGCAACCGTTTAATGTGGCTCGCATTAAGAAAAATTGATAAAATATTTTATGTTCCTTGACGCGACATGCACACACTAAAAAATAAACATTTTTACAATACAAAAGATAATGATATGCAGTGTCAGGTTTCACATTAAATAAAATAATTAAAATATACTTTTCCTGTAATTGTAATTTATATGTATGTTACCAAATTTTTAATAAATAAATAAAATGTATTTACTTTTTTTTCTTTTTAACATATTACACCAAAATATAATATGAAAAATGTAATATATAATTGTGGCTCCCCAAATTTTTTTAAATTCTCAACTGGCTTGTGTCAAGTTAAAGGTTGGGCATCCCTGGCATAGCACGTCTCCTTCCTATTTATGGCATCCTTTGAAAGCACTCAGCTCATTTGTTTTTAGTTATCTATTTTATATTAACACTTTATGGCTTTTGAGAACAGTTGTATCACACACGGACACATGCTAGAATAATTTATAAGAAATTTTAAAAATTAAATTTATTTGTATCAGATAAATAAGTTTTTATCGTGTTCGGATAGCGGCGGGCACACGTAAAATGATCTGCAGGCACCAAGGTGCCCGCGGGCATATGGTTGGGGACCCCTGTATTAGCAGTAGTGGAAACACATCTAAGAAAAGAAGAACCTATCCTGGAAGACTTGGTATGGCAGGATACAAATAGACAAGAAAAAAGGGGTGGTGGTATAAGAGTTATGTCAAAAAAATATTTAAATACTATTTAATGTCAAGAACATGTGTGGTTTGGATAAGATTAGATAAATAAGAATGGATAGTGGCTTTAGTATATATAGCCACTGAAGACAGTCAAACTATAATGGAATGGAACAATAGCATATATGAATGCCAATTAAGGATATACAGAGTTTCAAAGAAAAAGAGAAGAGGATAATAGTTGCAGGGGATATGAAAGGACATATTGAAGAAATTGATGATGTAGATAATAAGAATGAATAGTTTTTGAAGCTGTTTGTCACAGAGTGAATTTGAGCATGGAAAACTTATCAAATAGTTATGAGGGACAATACACATGGTCTAGAAATAATATATTCCACACAATATTTTATATATTAGTAGAGAAAGAAGGAATGAATAAAATTCTGAAAATTAAGGTGTTTGATATTGAAGACAGAGTATGTAATAGTGATCATAACTTCTTTATAATAGAAATGTTTAGTAATGTGATGGAAAATAATAATAAAAGTAGTAAGGATAGTGAAAGATATGGATGGAGAGAGAATGATAAGACCAAATTAGAATATAAAATAAAAGTTCAAAAAAACATGGAAGAGTTGGTTGGGGATGAGTATAAGGACTGTTGTGGTGAAATAGAAAAAGTGGCAAATAGGGTTTTAGGTGAGAATATTCAGAAGAATAAAAGTAATGGTAAAGTGAGAGTTATTAAAAATGTAAAAGAGAGGAAAAAAGCATGCAGAGAATATAAGTGTGCTATTAAGAACAAAGAAAGTGAAAAAGATAGTAATGATAAATGGGAAAAGTACTTAGAAAAAAAAAAAAAGTTGGCTAAAATAGATAATTATATAGAGAGAATGAAATTGAATAGTAAATTGTTGGAGGGTATTAATAAAAGTGGAAGAGATGGGAATAAAAATTTTGGAAATACATTAAAAGGAATATAGGGGAGAGAGAAATAGTATTACTAGATGATGACGGAATAAAGTGTAGCTCTAGAAAAGAATTTTAAGAGATAAATTTTAAATAAGTATGTAGTGGATATAGTAAAGATGTTAGATGTGAAGGACAGAGTGATAGCAAACATGAAAGCATATAGTAATGGGAATATTAGGTTTACAGAAAATGAACTGAATGAGGCAGATAAAAAATTGAAAAGTGGAAAAACAAGAAGTTTGGATAAATGGACAGCAGAGATGGTAATGAATTTAGGGCATAGGGAAAAATTAAAACTATTATCATGTTTTAATAAGATGGCATAGAAGAGAGATTTTCCAGATAATTGGAGTAATACAAAAGTAAGACTACAATTTAAAGGAAAGGATAAGGATCATAGAAAGTTGAATAATTACAAACCGATAGTGGTAATGTCAGTACTATATAAAGTTTTCTTATATATGGTGGCTGGAAGAGTTGCAAAATGGATGGAACAAAATAATATGGGAATGGATGGAGTTTTAGTGGATATTATTAAGAAATTATATGATAATTACTATATGTATCAATTAGGGAATATTGAATCAGTTAAAATTAAAAATTGGGTGGGACTAAGGCAAGGATGCTCTATGTCACCTATTTTGTTTTTGTTGTATTTGAGAGAAATGGAGATATCAAGGGAGTATATATATTGTCGGGTCTTTTATTTGTGGATATCTTTTTGTGTGCAGAAAGAAGGGAGCATATGGAAGTTATGCTGAGGACATATGCAAAGGTGGGTAAAAAGATGGGGATTAAATTTAGTGAAGAAAAATCAGAAAGTAATGATGATTAATACTGGAGAAAGAGAAGACAAAGAATTTTTATTGGGGGATATAAAGTTAAGGGTAGTGAATAGATATAACTATTTGGGAATATCTTAAGTAATCAGAGAAATTGTTTGAATGAATGGAAAAAAAAATTGATAAATGAAGCAAAGAAAAGAAAGGGATTGACAAAGAAATTAACAGTGTTGTCATATAATAAATATGATGTAGCTATAATTGTATGGTCGTGGCAGTAGCAGGATTAACATATGGTAACGATGTGTTATGTGTTAGTAAAGGGGTATTATATTACTTAGAAAAAGTACAAAGAGAAGTATGAAGACATGTATTAGATGCAGATATGTGGATGAAAAAGGAGGCAATTCAAGGAGAAATGGGATGATCAAGTTTTTACACAAGAGATGCAAAAAGCAAAATGAAAATGTTTGGCAGATTGTAGTTTATGGATAATAAAAGAATAACCAGAATAGTATTTAATTGGGCTATGAATAAAGGGCCGACAACAAGATGGGTGAGAAAGATTATGTGCTATGCATAAGATTTGGATAAAGAATTTATGTCAGTATACTTATACAAAAGCTGAGATGATTGTGTTAGGAGAATTGTTGAGTGTTATAGTAGTAAGGAATGGGATAGAAAAATAGATGCATTAATAAGGAATAGGGAATTGGAGAACTAGTATGGAGAGTAAAAAGAGTTTAAATATATAAAAACAGGTTGGGTGCAAGTTAATTTATGATAATAGCAAGGAAAGTAGTTTACTGTTTAAGGCTCGAACACGATCTTTAGCAATGAGGGATTATACCCGTAAATGGGAAAATGTGGGTGATTTAGTCTGCAAATTGTGTAAGGAAGACATAGAAAATATTAGGCAACTGTTAATTGAATGTAAATGCCTGAAAATAGAAAGGATACAAATAATAAAGTTGTGGAAGAATAAATATAAGGAAAGTGATTATACAGAAAGTGGATTATTGATTTTTATGCTGGGTTTGGGGAAAGATAAAGTGGATTTAGATATAAAGGCCATGGAGTTAACAAAGATTATGTTGTGGAAATGGGATGGAGCAGGATATGAAAAAACTTAGAGGGGGGCGTGGAAAGAGGAGATAAGGTGGCAAATAGGTTTCTTTCGTCATAGTTGCTGAGAGATTCCTGACTCCTTACAAGAAAAAGTCACAGTTCATCACATCACACCAACATACCCAGAATAGTTTCCAGCTTATGGCTTCCATTAATAGGATATTTAGGAATATTGAATAAGTCAGCACTACTATCAAATCCAAAAGTTTCTCACTGATAAAAGCCATAAGCTAGAAACTAGTTTATGAATATTGGATAAGACAGTACTGGATAGGAATTAAATAAGCACTAGCACCTACTGATTAATAAAGCATACCCTGGATGGGATGTGGTGAAAGCAAAAGAATGTGCTGCTAAACAGCATTGTGTAAATAGGGATCGTGTGATGTCTTATTGGTTTTATAATTAGATTTATTTAAAATGTACTTCTGATATTCATTTATATTAATCCTATTTAAGAAAATTCTTGATAGACTAATCAAGAGATCATTCAAAATAAACAATTTTTGAAGCTCACATATTCTTCCAAATATTTCAATATTATTATCAAAAAAAAAAAAATTACATTATTATGTAAATTAATAATATAAAAGGACATTACCAAAGCTAAGACTATTACAAGTTTCATAGAGACTTTTAATATATCAAAATTATTTTTAAAACTTTGATATTTCAATGTGTACCTTGCAGAATAATACTGTAATTGGTTATAATAATGTAACTCCAAACTTGAGTGCAAACATAAATTAGGTTAAGAGTGTGGCAAGAAATGAAAAGCTATTATTAACGATCAAATGTTCTTTCTTGGTTATAGTACCATCTTATAAAACAACTTCAATCTACCTTAGTGCAAAAAAATTACCAAAACGAATAATAAATATCAATATAAAGCATATTCAACACTTCTGTACTTCACTTTTAATCTGTACTCTGTGTAATCTATGCAAGCATGAATAATCAGTGAATAGCAAATGGTAGTAAACTTTCAAAATTAGTTCTTAGATATTGCCGTCCCCGATAGAAAGTATGCATTTTCATAATCCAGCAGATATTTTTTTATGATTTTTGTTATTCCAGTCAATGGCTAAAACTTTCAAAAAATAAGATTTTTGAATTCAAGCATTGTCTTTTAAATGCAAGTATTACTTTGATATAATATAAAGAAAAATCTGTTAGATGTTATTTTATTCTAAGGCATTAAGGTAGCCAGTTTTACTTGCTCTTCTTGCAGTGAGACAGATTTGGTCTATCTCTGCTCTCTGTGTCAACTTTTTTATTGTTACATCCTTATTTTTGTAACTGGATTTTAATATTTCTGTTTTTTGAAGCAATGACTTACTGCTTTTTAATTATATTTCTGCATTTTGAAAAGTTTTCTTTTTAATTAATTAGTTTTTCAATAAATTTCTTTTGTCTGAATTCTCTCATATATAAATAATCTTTATTCAATTACCATAAAAGTTTTCTTATGAATTGCTCTTTTTAAATTACATATATATGATAAATGACATTTATTATTGATACACATTATTTTTTGCAGCCATTTTATTTATTTCGGGGATGTTCTGCAAAGTATAGAAAAAAATGTCAGCTACTTTGTCAATGCATTGGTGGCCTAGTGGTTAGCATAGCTGTCTCCCAAGCAGCTGGCCCGGGTTTGCTTCCCTGTCAACACATTTGACATATAAAAAAAAAAAAAAGCAGGAAGGTTCATTGAAAAACATTTTCATTGATATTGCTTATCAAATTTTTGCTTTCACATAAGATCTTTAAAAGTGATTTTCTTTACCATGATCACTTTCACTTTTTGGTTTCTACTATAAAACTGAATAGATTTGTATGTATTCCTTATATGAGGTTGATAAATAAGATTCAAGTGAAGAATGTGATATATATATATTACATCATTACCAGATTATGTGTATCTAATTTTAGTATTATTAAATATGTATATTTAACATTTATATGATGTCAGATTCATTTTCTAGTTGCTCACATTTTTAATATATAATCAAATAAAAAGCATAAGGACTTTTCCAAATTTACACTTCTTATCACTCTAATCATTGCGTGAATTACTACCATTAATCATATTTTATTTTGTCATTTTTAAACACTATTCAGATTGTAAAAATGCAATAAGTAAATCACAAAACACCTCTTATATCATATACTAATCATAACAAAGATTTTATTTGTACTTATTTTATATTTTATGCATTATTGTTATTAACCTTTGTCGAGGTCATATTAAGTGTTAATTCATTTAATAATCCATCTTTGTTTTGTATTTATGAGCCTCGTTTAAATTCATAAATTAAAAAAATTGTAAAATGAAAAACTAAACGCACATTTGTTACAATGGTGAGAATTATTAGAGCAATGCAATGCTTATAAAATTAAACGTATTTGGTGCACTAACAAACCATGAACGCTATTTCCCTAACATAAATATGAAGAGGCTACAAACCAAATGAATGGAAATATCATACCCAAATATTCCATCAGCCTCATGGTTCTGGTACACCTATGCGATAACTGAAGATTTTGGAAAGATAATTTTCCTTGAGATTCAGGAAAGGAATTGCCAAGTGACACTGAAATTGAAATGTATTCATCATCAATAATAAATTTTGGAATGAAATATTTTACACAAATGAAATTAATGAAGACTGCATAAATTTTAAGATAAATATTAAAAGCTAACAAACTTTATTTTAAAGAGAAATTTGTTAGGTACAGAGATGTAATGAAATTTTTTTAATCATTTCAAATATGGATAAATTCTAACTTTCTACATTTGCAACAATAAGTTTGAATTAATTAATTATGCATCTGCTTAGAAAAATCAATTTATGTAGAGGTTTGTTATCGATTATAATCTAAATATGTTTTTAAATAGCCTTACTTCAAAATGTACATAGCTTTACCTTCAAGACAAATTGCAATTACTGCTAATTAGCCTATCATATACAAAAGTTTTTTGGAGTATTATTAAAATTGAAATTGGTGCAGAGAAAAAAAAGTTTGCAATTTTGAAATATAAATTTGGAAGAAAATTTAAAAAAATAAAATAAAATATATAGGATTAAAAATGTAAGAGAATTACAATTGTGATTGAGATACAACATCAACTGAAGCTATAGTAGTGATGATTTTAAGGTTATATTTTATTATTGAACTCTTTGAGTTAAGCTTACAACAATTCTTTTTTAAAAATAAAAATACAAACTTTTAAAATGGAATAAAAATATATTGAATATAATAATTTTCCCTTGATAATCAAGCAATATATTTTTAAAAATATTTTATTTATTTATTTTTAGCTATAAAGACAATTGCTGGACGGCCTATATTCAGTATAAAGTCACAAGCAGAGTGCAATAATTCCATACAGTTTTCCATATTTTTCCCCTCTCTTTATTCACATTCTATATTCAGAGATTGCAACATATCAATTTACAGTTCATTTTTGTGTAACTAACAGCAGTAATCTATTCTATCATTACATTCTAGATTAAAACATAGATAATCAATTGATACCAATAAAGATCAATTAGCTAGAAATTAATCTGAAAATTTGGTTGGTACTGCCAACTTATGGCTACTATTAATTATTCATACTTACATAGATGCTCTTTGGAACAGTGACAGAATGAGTTGTTGATATGTTTTATCTTTCTTTCAGGCATTCGTGCAAAACCCGTTATCTCACATCAATTCCTCTCACTGTAGAATTATACATTCCAGCATAAAAGTTTTTATTTTAAGCACCATTCAATTCATTGAAGGTTCATACATATTTCTCTTTTCATAAATTATATCCCTAATTATAATACTGTAATATGGAGTGAACAAAGTCTCCATATACACTTTTTTTCTATGTTAAATATGCATTTCAAATGCACCCCTTTGTTATTCTCTATTATTTTCTGGTATGTGGGCCCGTGTAAAAAAAAAATGAGCTGGTAGAAGTCTCAACATTGGAGACCACTTAAGAAGATTAAAGTGACTATTTCAAGAACTATATTTGGAAAAAATATAAATTATTTTCTTATGAATGTTTATGTTTAACAATTATCTAGATCAGTGTTTCTCAATGAGAGGTTCGCAAAAAAAAATTTTAGTGGTCGTAAAAAGCTTATAAATTTGTTTATATTTATTACATTTCTTTTTTCAATCTTTTAAATTATGACTAATTTTATTAAATTTATCTTTAATTCAATTCTAAGATTTTCTTTTGCTTGTTGTTTTATTCATAATAAAGAAATAAAATACTCCAAAAAATACAAAAAAGTTTCTATTTCCTAGTATCAATCATCTCACAATAAAAAAAACTACTCCATTAACAATTTTGCGTATGCACACTTCATGTATTGATGCGGACTTTTTGGTATGTTCAAAAATAATCTAATAGTTATCAGTAATATGTACTATGTAATTTGCTATAGTCAGTCAACTGGAATTGCACTGGCATGCAGTTTATAAGAATTACTATATAATAGGTGTGTATTATAATTTAAAGTATATTAAATATTTGATATTTACTTTTTTGATAAATTTTAGCCATTTAAAAATAAATAATAACAAGAAAACATCAAAAACTATTGCAGACTTTTTCTAAAAACCAAATACACCTGAGTCTCGTTTTACGCGGACTTATTTAACATGATTTTGAAGTTACGCGATTCGTGTTTCACCAGAAGTCGAACTCCAATATTGCGCTATTACTTTAAATAATAAATTTCGCGCACTCACATTATATTGAAAGTAATAGCACATTATTGAAATTCTACTTTCAACTTAGTAATTTCAATATTTTCAGTGCTTTATAATAGTAAGATTTTATGCAATAATGAAATTAAAATCATGATTTCCACATTTTATGTATACACACATTAAATTTTACAAGATTATAATGTAAATTTGTTCAAACATTGTGCGTGTTAATTTTGCATTTTAAATCACATTCTGTTTTTGCTTTTTAAAAAAGAACATTTAATCAATTATTAATCATTTAGTGTCCGCAAGTTTATTTTTAAAAGATGAGTAATAGCAGTGGGCACAATTAAAATTGAAAATTAAAGACAAAAATAAGAATTTAATTTTTAGTTGTTAGATTAATTACTAATTACGTTGTCACCAGAAAACCATTAATTAACACAACACGAGAATGACATTGGCGCTAGTTGTATTTCATCTTGTGAAGAATCTGATTTTTTTATCAGTTTGCTTTACTGGCAAATAGCGATAATAATTAAAACGTGTATAAAAAAATATAAATTACTGTAAATTATGCATAAAAATATATTGTTTTGAATAAAATTAAATATTATAGTTAAAAAAAGTTTGTCTTGTATCAATTTTTTTCAAATTTGAAATTTTTTATTAGTCATATTTTGTTTTCTTATATTTTTTTTTTTGCACGAATTTTAAAGTAAATTTTACATTGGTGCTTTGCTTTTACGCGAGTTTTGAAAAATCACAGTCCGTATCCCCCCTTTTTTAAGGTAAGTTACGTCTATTTTTGCATGATTTCGTTTGCGCGTGTTTTCTGAGGAACCTATCTATCGCGTAAAACGAGACCCAGGTGTATAAGTACTTTGAATGCTAATGAAAATATTTATTCACAAAATGATTTGCCTCAGGGAAAATGAAAATTTACCAGTCTTCGTCACTTCAATATTAATTATTTAAAATTTGTTTTCATTTCTTGGCCTGAGTCACAAAAAAATTTACCAGGCCTCAATGAGTTATCTGCAGAGAAATTTTTTACAATGAATGTATGGAAGCCAGCAAAATTAATGTCTTTTACATATCAAATATTCAAATCTATAAAATAAGCTACTGGATTTTTTAAATGTAAAAGTGTTAAATTAGAAAATCAAAAATCATCTTTTAAAAAAAATTTTTAGTTGATAAGTCTCTTGTAAAAGCATATTTAGTTGCTTTAAGGATTGTTATATGCAAAAAGCAGTGACTCTACTGCTGAAAACTTAATTAACCATGTTTAATAGACATGTTCTGAAATCCTAGATATGGTTGCTGGAGACAAAATTAAAACTTTGAGTATAATACTATACAATGCAAATTTGGTGAATTAGTGCCTGATGTTGAAGATCAATTAATTCAAAAAGTAAGCAAATCATTCATTGTTCGCAATTCAAATAGACAAATCTACAGATGTTACCAATAAAGCTATACTTTTATGTTATATTTGTTATGGTGATTATGAAATCAAGGATGTAAATGAAAAAAATTTGTGTTGTGTTGAACTTTCTAATCACACAATTAGTTTGGATATATTTAAAGCAATTGATAATTACATCCAGAAGAAAATTGGAAAAATTGTGTTGGTTTATGTACTAATGGAGTAGGCAAGTATGGCCGGAAAACATTCAAGAGTTGGAAAAAAAAATAAAGAAGTAGCAGATGACAAATGATTTTTACTCATTGTGTTATACACCATGAACATTTAGCTGCTAAAAAATTTGTCTCCTGACTTGAACAGTGTTCTTACTCAATCGATAAAAAATAATAAATCATATTAAATGCAACACATTAAATTTAAGACTATTTTCAAGTTTATGCAATGAAATGGGATCTGGACATGAAAATTGATTACTTCATACAGAAGTGTGATGGTTGTTAATAGGGAAAATATTAACAAGATTTTATTTATTAAGAAACAAAGTTGAAACAGTTCTAGAAACAAAAAAATAAAAATTAAGATTATATTTTCCATGACAACAATTGGATTGCTAAACTGGCCTACTTGTCACATATTTTCATTAATAAATGAACTAAATTTAAGGCTGGCAATGAAATAGTACTACTTTTGATTTATGGAATAAAATTGACGCATTCAAGAAAAAGTTAAAACTACAGTGGAAGCATGCAGAAGAAAAAAAATTATGAAATGTTTCATTCATTTTCAGAATTGATGAATGAAGATAATTAAATATCAGTGAATTGAAAAATACTATTTATGGACAGTTAATGGCACCTTTGTTGTGCATTTGATCAATAATTTTTCTCAAGAAAAAAACACGCAGGAAGACAATATGTGGATTTTAAATCAGTTTATTGAACAAAAAATGAAAAAGTTGATAGACTTTAAGTTGCAATGATACATTAAAGTTAAGTATAAATCAATTTTGGTTTAAAATTAAAACTGAATATCCAAAATTACGTGAAAAAGCCTTAAGAATGTTATTACCATTTTCAACAACATACTTATACAAATTGACATTTTCATCAATAACTCTCATAAAATCAAAAGAAAGAAATTGTTTATTAATAAATTCGGCAGTGGGCTTAACAATCACAAATATATCTCCAAGACTTGATAGGTTAATTACTGAAAAGAATCAACAACAATCACACTAATTTATGGTTTTATAATTATCTTTTGCTCAGTTATTTAAATATTATTCTTTGTTTTTCTTCAATTTTCTTTATTATTAGTTTAATATTTTGTTAATTTACTTTTGTATAGTTTTGTCGATTATTCTGGGATTTTTTTTTCTATCATCCTTTGAATATATATATTAAATTTGATAAACCCTACAATAATTATGTTTTACTATGAAATACCTGCCCTTTCAACCATTTTTTTTTTGGTGCAATACTTAATTTGGTCCTTAATAATAATAATAAAAAATTTTTAATGGTATTGGTCTGCAGCACTGATCTAGATACTAATTAGTCTTCCATTCTTTAGAAACATGTTGTACTGTTTAAACACATGCATTATAATTAAAAGCAAAAAACAATGGTATCATTTTTTTAAATATAACTGAATGAGTGATTATTAAAAAAGTATACACATTGTAATTATAATAATTAAATAAACTATAAACATGTTACAAATTTTAACTATTATACTTAAATGAACCATTTCTTAATTATAATATTGCTATTTTATATATTATATTTAATCAATTATTATAACTACAGAGTAATTCCTTTTAAACTATCATTTATTTATGATCACTAATTTATCTTTCTAATACAATTAAGTAAAATTTCTTTCTAATACTAATTTTAAAAATAATGCAGGCAATAGAATTAACCTACTTCCACTCTCCTAGGCAACTGTAGAGAGAAATTACATTATACTTTAATATGTTGGTTAAAAATATATACTAAAAAATATGATTTATAGGGAAAAAATTTGGTCTATGTGGAAAGAATAAGGCAACTATAATCTTGAATTCCTTTCCTGGCTTTGTTAATACAGCACTATTCTTTTTTTCTGCACATGTATTCAATTAGAAGACAACTGAGTATTTAATCCTTTTTCTTTCATCATTTTCTGAGAAACCCAATTAGTTTTATAAATGTATGTCTCGAATTTCTCTCAGATTTTATTAATTTCTCTCAGATTTTATTATTTTCGACTATATTTGTTTATTTATATACTCTATTTATAAACATTTTTGCTGCCTTGCTGACTTACAAAAGAATTAATTTTAGAATGCCTTTTATTTAAGATGTCTGTGATGGTCTAGTTATCTTTCTGTCATGCTTTTAAATTTTTCTACAAGACAAATTATAAATTATTTTTTGACTTCCAAAATCAGAATCTCATAAAATTGTATTTTTTTTTTTTAAAGAAAAAGATTAATATATATATATTTTTTTTAAAAAACAACTCTTGCAATAACATTAATCTCCGATGATTTATTTAAATAAATTCAATGTTTTTTGGGATCTTCTTGAATTAGGAACTATTGGTTGCTTTGTTAATTAATACACAAAATCGACATAGCAAAATAATAAATAGAGACGAAAATATAATATAAAACATTTTAGTATTTATACAGTGTTAAAAATAGTTTTGTATATAAAACCTATAAAATTTCTAGCATCTTGTCAACTATATCTAACATCTCAGATTGTTGGTGGCATTAATCACAACTGTTTTTTACATTTTAGATATTCATTTTAGTAAGCTTTAACCAATTTAGAGTTATCAAAATCAGTAGTAAATGTTGAATAAATAAATAAACCAATGATGTAATGAAATATATATATAAGGCAGTTTTCTAGATATTTATTTACACTATACTTTAAAAATAAATGGTATCCCAAATCATAAAAGCTAAAAACATTCAATGTGTCAAGTAACTACTATATATTTATTTAATATTAATACTATTTAAAAATTGAACTCTCTTAATAGCATACTATTTTAAACATTTCTTTTAAATTTAAAATTCTTTACAACAGCTACTGAAAATAATAAACCACATAAAAAGAAACAAAGAACACCATTAAAATAATTGAATGGTTTTGTTATTATATGAAGTTTAAGCATGAAAATGACAGTAGTGAGCTGTAATCCATAGTCGTTTGAGAATCTGCCAGTCTCCCACTTCACTAAACAACACACAAGGTCAAAAACACTATTAAAATTTAATAACAAAGTAGAAATATTAAAAAATGAACTGTAAAATCAAATTATTAGTCAAATAAAGGTTCCTAATTTTTTTTTTTTTTAAAAAACCCTCAACATGTCACATGACTTCTGAAAAACTTTTTTTTTATGGCTGAATATAATATTGCAGTGTCAATGGTATATAATATTAAACATTCAAAACTCAAACTTAAAAATATAACCAAATATTTATTCCTTCTACATGTACGTAATTAAATTGTACCCAGGTTCTTTTACATCATAATTTACATGTATAAATCTATTAAATAACCCCAATTTTTCTAATAATGAAAAATAAAATTAATGGCATTTTAATTCCTTTAGAAAAAAACTTGTAACAGAGAGCATGATGGGTCATTTATAATGTAAAATTTGATTAGCACAATGACTCAAGCTTAGTGCTTTTTAAAAATTATGCACAAGCATTGCCCTCAATATTAGCTAATAAGATTTAAATTAATTTTAGTAATACATAACAAATATATTAGTTAATAAACTCCACATCAGATCTTCTGTAATAAAAGAAAGTATGATATCATTGGCCACATATACAGCAACCATTAAGATTATTTATTAATATAATTTGTGGGGAGATAATGATCAAGACCTCAGGAAGAAAAAAGCTTCTATGCTAAATTATGTTAGAAACAAATTCTAAACAAATTCATCCTTTTAGTTATCTATTTTTAATATTAAAATGTTTTATATATGTAAAATGAGGATTTACTTTTAAGTTATTACTGGATCAATTTCTTCTATAATGTTCTTTTTCTTTTTAAAACAAATTCTAGTTTGATAACTGCAGCTCTATTCTCCTAATAGTTTATACTTTTATAATGTGTAAATAGTATGCTTCTCTATAGTTCATACAGTCATATTTTCATGATTTATTTATATATAATTCTTTTCTGGTAGAAACTAGTATGAATACACACACACACACACCTAACATAAGAAATAAGATTCAGAAACAGAAGATACAAAAAAAACAATTTCATTATTACATATATAGATTAAAATATTATTTAGTTAAGAAAACAAATTACAATATTTAGAAATAATGTTAACAAGTAAATTGTTTCTAACTAAAATCATTCAAGATCTAAATATCAGATCAATACCTACAATCAGTAAAGTCAATTCAATATTATCCACAACGTCAACATAGAAGTAGCTAAAAAATAAAAATAAAAACTATTGACTGCTATGGACACAGTATTTTAAAACTTCTGGAATGGATAAAAAGAAGATTTCAAAATAATAAATTTTGGCAAATGTCATGATCTGTATTAATATTTATTCTTAAAAGCTGTAATAAAAAAATATTATACAAAAGTTGTCTTCATTTCACATCTTTTTATTAAATGATATATTCTAAATAAATTGCTCTTTTTTACAGTATTTTTAACTTATAAAATATCTAACAATTTCTTTGATGAAGCCTGCAAGTTAGTCGAAACTATCAGAAATGTTAAAAATAAAAACTTAATTGGAAAAAATTCAATTTAAAATAAACATTCTTGAACAAAATTACTGTTTAGGAGAAATTGTTTTCAAAATTACTATAAAATACAGGAAATCACCTTGTGATGAAATAGTAGCACATCCTCTTGCTATGCTTACAACCTGAATTGAAATATGGGTCAAGAAACTTAAAATGTTTCTTTTAAGTCATAGCAAACTCAAGTACAATCATCCAATATTAGTTGACAAATGACTATCTATCTATTCCTAAGTTAAAGAGTAAAATAATATAGAAAAAAATATTCAAATTCTCACAACTTAGTAAGTGAAAAGTCTGATGAGTCTTCAATGTTTCTTTATGAAAGATTGTTATAAAAGGCCTTTCCCACAGTAGGCTATTTAAAAACTGGTTTTCCTTGCATTAAATTTGTATGCATATTAAGTTCTCATTAAAAGACAAGGAGAACAATTAAGCAAGAGATTACTACAATTTATGTACTAACATTCAATTATCAATTGTAACAGCTTACCAATACTATTACCATCTTAACACTATTTATCCTAACATTTCAATTTTGGTCATTAAACTGATTATTATTGAAAAGTTTTTAAAAAGTGAATAAAATGAAGACTTAGAAAATAAAAGAAAAGCAAAAATGGTCAGCTATAATAGGCAATTCAAAAATTTCAAAAGAGTTCTTATGTCATTACAATGTACTTAATTTGGAAAAAAAAAAAGTTGTCAAGCATTGGTGGTCGAGAAGTCAGCGACAGCTGCTTTACAAGCAAATTATCCCGGGATAGCGGGTTCGCTTCCTGGCTGATGCTATGACACATGGGGGAAAAAATAAGTTTATAAACATATAATAGTACTTAATACTTTTGCCATATAATAAATTTTATTACAATAAAAAAATAATTACGGAGTATCATACAACTTTCAAAATATCAATGTCGAATACTTTAATGTAATTATTTTCTGGTTATTTGACTATAGATTCCGATGTCCATAAATTAATAAATATGCTTGATTTAGTTTAATTAAAGGTATGAGAATGGTCACAACCCGGGGCGCCTCTGGCATTTGAACCTAGAAAAATTTATAAAGGGCGTCCAAAAAAAAAAATTTTTTTTTTAATTTTTGGTTCCGGCGTAGCCCTGTCACTAGCCAGGGAATAGCGAGATTAAATAATATAAGTCTTATCTAATTGATTTCAACATTAAAAAATAAATAAAATAAGCCACGCCAGTAATTAACATACAAACATTTATTTATGCACATATATATAAGTTTAAAATTATTTTAGTATTAGTTTACTTTTAACATTTAACTTTTTTTAATTTGTTTTGTTTTAATTTACCTTTAATTACTATTATATTCTAATTTTACTTTTAATTAGTTGCACAGATGGGATTATAAAGCTTGTTATAACAGTTGCAAGATCGGTTACATAGATTAAGTTAAAAACCCAAAGTAAACATGCTCAAAATATAAAATTTTGTTACG
This sequence comes from Epiperipatus broadwayi, assembly GCA_028023455.1. NCBI lineage: Eukaryota > Metazoa > Onychophora > Udeonychophora > Euonychophora > Peripatidae > Epiperipatus > Epiperipatus broadwayi. Next base: position 6,091,226 of record JAQFVV010006209.1, on the reverse strand, counting down.
ACATGGGGGAATTTTATGTAACCCAATAGTATTCACGATAAGATACTTGCTTGTCACCAATAACTTAAAAGCTCAATAATTTTTAGTTCACGTGGTTCTTTTTATCGATGTCTTATTTTTGTCAAATATGAAAACAAAACATAGTTACATAAACATCCTTCATAAACAACTTAAATTTATGCTTTTTTTTAGGGTCGCGAATACTACTAGTTTGTTGAAATTAAAAATTTCTTCTCTATTTAACCCTAGGCTAAAATTCAGTCAAACTCTCTTTTCTCTGATACATCGATGTATTCAATGTAATAAATCCACCAAAAGAATTAAGAAAAGATTGCTCTCAATCAGATAGGAATATTACATCTATCTAACGAGAAGAACAAAAAAAAAAAATCCGCTTATATTCCTTCCATAGGCAAACGGGTGGTGGGTATATGATGTCCCCTACGTCTCCGTTACTCTACTAACTACATCAATATATCCAATCCATTGACCCAATCTAACAACGACATAAATAACCTAAGATTACCCTCCCCTAATATAACTTTACAAATCTATACCCTTCCGCCCGACTTAAGTTTAACATTTTTATAATTAATTTAACGGAAAACAAAAATCATAATAAAACTTAAAGAACAAAAAATAAATAAATGGAAATGATTTTACAAAATAAATACATTAAATAAAATTATAACTAATTAATAAATATGTTGGCAGATAGAATAATATTGCAATCATTTAAATCTGGAAAGTTTTTAATTTACTGTTCATAAATTTTAAAGTTCTTACGGTTATTTAAATAGTTCATCTTCATATATTCCTTGCGTTGAAGTAATTGGTCCGAAGATTGGTATCCTGTTGGCAGATTTATTTATCCATCCGGAGATTTTTTAGTGTAGTTGGTCCTCAATGTAGAAACGATGGTTCATTTTTCTTCCTTTCTTAGCAGAACTGAAGGGATTGAAGCTGTGCGTCTTTTTCAATCCCCTCAGCACTAACACCTAGCTGTTACATCGTAATAATCATCAATAACTAGTCACTAATTAATAATTTCCAAATTTTCCTTTTATACGTATTCGAAGGATTGACTTAACATTACTCACCGATGCATGGTCCTTTCGCTGCGGTCCGATTCCATAGGGATTTCTTCTTATTTGCTAACAGTTTCTATTGTTTTCTTATCTGAGGTGTTTTTACATTTAAATGGAAGGCTGGTTTACATTTAACTAATTAAAATCATTTCCATTTCTGATTTATTAACTGTTTTCAAATAAAATATGTTTAAAGATAAATTTAAAGATATAATTTTATCTCCAAATCTTTTTAAAATTTAGTTTTAAAATACTTTTTCTTTAATAAAGTTTTATTTTAATAATTTTTCATTATCTGTGCGATTTAATTAATATATAAGAGTTTAAGATGATATTTAATTTCAATTTTTAATTCTTAAAGAAAATTTTTAAATGCGAACTTTTTAATTTACTTTCATGTTTAATAAATTAAAAAAAAAAAACAATGTAACGAACGTCTATGCTCGTTACAAAAGATAAAACAAAGAATAAATTGAGTTTAAAAATATTTGATCAATAGATCGTTGACTAAGTTTCAATCTGGAATTAAAGTGAAAGAGCACAATTATTTGATTTTTAAACATATTTAGGGCATACATTCATATAAATTGTTAACAATAACATACGTAAATGCTTATTTAAACATCTGTTTTTTTTGATAGGTGAACCTAAAAAAAAAATCATGAGCAAAGATGTGATACATATATATTGCTTTTACTGATGTGGACAATGTATTTGACTCAGTTAATCAAAAATTATTTTTGCAATATATGTAAACTATCATTATTTGGAAATCCCTGATTCTAAGACTTTTTGCAATTTTTCCTTTTCAATTATTAAAACATTAATTTTACTATTTATAATTTTATATAAATAAATACTCTTTTTTTATATATATAATTGCATCAATTTATTTACTAATAACAATGTCTAATTTTTAAAATACAGGAATGTGCATATATTATAATAACCCAAAAATTCTTAAAACAATCATTCATAATTTTGTATGGATAATAAGTTTTTGAATAGAGGTATTTAAATTAATGGAAGACTACCTGTATTTAAAAATAGATGTTCTACAGTACAATTATTCTGACATGGTTTCTATATGTTATATGAAAGGACATATTACTAGAAATGAAAAATCTTGAAGTATTTAAATGAAAATTGATATTAAATAGGGAAGTGAACTAAATGCAATTTTGTTTTTCATTTTAAAATCATTGAACTTGGTAAAAAAATGTGTACTTTTATGAAGTAGGTATCAAAATACAATATAGAATTGATAATGGGTTTTTAATTTGAGCCTATTAAAAGTAAAATTTAAAACATTGTAATTAATTTTAAAATGATCTAAAGAATATTCTTAATGTCCAGAAAATAAATCGTAAAAAATATGGTTTATAATTAATATTCACAAACTCAGCCAATGATGTTTAAAAAAAACTTTCAGCTTGAGGATTTTAATAAGTTAAAAAATCTTAGTAATTTTTAGGTTAAAAAAAGGGCTTGGCTTTAAAGATCCTACACAATTTTTATAGCTGCATTTCACAAGTCATATAGCAAGATATTTTAAGACAGTGTTATGATTACTTCAAGTAAAGTATTGTATACAGTTGTTTAATTTATTGCATAAAAAGGAAATTGCTGTGTATACACATATATATTTTATTAAAAATAAATGTGTGTATGTGGAGGCATTTAATGCTGATATGCTAAAGTACTCCAGAAATAAAATAAATAGTTAATTATGCAGAAAGAGAAAACTTACTGAAAATAGCAACAGGCTGATTTGCATGTAAAGAAAAGTTAACTTAATGAAAATTAGCAAAGCTAATAAAAAAGCCTGAGAGAGAAGAATAAAAATAAACTAGTCAAAAGATAAACTAGGAGTTATTGTGAAAATTAATAAAGAAAAGCTCTAATCAATACTCTAATTGGACTATCTCTAAATTGATGCGTGTGAGCAATAAGATGCTTACAAAAATATAGTTACAAAACTACTGAGTTAAAAAGATTTTATAGATATTAAATCTCTAAGGAGATTTGAACTTTAAAGAAATCTGCCTGGTTTTATTTGATTTCAAATATCTTACTAATATCATTATTATTATTCAGAGTAAATAAACTCTTGAAGTTTTATTTAAGTTTCAGTTATTTTTCTTATTTAATAAAATATAATTATCTAGTTGCCAACTGACAGCATGATCCTGGATATATTAGAGACATAAAATTAATATCATTAGAGTGGCAGACCAAGTTGTTATCAAATCAAACACCTGTCAAGAAATCAAGAGTTCAGGAGAAAAATTACATGTGCTGGTCAATTGCTCAAATCTGTGTGGCCATTTTTCTCCAATTAATAGTAATATTAATTATTTTAAATAAAAATAAAAATCAAAATGATTCTACTAAATATATCTAACATTCTCAAAGGATATAATAGGTTTCTTTTATTTCTTTTTTAGATTTTAACTTTTTATATATCATTTTGTCATCTGCTGCTACCATGTTTTCTGATCTATACAAATAGAAGACAATACTTGTGACATCACATTTACATGTAATCCATTGTTCATCAATACATTTTTCTCCAATTATTATGATAATGTTCTGTTTTGATTAAAATAAAAATCAAGATGCTCACACTAGGTAGTTTTTAGGATTTTCTAAAAGTTTAATAAAATGTATCTTAATCTGTCCTAATATTCTGCTGGCTCCACATTGCTTGATCCTTACAAATTGGCGATTCCATTTTCTTGCTTTATTCTTAGTTCTTTAATTTGGTGGATTATGTTTAATCATCTGAAATTTCTCACATATAAGCATCATGTCTCTGTAATAAATTATTTTAAAAAATCATATTGCTAAGCTTGGATATAAAAGTCACACACAATCAATGATGGCCAGTTTGTGGCTGGTTAAGTTGGTGAAAAAAATATTAATATTCATGCTTAATATTTCTAAAAGTGCCTGTTGATAACTAAATTTGAAATTTTGATTGCTTCACTTTAGTTATGTTTCCAAAAAAAAAAAAAACTTTTTTGAGAAAAATAATTTTCAACTTCCTTATTCATTTTTTTATTATAGTATATTTTCAACCATTGTTTTATATTTTTAATGATTTTATTCATGAATGAAAGAAATATTTATCCAACAAAGATTTAAAACAATTTTATTAAGAGCCATAAAATTAAAAGATATTAATCCTGAGCCGAAAAATTTAAAAAAATCCAAAACAATAGAAATAAAATAATTCTGCATAAATATCTTATTGTGAGTAAACATAAATCAACCTTATCTTGATGCCACATCTTTTTTTATAAAACAAAATGTTAAAAATAAAAATATTAAAAGTATTTTGAAAAATACAAAGATAAATAATTGAAGAGAATGATACAATTTTCTGGCCCACAAACCTAACTCATATAATTACTGATATTATGCAATCCTCATAAACAAACTAAAAAATAGTCAAAAGAGAAATCAAATGTAATAGAGATCTGTAATTCATCTTTGCTACATAAAAACAAATGGAATTAAATACAGTATAGAGAAATTGCACTACTATTTTTAAAAAAGAGAAAGTGTTTATTATTACTCTTACAAATGTTTTCCATACTGAAATCCAAATTAATAGATTACAAAACTGAAAAATTATTATTACAATTTTATCTGACTATGCATTTTCAAAATATATCAATCTGTATATTTTACAAAAAAAATTCTTCAACTTTAAACTCTTTATATTAATTTATTACAGCAAAGAAAATAAAATGAGACTTAATAGAAGCCTTGAAATATATATATATATATTGCAAAAGTAATAAGTTACAAATAATAATAAGTTTTAAAAAATCAGAAAATAAAATGACTTAACACATTATCTAAATGAATATATACATTTTTTAAATTACACTTATAAAAATGGAAGAAATAACAATTACTAGTTACATAATATTTGAGATAAATTTAGATATCATTAGCAAATATGTAATATCATTTATAGTAATAGGAAATTTAGCTACAAATTAACAAGACTTATGCTAAACTACATAGAATTTTCAGATATTGATCAACTGATATTACTTTTAAGATATGCATTACCAAATAGAAAAATAAAAGATTTTTGGAATTTAAACTGATAGAATATACATTACCATGTGGTCATTTTAAAAAAATAAGACAGATATTAAACATTGTCTAGAACAAACAGGATAATGCTACAAATATTTCAGAAAAACACACAGAATTACACATTACAATCTGAATGGGGTCTGAGTTAGCAATTTTGCTACACAAAGATGTAGTGTTGCTCATTATTATTTTATGTTTGTGCAAAAATTTACTTTTTCCCAACATCCATTCACTACTCAAATATTGAACATAAAGAGCCAGAAAAATATAAAAATGGGTTGATTATTAAAAAAATATCTGAAATTAAAAATGGTCTGCAAAATCAGATTAGATATTGGCTTAAAAAATTGATTATAATATTAAAAATCTTTTTATTCAATATCTGAAATTAAAAAAATTATAAACTGTAGTGAAAACCTTTATTAGGGACAAAAAAAAACAAACATGATAACCATAATCGTTGAAAAATGGAATAAAATATACTGGCAAGAAAAGGTTTTTTTTAGATTAAAATAATACAACAATTTATTTATTTTCTTCAAAAGAAAATTTCATTTGTAATTCTTTTAATTAGTTTAACATTAATGATTGCAGAATATGGACAATACAAAATTTCAAAATATATTGTAATTTACATGTTTAATTTAAGGGGGGGGGGGGATTAAGTGCAAATATTAGAGAGATCTACAAAAATGATGTAGATAGTATGGATTTTAATGATAAATTGGAACATTTCTCCTTTATATATAAAATTAAAAATTAAATACTATCACAAAAATATACCAGACAGAAAACGAAATGTCCTCAACTTTTTCAAATGATGGAATTATTTTAAAAAAATTTTTTGATTCTTCATATTTTAAATACATAGAGATTTTTCTCATCACTACTTCAAAGTCAATATCAGAGGAAAAGTTAAATAGTATGTGAAAATAAGGAGTTTGCCCAAGAAACATTGGGGATAATTTTTTTTTTTTTAAGAATATTTTATTTTAAAGTAATTTTTATATTTTTAAACAAAATATTTAATTAAGTATTATTTCTATGTTTTTTTTTAATGACAAACTTTTTTAATCTCTTTTTTAAAATTTTGTCAATTTTATTGCCAGAGGCCTTAGACAAGTTATTCTACCTCTATAACAACAAAACACCAAAATATTGGAACTTTTTCATTTAAGAATGCTCTATAACAGGAGTCGACAACCTTTTAGTGGTGTCGTGCTGAACTTTTGTTACAATGTTATTCTGTGTGCCGACTTGATTCTATCAATCTTATTATATATAGCAGGGGTGGCCAACTTTTGTGTTCATAAGATCTACTTTTTCTTTTTAAATATCGACTTGTTGTCGTAGGCGATCGACTTATTGTAATACACATAGTTTAAGTGGAGGGAGGTGTGAAATACATACTATTGTTATATATCTACCTAGTGAAAAATAACAATTATTTAACGGGCTAAGTGGATGGAAGTGTGAAATACATATTATTTTTATATATCTATTTAGTAAAAAATAATTATTTAACAGGCCAAAAAACTCGTGTCCGGGGGAATTAAAAAGCAACATGAGTAATTATTAACAATATTTATTAATTCAAATTACCTACATTAAGTCAAGATTAAAAATAATATTTTCAATAATGATAGAACTTAGTGGACTTCATCTATCTAGAATTGAAAAAAAATTTAGAACAAAAACAAAAATAAAAAAACTTGAGAATCTTGACTTAATTTGTTTCACTCGTTACCCAACTGCTCTTGCCAGATTGGCCTCGCGATCGACCAAAATTGGCTTTGCGATCGATCGGTGGATCACGATCAACTTGTTGGACACTCCTGATATATATTATCAAAATTGGTCCCGTTAAAATGGGTTTCAATATTATATATTATGTACTTTTGAAGCCCATTATAACTAGATCTTATATTAGAGGTCATTCAATATTTTAAAATATATAGGATCATATGTGAAATGGTTACTTTGTTAAATTGTACTGCATTTGAAAGACATACTAAAATTTCCCTTGGCATGGAGAAAATTCAACCCGTTAGCACTTGTATTGCTTACAAAATTGCAATTAATGTACAATAATTCAGAATAGGCAAAGCACACTTAACTTTCAATAGTTTAATTTTAAAAGCTGGTTAATGAACTCTTAACAAAATTAAACATGTATTTTTCCACCATTCATCAAAAATGTTTTAAAGAAAAGCATTTTTTGTGATGTAAAAAAATCAACTCAAAAATGGAAATTTATCCTACATTCTTCTTTTCTTTAAAACTATAAACATTTGGAATGTTTCTCTAAATGATAAATTTGTTTTAATTGCATTTTAGATATTTTAAAAAAAAAACAATGATTTTTAACAAGTCTCACATATTTCTGGACTTCATTCACACATTAACCGGACTATCATCAACTATAAACTTTTTTTATAAGCAAACCCACCAAAACTTAAAATGTATTATTATATAATAGTGAATAGAAGTTTTCCATATGAATTAATCGATATAATATTCTGCCTGCTGCTTGAATATAAATTTATTCTAAGAATGCAGTTGTGTACAAAAGTATCATCAATCAATTGACCATAAAATAAAAAAAAATCTAGGCAAAATTAATCCTCTCTGGGAAAAGAAAAATTTTCATCACACTTAGCTGTGATCCTTATTGAAAATAGCAAGGATAAGAGAGTATGTTTATTGTACAAAATAATTAGTAAATTAAACTCAATCATGGTTTTCATTTGCATGTGAGCCACATATAGAAAATGTGGGTGATGGCGTAAAAGTGTGCATACTGTAATTAAAACATCTTTATATTTCAATTCAATCAGAGTGTCATTGATAATCTTCCACATGTCAACTGTTGCATGTGTGACCTAGATTGCTGATCCTGCTCTATAATATTCTGAAAATAAGATGAGAAAATCATAAGACCAATTGGTATGTTCTTCTGCTTGCTGACTGCACTAATGTTGAATCAATAATTGTGAAGCACATGTTTACAAAATAGGTATAGAAAGGATAAAAATTCTATTTTTTCTAAAAAGTATTTCATGGTGAATTAGAAAATTGCTTCTGTGAGAAAAACAGGTATTTAAATTATAAAGATCGACTCAAAGACAGTTTAATAAGACGCATTCACATTGCTTTCATTGAAAAGATTAAGTTATGGATAGAATATAATGTAGAGCTATAGTTATATAAGATACTGAAGTCGGGGGGGGGGGGTTACTGTAAAAGTTAAAAAACAAAACCACAATGTGTCAAATTTGTGATCCATAGACCACTCTTTTAAAAATGGATGCCAGTATTCATTTATATATTATAGATGCAAACACAGTTTTATTAAGGTTTTTTTCTGCTACTTTATATTTTCTTTTTTCCAATTTTAGTTAAATGTAAAAAAAAAAATTATACATATCTATTTAATATTCAGAATCATTATTTTAAATTCATTGTTAATTTGGATGGAGTCATTTCAATATTTGCATTAGAATGTGAAGTTTTACATTTTTAATAATTGTACAATAGATACAATAAAAATAATAGTTCATTCCTCCATTGTTTACATTCTCATCTAAATATTTCAATACTACACAATATAAATATTGATTATCGGTGTTAAGTCTGTCATTTATATTATCATAATATTATAATAAAATATGATTACATAGAAGACCTTGAATGAGAAAGCTAGATGAATAAAAATTTTAAATTTGCTGATGTGATGTGGAAAAAGGATGTTATGGATCAAAGAAATTGGATCAAATTTGGAGATTTTTCATCTTGCAGTAGATCATTAATGGTTAAAAATGATGAAAATGACATAATATTATAATTAGGTATAATCCCTTTTAAAATATTATATGAATGATAATTTACAACCACTAATTTCTTATTCCAAATAATAATTAAAATGATCTGCAATATCGCATTTATATTATTTTGTGTGTGTGTTTATGAAGACAACTCATTTTCATTTATCAAATACTAATTTTAAATAACAATGCAGACCGTGAACTCCATGCCTATAGGTGTATGATGTCCCTCAACCAAAGGTGAAGGTTATGTCGCATTTCCATCAAGTTTCCTTTATCTCATCTACACTGATCTAACCTATCCATTTGGGACTTGCTTTAAGAGAAGTTGCAAATAACTTTAGAAAAAAATATCAGGTTCATCTGAGAATTCGCTATTTGACTTAAAAAAAAAAAAACAACAACTCCGAATTGAGTAGTGAATCGAATAGTAAACCACAACGCTATTTATAGTTTATATTTGTGTGTGTATTTAATGGAAGTAAAAAAGAAAGACAATACAAACTTTTTTTTAATCACACATTAATTATAAATTTACCTTTTTTTCTTAATGGTTTCATCCTTTAATTTAGAATTTAATTTAATTTAGAATTTAATTAAAGAAACAATCCAGTTATAAAATTTATTATAGTTGTAATTTATTGACTTTTTAAAAATCTACATATTTATGGTTTCGTTTTTTAAAATTAACAGTTTTCTAACTATTTATTTCATATAAGCTATTAGATTAAAATTTTATAATAAAGCTGCAATTAATCCCGAGCGATTACCAGAATAAAAGATATCGTATTTTGTTGTTTTTGACAACCACATTTTTTTTTTTTTCTAAAACAGGAAATTGAATTAAAAAAATATTATACATTTAACGAATATTTCTCCAACATAAAAATTAAAAAGCTGAAATGAAAATATGTATATTTTCAGACACACACTTTTTCTATATAAACTTGGACAATATCTTTCACTATTTAATTTTTCCGAATACCTGATTAATCAAAATTTTCTATGAATAACATACTAGATTGCATCTCCAAATGTGATATTTTTACTATGTTAATTATTATTATTTTTGAATGGAATATAAGATTCATCTTATCAATACAACATATTTTTTATTCATAAATTAGATTATACATTCTACATTTATCCTTTGTTTAAGTTTTTATTTTATTCATCAAAGTGGTTCTTTTTTTTTTCTTTTTTAATAATTTTATGACAAAAAATACAATTTCAAAATTTATCGTGTTTCAGTTTTCGTAAAAAAAATTACAAAACCCGAAAATCTGCAACAAGCAATAATGGAAACCACATAGCTGGTCACAAATTTATGACGACTGTAAGTAGTAAACAAATGAGTTTACTCAAAACATTAGAACTTATTCAACTGAATGTGTGCCATCAAAATGGTTCTGTAGTGATTGATTTAGTGCAATGATAAACTATTGTACTCTGGAACATAAGATCTGTGGTATTTATTTTTTACTAGCAATAAATGCGATTGTTTTCCCGTTATTGTTATTTTCATATAGTGATTTTTCAATCTTACTCACAATTTAATTTTATTTTCTCATTCTTTAACATATGTATATATGAAAGTAACTGTATATATATGAAAGTAACTGCCCAAAAAAGTATTCCAGTCATGAACACATGATCATCATCAATTGTAGTTTGCCATTCTCCTAATACAATTCATTATGGCATATATCATAAACGCTATATCAATAAGATGTATTTTTAATATTCCTTATCTTTCATTCCTATTAATTTCCTGTTATGTTTAGTTTAGATACATCATACTATAGTATTTTAAAATAATTTCTCAAACTTAATAGCTCACAAAATAAATTCTTATTTAACTAAATATAATCAATATTTCAATCTTCTCATCTTTATCACTTAGTTTATTGAATATTTAAATGACTCCATACAACACATTAAATAATCGCTTAATAATTAATTGTTTAGATCATATGACAATCCCTAACATATCTTCTGACAACACATCAGCAAATTTTCTTATTTCATCCATCTCACTTGTTACCTCTTACTCGTATTTTATAATCTCTAGGGGAATCCAATTTAAAACTACAGCTGTCCATCTATTTTCATTTCTTTTACAAAATGTCCAGCCCAATTTTTCAGTCTCTTAATTATTTCAATGACATTTTCTTACTCATATACTGTATTTTGTTTTCCAATTTTTTCTTACTTTTAGCATATACACCTCCATACTCATTGAGTGGTCTGAAGTTTCAAAATCACTAATTTGTTAAGTGTCCAAGACTCAGATGCATAAATAAAAATTAATGAACACATATATTAAAAATCTTTCTTTTCAAACATATAGGTATATTTCCTTTTAATACATCCAAGTTTAATTCTATGATTAATTTCAACCATTGTTTCCATCTGTATTAATAATCTGACGAAAATATTTGAAGTTGCTAACTTCTAATACATTTTTTCTCAGAAAATCAATCAAACATTACTTTAGTTTTTATTAGCACTAATCATTGGTCCTGCAAAATTTAGATGATTTAAATAACCTAATTTTATTCCCTTAGTTCCCTATTTTAATCCACAAAATAGTTCTTATAAAACTATTATAGAAAGTTTTGAGGTACTGAATAAGCTTGGTATATATTCTTATTGATGTTAATCTTTTTGGTATCACCATGTAATCTAATCACTGCTTTTGCAATTTGGTAAACATTCTTTCGAATACGACAATACCGTTCTCATACAAATGATAAAATGCTTCATCTGAAGTCCCAATCATTAATATCAGTAAAAAATCTCTAATAAATCATTTCTTTGTGCTTCATCCCAATTTTCAAGCTAGCATAAACTTTTCACCATCATTATCAGTCATTGATAAGATATATTCAGCTAATTATTTGCTTATACAAACTATTACAACACTGTATTTATTGAAAATAGTCATCTCACAAAGCATCTAATTTATTACAGCATATAATCTCTGCTACTTTTATAAAAGTGCATTCTATATTCTATTTCTAAGCTTTCTACTGTAAATCTGGCCAATTCACTATTGATAAGTCATTTCTCATCCTAAGTGTAGTTATCCAGCTTCAGATTAATTTACTAAAAACCTACAAGTTAACTAAACTAAAGTAAATCATGAAATCCAGAATCAGAAAACTTGATCATCAGTGATAAATTAAGTCAAAAAGTCTTCTATATACTAATGACATCTCCACCTCATCTAGAAAACAATGTAATTAAATTAAAATTCAGTCACACAAAAGTTCTATAACCTGAGAAAATCAATTACATTAAGACTTCCTTCATTATAAAAAAAAAATCCAAGGTTGATTAATTCGATTTTTTCATAGTAATGAAGCATCATTCTTTTTTATTTGTTAATGTATTCATATTGGACAAGGAATTTACTACAATTCCTTTAAATTAAACTATATTTGAAATATTGGGATTGTATTTGCTATGTATTTACTAAACAAACTATTAAAATATCACAGCAAAATAGATTAAAATAGTATTCAATCAATTTACAAACCCAATATGCTAAAATTAAGTCTTTATTGATATGACAAACATTCAATATGTCACCCAACAATACAAAACTCTAAACTGCACAAGTTAAAAATAAAATCTCCAATGCCTTTTTTATGAAATATAGACCTTAAACTAGAGAGAGCTATTATTAACTATGTCCCATAAATTTATAACAATCAAACAATATGTTTCTACTTCATCATTTGATAGTAAATTCCAAGAGAGCCTTATCAGGTATATCTGAAATAATAATATCAGTACAATCTGTACACAGTTCTAACCAGCTCATTAACTTATAGAGAACTAGTGCCTGGTATCTCCATAATGTCTTGTAGTGCCAACTTTTCGCTATATATCCTTTCTACTAACTATCCCCAATGATGGAGGGGTAACACAATTTGTTCCACATACTTGTAAAAATGGAGAAATTCTGTTGTCCCTTTTTTCCCACTCTTTATATATATATCTGAATTTATCTTCTCATTAATTAAATTCTGCATTTACAGATTCAATTAGTGTATTTTAATTTATTCAGACAGCCTAATCATTTCCTGTTTTATTAACTCAAGTTATTTTTCCTCAACTTTTTATTTCATTAATTACAATTTTAATCAACTCATTTTCTTTTTCTTAATTAAACTAATATACCTTACATATTTTCTCTTAATCATTTTGAAACAAAAAACACCTTAATTATTTCCATTTATACAAACACCACTATATATTTATTCTCATTTCCTTAGGTCATTCTTTTTCCCTCAAATTCTTATCTTTTCTCCGGTAGTCCTTTTCTTTTAAAATTCAATGTGCCTGTTAAAATTCAAACTTTCTCATTTCCAGTACTTCAAATTATCCTTTTAAATAAATATAACACCCACTCCAGAAGAATGCCTTCTAGGCATTTTGTACAGAATCTTCTAATTTCTTTCGGCTTATGCTTCTCACATACTGGCTGATTTAATTTACCATTTGACTTTTTCACCATTTTGCTCTCTGTGTATAATTTTGTTGTACTTCGCGGCTTTCCTTCCTAATTTTCCAATTTCTATAGTTTCATTCACATTTGGTGCAATTTTTGGCTCGTTTTGTGTTCAATGATCAAAGAAGTTGTGTGTTGTTTTCTTCACACCTTCTCACGATTTATGTGCCTAGTATATTTAATATTATTCTGCCTTTGAATTACACAAATTTGATTCACCACTATCTTATCAATAACTCCTTTCTTCCATTTCTTACACAAAATATCAAGTACCCATATTTGAGGTTTGCTATGAATTAACAAATCCTTTTTTATTGGTTGAAGTAGCAATTGACCCTTAGCTTCTTTCCTAAAAACAATTCTGTCAGTGATTTCTGTTGCTGTGGACAGTGTCAAATATTGACATTACATTCTCTTGTAATGCTTCTTGAATACCTGATGTCCTCATCTTCTGTGGACTTTTCTTCAATTGTTGAACTGCTTTTTCTGCCTGTCTGTTCAACTCAGGGTGGTAAGATGGTATCCAAATATGTCTAATGCTCTTACTTTCACAATACTATTACATTGTTTCCCCTGAAACTTACTCCATTGTTGGACACAATTACTTCATGTAAAACCATGTACTGCAAAAATCTTATTACAACATTTTCGTAATTTTGTCTGTTCCTGTATTATTTACTGTATGGCATTCAATCCACTTTGAAAATGAGTTGATCATTATCAACAGTGCTTTCCCTTAAATAATCCTGCATGATTGATGTGAACCCTTTCCCATGGTCCAATTGATAAAGGCCACACTGTCAAATTCTTCACTGGGAGTTGCATTTCCTCCTGGCATGACAAATATTTCTTTATGAACTTCTCAATGATGACTGCATACCAGAGCTTTAGCTTATACCACACCTGGATGACCTTCATTCAATAAGCATAAAATTATTTGCCTGCCAGCAGTAGACATCACTATATCCCCAAACACTCTGAAGTCCTTGCACACTGATAGTTTATCTTTGTTGGCCCAAAATCCTTGCGCAAAAAATATAGGTTTTTTATTCAGCCAACCTGACCTAATCCACTTTGCCAAAATTTATATCCCATATCCTCTTTAGTCCAATGACCTACTATCCAACTGTGTACCAAACATTTTTGACTTCTTCAAATTTATGTGATTTACCACTATTTAATTGGATACCGTTTCGTGTCTATCTGTCAAGTTTGGATAACACATCTGAAGAGTTATCTCTTTTCCTTTTGTTAAAATTTAATTCATAATCATACCCAGGTAAAATATATTGCCATCGCAACATTTTTGGGCTTAAATGTTGAGGAGCTATCCGATTGCAGGCAAAAATAATTAACAAAGACATGATCTGTCACTACTTTAAATAAATTTCCAAATGTGTACTGGTGAAACTGTTTTAACGAAAATACTATAGCCAGTGCCTCTTTGTCATTTGACTATAATTCTCTTCAATGGTGATCAAGGCATACATTACTGGATGCTCACCATTAATGGCCATATATGATAAAACTGCACCCACATCCCAATCTGACACGTGTTGTAATTTAAACTGGTTGATTGTTAAAATGTATTAATAATTTATCAGACATCAACAGTTCCTTAGACTTTTCTAAAAAGCTACATTATATTTCTCGGTCCACTTCCATTTTTTGGTCCTTTTTAATAACTCGTGTAATGGCTGTCCCATCATAGCTTTATTTTTAAAAAACAGTTTAAAAATATGAGTCAAGCCAAGAAAAGCCTGTAATTGCTTTACATGTTTTGGCTTATCAGCATTCTTAATAGCACTCACTTTTTCAGGAAATGGCTGTTTGCCTTTTTACGAATTTCTCGGCATTTAATCTAACGCTCCTCTATTTAATCTTTCACACAACTTTCTTATTCTTTTGTGCAATACTTCCTGTGGTTCTGCAGAAATCAGTATGTCATATATAATATGGTTCCATCCCTCCAAAACTTATAAAATATTTATTTTTGCTTGGAAAATATTAGAGGCAGTAGTTAAACCGAATGTTAATCTGTTACATTTAAACAAATAAAAGGCATCACTAGAGTTACATTTGTACCGTTCCTTTTGGCACTGCTATTTAGTGTACACTGAATTTAAATCCAGCTTTGCAAAAACTTTTACATCTGCTAATGCTGTCAATACTTCTCATGTTTGGCATTGGGTAAGCCCTATTATTTAAAAACCTATTTACAGTAACTCTGTAATCCCCACTAAGTCTGATCATTCCATTCAATTTTGTTATAACTACAATAGGCACGGGCACTCAAACTTCAACAGGGGTTAATACTCCATTTGCAACTAAACCCTTTAGTTTTTTTTCTTCTACTTTGTCACATTGCGTGTTGTTTCTTGCGTCACATGTTATTGGAGTTGCATTCTCTACTAACTCCATGTCAACCGGTTTGTATTCATTGAGCCTAAATCATTCTCAAATAATTTAGGAAAAATTTGTGTCATTTCTGAGTTCAATCATCATTATTTTTAATTATACTAATATTGATTCCAATCACATTGAATCATTTATGCCCTATAATGGGACTAATATTCGGTTTCACTATGCACAAAGAAAGTTGTACCTCTCTATTTCTATATTTAATTGGTATTTCCATTATTCCCTTAATATTTATCCCATATCCTGTGCTTTTATAAACATGCTCTTTATTTTTGCATTATTTTTTCCCATAGTGAGTCTGATATTAATGTGATCCCTGATCCACTATCTTTCTCCATCTCTACTTCTGCATCCCACATCTCTAACCTGATCCACTATCTTTCTCCATCTCTACTTCTGCATCCCACATCTCTAATTTTGTCTTGAACTTGTTTTCCACTATTCCTTTCATATTTTTTAGTAGATGATTGCTACTCAATTTTCCTCTTCAGCTTTTTATTTTCAGATCTATCATATTTTTGTACAGTTTCAGCCTTTTTACATACTTTTGCTAGATGCCCTCTAACTTTACATTTGTAACATATCTTCTTTTCCATTTGCAAAACCATATGAAATGGTCCTCTGTTCTGCAGCAAAAACAAATAACTCTATTTTTTACATTGTTAACTCCTCATTCTTTGTTCTTATGTGATCTCTCTATTTTACACATTATCATTTTCGAATCTTTCTCATTTCTATTTCTGAATACCAGAACCTGTTCAACTACTAAGCTCGTAAGCTATTATCTTCTTAATTGCACTTTTTGTAAGCTGAATCTGCCTCCATAAGTAAATTTTGATGAAGCCTACTATCTGAGATCCCCTATAATTGCCATAATTACAATTTTTTTGATAACTCTCACAACAGTATATTATACTCTTTAATAGTCTCGCCATTATATTGCTTTCTATTTCTTAGCGTAAAATGGTCGTTCAATTTTTTCACTATGGCCTCATATGTGATTGACTTATCTATTGGTTGCTCAAAATATTTATTTATAATATCAATAACATTCCATCCTGCCAGACACAGCATTACCAATATCAAACTCTGATATATTTGATTGGCTTAAAGACCTTTTTTATCCTAACTAGAGCAATAGCCCCACACAACAACAAGGAAAATTCCTACTATCTATCTTATTCCATAACTTTAGGCTTAGTTCCCAACAGCTAGGTTCAAGTTTCTTGACTGCGCCAACTTCTTGTTATGTATTTGCAAAACAAACTATTAAAATCAAATAGATTAAAATAGTATTCAGTAATTTTACAAACCCAATATGCTAAAATTAAGTCTTTATTAATATGACAAACATACAACATGTCCCCCAATGATACAAAACTCTAAACTGAACAAATTAAAAATGAAATCTCCAATGCCTTTTATATGAAATATAGATCATAACTAGAGACAGCTATTATTTGCTGCATCCCATAAATTTATAACAATCAAAGAAGATGTTTCTATCTTACCATTTGGTAATAAGTCCCCAATAGCCTTGTCAGGTGTATATGAAATAATAATAAGATCAAGATAATCTGTGTACAGTTCTAACCAGCTCATTAACCTTCATGGAAGTGGTGCCTGGACCGGTATCTCCATGATATCTTGCGGTACCAACTCTTCACTATATATCCTTTCTGCTAACTGGCTGATGATGTTTGTTCTACACATTTGTAAAAATGGAGAAATTCTGCTGCCCCTTATTTTTCTACTCTCTATATCTCTCTTTGAATTTCCTATCTTGTCACCAATTAAATTCTGCATTTACAGATTCAATTAATGTATTTTAATTTATTCAGATAGCCTAATCATTTCCTGTCCTGTCTTATTAATTCAAGTTATTTTTCCTCAACTTATTTCATTAATTACAGATTTAATCAACTCATTTTCTTTTCATTAATTAAACTAATATATCTTACATATTTTCTCTTTATCATTTTGACCCCCTCCCCCATAATTAATTATTTCTATTTATACAAATCCCACTATACTTTTATTTTCATTTCTTTAAATCATTCTTTTTCCCAAATTCTTATTTCTTATGTTTTCTTCTGGAGTGCCTTTTAAAATTCCAACTTTCTTGTTTCCAGTACTTCAAATTATATTGTAATATTTCTTTTTTATTCATATACTGATACAGGTATATAATAAGCCTGTATTTCAGTTATCATCCCTTTATAGCTTTCCTGGATTATATCTTTCCTTTAAGAGAAATATCTTTTTAAAGAGCAACCATAATTACTAATTATTATCAAAAATTTCTTATTTAGAACAAGTGAAAACTGACTGTGAAGGTTTGCCATAGCTAATGCAACTTTAATTCAATTTTTTCATTTCATTTTCTTACTACCATTCATTATCACTGCAATAGTAATAATTCGCTTTTTAATTCTTCATCAATCAGAGAGAAATAATCTGTTTGGATTAAATTCAAATTCAGATAAAATTCCATTCCAGGATTATTTTTCAATTAAAAATTATACTTCAATATCCTCCCCCTTTTAGTTTTATTTTAGCCAAATCTTGTAAGAAACCCAGAAAACTACATTCTAGCAAATCCTTTAGTTACTGCAATTCATATCAAACCGGAATAATACTTTCTTTTGCATATGCAATCCATCCTTCATTCTATTTCAAAGAAATTAGGGAGGCGGGTATTGCTCTTCTAAATTTTGCAAAATAATTTACCTTTTTTATTTAATAAAGTTAAATCAACTTTTAATTTAAAGACAAATCATTTTTTCTTCTAACATGAATTAGAACAAATTCTATTGAACTCCCATTCATTTTATTTGGCCAAAACTTTTTCAATATTAGATATAAAAATTAAAATACATACTAATTTATTAATAGATATAAGTATTATAATCAGATGTGACATTAATAATAATACAATATTTTATAGATGAAAAAAAAATTTTAACATATTTCCATGCTCAGAATAATAAAAAATATTATGTGCAAAAAAAAAAAATTATAATTAAACTCTGTGGGCAGAAGATCTAAGACTCATTATAATAGAGAATATTGATACCCACCTTTTTCAAGGCATTCTCATAAAGTTAATTAACATTAATCTTGCCAAACTCCTCTAATCTCTCATGTTTCATTGTAGCTACTCGTTAAATCCTGTCTCTATAAATTTGCTTATCAATATTTCTTAAAAACATCATAAAAAAGCATTTACATTACTTTACTATAATAATTATTCAAAAAATTTCCTTCACAGATGAAGTTGCTCTTTTCAAAAATAAATATTAAAAAAAAAATCATCCAAAATATTATTCACATTTTTCTAGCTCAAAAGACATTCTGTGAACTATTACAATTAATCTTATCTTTCAAAGATATGTTCATTTATAGATAGTATCTAGTGATTTTCTTGACATTCTACATAATTTCAATAAAAATTTCTAAGAAAAAAAAAAACTATTTTCAATTTTTCTGTACATCTCAAGAATTAAATAAGTGCAATCTCTTTGATCTATTTTACCCATAAATAAAAATACTAAATCACAACTATATTTGCCTACATTTTCATATCTAATTTTACTTCACATAGTGAAATATATAGAAAAATTTTAAGTGTGAATGCAATTTACAATCACTTATGAAAAATTTATCTACTCCCTCCTAAATTCTAGATTATAAAATGGCAAGAATTTTACATCAATGTTGTTAATAAGCCTTAATATAAAAGCACACCCTCACCATATCATCATGCAGTACTCTTGCCATAATTCCTTAAAGACTTCATATCATCTGAAAATCAGATTTCAAAAAAAAAAATCTCAAAAAAAAATTAAAACTCAATGTATAATCAGATCTTATGAGGTCATTTTAAGTACAAGCAAAGTTTTAGTTAGTTAACAAAAACTTACAGCTATCATCTTACATCATAATTTTTCTTTAAATTTTTTGGCTCTTCCAGTATTAAATGAATCATAATCAATCTCACCTTCTAATTTAGCTTAGATCATAGCAGAGTGTGTACAATTAAGAAATGCCTTCATCGGATTTAGGTGTTTACATTATAATAAATTCACTAAAATTTATTTTAAAAGTAGGTACCAATCATTTGACCTCTCTTCTAAAGATACATTTGCTTGGCAAAAGGCCATGTTTTATCTTTTACAAGTGATAAAACATGAAATTTCTCAATGCTCATAATACCATTATTCTTTCCTTCTATACTCAAAACAATATGGATATTTATATGACCTTTATATTTGATAATCTTTAAGTTAAGCAACTGATGAATGCTAGTTCAGCACGAAATGCATCTTGGGGGTAATTAGTCTTATATTGAATCTTTGTTGGTATTAAATTATTTATGAAATAAATAAAAAATGGACAAATGTGGAAATGGTCTATCTATAAAAAAAAAATATTACGCATGGGAGAAAGATAAACATAAATAGCCATGTGTGTGCTGAAAACCAAGATATATTAATCTTTAACTTGGATTAAAGTTTATGTCTGTGCTAGAGAAAATCTCTAGTTTAGTAAATGATTAGTAATAATCATTATGTACAAAATTGATACGTAAAAGTTGGGAGAGGAGTAAATTGATGCTTGAAAATAAAAAAGAGACATTTTCCTCTACATAAATAATTTTCATGTAATAAGGATATATATGAGAGATGATGACCTGGCCCAACTGATGAGTGCTGGTTCAGCATGAAATGCATCTTGGGGGTTATTTGTCTTTTATTGTACCTTTGTTTGTATGAAATTATTTAAGAAATAAAAAAGAATGGAGAAATATGGAAGTAATCTATCTATAAAAAAAATACAAGTGACATAATCAGTATCTAAAATCTCCAACATATATTATCAATAAAACCTGGCAACAAAAATATTCACACACTACTGGCTACTATGATAATCAACAAAAATTTCCTAAATAATATTCATTTCTAAGAAAGCAACATTCATCAACATCCTTCACATTAAACATCAAATAACTATAACAAAAAATACTGCCTAAATAATGTCAAATATCAACAAATAAAATATAATTACTATTTCAAAGCAAGAAAAACAAAAAGTGAACCTTTAGTCCAAGCAAACCAATATGCTCATCTACACCCCACCCATCCACCCCACTCCCCTAAATATTATTTCCTTTTCTAAATTAACTAACCTTATAATCAAATATTAAAATTTCATTCAGATGGGTTTGTGCAATTAAGTTTATTTTACTAAAACTTATGACAACTTATACTTAAATGTTAAATACAATTTATCAACACATTTTACATGTTTTCAATAGACAGTGCTATAAATGTAATAAGTGTGATTAGGAAGTTTAACAGGATTAAGTATAATAGTATAAATACATAAGTTTCTTTTGATCAACCATTTTTATTATATTTATTATTTATTCCTTCTTTATATTTTGACAGACATTTATTAGTAACAACTGTGCTAATGTTAATTTCTCCTTTTCTTTAAAATAAATCACTTTACTAAACCTCAAAATCTCTGCATGTGTATATAAACTGATGCCCTTAAAACAATTATGATCTTAAATTCTTTATCTATGTTTTTTTTTCTTTTATAATATTCAATCTTTATAAATAACTATTAATATTATTTTTTTCCCTTCTAAATAGGAAGATTTGTAGCATGCTAAATTAATTTACATTATTAACTTTGTAATAGTGGGGTCTTTGCATCTTTCACTCATATTTGCATACAAAAGGGGAACAGGAAATCTAGATATGTAGCAGTACCTATCAGATCATTGTACATATTTTAATGCAGAGTAGAATAATGAACCGAAAAACTAAATACAGTACTTAAGAACTGAGGTTCAATTGCCTCATCCAATGCTCAAATAACATATGACCTATCAAGCAACAAACGATTGGATTTTTTTTATTGCTTAAAGCAGTAGACAAAGTTTTAATATCAGTAATGATAATGATGATAAAATAGGAGGTAAGGCTAGAAATAAAGTTAAGTACACCTGGGTCTCGTTTTACGCGATAGATAGGTTCCTCAGAAAACACGCGCAAACGAAATCGCGCAAAAATAAACGTAACTTACATTGAAAAGGGGGGGGTGCGGTCTGTGATTTTTCAAAATTCGCGTAAAATCAAAGCACCAACGTAAAATTACTTTAAAATTCACGCAAAAAAAAAATAAGGAAATAAAATATGACTAATAAAAAATTTCAAATTTGAAAAAAATTGATACAAGATAAACTTTTTTTTAACTATAATATTTAATTTTATTCAAAATAATATATTTTTATGCATAATTTACATTTTTTTAATACACGTTTTAATTATTATCGATATTTGCCGAAAACACACGTTCGTTTGCAAACTGAGGAAATACAACTAGCGCTAACTTCACACTCATGTTGAGTCAATGGATTTCTGGTGACAACGTAATTAGTAATTAATCTTTGAGACGATGATTTTATTAATTGTTTATGAACTTAGACTTACGATAATAAAAAGACATTTATTCACTACTTCTGGGAAAAATTTAATTAAAACTAAAAATTAAATTCTTATTTTTGTCTTTAATTTTCAATTCCGTTTAAAAATCAAATTTCGTTTCACTGCTATTACTCACCTTTTAAAAATAAACTTGCGGACACTAAATGATTAATAATTGATTACGATCTTTTTTAAAAGCAAAAACAGAATGTGATTTAAAATGCAAAATTAACACGCACAATGTTTGAACAAATTTACATTATAATCTTGTAAAATTTAATGTATGTATACATAAAATGTGGAAATCATGATTTTAATTTCATTATTGCATAAAATCTTACTATTATAAAGCACTGAAAATATTGAAATTACTAAGATGAAAGTCGAATTCCAATAATGTGCTATTACTTTCAATATAACATAAGTGCGCGAAATTTATTATTTAAAGTAATAGTGCATTATCGGAGTTCGACTTCCGGTGAATTTCAAAATCGCGTAACTTCAAAATCGTGTTAAATAAGTCCGCATAAAAACAGACCCAGGTGTATTTAATAATCAATAAAGCAAATCATATATAACGTGACATTGTATTACATTTAAGTATTTAAATTTTTTCCTAATAGAATGTATGAAATGGGAAAATTCAACTTGACATTTGACTCACAACATCTGAATGTAACTAATGAGTTGTTTAAAATAGATATAGATGCTTCACTTCAGGAAGTTGAATTAAGCAGATGAATTTTTTTGGAATGGGCAGATCATTGAAGGACTGCCTGAAATAGGATTCACTGTAAGATCTAAATAAATTATATTTGGAATTCCTTGATGTATCAATGGAATTTTGATATTAAAATTTATTTCACACAAAAACATCAGTGTCCATTTCAACAATACTATGTTACAATGTTTCATTAAGAAATATAAAAAAAAAAAAAGCTTTTATACCCGATTGGATAGTTATTGATCAATAGTGATAAAATATTAAACTTTGTTCTTGAATATTTTAATGCATATGGAGAAACAGTAAAATACAATCTAAAGTTTTTACAAATAATGGTATTATCTCCACAAACAAAATCTATGGTCAGATTTCTTTACAAAATGGAGGTATTCAGATGTATCCATGTTAAAGGGCATTTTCTAGAACAGTGTTTCCCAACCTGTGGTATGCGAAACGTTTTTCCTATAATTCATAAAAATTATTTTAATTAATAATACTATACAGTAAAGTTGTTAATATGTACAGTCGATAACAATCTTTAATGTTAATGATAAAATTAAAAGTATGATTAAGAAATTAGATTTTTGGAAACAGTAATATATATAAGTATCGAAAACAATCAACTGGAAGTATTCGAAACTCTACATATTTTTTTGTTTGAAAATAAGGTTAGTCTGTCTCAAGATATACGAGAAAATATAATAGCACATTTAACAGGATTAAAATTGTCTTTCATGGAATATTTTCCAAAACCCGAAAACACAAATGATAATTGGATTTCAAACCCCTTCCATGTAGAAAATTTAGAAAAAGCTACATCATTATCAATAAAAGATAAAGAAAATTTAATAGAATAATCATGTGACAGAACTTTACAAGTAGAATTCAAACGACGACACAATCTAATTAATTTTTGGTTAAACATTAAAGAATAACAACTTTCTGAGAAAGCTCTTAAATTATTACCATTTACTAGTATGGAATTAGTAGAAAGAGCTTTTTCTTCATATATTTTTTTTAAAAAATAAGTATCGAAACAGAATTGAATACCTCACATCTTTTGAACCAAATTTCAAAAAATTATGTTGTTCGAAAAAAGCACAAAGATCTCATTAAATTTATTTTATAAAAATATTTGATTATGATAAGAAAATATACTAATTGGTTTTTTATAATTTTGCGTTTTATTAAAACCATTTATTATTAAACGAAATATGACAAAATAGTAGATAAATAATGAGTCTGATCAAGGAAAATCAATCTAAATTATTTAATTTGAAAGAATGTATCAGAAAAGGATCATACCCAGAAATTAGACTCTCATTAATTCTTGATCATCTATTGTGGATTACTAGATGTAAGCTAGTATTTAATCATCAAAATTTTAATCCTATTAAGTTCATGCTGAACAATATAAAGAAAATGAGAACAAGAGATATCCTGATAACCTGTGAGGTTATTTTTACCATGACTTGGGACATGCTGGATTTATCCTCTCCATGGCCCAACCAATAGCAAGATGCTCCAAAAAAGAGAAAACAGACTCAAATTCGGGAAAACCAAATGAAGGAATGAGAAAACACTTTGAACAAAATATGTACCAAATAACCTTTAATGTAATAATGTAATCTTTAATAAATTATTTTGGAAAAAATATGAAACTTTGAACAAACACATACATATAAATATGTTACAGTGAGTTTATAATTTCAGTGAGTTTATAATCTGGCATGACGTTTAGGCGTGTTTCTATGTAATTTGTCTCATAACGAGATGTGAATACATACATGGTCACCCTATATTTATAATGCAAATAAAATAACACACTCACAATAACAAATTTCACGAAATACAATCATTTTTATGAAGTGATACAATTTAGCGTGATGTACTACCAAGTGGTACGCGAGCCAAAAAGGGTTGGGAAACGCTGTTCTAGATTATATTTAGTTAAGAGTCAGAATGTATTATATGAGCACTAATAGCTACAGATTGTTGAATAGATCATAGAATAAGTCCATTCTTTTAACGTTAGAACTAATAGGATATTAATAAAAGTTTAATTCAAAACATATTGAAAGAAATTTAATATTCAATTTTTTATAAGCAATTGCAAATTACACTTAAGTTTCAACAAATTTTTTTTTACAAGGATTATCAATCTGATCTTGCTATTGTGCATGAAATTTTCATTAAAAATATGTTGTGAATACAAAATTTACTTTGAATTCAATAAAAAAAGATTACATTTAATAACTGTATTGTTAGTAACTTTGGGTCATAAACTTGGCATTGTCTTTTTGAATAAATAATAAAATGAATGTGGAATACTATATAATACAGAGATTTAAATATAGAAATTCAAAAACTGATATGATTCTGGTGGATTAAAACAAAAAAAAAGATAATGGCTATTTTATATCTTTTTGACTAGTCAAAATAACATACTGCTATTAATGAGTTTTGAATAGATAAAAGTATTTTAATAATTTTTTTCAATAATGACCCAAGAAAACAGAGATTACATTTTATAATATATTATATGCTATTGACTCATCAATGTGAGCAGATATCCAGTTGATATGGTTAAAATTCTTATTATAAAACAGAATGTTTGCCAATCCTAATAATTCCTTAGATAAATTTTTTAACATATATATATAAATCTCATAAGTGTCAATTGATCTTAATGATATTTCTATTATTCCAATCTATAAAAATGAAGAGTATAAAAAAAAAACTTATAGTAATTATTGTAGATTATTAATAATGTCCACTACACCAAAGTAATGTCAAGGATTTTTATGTATATATGTACGTTTAAATGTACATATATATATAGGTATAAACTTAATGAGAAAATTAATAAGTTTAATAAATTAAAGAAAATCAATTCTTTTCTATTGATCAAAAAAGAATATTATATTCAAATCCCAGGATTTCACTATGCCTTATGAATAAAAGGAAGAACACTACTAATAATTAGCTAGATCTAATCTGGTACATTTGATTCTTGGAGTTTCACCTGTGCGAACTCACATATATTTTGGAGCATATTGCCTCCCAAGGCATAGTGACTTCAAGAGCGGAGAAATGGCCTCAGAACATGGAAACAGTCAGCTAGGACTCTTAAAAAATCGTATTGATTTACATTATTATTTATGTTTATGTAAATAATCATATGAATGTAAATAGTTAAAATGCTATTAAGGATCATTCATTAAATTATCTAAATATTGTTTAGTAATGATTTGTAATCGTGAGAAATGTATTCTTAATCAGTTAGACATAGTAATTGGTGCACTCCCGGTCTTGATTCAAAAACCATTAATTAAAATAATGTTTTAGGTAAAAGACTAGGCAATACAAGTAGAAATCAGTGAATTTGATGTCAGTGAGGAAAGTAGTTGGCCCCTGTATGTTCAACATATAGTAAAATACTTATTCATTAATAAAGTTAAAGATGATAAGCATGAAATTTCTTCATTATTATGCTTTACTGGGAAAGGGATTATTGAGACAGCGAACACTCACTGAACCTCTAATTCCTGAAGATTGTACATATGATAGGGTAAGAGTGTTTGTCAAACCACTTTAACCCCAACTCTCTAAATATGTTGTTAGACTGCAATTCCGAGGTCAGAACCAAGGTTAGAATAAAAGTGTAAAAGATTATGAATAGTGCTTTTCATAATCTAGCAAAAAATTGCATCTATGGATCTTTCCTAAATGAAGCCCTGCTGGAACAATTTCTTATGGTTATGTGTAATGACAATTTATGGTAACAATTATTGGTTGTTAGTGATTTAAATTATATAGAGACTAGCTTATAAACTTGTGCTTGAGCAATCACGAAAATTTGCCAAGTTCAAGATTAATAACAAATCACAGACATTTGTAAAACTGTAAAGAAAGAATGGTCTAAAAGTAATGAAAATAATGCTTAACAGTGAAACTGTGTTTATATATTTTTCCTGTGGGAAAAGGGGCCACAAAGCCAGAAATTGTTTTCATAAACGAGAATGTTGCAATAATTGCAAAAAAAGAGGGCACATAGAAATAATGTGCAAACAAAAACTTAATGATTCCCACGTAGAAAGTAATAATTATAAATGTTCATATCAGTACCAGGCAAATCAGCACACCAATATTTAAAAAATGTCCACCTATGATGACAAAATAATGTTAACACTAAAAATATGTGATCAGCCTATTGTGATAGAGATCAACAGTGGTATCGGAATATCATTGATATCAGTCCGTGATTGATATACTATTTTATTACTTCCAAGTGTAGGATAAGACCCATTATACAACAAAACTGACCTAAAGGTGCTAGATATGAATGATAATGCCATTAGATTAAAGAGTATAGTTGAAGCACCAATAAATGAAAGTCAGGGCAAAATTAATGTACTACCATTATATGTAGTACATGCCCCTATCAACTCCATATAAGGATGAGATTGGTTCAGCAAAATGGAAATAAAAATAACATTTATAAAAAAAATTAATAGCCCCAACAAAAAAAAAAACTTTCTGAGGGAATTAAGATGAATTTTTTATAAAATAAATATACTCAGAGAGAAAAAAACCTTTCCAGTAGCCAGTAATTAACAAAATCAGGTCAGAGAAGATCCATGATGACCAGAAACATAAAAAAACAAACTACAAAGATGTACTAAAATCAAGAGTAAAACAACAATGTAGCTCATTGGATAGCTGAAGACAACGGCTACCAATGGATTATGAAGCAGATAACAAACAGCTGGCCAAAGCAACATTCTAGTTTTCTTCACAAAGAACTATGGAACGCCCCGAAGCAACTGTCAATTACGCTGATACCAGTCAAGGGTAGGAAGCATATTGAAAAGTGACTACATAATAATCAGCGGGACATCGGCAGAGCAAAAGCTCTAACCCTTAGTCATGTCTGGTGGCCAGATATTAATGTAGACATAAGGAAAATAAAAATGACTGTGATTTTCAAACAATTACATTTTCAGAAAATGCACCTAGTGAGTTGAAACATACTTTACAACAGCGTGCTAAAAGGAAGATAAAAAACAACAGCACATATCTTAATAACTCGTAGTAAGTTCAGAGATTAAAACCTCATCTCTGAACTTGGAGGAAGTAGAGATATATATGTGTACATTTAAATGCACATATACATATAGGTATAAACTTAATGAGAAAATCTAATAAGTTTAATAAATTAAAGAAAATCAATTCTTTTCTATTAATCAGAAAAGAATATTATATTCAAATCCCAGGATTTCACTATGCCTTATGAATAAAAGGATGAACACTATTAACAGTTAGCTAGATCTAATCTGGTACACTTGATTCTTGTAGCTTCATCTGTGCAAACTCATATATACATTAAAGCTGATTGCCTCCCATGGCACAGTCATTTCAAGTGTGGAGAACTGGCCTCCTAACGTGGAAACAGTCAGCCAGATCGTATTGATCTATATTATTATTTATGTATGTCTGCGGGTCTTATTATGTAAAATAATTGTATGTATGTAAATAATTAAAATGCTATTAAGGATTGTTCATTAAATTATCTAAATATTAACTCTTTAGTAGTGATTTGTACTCGTTGGAAGTACGCTCTTAAATCAGCTAGATGTAGCAATTTATATTAACAAAAAAAAAGTGGTTAAGAGAAAATATTAACTGTTTAGTAGTGATTTGTACTCGGAAGTATGCTCTTAAATCAGCTAGATATAGAAATTTATATTAACAGAAAAAAGGTAATTAAAAGAGATTCACTATAAATTTAGAGATGTTGCTGGTTCAAGAAAGAATATTCATGGATCTACTACATAAAAACATAAGAGGAAGGATTATTAATGGTGGTGAATAATCTAAGACATAAAATAAGACTGTTGTTTAACATAAATACAAACTGGCTCCAATGTTGTCCACACTTTTATTACAAAAATTTTGGAAACAATTTGAAAAAATCCTCATAAAGCAGGCATAATGGTGCAATATGAGTTTATGAGTGACAATTTTAATTTAAATAGAATGAAAACAGAAAACTCATCTCAACTTCCAGATTTAGTCTGCAGATGATCATTATTCTCACTAGATTGATTTCAATGATTCAAATACAATTTATGAAATATGTAGTTTAATAATGTTCCAAAAACTTGCACATTTTATCCAAGCAAAAAAGATGTTATATTAGTACTTTTCTTTGGGATGATTATCTCAGCTTGAGAATATAGATCAATTTGAATATACTGGTAGTTTTCACACAGAAATGTGGTTCTAATTGTTGAAGTGTAGCACCCAGACTAACTACAGCATTTAATAAAATAAAAAATAAGGTCTTTCATTATGATGATACAACTATTTCAATTAAGTTATTTAAGTCTATTATTCCGTTCAAAGTTTTTATACAGAAATAAAACATGGACTCTTTATAACGGTAACATAATGGTGCTGAAAATACTCCATTTAAGGAGTATCCATATTATAAAAATACAATGACAAGAAATCGTGAGATATTTGATTTTTAGACCTTCTGAATGTGATTGAACATTGAATTATAATTGTAAGCCTGCAAGTTCATTTGATCGAGGAGGGAAATAAACTTTTTTTTTTAAATATTTTATTAAATGGAGCTCAGTTTTCATGGGAAGCAGGTTATCCCCTAGACATTCTAAAAGAGTGAAGGGCTGATTGTTTTCATAGGAAAAAATGTGTAGAGAAAAGAAAAGAATGGAGAGCTATAGTGAGGTAAGGCATAAAAGATTTAAGCATGTATGAAAACATATAGATGTACACTGATTGGTTTGTGTGGTCCTGCAAACATCTTTAATTTTTGTTGATTAATACTTTAATTTTGAAGTTAGGATGGCTATCAGTAACTCTGAGCTAGAAAATATAAAGATAAAAGTTATTTTTATTAATTTTTTGAGGATCATTCTTCTATGAACAGCAGGTTAATTTTTGTGAGTTAATTTCAATAAAAAATAAAACAACACTAAAATGTACATCAACAATTTCTGAAGTTGAATTACAAGTTCGGTTCACTGGATTTTTTCCCTCTAGAAAATACCTATATAGTAATAGAAAAACAAGAAATAAAAATTGACAAAATATTTCTTAGAGAATAAAAATGTAGGAATTAAATAAAATCTTCACCCTTTCTAAATGTTCCTCTCTATGACATGTTCCAATTTGAATATGGTTTTGTAGCAATTATCCATTCTTGTTCAGGCTCTTTTTTCATGCTCTTGCTAAGAACGGTTTTGCCAACTGATATCTAACTAATCTTAGCTATATGATAAACAAGAATGAAAAAATACCTATCCCTTAGCAATTGGCAAACCTAGTGAGTACTGCCTTCTTCACTGTTCCTATTATGATCTATGATGAGTTTTGGAGAGATTTTCTTCTTATAGTGATTATTTATTTTAAAAAAACTTTTACTTTTATTTTGAAACTATATAATATATCAGTGTAATTAATTAATAACTTTTTATTTAATTAAAAATAAAAACACAGTTTATTATTAATGATAGTATTATCAGTATTTTACTAGAAACTTTGTGCTTTATGGAATTGATTTCCAATCTCTTAACTTTGTAGAATTTTATTGCTTTTCTATTAATGTTTTCTTTGAGGAGCAAATTACATTTTCTAATTGAATTAAGAAAATGGAAATAGTAATCTCTAAGGGCAGAACTATCTTAAATCATTTAGAAAGACATTGAGATAAATTGCTGACTAAACTTTCTTTGGGTAGAAATGGCTTTTCTTTTGGTTGGTGATTGAAATATTATTTATTAATAACAGTCATTAACATAAACTTAATATTTTATATTAAATGAGTAAAAATATTGAAAAATACAAGATGGGTAGTTTTTCCATTTATTAGGCTTATTTTTTTTTTGTTATTGCAATAAATATAATATAATATAATTATTTTTAATTTTATGACACATTTCCTTTTTTTTTTTCTGTGCTCTAAACATTAAAGACAATCTATATACAAAACTATCATACCATTTTAATTAATATTGTGAACTATAATGTATTATGCAATCAAATTAAGTTTTCTATATTTTTTTTAAAATATATATATACATGTATTTAAAAACACTAAATATAATCTTACATTTAAATTTAAAAAAAAACTTAAATCGAAGTTCAATTTTAAATAAGAAATATGAGCATTCTTTCAGATTCCAATAAGGCTTACGATTTTTATTTTCATGTAGAAAGCTAATTATTTTATTAGTCAGCAAATTAATTTATGGCTATTCTTATATACTTAAAACAATGGTGAGTTTGAAAAATAACAGAAATGCTTCACTCACTATTTGAATTTCCATTTAAACAACTGCATTGGCTTAGTATCAACACCTACCATCCCATTCTGATCATTAGACCAGACCTTACATATTGTTAAAAAAAAAATTATATGCTGCAAATCAAATGTTAATGTTAGTAGCTGTTACCTAATGGAGCCAGAATAATCATGGTAAACACCTATTACTCAACTTATAATAGGTGGAGAAGAAAAATGTCTCTTGCTCATTATAATAATGCAGTAGCTTATTATCTAACTAATAAAGCTGTCAAGCTACAAATTCCAACTAGAATGAACTTAATGTTATCTTTTCACTTGATTTACCTTCAAATAATGATTGCTAAGAACATTTAGTATCCAGTTGTTCCATTTGTTTAATGACACTTCAAAATATATATAATACATTATGTTTATTTAATGTTATATATATACCAGTAATATATTTAGTTTCTCAAAATAGTCAAGCTCCTATTACTAGTATATCACATGAATGCCATTTTTATCAGTTATGACAATTTGTTCTAATATAAACACATTCAAAATATATAGTGAAATTTAAATCAATCCATAAACAAGATGTTTTGAAGATAACTGTAATTTATTATTTTTACTAATAAAAATATCTAACAAATGATATGAAGATATCTTACATTTAATGTTTGACTTTCTTTTCAGAGATTTTAATTAGAGTTATGTGAATTTTCATGTATGATTTCACGCAAAACATATTTTTTATTTAAAAGTTGTTATATATATACTTCACAATTTTAGTAATATTCAATAAATAGGCATCTACTGTAAAAACAAAAAATACAATGGTAATATTATTTAAGTGGTACTGTGAGTTTGTAATAAGGATTCTTAGTATTTCAATATTAAAAATATATCAAATTTTCTAAATGAGTCTTTACTTTGTGTATCCAATTAAAACAATGTGGATAGTTTTAAAGTTGCTTTCTTCTGTCATTTTTTTCTTATGCATAAAATTTTTACACATAGCTTCCAAAAACAATCCATATCAAGCTAAGTATGTACCAAATGATTCTGAAGATCTATAATTTTAAAATCTTTCATCTGCATCTTATATCCAAAAAAATGGAAAAGAAAAATAATATGGCAGTTTATAAAGAGAATAATGAATAAATATATTTATCCATACACCAATACAAAGCATTGTGACTTCTCTAATTTATATGCTTTGGATAATGATTCTTTCATTCACTAGCCAATTCTATGTAAACATGAATAAACAATGAAAACTTTGACAGTGCAGACAGATTCCCATAAATTATCCTATGTGGTGATTTAATACAATATATTCATTTCACATCCAACTTTTAAAATGACAAAATTAATCATGTCACAAATTTTTAGTTCACAATTTATCTACCAAGCAACATAAAGCAATCAATAGTTATAATAGCAAATTCTGGATGAGGTATTTTCTATTGATAGATCCTCATGATATATCTATCTAGTGTAAGTTTAAGAAAAGATGTAAAAATAATAGATGTAAATCAAGATCTTTAAGATGTATTATTGCTAATATAATTTTATTTTAGAGATAGCTATAAATGTTCAATTGATTGACTTTAAAACCTATTATTTTTATAAAAATAAATGTCAGACAGCAAATGAATCTAATTATATTACCATCTTAATGGGCATTGATTTTTTAATGTTTAATAGGATGATTTTATTAGAAATATGCCACTAATTATTCAAAATTTCTTAAGTTTATATAGTTTTTAAATAGTCCAATGGGGATATTCTTGCCTTGAAAATGAAATAAGAATACAAATATCCATAAATAAATCAATAATGAAATATTTAATTGAAATTTGTTTGTTTGGTTTTTTTTAAAAAAAAAAAAAAATTTAAGCTTGCTTGAAACCTGACAATTTCCACATTTTATCAGAACCAGATTTGAACCCTATATGATTAGATATTGTGTAGACAGAAAGATGGCCACTACCATAGTATCCCTTAAAAATACTGTGTGTATATTTTAAAATTATATATATAAAAGTTGAACAAAATAAAATGAATCATTATGATGTAATGCTGATGATTGTTTGAAAATCTGAATTTTTATATGAAATGAAATTATGTAATGTTCAATAAGTAAAAAAATATTAAGCTATTACTTCTTCATGGAAAAATCTGAAATTCTCTGAAAGATGCCAATGATATTATCGATTTCTTATACATTACTCAAGAGTTATTAACAGAGAAATTACTATATCACTTGTATTTCACTTACATACTGCTATTAAACAACAACCTGTAATCACTAACATCTGGTATCTATTGGTTACTAAATCTTACACTAGATGGCATAAGAGTAGAGAATAAAAGAATTTGCTAATAAATAGCAATACAAAAGTTGGGATAAGATTGTGTATTTATTGATCATGCAATGTATTATTAGTTTTATATCAATTCTGGCCAAAGAATAAACATGACTAAAGTTATATAAAAAAAATTAAAGTCATAATAATATATAAAAATTGGATAGTTTTCAGATCTATTTAATTATTCAAGCAAATAAGCTTAGGTTGAAAAAATTCAAGTTTTCCAATTTGGGCTGGTCATTTTGATAGTATAATAAAAAGTAAAAAAATAGCTGCTGGAAAAAAGATGCATTAGGTCAAAAAGATTCAAGTATATGGATCAAAAAAAAATTCAAAAAATGTTCATCACTGACGAAATCCATAGGCTAGCAATAAGTCTGGAGATATTTGGATAAGACAGCATGGGGTGTGTTTAATAAACACTATAATCTGGCATCTACTGATTACTAAAACCTACACTAGATGGCATATGAATAAGATAATAAAAAATTAAATCATGGGAGATAAATTATCATCCACATGATTTTTATAAACACTGTTCAACTAAAACAACTATATGACTTGGTACATTAGAATCACAGGAAAATTATTATTGGTAATAATATTCCCAACATAAAATAAATCAAACTCTCATTTTTCGTGTGCTATTACAAAGTATCCAAGCACTAGCGATTGAATCAAGAGAGCAACATAATATTAAAAAAGTCAGAATAGTCAATATGCTTGTGAGGGGAGTGATAAACTCTTCCAATAGCCTCAAAAATTGCCAAGTTCTTGAGCTTATGATATTACTACTTTCAAATTAAAATATTCATATCAAAAGCTATTTTGCACAGAAATAAAAGCCTGGCCATACATATTCCATTTAAGCTGATGAAAGATTCTTTTTTTTTTTTTTTAAGTGTCATAGCATTGGCCGGGACGTGAACCCACAACCTGGGCAACTGCCTGCAAGTACAAGGCAGTCGCGCTGACCTTTCGACCACCAATACAATAGGAATCTCTGAAGTGATTTGTTCTATTTAAATTATCAATCTTGAAGCATTAAAAATTTCAGGAATTTTAAACATCAATGTATCAGCTAATCAGTCACTAATAATTTTACAAATCTGATATTTATCACAAGTTATCATATTAACTTCTTAGAAATAATCCTCATCAAGTTTCCATTAATGTTCAATATTACAACTGTTAATAACAGACATTAATAAGGTTTTCCTTCTAGCTCCATAAGAAATTATAAAAGCAATGACTAAAATCAAAAAATATCAAATTACAAATTTAAATTTTATGATCAATGTCTGAATTAGCTTTTTTGAAGAAAGCATTGGACTCTCAGTATTTTCACCTTAACAGGCATCTTTCAAACCAATGGAAAGAAAATTGAAGCACTAAGGTTTTAAATCCCCAGTCACCTAACATGTTAGAGATTGCACTAGCACCTCACATACATGACAGAATGAGTTTCAGGCCCCCTTTCTGCTGCTAAGTGATTTTTTTACTCATTAATGCCTACAGCATTAAACTTGTATATTTTTATTATTAAATAAATATTTCAAAAATTAAATCATCATAATATTTTATTAACACAAGTATTTACAACCAAAATTTAAATAATTTTTTAAAAATTTATATAAATGTAATACTTTTTCTTTTCCATAATATTCTCAAAGAAAAAGTTGGCACTAAAGGATTCACTTTGGATTACAATGCTAAAAAAACCTATTTAAAATCTAAAGAACCAATTCATGGTTTACATTTGAAATTCGTCTGTTCATCTGTAAACTTCCATAAATAGTGACTTGGCTTACAGAAACATTATGGCCAGTATGAACTTCAATTTTTACTATTAAATGTTTTTTCATTTCTGTAAAGAAGATCATTATGCTTATTAATTGTTTTAGCCTTCACTAAAAAAAATAGTAACACTTATGCCATTTACAAACTTTCTTTAATGTTAATAGTGAATCTGTTTGATGAGTCAATTCTAGCTTATGACCTTTATCAGTCATAGATATATATGTCTTGTTCACTTAATCATTTCTACTTTTTTTTCTACTTTGTCATTTTAAATAAGACTTTTATACCAATTAAGGGTATTACTACTTTCAAAACATTCTGCCAGAAATGTCTTAACAGTTAATAAAAAATGAAACATGCTAAATTATACAATGCACTATGTTTCACTTATGTACACTAAAAAGGATTACAACAATAGTTTGAGCCTATTAATAAAATCACACTATTGTCAATAATAAATTTAACTGAAATATATTTACAAAAAAATAGTTGTAGAAGAAAGGCTTTTGTATTCAGTTAGATATAAAAAAAATTATTACTAATTTTGTGAATAATTAAAATAAAAATTTTGTAGATTCCCAAATAATTATACCTATTCACTACATTTTTTTATATTCCCCAATAAAAATTCTTTCTTTTCTCTTTTCCCAGCATTTATCAACATGACTTTTGATTTTTCTTCACTAAATTTGATTCCCAACTCTTTGCCCACCCTTGGCAAGTCTTCAGCACAACTTCCATATCTTCCCTACTTTTTGTGCACAATAAAATAACAGCAAATAAGACCTGAATGCATACACTTCCTTCCATCTATTAATGGAATCTTTACTCCTCAAGTACGGAAAATTAAGGTGTTTGATAATGAAGAGAGAGTATATAATAGTAATCATAATTTCTTTGTAATTGAAATGGTTAGTAATGTGATGGAAAATAGAAATAAAAGTAGAAACAATAATAAAAGATGTGGATGGAGAGTGAATGATGAGAATAAGTTGGAAGAGTATAAAATACAAGTTGAAGAAACCATGGAAGATATGAGGACTGGTGAGATGAGTGGCACATAGGGTTTTAGGTGAGAATATTCAGAAGAATAAAAGTAATAGAAAAATAAGAGTTAGTAAAAGTGTAAAAGAGCGGAAAAAAACATGCAGAGAATATAAGTGTGCTATTAAGAACAAAGAAAGTGAAAAAGATATAAATGCTAAATGGGAAAAATACTTAGAAAAGAAGTTAGCTAAAATAGATAATTATAGAGAGAATGAAACTAAATAGTAAATTATTGGATGATATTAATAAAAGTGGAAGAGATGGGAAAAAAATTTTTGCAATTACATTAAAAGGAGAAATTTAAGGGAGAGATAGTATTACTGGATGAGGAGGGAATAGAGTGAAGCTCTAGAGAAGAATTAGAGAGAATATTGAATAGTTATGTAATGGATATAGAAAAGATGTTAGATGTGAAGGACAGAGGGATAGAAAACATGAAAGCATATAGTAATGGGAATATTAGGTTTACAGAAAATGAACTGAATGAGGCAGGAAAGAAATTGAGAAGTGGTAAGGCAAGAGGGTTAGATGGATGGGCAGCAGAGATGGTAATGAATATAGGACGTAGGGCAAATGAGAGTAAGATTATTATTTAAAGGAAAAGGTAAGGATCATAGAAAGTTAAATAATTGTAGACTGATAGCGGTAACATCAGTTTTATATAAAGTTTTTTCATATATGGTGGTCGGAAGAAAATAATGTAGTGGGGAAAATGCAAGGAGGTTTTAGGTCAGATAGGCGTATAGGAGATAGTTTATTTACACAACTTATGGATATGAGTAGGAATTCAGGTAGACAGTTATATATGAGTTTTATATATATAGAAAAGGCATATGATAGAGTGAATAGAAATAGATTATGGATAAGTTTAGCAAATCTGGGAATGGATAAAGCTTTAGTGGATGTTATTAAGAAATTATATAAAAATAATTACTATACATAACAATTAGGGGATATAGAATCAGTTAAAAGTTAAAAATGGGGTGGGACTGAGGCTAGGATGCCCTACAAGGATGCCCTATGTCACCTATTTTGTGTTGTATTTGAGTGAAATGGAGAGAGAAATAGAAAGACTAGGAAGATGGATGAGATACCATTAATAGGTGGCAAGAGAGTATATACATTGTCGGGTCTTTTTGTGTGGATGTTTTTTTGTGTGCAGAAAGAAGAGAAGATATGGAAGTTATGCTGAGAACATGCGCAAGGGTGGGTAAAGATATGAGGATTAAATTTAGTGAAGAAAAATCAAATATAATGATGGTGAATATTGGGGAAAGAGAAG
Source organism: Epiperipatus broadwayi (assembly GCA_028023455.1). Taxonomy (NCBI): domain Eukaryota; kingdom Metazoa; phylum Onychophora; class Udeonychophora; order Euonychophora; family Peripatidae; genus Epiperipatus; species Epiperipatus broadwayi. Next base: position 6,053,219 of record JAQFVV010006209.1, on the reverse strand, counting down.
ACAAAGATTTCTTATTGGGAGATATAAAGTTAAGTGTGGTGAATAGATATAGTTATTTGGGAATCATCTTGAATAATCAGAAAAATTGCTTGGATGAATGGGAGAAAAAATTGATAAATGAAGCAAAGAAAAGAAAGAGATTAATAAAGAAATTAACAGTATTTTCATATAATAAATATGATGTACTTAGAATTGTATGGAAGGGAGTGTCAATAGCAAGGTTAACAAACGGCAATGATGCGTTATGTGTTAGTAAAGGGGTATTAGATTATTTAGAAAAAGTACAAAGGGAAGTAGGAAGACATGCATTAGATGCAGAGGTATGGACAGCAAAGGAGGCAATTCAAGAAATGGGATGGTCAAGTTTTTATATGAGGGATGCAAAAAGCAAATTGAAAATGTTCAGTAGATTGCAGTTTATGGATAATAAAATAGCCAAAATAGTATTTAATTGGGTTACAAGTAAAGGACAGGCAACAAGATAGGTGAGAAAGATAATGCGATATGCAGAAGATTTGGATAAAGAATTTATGACAGTATACTTGTACAAAAGGTGGGTTGATTGTGTTAGGAGGATTGTTGAGTGTTTTAGTGGTAAGGAGTGGGATAGAAGAATAGATGCATTAATAAAGAATAGGGAGTTGGAGAAATGGAGAACTAGTATGGAGAGTAAAACTAGTTAAATTAACTCTCACCCAATGTTCCGTTTACTTCTATATAACTTGCACCCAATGCTCCATTTCTATATATATTTAATGATAATAGTAAGGAAAGTAGTTTATTGTTTAAGGCTCGAACGGGATCTTTAGCAACAAGGGAATAAACACGATATGGGTGATTTAGTCTGCAAGTTGTGTAAGGGGGGCATAGAAAATATTAGGCATCTGTTACTTCAATGTAAATGCTTGAAAGCAGAAAGGGTACAAATAATGAAGTTGTGGAAGATTAAATATGAACAAAGTGATTATATCGAAAATGAGTTATTGGTTTTTATGTTAGGTTTGGGAAAAGATAAGGGGGATTTAGATATGAATGTCATGGCATTGACAAAGTTTATGTTGTGGAAATAGGATGGAGCAGATTATGGGAAAACTTAGGGTGGAGAATGGAAAGGGAAGGTAAAGTGGCTAACAGGTTTCTCTGGGCATAGTTGCTGAGAGATTCCTGACTCCGTTTAAGGAGAAGTCTCAGCGCATCACATCACATCACATACTGTTATTAACAGCCTGTGTAAGCATCTGGAATAGTGATCATGGGAAGTTTTGATGATTATAATAATATTTAGATCACTCACTTTCTTGGTGCTGTTTTTAACTGCTAAAAGTTTAAATCCGATATGTAATTTGATGCTTATCTGAATACAAGATTCTAATTGTCTTGTGTCAATTGATTTTTTTAATATATTTAAAATATAATTCATTTGAAAAAAAAATTATTCACAAATTTAAGATGAAATAAAAGTAATTAAAGAAACTACTTCCATTTTTTCATTATTGTTAAAAAATTATTCAACAAAAGATGGTCAATATTCTAATATAATTTTATTATATATTTGGAACTTTTTTCAACGTCCTTCTGCACTTCTTTTAATATATTATTTAAAATTAAAGAACTTTTAAAATTAATAAATTTCATCTTCCAAAAAATAGCATATCATTTGTGAAAATTTATTTTCATTAACTCTCCACCAATGACAAAACATCAGCACAGAAAATTAACATATTTATAGTGAAGTCAGTTACAGTGAAATTAATCAAATACTTTTTCTTACTAAATTATGATTTATATAACAAATGCAAAATCATACAATGAACACTAGAATAATGACATATCTGTTATCAAGATGTTATCAAAATTATTCATTTATCCATTCTAATGATAAATATAATCTGATAATGTATATACAATTAATAATTTTTCCTATAAGTTATAAAAACAGAATTTGAAAGTATATTAATACTGATATTAAAAAAATTTAAAAAATCAACTGCAAAATGTTGTTTTTGTTTAAACGTCTTGGACATATACTTTATTAGTTTTAGTCATTAAAAAAAAAAAATCAAAATGAAGTCCTTATAAAATGGTAAACATGTAAAACATTTTTGATTTAATTCACTCACCTCTTGCATTATCTCTAATTTTGAGAAAAATTTTGAAATAACTAAAAACTTAATTTTTTGCAGATGATGATGATGATGATGATTATTATTATTATTATTATTATTATTATTATTATTATTATTATTATTATATATTAGTTTCAAAAATAACTTTATTAATGAAAAATAATTGATTATCTAAGAATATGTGAATACATTGTCTTTCTTGGTAAGAAGTTCTAACATCCTAATTGAGAATCTGTGATGGATCTAAAGTTTAATCCCCTGGAGAATCTCTAATGGAAATGCTAGTATCAAATTTTGTGCGTGATTGTTTATGTCTTAGGTGATTTTTGGTATTTGAAAGAGATTCCATGTCTCATTATAGAGGAATTTTGAAGACAGGATAAGGTCTTTACTTTTTAACTTATTAAGGTGATCGATAAATATGACATCCTGATTTGGAGGTGGGAAGGTGAAGATTAGTTTGCAACGGACACTCCTGATTGTATGAACTAAAAACAATGAAAGTCTAATGAAAGGAAATTGTCTACTTTGTAAGGAGTCTTTCAATGATAGAATTTTGTAAAAGTCAATGCTCGAACTTTGCGATATTAGCAATCTAATGCCTACCAGCCGAGGGCATGATTTAATAATATGGTCAAAAGTATCCTCTTGAGTCTTGCAGAGCGGGCATATTGGATCAATATTATTTAAATCTCTTGAAGTGTAAAAAGTGATTAGTATGCATGGCATTTTGATTTACCTTAATTAAGAAGGTAAGAAATTTGGGTTCTAATTTAAGGAATTTAAATAAAGAGGTGATTTTGTGATTGTTGATTCCTAAGGATGGTTTTATATTATTGATGATTGGGTACAACATTAGATGTGCATCCCATATAGAAATTTTGGAGTTGAAAGTGGTATTGGTGATTATCTGATATTGGTTAAGATACTGAAGAATAACATCAAGCCAGGAGTTGTTATGAGGTGGTGGTTTGTCAGTTGGGTGTATTACTTCTGAAGTAATGAAGTTGCCATGTTTTAAAACCAAGTTATAAATTAGGGTATGGGATTTCTGATAGTATAAGGATAAAATAGAATGCAATTAATTGTACAATAACTATTAAAAATCAAAAACATATATGATTATACTTTTATTTTATTATATACACCTGGGTCTCATTTTATCTGGATTATTTTAATGCGATTTTGAAGTTCATGTTTCTTCTTAATATCTTTCATATTTCACTATATTTATTAGATATCAAGAAATTTAAATTATTAATAACTTATTTTGACTTGAAATACTTTTTTTTTAAAAAAAAAAAATATATAACGTTATATTAGCAGCTAATGTGAATATGGCCTGAAGCTGTATTTAGAATCTTAGCTTCTATGTAAATAACTTACTTATACTTATGAGTAAATAATAATAATAGATTTATATATACGTATAAAAATATAGCAATATATTCAAAAATTTTAAACTTTTAAAATGTATTTTTGTTAGATATTAAAAGAAAGAAATATTTTTTTAGATTTTTAAAATAAATAATAACGAAGATTTTATTGATTTTATAAACTGAAAATAATTTTTCTAATGATAATGTATAATTTTTTTGTTTTGATTGCAATCTCATTTTTTAATATAGAAACAGAAAACCATTAACATAGCACAAGAAAGTGGCGCTAGTTTACATTACGTCACGGATCTGGTTTCTTACTAGTTCACAAACGAATGCATATTGTCTAATAGCGGTAATGATTAAAATACGTATGAAAAAATGTAAAATTAATACTGTAGTTAATAAAAAAAGTTTGTCTTGTATTTTTTTTCTTCAAATATTTGAAATTTTTTATTAGTCATACTTTATATCCTTAGTTTTTTAATGCAAATTTTAATGTAATTTTTCTTTGTTGCTTTGCTTTTACGCCGATTTCAAAAATTACAGAACCTATCCCCCATTTTTCAAGGTAAGTTACATTTATTTTTGTGCGATTTCTTTTGTTGTGCATTTTTTGAAGAACCTATCTACCACATAAAACGAGACCCAGGTGTATATATATTTAAAAAAGATGTTTAATAAAGTCTAGCATAACAAAAACTAAGAAAACTATGGCATAACAATCACTATATCTTATGAAACTGATCAAAAAAAAAGTTGTGTATATAATTATATGAAACTAATCACTAAAACATTATTAGTGATTATGTTAGGATCTTTTGAGATATTCTAAAAATTATGAAGCAATTTCAATATTTTAAAGCAGAATTTGGTACATTTATTAGATATAAAGATTTCATTCATGTTTTAAAAACAAACTTCAATCAAAGATTTGGTTAGTTTTCCTTTATTCTCATTACAAAGTCTTTTTTTTTTTTTCAATATTTTCAAAGTTCACATATAATTTATTGGAATATTTTTCATTTATAAAAATATATTTCTATAAAATCAAGTTCAATTTATACTAAAATCAAAAAATAAAAGATTACAAAAAGTGTCACTACAGAGAATAATAGAGCTGTCGTACTGTATAAGAATTAATATTCATTAAATTTTTATAAAGAATTTTAATTTACCCTTAAAATGTGTGAAAATCTCAATTTTTTTAGTTTTAAAAACAAAAAAATGTGCAATTTTCTATTTTAAAAATTAATTGTCAAAAAAAAAAAACATATTGTTTATAACTTTAATATACATCAGATACTTAATTCAGCATAATGAAAATAAACAATAACTTTAATGCAATTTTATAACAAACTTTAATCCACGTATAAATAAATATTTATTAAAACAATTTTAACTGTCAAATCAAAGCAGCTAGGATTTTGAATTAAAAGTTCGTTTTCAAAGACAAAATGGTGATTGTTTTTGTCTTCGTGCAAGATTACATAAATATATTCTCAAAATATATATTTCCTCTTTATAAAAAATATGACTTGTTAAAATCATGTTCGTTTATTTATTCTTAATGTTATATGAAATACCAAACTAAAATGTTCAAATATCTACATAAAACATTTATCTTCAAAATGTAAGTTCTGAAAAATCTGTAATTGTGCAGAAGGGAATTAATATCCAATCATGCATTGTTTTCATAATTATTATAAATCTCCATATATTCACCCATCAGTAAGTTTTAAAAGCTTAAGTGAATTACTTAAGCTAAAAGTATATTCATATGTACACCAAGCCCTGACATAAACACAGTCAGTAAGAACTGGTATATATATATAAGCTCTAATTTTAAATGATTCAGTTAAGCTTTTAAAAGTCTTACTGATGGATAGGTGAGTGCGTGAAGAACTATAATAATTATGAAAACAGTGCATCATTAGCAGTTAATTTCCTTCTGCATAATTATCTTCAAAATGTAAACCGAAAAATAAGTTTCTTAAAGCAATCGTTTTAAAGTTTTATCAATTTTTGGAAAAATGTTTTTTAAAAAATGTACATTTTATGAATTTTTTAACATTTGGTAGTACAAAATTTCAAATAAAGGTAAGTAGGCAATGAATTTAAATTTTTTTTTTCTTTTTCTTCTTAATGCAATGCAAGAGTTTATTATACTGAAAATTAAATTTTAAACATTTCACTTTTATATTATTATTTTACAATATACAAAAATAGTACAATTATTATTACAGTATTCAAATTTCTGGCATTTAAAATGCAAAACTTCTTTATAATCAAATAAATATAAGTGATAATTTAAATTTATTTATTTATTATTAAATTTATTTTACTTACAATTAAGTTATATTAATGTTGTATATTTAATTTTTAAATATTTTTCATTTTATTATTACAATTACCTATACATGTAAGTGACTGTACTTTTTTGAAAATTTGCTGAATCCTAATTCAAATTTGAAAGCAGGTTTTTACATTAGTCATAAGCTATCAGTATTAGATATCAAATAGGGACAGTTTATAACATTAAATGTGACTACCCTGACACTATTTATGTAGGTCACAGAAGAAAACTGAAATAAATATAATGGGGGGGGGGGTAAAAAGAGCAATAATCTATATATATAATAAGAATTAAATAATTTTGTTTATTACAGATCGTAGAATAAATTATGCACAGAATAAGAATATATATATTAACAATTATATAATAAAAAAATCATGAAACTTTGTATATTTAGAAAAATATGAATAAATGTATCAATATAATTAATTAACGATTTCAATTATATAGAAAATGGTCAATATTTAGATAATTAGAAATATTAAAAATTTATTTTAAAAATATTTATATAAATTTGAAGAGGTATAATACAGAATAGGAAAAAATGAGTGTATTTATTTTTTGTTTATTATATTTTCAATGTTGACTATGAAAGGGATGATATATAAGATATCCTGAAAAGCAATAAAAACTAGTTTGATGACATAAATAAATTTCTTTTAAAATTAAGTTGACTATTATTAATTTTATCTAAAGTTCATATATATTATGGATATGTGTGTATATTTATGTTCAAAATATTTTATATATTTGTAGTCTGCACTTAAATTTTAATTTAGGGAGACATTAAGTTTCATTTATATTTTTTCTTGTATAAATGAATAAACAAACTGTAAATTCCATATGAAGAAAACTAAAAAAAAAAAAAAAAATGGCAATTTGTTTGGTTGGCTTTTAGAATATCTATATTTATTATCCATCAGTTAGATAGATAGGCTGGAATGGCTATTTGAAAAGATTTCAAAGATCTACTAACATTCAAATCCTAGGTCATGGCATTGGCAGATGAATGTGTTAACCATCAGATATATAAAAATAAAATAGTAAATGAATTTCTCTAATTAGCAGTGCAAGAAAATATCTGGAAACTACTGATTTAACTAAAACAGTATTCAGCATAGTTTAAATAAGTTTGGAAAATCATGATATTTAGCTTTTAAATATATTATAATTTGATGTGAAATATACATAGTAACAATAAAAAAAATAATAATAAGGCTCTTTGACTAAATCTTAAGATTTAGAATTTTATATGTAATTATATAAAAATTGTTTCTAAATGTCAATTGTGATTAGTTGTTGTAAATTAAATATTGATTTATTTACTTTTTTTGTAAAAATAATAAGATGTCTAGGTTTAGTTAAAATAAGATATTTATTACTTTAAAAAAAAAAAAATCCGAACATATTATATATAATAATATTAACAATATTAAACAAAATATTCATTTTTTGTTAAATCATAAAATGATTGAATTTATAATGCACTCTTTATTAGAATATAACTGTAGAATTTGTGCAAATACTAAACAGTTATTATAAACCAAAGTTCTGCAAGCAAAGAATGTGGAATTTCAAGGGAGAAGAGTAAATAGGCTAATAGAAGAATCATTGTGCTATAAAAATATAATTACAAATTTTGCTAAAAACTAAATGGAAAATAAATTTGACCAAGGTGATTCAAATATCAAATTGTCAGTAAGATCATAAAAGTCCATTCAATACTTTCATTTTTCTTAAGTCAAAAATCAATTCAAAACTTTTACTTTTAAACAAACAATTCTTATTATTGGATAAGCTGCTTGGTTATGATCCTTTTGCAATTCAAGCACCCAGAATGCAGCATCTTTCCATAGACATCAGTGATAAAAACACTAGGCTAATTTTTTTATATGATTCAGAATAAATAAATCTATAATTTAGCAGGTCACTTAACATAAACACAAAAAATTACATTTTTATGTACAACAATAAAACAATAACTTTAATATATAAAATTAACTATAACTTAGAATTACAAAATAGGCATCATATTTAACTGCCAATACCAGACACCTTTGGCATTCGAATCTTAGCCTGGGAAATTTTTCATTCAGATAGTTGGTTTATAATCAACCCAACTAATCACAAAATACTGATCTGTAAACGGATGATTAACCACTCATATATGAGGCTAAATAAGAATCAGAAAATGTTCAAACCCTTAATTTTCTATCAATTGAAAAGCCTGGTGAGAAATGCCTTTTCCTATACTGGCTATTTAAAGGTTATTTTATCTTACCTTTTACTTATAAATATATACTTTTAATATTATAGATCTACAGATTATATATTTTATAAAGTAATTCTAACCAAAAGCTCAAGAAAGTTTATGATTCATCTCAGACATGATAAAATAAATTATGGCAAATGATAGTAAGCTTCTATCATCATGTTTCTTTATTTAAACTTCTAAATCTGTCTGTAGTTACAAAATATAAAAAACAAAGATAGCCCAGCAATTATATGTATAGCATCTTCCTAGTCTACAATAAAGTTGGATCATATTACAATTCTATATTTTTTTATTGGATAAGTGCAAGAAAAGTATCAATAAAAAAATTATTATATATATTACTTCTTTCATTAATTAAGACATGTGAATCAAATAATCACAGGTTAAAGTACTATTTAATATTAGTTGGTGGCCAATCAAAATTTGTCATATTATACAGCTTTTACATGATTAAATAAAAGTAAGAGAATTATTACAGATATAAAATTTGAGATGATTGAAATGAAAACTAATGTTAAATAGGACATGTAATAGTTCCAATATTGTTTTTGAATTTTATGACAGTGACTTTGGGATTGTTTATAAGCAGTTACACAAAGGAAATATTATTAAAGATGTGATATAAATTTGATAAAGAAATTTTTAATCTGAACAGATTAAAAGCAAATGAAAAACTTCAACTTTTTGACTTATAAATTTAAAATATGCTGATGATTATTGCTATCCTTGCAGATTCAAAAAAATTAAACTATAAAACATTTAGTGAGAAATGGAAAAAAAATCAGCAATTTTTAGCTTAAAAATGTAAGCCAGTTTAAATATCACATGATCACTATCTTATACTAGCACATAATTGTTTATAAACAAAGCAAAACTCTCCATACAGTATTGTCACCCTGTGCCAACTAGAGTAATCAATGAATGCCAGAAGGCTTGTGCATAAAATCCCTATCTAATGCCTACTCATCCACAAGCCAGAAACTAGTCTGCGGATATTGGATGAGTAGGCATTAGATAGGGATTTTTATGCACAAGCCTTCTGGCATTCATTGATTACTCTGGTTGGCACAGAGTGGTAATACTGTATGGAGAGTTTTGTCAATTTAAATATCTTGGTAGCTTTTTAAGTAAAAAGGTGGGTTTTGACATAATGGTAAGATCATAAAACTGATCAGTATATTACACAGCTAATTAGATGTGAGAACTAGTCCAACTATTGTGAAACCATATCTATGTTAGAATGGACATGTAAAATGAATGAATGTTAAAAGACTGCCTAAAAAATGTGTTTTATGATTAATTTAAGCATGGTTTTAAGGGGAGAGACAAACTATGATGACATTATATAACTTATCTCAAAGACAATTTACAGAAGGGCAATATTGATGTTTTTTATTGGTAAGATAAACAAAATTCAATGAAGAACTGCAATTAGTCTGAAAGATTAGTTAGTTTCACAGACTAGTTTATATAATCATTGCAAAAATCAACTCTACTACAATTATTATTATCTTTTTTTTTTTTTCTTGGAATGATTATTATTGATAATGATGATGAACAACATTCATATAACCAAATTATTTTAAAACCATCTTCCTAAAGAAGTGCTATATATTTTTTACTAATTCTGTATGACTAGTTGAGCAGTCATATGAAACATCTCAAGCTCTCACTTCATAACTGAATCGCAGGTCATGGGCACGGAGACATAATGAACTAATAATTACAAGGTCGGTGTCTTTAAAGGTCGTGATATTCAAGCGCGATAGTAATAAATTAAGCACAACAATCCCGAGGGTTTTTTTTTTTTAACCTTTTTCAACTGAGTATCGATCCTAAAATGTTTAACTAGTTTATTCCTTTATGAGTGCGCTGTTGATACCCAGTCATTCATATTTTCAAGTTTTTTTCCGGTTTTATCAGTACATTCTTTAGTACATTAATATTTATAAATAACTATATATTAACAAACTAACGTTAGACTATTTCAGATTAGCTTCCTCTGTGCAAATCAATTGAGTAAAGAAAACTAGTTTATTTTAAATAAGTGGCTTTTTTAAAATATTCATTTTTTAACTCCCGAAATAATTTTTATTCTTAAGACCTACTTTCCTTTAGAATAGACACATCACGTTTTTAAAATTGTTTTATTTACATTTGCAATGGAATACTGTTGAGAGAGGTTAGGATGAACACTATGGGGAAGTTATTTTTAGATATTAAAGTGGATATCCAGCCAGTATTATAGAAGTCACTACGGCATGACCCATTTTGCCAAATCTGAAGCAAAAGTAGACAAGTTTTCTCCTGGTAGGGTGTCATCGTTTTTCTGATCGTTGAGAGAAAATCACACATCCGTGTAGTATATTGTTTGATCTTTATTTATCTAATGCAAGCAAAACCTAATTAGATATATGTGTATGCAAGATGAAATATGAATAGACAATTATTATAAAGGCACTAAAACTTTATTAGTAAAGAATTACGAAAATACCTTTTTATATGACAAATTTAAAATAAATTTTAAATGTTCAAAATGCATTATATTGTACTTCCGCTACGTAAATGTGTGTGCGTACTGCAAATTCGCATTTGTAAATATCTATGCACCTGTGTATAGATTATTGAAGTTTTTATCCAATTAAACGTTTTATTTATTGTTTAAAGTCTAGTTATATTTTTCTCATTTCTTTTATCCGCCTATTTTTTTACTCAAACGTGATGAATTACTCAGCTCAAGATGTTTTAATCAATAAAGCATAACACTTACAAATGTAAGCTTTCTTTTCGAATCTCATTATTTCACACTATAAAAGAATTGGTGTTGTTTTTGTTTTGTTTTTTTTAAAAAAGGCTACACTCTTACAGATTTGTGAACTTTTAAACCGGAATGTAAACTTTTATATCAAAATAAAGGCAATTAACATGTTTTATAATGATATATATATATATGAGATTTTTTATGTATTTCAAATTCTTCTCAAATGGAAAATAATTTCTTTAGAAAAATAGTGTTTTAATTTTGATAAGCAATACTATTTGCTATTTGTGTCCAGTAAATGACGAAAACATGAGTCATTTCTTAAAAGACTGCATTAATCTAAGACAGAAATCAATTCAATCTATATTCAGAAAAGCCTTCAAACTGCAGGTATATGAAAGGGAAGTAAAATTCTATATACTAAAGTTTAAATATTTGACATTTAGTTATGAACTTTCAGCAAACTCATTGTAAAGTGGCAAGCAACTAGAATTTATCATTTTTTAAGCAATGAAGTGCGCTTGGTATTTGGATATTAAGTAGTAATACTTGAAAAAGTTTGTAGCAATATATCAAATGATGATAATTGCATATTTAGAGCATACTTCTTTATTAAAGGATGGCAACTGTTATTGATTAAATCCTAAAGTATTTCATGATTCTGATGTAAAACAGTTTGAGTATGAAGATGGTTGGAATGAATGTCAATGCATGTTCTGAAAATTGGTGATCATAATGAGATCTGTCATAGAAGTAGGTAATTTTAAAATGCTTCAGTGTACTTAAGAATAATGAGCACCTCTTTAACTATCCTGATTAGATAGGACATACACAAATCTGCCCTGCAATCCAACATTGAAGAAAAAAAGAATAGATGAGATCATTTTCGTATTACAGGTACAATATACATTTCAGACCAGAAAGCATGCTTCTGCCTATTACAAAGTTTTAAGCTAGCCAAAAACAACTATAAAACAGGGCCACCATAAAAAAGTTTACAAAATCAACAAGAACCAGTCTTCTGTAAGTGAACTGGATTGTATAATAAAAATATCTGTCATAATCATATTTTATTTCTGACATCAAATATATACCAATATTTTTTTTCTTTAACAAGTAGAATCCTAAAGTATGAAGATAATCGGCCATGATTTTAAGTATATACATCATCATCATTCAATGTTTATAAAAATAAAATGTTATATGATATAATCATAGAAATGAACTAGAAAGAATAGTTTTGTTAAGCGTTGGAGGCCTAGCAGTTAGCATAGCTGCCTTCCAAGTAGCTGGCCCAGGTTCGCTTCCCAGGTCAATGCATTTGATACGTGAAAAAAAAAGAATAGTTTTACTTTGCTGATACTAAAAGTGATTATACAAAATACAGAATTTATCATAGAGAATTTTTTTCCTAACACACTATTATAAACTAAATAATAAAAATTATTTGTAAAAATTTGCTACCTTTACAAATTTAATTTCTTCAATATTGAAAGCATTCAGAAAAAAAAAAAAAGATGTAAACATAAAAATGTTTACAATAAAAAGCAAAATCCAAGTAAAATATTACCATAAACTACTACTATATAAATACTAAATCTAATTTTATATCGAAAATTCATTTTTTTAAAATAACCTTACAAAAGTTTATGCAAATTTATGAGAATAAATTACAAAAAAATAATGTGTTACCACTAATAAATAAAATATTTAAACAACATAATTAAATATTTTACTTGAGTCAAGAAAATATATATATATTAAAATAATGCTTATATATGTATATACCATAATAATTTTACTATAGAGATGTTACCAAACAATAATTGAAAACTAATCAACTATAAATGATTCCAAAAAAATTATTAAAATACACATATATACACTTACACATATAAAAGATATATATGCATACTATAAATTGCACATAAAAAATAAAAAACTTAACTGTGCAGTACATTGTAATATACAATAAACCTTACGTCTTAAAGGTGCAAAGTGCTAATTAAAATTTTAAACACAGCTCTAACAGTAAAATTATACAAAAATAAAAGATGTTAAGATGGCAAGTAATAGCTAAGTTACCATAGATAACCATTTGGTTACAATAGTCTACTACTGTTTGGTTATCTCAACCTATCTTAAGATTATATAAAATATACACAATAAAAGAAAATATCTGCAAATTGAATTGGTATATAAAAGTAAATTTTAATACGGAAAAACATTAAATAAATTGTGGATATCTTATTACAATATTTTTTTATAAATATTTGTAAAATGCAGCAGTATTAAGATAAATGTAATGTATCTAACTATTCGACTAATTAGTTATATAAAGCAGTGTTTGCCCAATTGATTTGAAGTGAGACAAAAGTACTCTATAAAAAAAACTGGAAATTTTCACTATAAATAGTCTGTAAAATTTCAAAAACACAATGGTAATACTATAAATCTAATCATGTATTTACTATTGTACAGGCATATCATATTTTCATACGAACTTGAACAACTATCTTTTTTTGTCTTGTGGTGTATCTAAGAAAGATATGTACACACCTATCTTATAAACTAAATAAAACAATAGTTCCTCATAATGCCATATGAATTAAATGTGAAAATACATTTCACATAAGACTCATCAATAAACATTGTGCAAATTTATACATCTATATATAATTGAGTGTATATATAATAATTTATTACTAGTGTTAATAAATGAAAAATAAGAAATAGAACTATAGATGAAAATAGTTTTAAACAGCCCAATGTAGGATTAAGATTATTCCAGCATGTGTGCAAACTTATACATCTATATATAATTGAATGTATATATAATAATTTATTACTAGTGTTAACAAATGAAAAATAAGAAATAGAACTATAGATGAAAATAGTTTTAAACGGCCCAATGTAGGACTATTCCAGCATCCCTCCATTGAGCAAGATATTGAAGATTATTCAAATAACATCAGTGAGGGTTTTTTAAAAAGTTTATTTTCCTTGTTTAATCACTAACTAAAAATAGTTGGCTACCTATTTACTGATCAGTAATTGGATATTAGTCATGTGTGTAATAAGCTGGTTACTTGAAATAAAGTCCTAAACTTGCTTTAAAATCTTCAGCTATCTGATAAATTTTCAAAGATGCTTTCCGATTCAAAACACTGATCATAAACATGGCAAAACATTATTTTCAATTTCTAAATTGTTGAGATATTTTGTTTTCGCTAATAAATTTTTAATTAAATTACTTTTTAATTTTGAAAAAAATAAAATAAAATAAAATTTAGTTGAGAGTGAGAACTTATTCATATATGTCAATCAATACACACACAAAAAAAAACATAAAACAATTTCGGCTTTGAAAAATAAAAAATCTGTTTTGTTTCAAGACTTTCTGAACAACTAACTATCTATATAAAATAATTATATTTATAATATTAGGATATATAAACATTTTTTTTTTTAAAAAAATCACCCTAAAGAAATTCCCATCAATAAAAAAAATAAATATATATTTTTGTATATATATATAGATATCTATTTTTATTATAAAAATGCATGTAACTAACACATTCATATAATTTTCTAATTCAAACTTTTCTTATGAGTTGATTATATTAATCTATATAGAATTAATATTGTATCAATAAGCTTTTAAAACAATCTGAAATAAAATCCAAAGGCAGGCTGAATTAACTAGGCAATAGATAATATGAAAAGCAAATTGTCATTGTTTGTAACAATTTATTTTTGCATCTCTCTTTTTAGAGCTATATTTATAACATAAAATTGCACATTCTATGTATAATAATGTTATAATATTAAATCTTCTCTTGGGAATGCTTATGCACCTCAATTTTTGTTCTATTGAATATAAGCCAATAAACATCACATGACCACCTCCTCTTATGCTTATATATAACTGTTGTTAAAACAGGCAAAACTGACTATATATATTGCCACACACAGCAAGCTAAAGTAATCAATGGATGCCAGAAGGCTTGTGCTCTCAGATCCAAATCTCCTCACTGATGAAGGCCATAAGCCAGAAACTAGTCTGGGGATATTGGATGAGTAGGCACTAGATGGGGATTTTATGCACAAGCCTTCTGACATCCATTGATTACTCTAGCTTGTTGTATGTGGCAATATGTATAGTGAGTTTTGACTGACTATTGAATAGTTTCATTCATACTATATGTTGATACTCGTAACCCCCCCCCCCATTGATATAGCAAAATATTTGTAAAGCATGTGAGACAGTAATAGAATAGCTTTTTGATAAGCAGAACTTTCTACTTCAATTTGAAATTGATGAAAATATCAAAAAATATCAATATGGCTTAAGATAGAAATAATTTTCTACCATTAAAAAAGGTAATTAGATAACATACTAATTACAAATATTACAGATCTCGGACATAATTAACTATTCAAAGAAAGAAAAACTTAAATTTTAGCTATCAACTTATAATGTTGAGATGGCTCAGAACAATTTTTAAAAAATGATTAAGAATAAAATATTAAAAGTCATTCTATTGTGAAATGGCAAAAAGTATCCAGAGAAAGACTTCTATGTTAAAAAGTACAATAAATTGTTAAGAAGTCATATGATATTCAAGCATCTTAATGTTTGTTTGTTTTTTACATTTATGTTAACTTACAATTGATAATCAATCTTAAGTGCTTCAGCTCCAAGTCCGCTACAGTGCTATTCTAAATAAAGTTATTTCTTCATTTACCAGAGTTGATTATTGGAGAACTGAGGTTCAACCATATCTATATGATTATAATTAGGAATCGTAATATTAATATATTATATAATTCATTAACCACTGTGTCTTAAAATTTATGCACCGTTTATGCTGAAACTAGGTCTGCAGTTACCAACTGTTAAAATTTCAGATCTTGTTCCTAATTAATTGTATTGTACACTGTTTCCTTCAAGAGCATCCTTTCCTTTTTAGATATTATATTTATTACTCAAATTATAAAATAGTATTTAACAAGAAATCTAAATTTTCACAACACTGTATTGAAATTCTTGCACATATATTTAAATAAGCAGTAAAGTTTGCAGTTCGAATTAATACTGCTTTACTTAAATCTTTCTCAAAAGTAATTTAGGAATATTTTTAAAAAATTAGAAATTCAAATGCCACTTTTATATTAACAAATATCCTATACTTTAGTTTAAAATATTAAAGCAAATATAAAAATACTGTACAATATTTTCTTTTATATCTTATTTGAATTCTCAAGTCAGTCTAATATGAACATATTTAGGTTTATAATCCTTCCCTATATCATTAAAGTTTCCTTCTTATAGAAAATTCATCTTTATTCTTTTCTTTTACTATATTTAATCAGGCAACATTGAGACAGACCTCGGCAATATTTAGTTTAAGTATTAACAAAAAATCAACCGACAATAAGCCTTGACAATACAGATGAGAAATTCAATAACCATTATTTCAACTCCATTTCTGTATATGATTCTACTTAAATAGAAATTAAATCTATTTTTAGTAATATATGATCACAATCAGATTTATTTATTTTTTGAGAAGCTATATAACAACTTCTCAGAACATCTACAATCTTTCTTCCTTTTTCAATACACTTTCAATAAATACTGCAATATAAATGACTTTTTATTTCTATATTTTAGGTGATTCTCAATTATTTTGATCAAAAGAATATAATTACTCTGCTCTGCTTGTCACTTTAGTATTCAAACACCTCTCAAACAACTAATCATATGATATTTAATTATATGATTATGATGAGTATTCAGACTATCATAATTATAAATTTTCACTTCATCATCATCATCACTTCACCATTATCAATCCACTGCAGAATGAATATATCTCTGCAGTCTCTCATTCATACTATATCTTAAATGAGGTCTTTTTTTTTGGAACTTTACAATCTCTTGCAATTACATATTCAACTGTCATCATTTAGCTGGTCATCAAATGTTTTTCGAAAAACCCTTGACTACACTTTCAATTATACTTTATACATTCAACTACTGATAATAGCACAGGTTAGTATGAAATTCATATCATAAGGCATTATTCTCCTTTCTTCTTCAGGTGACAGTGGTAATAATTGATGACACTTAACATGAGAATTGATACTGTCATTCTAATCAAGTAGGCCATTCTATTAAAGGCTAATAATTTTGTTAGAGCATCACTTAAAATACAGTATTTCATGAATCTAAAGATCAGTGGTTTAATTTCTATCCTAACTGTCACTAAAAGAGAGAATAATCAATAACACTCAAAATATTGTGATCTACATTAATGTGTGTGTTAGTATTATAACAGTTAAATATACTTAGAAAAGTATAAACAAAGTTGGGATTTTTTTTAAAACATTTAAAAACTCAGATGTCAGAAATAGGCCAACAGATGACTATAAGGAAAATGTCAGCATCGAAAATCTTCAGATCATCATTCCATGTTTGCCTAGCTGCTAGTTTGAAAATTCTATTTTAAAAAGTTACAGTAGATATAAGATTCCAAATTTTTCAGTAACAAAAAAAAATTTCAACTTGGAGTTCAGGCAGAAAATGTTAATTGAAAATTAGATGATATACAATACTATGAAAACTTGGTTTGTTCCATGTATATATTACTTTTTTTAAATGAAAAAAAAAATATATGTACTAGCTTTTTCACTAAAAATAAATAATAAAAAAATTGACAGATTTAAAATAAAAAAAATTAAATTTGATTCTGTAATGAAATGAGGAACTATGACTAAGCAGTCTTTTTTTAAAAAAAAAAAAAACAACAACCTGCATTTGAAAATAAACACACTTGAATTTTAAAGAAATCTGGTAATAATCATTTAAATATATGTATATATCAATAATAGATTTTTTGACGCAGTCAATAAGATCCTGCATTTTACTAATAATTTTATATATATATAAAAAAAATCAAGAGTATTATAATTATTTAACTGAAGATACATAATGTTTTTAAATTATGATATATCAATTCAATCACCTCATTTTTCTATATCTTTTTTTTTTTTTTTACACATGATAGTTTTGAATACCAAAATTGATATTATTTACAGTATAAATTATACAGGTACAATACTATTATTGGGAAAATGGAAGATTCAAAATTTTTTTATTATCCAAATAAAATTTCAATGATCTTTAATTTTTTATAATAAATAAATTAGCTTGTTCATCCTTTTACAAATAAAATTAAAAAATAAGACATTCAGTAAATGCCAATAAATTAATAAACCTCATCTCAGTGAATAGTCTGTTTTGTTTTGTTTTCCTATCTTGGCAGAATTTTAGCATTACAATCAAAAGATAAAATATCTATTCTTGAAATCCAAAAAATTCATATCCCAAAAAGCTCTGGAAACAGATTTAAGATGATTAATAGTGTTTAACTTGCATAATGAATAAAATAAGCTGATGGTTTAATCCTTTGAAGCCCAGTGACATCCAAGCAGAATTTGTTTTTTTTTTTTACTCAGCTGTCAATTTAGGGATACATACAAAAAAAAAAGCATATTATACAGATTAGTCACTAAGGCCATACCTGAAACATGAAAGATGATTTTTTTAAAAAAAAAAAAAACCCAGTGCTGTTTCCTAGTTATAGTAATCAATTCATCTTGCATTACTTTTTATGAGCTATCCATGTAAGTATAAGAAATCAATGGATACTATACACAACTAGAAATCAGATTCTATAAGGTTATTATCTATTAGGTGCCTTTAACAGGAGCACCATCTGCATTAGCAATATTTTACCTTTATTATGTGCTAATTAAGCCAATAATTTAAATTCAAATATCAATTAATAACATTTACCTAACTAATTATATTGTTCTGTTAGTCAATAACAAAAAATTAGTTTGCAAATCTGTTTTGCTCTATCATCTGCAGTCCATTGAATACTTAAGCTGAGAAAAAATGAAGCAAAGTAGATTATTGTTCTGCTAAGTGTGATTAAAATCCTTGGTTAGTTTTTTAGAATTTAGCCCAAACGTTAGGAAAATATAGCTATATATAATCCAGTATATATCTACTGTAAAAATGGTAATAGTAATTCTATGAAAAGTCAACTGTCTAAAAATTGAAATACTAAATTTTAGGAAATAAGTTCTGTAGTTTGACCAAGTCAACAAGCCATCTTTTAGTGTTTAAATAAGGGTAGGGACATTTTCAGATTTTATCTGCTTTTTAATTTGATCAAATATTTAAAATAATTGAATGTGTGATGCAACTCACATTTTGTAGAACAAAATTTCACAATCTAATGTTTAGTTAAGGTGTGTGGAATAAGTCTACTTATAATTTTATTTATTAGTGAAATTGAGAAAAGAAAACCAAGTTTAAATAAATAACTTAAATGGAAACAAAGTGGGCTGCAGTTAAAATAATTTCAAAGCTAGAATTATACCAAACCAATAATCTGCACAATTGAAAATTCTAATATATGTATGTTATAGTAGCCCTAAATCCTGGTTAGGATCTTTTATAAGCAAATAAATAATTATATTAAAATCCATATTTAGCAACTAATCAAAAATACGTTTAGATTGTTTAGGTTACACTGCAAGGAATGAAATTCTCAGTTATAATTTCTTACATTTCTTTTTTATATACCTCCTCATATATACTTTAATAGAATTTTTATATAATTCCTTTATTTTTCTAACAGTTTTGACTGTCCTCCAGTCTCCATCAGAGCTATAACATTAAACATATAATCATATAACCATTATTTTATATACATATAAAAGTACATATTTTACATTATTATTCATAATCATATTTTATTTTTAACTCTATA
Organism: Epiperipatus broadwayi; assembly: GCA_028023455.1. Classification (NCBI taxonomy): domain Eukaryota; kingdom Metazoa; phylum Onychophora; class Udeonychophora; order Euonychophora; family Peripatidae; genus Epiperipatus; species Epiperipatus broadwayi. Next base: position 6,033,473 of record JAQFVV010006209.1, on the reverse strand, counting down.
CCTTTACTTCTCTTATTTCCTAATTTATTATTTCTTTATTATTTCTACTTTCTTTTATTTTATATTTCTTCTATTCTATCTATCATTCTACATTATTTTTTAATATATATCTTTCTCCTTTCTATTTTATATTTTAATACCTATTAATCTAATTTATTTTCTTCCTTTCTATTATTTATCTATATTTATTCTTTTATTAATAATTTTTATTTATTCCTATTCCTATCTTTATTAATTCTTCTCATTTTAATTTACTCATTTTAATCACCTTTTTAAAAATGCTTTTACTGATTTGGTCAATGCAGATTGATTCAGTTAATAAAATAGATCTATGATATTTTTTAAAATTACTCACCACCAAAATTTATTCACATTATATAGTTTCTACATGATGGAACCAGAGGAAGTGCTACCAATATAGATGGAAAATATAAGATATTTGAAATGAATATTGTGTTAAACAATGATGTGTACTTGTTCCAACATTGTTTTTGATCAAGATGCAATATAGACCTGATGATGGAATTTTTAATTTGAATCGATAAAAAGCAAAAGCAAGAATCTTTATCTTCTTGCATTTTGGATTTAAAGAATGATGAATATGCTATTTCTGCCTGTCCAAAATATAATTTACAAAATATACTTAATATTTTGAGTACTTCATATAAAGACTGGTTTAATAAACTAATCTTAATGAAAGAAAAATCTTCTGCAACTTTTGGATTGGAGAGTTATCAACTTGAGACCATTAGCTAATATGAATATCATGGTAGCTTTTTAATTAAAAAGATGTTGAGGTATAGCACAGATTTCAATGTATTGCTGTTGCTTTTAACAAACAAAGAGTATTTTACTACAATAATAAATTATTGCACGAAAATTACTTATATAGAGAATTTTAATTTTAATGTATTGTGTAAAAGATTCTTTACTGACACAACACAAAGAAGTTTTCATTTAAGGATGTTCCATAAAATTTGGAAAATACAATGACAAGATCACAAGACCAATAAAAAGGTCCATTTATTTGCTGGATGTGATAATATAAAGTTCACTATTGTAAAATCATATCTTCGTTGACTTGAACATATAAATAAACAATAAAGATTTCCTTAAAAAAATACATAATAAAGAAATTGGTTTATAAAAATCTCAAAATAAGTGCAATATTAATTATTTTTAATGGAAAAATAAGACTGAAAACAGAATAGAATGGAGAACCACAAATAGATATGCTACTTAAGTAGGCATCACAAACATAAAAAGAATGATGTATCTATGAGTTCTACATATTAATGTATTTGTTGTTCACAGATTGATTTGTACAGTTATCACAAAACATCTATTATTATTGTTTTTGTAGTTCTATCTCTTCAACTGGCTGATGATGATGATTTCTCATCACAAATATATTTAGATATTATTAATATCATTGATATATGAAGTCAATTAATATAAATCTAATAGCACTAATCTACTCCTCATTCACTCTACTCTAAGGCCATTTATGTAAGTATCAGAAATCAATGGACATCAAATAGTAATGTCAAATGATATCCAGGTTAATTTCTGGCCTTATTTTCAAATGACAGAAATTAATCTAAGAACCAGTTTGGTAATATCATTTGGTATACATTGATTTCTTGTGTTTAACCAGATGGCTAAAATAGAATGATGTGAACTGGATTATTGCAGTCAACATTGTTTTATTAATAAATACTTACATGCAGTAGAAATACTCTAAATGCTAATATAAATTAATGCATAAGTAGTTAAAAAAAACTATATATGTGTGTGGTCATGTGAACACATAAGAAGACTTTAGATATTTATGGCTTTAAATGACATTACTAAAAATAAATCTTATTTTTATTATTTCATACCAAAAACTTTTTTAGTACTTTTTCAGGAACAAAATTAAAACGCATTCAATGTTGCTCTAATTGCTGCTTTGATAGATTTTTCTTTCTTTTCCCACTGATTTAAATAAAAACCATGAAGTTTGGAAAAAGCCTGATGTAAAAGTTCCATTTTTTTCTATTTATTAAAAGTTCCAATTTTACTGCTTATTACAGATATTCATAAATTATAATAGAAATAAGTTTATAGAACATCAATTATTCTAACTTACTGCTCTACCCTTTCTCCAAAAAATTCCAAAATAGTTACTCTTAGCACTCCTACTACTTAATATATTTCATGTATTTATAAAAACACATATTTAACAGGTTGTTGATTTGATAATAAATGATCATAAAACAAGTAATCATGGCTGTTAAAAAACTATTTTAATAAATATATATTTAAATTCGGAATAAGATCAAACTTGTAATAAAATGAACCCTCCTACTAAGGTGATTAGTTGAATTCATCATCCAAAATTATATAGCCAGATTCATAATAGATTAACTAGACAAAACTATCAAATGTTTGGAAGCTGCTCTTTTCAACATTTATTTATGTTTTATCAATGCTAAAATAATTTAATCAAAGTTATACTTGATGTTAAAAACTGAGGCAGTCATGGGATGTATTATTTGTTATATGCTATCTATGCCAAAGTTTCTTAAAGTTGCTGGTCTAGTGTTATAAGTGGCTTAAATCTCAAATCATTGATTTGAATAATATAGGAGTAAAAGGGTTCTGCTGGATAGAGATGTGTATGTCCCATATTAATGAACTATTATTATCCATTAACTATTCAGGCTTACAGTAGATGATTCCAGAGTAGAACAAATTACTGCTTCAAATGCAGGTATTAAAAGCTAAGAAAGTCATCAGATATTTTGTTCAACAACCTACAATGCTGCTTCTATCCTTTCAAATTATTCTTTTCATTTCTAAACCTACAATCATCTATAGCTTTATTTTATACAAGTGATTTATGACTACAAAATAATATCCTATCCTTATTAAAAGTTTTATTACCTCTTACCATTATTAGTCTAATTTCTTTCATCATCACTTCCATCACCAGCTGTTAACTTCAAATATTTCAAAGCATCAACAGGCTCTATAACTTCCTGTCAAAAATATTAGTAAACATTGGGCATATATGAACTACTCAGATTATATAAAAAGAAATAAAAATAGATGAAATTAAATTTAAAAACTACCTTAAATGCTTTACTGTTATTTACAATCATTTCCATTCCAAACCTTTTATAAGTTCTCACATTCTAATAAATAATTTCAAGTTCTTAATAAGTGCGTGCATCAAGTATTGTCATGTTCAAAAGCAAATATAAACACTTTTACCTTCAGACCAATTCCATCAAAATCCGAACAATCATATATAAAATAAACCAAAAATTATACATATCAGCCATACTCCTCCCTATATCTATCTTATAAGATCATTAAATTTTACAAATATTTTTTGATCCATAAACAATGACACTTCGTCTATATCTTTTTTTTCCCCAAAATACTCGACAAACTAAATCAATTAGTTTAAAATATATCATTTTATCATGCATAAAACAAATATTAACTTTCTTTTTTTCTACTAAAACACTCTAGTTGTATTCCTGCTCCTTTATCTATTTTAAATCCAAACTATTTTTCAAATATGTTTATGTTATTGTAAAACTATCTAATCAAGACTTCAACAAAATCACACTATATGGATTTAGAAATTGTTATATTATTTGAAACTTTATATTTCCACTAAAGGAATTTAAATAGTTTTTCTTTAGCTTTTTAAACACCCCCCCCCCCACCACCACCACCACCACCACTTTGAAGAAGGCTGTCAGATAGTTAAAACTGTCAGTTATTTTTTGGAGTTTGGAATTACAAAATATTGTCTTTGCATTGTGTAAAATACATGGAAGAATTAGTATTGTTTGTTTATATTAATATTAGAATTTATATATATATTAATATTATTAGAATTTAAATGTGAAAAGCTATAATACCTGAGGAATTGTTTACTATATTTGCTAATAGCAAAAAGATGTGTTTTTTTAGTAATTGCAATTTTTTATCCTTGAAAAAAAATAGCAAGATTCATAGGAAATAAAAATGACTATCTCCTCACGGCAAGATTAACTGGTAAGCACTGTTCAAAAATTCTTAATATTGATCACTTCCACTATATAATAACTAGGATATTAAAGATTTTATAAATTTATAAAATATGTCAGTTTGCCCCTTATTCAAATTATTTATATTACCTTACCTGCCTCCAATTCTTATTATTATTACAGGTAGACTACTCATAATCTAAAATCTCTGGTTCAAGAACTATTTTAGATCAGGGATTTTTTTGGATTTCAATAGTACCCCCCTTCCCCCTTATAAATCCAAATGTTGCTGAAAGTTTAATAAATATTAAATTTATCATCTATAATTTTGTATATATATATTTGTAAAGTGTACAAATATTATAAATATATATATATATCAGTACTACATTCTATATAGTTATAATTAAAACATTAAATCAAAATAATAACTTGTAATTTTAAGCATTGATAAAGAAGTTTTTTACATTTTTCATTCTTCCACATCTTTTGGAACATGCAAACATGTATGTATGTTAAGTGATTTAAAAATAGATTTACTGAGACCAAAAACACTATGAATTAATAAAACTGTTGCACACAAGCATTCATCCATTATTTCAAACTAGTTTATCAGTTAAAATAAGATTGAATTAATTTTTTTGAAAAAAAAAAGTACATATATATGTAATTTATTTTGTTTTAAAACATGCATTACCAATTGCAATTAATATTCTCCAGATGGTACTGCTAACCAAATCTGCTTAGGAGTTCATTAGAAGTTTGAACTCCAGAAGTGATAGCTAAAAGTGGGATCCATGCACTTTAATTTTCAAAGTCTGCCATTGCTCCTATAATGCCAAATCACCAGGGCTTTGTTTGCAAATATAAAAGACAAACTGACAACAAATTTGATAAACAGATAATTTTTCGAAAAAAAAAATAAAATGTTACAAGTCAGTCTTCCAAAGCCTTTACAAAATTAAATGCATATTGGAGAAAACTTTCAATGATTTTTGTACACTGATATAACTAAAAGTACTAATGACAGCAATAAATAATTTACATATGTGATACTAATTAATACATATGAGCATATTGTAAGAAGAGTTTTTGTAAAAAATATCATTATAGATAACGTAGTGACAAAAAATCAAATCAGATGTCACATGACTTAACTAAATAAGCTTGTATTTACAAATATTATATATAGAGCTCACAAAATAAGCTTTTAACAAGTTTTGAGAATATCCTCAACCCCAGAGCGGCTGGCATTGTCAATGAGGTGCCAGGATATTCAAGCATTAGATTAAAAATACCAGGATAAGACCAACACTTTATCTAATGTATAACTCATGAGTAGAAAATATGAAATTGTTAAGACATCCATACGTCTTCCAATCCAGCTATCTAACTCAAATATCTGTATGGAACTGAACGAAGGTCAAATACACCATATATTAATAGCTTTAACAATATAAAATCACCAAAGTCTTAAATAGCAAAAAATAAAATGACAAAAAAAATCAATAGTTATACATTAGATAAAGTGCTGGGCTTGTCCTGGTATTTTTAATCTAATGCTTGAATATCCTGGCATTTCACTGATAACGCCAAAAGCAGAAATTGGTGTGGGATTGAGGATATTCTCAAAGCTTGTTAAGAGCTTATTCTGCGAGCTCTATATATAAGATTACATAGTGAAATGATTGAATCAATTATTTATAAAAAAATATATACTGTACATTATATATCAAAAGATTTACAATGATAAACTTACAATACATATTCTACTTCCATCATAGGAAATCTTTTATGAAAGTAATTAGCATCTCAGATGAATTTATTGTCATAAAACATAAAACAATCACAATGTATCATAGGTAATCCCCCATAATTCATAGAATTTTACCAAAATATATGATTAAAGATAATAAACAGTTAGTACATATAATAAGAGAATGATGTAGCTATTACTAAAAAAGTCTTTATGCTTTTAATATGATTACATATTGAATATAACTACTAAACAGCCTACAAAGAAAATAAAGATTGTTTGCATTTTGAAAATCTTGAACATTATTATTTTATTTTAAATAAAAGTTAGAAAGGGGTAGCGAATCAGGTCTTTTATTTGCTGATAATTTCTTTTTGTGTACATATGCTGAAGACATGCACACAAGGATGAATAAAGAGATGAGGATTAAATTTAGTGAAAAAAAATCAAAAGTAATATTAATAAATGCTGGGGGGGGGGGGAAGAAAGAATTTTTATTGGGGGATATAAAGTTAAATGTGGAGAATAAGTATAACCATTTGAGAATTGTCTTAAATAATCAGAGAAATTGCTTGGATGAATGGGAGAAAAAAATTGATAAGTGAAGCAAAGAAAATAAATTAACAGTATTTCACTATAATAAATATGATGTATCTAGAATTATATGGAAGGGAATGGCAGTAGCAGGGTTAACTTATGGTAATGATGTGTTATGTGTTAGTAAAGGGGTGTTAGATTACTTCGAAAAAGTACAAAAAGAAGTAAGGAAGACATACATTAGATGCAGATGTGTGAATGGCAAAGGAGGCAATTCAAGAAGAAATGGGATGGTCAAGTTTTTATATGAGAGATGGAAAAAAAATGAAAATATTCGATAGATTGCAATTTATAGATAAGAGAATAGCCAAAATAGTATTTAATTGGGTTATAAGTAAAGTACAGACAACAAAATGGGTGGGAAAGGTAGACTGTATGCAGTTTGAATAAAGACTTTATGTCAGAGTACTTATATAAAAGGTGAGATGATTGTGTTAGGAGAAGATGCATTAATAAAAAATGGTGTTGGAGATATGAAGAACTAATATGGAGAGCAAAATGAATTTAAATATATATAGAAGTAAACAGAATATTGGATGTGAATTAATTTATGATATTAGCAAGGAAAGTGGTTTACTGTTCAAGGTTCCAGCAGGATCGTTAGCAACAAGGGAATATACACATAAATGGAAAAACATGGTGATTTAGTCTGCAAGTTATGTAAGGGAGGCATAGAAAATATTAGCCATATGTTAATTGATTATAAATGCCTTTAAGTAGAAAAGGTACAAACAATGAAGTTGTGGGAGAATAAATATAAACAAAGTGATTATATAGCAAATGGGTTTTTAATTTTTATGCTAGGTTTGGGAAAAGATAAGGAGGATTTTGATATAAAGTCCATAGAATTGACAAAGATAATGTGGAAATGGGATGGAGCAGGATAGAGAAAAATATGGAAAAGCTTTTATCTAGCAACTACCTTTTCCTCCTTTATATTATTCAAATTAATAGCCTGAAATAAAAAAAAAAAAACCTCAGAGTTTTGAGCCCAAGCTAATTCACTTGCAAAGTTATATAGCTCTAACATCAGATCAATTTGTATATATTTTAGAGATATCACCTTTATGCCAACTGTAGATCCTTTCTGTCCTTTGGAAAAAGTATTTATGAAAGCCATGAAAGTTATTGAAATATCAAACAAACATCATTTGACTTTAATAGATTACATTTAACATTTCCTTTCACAACCATTTTCTTCTCTAGTAAAAATGTTCAATGTAAACTAAAAGTCATGTGATGTTTGTTTGGTATAATTTAAAACATTTGATTTAAAACATTTCTAAGCTTTATACTTCAATTAATAAAATATATTTATTTTTAATGATAACTCATAATTCAAAAGCAGTTTTCATTAATCACTATCAATATATAGATTAAAAAGTCAGATCTTACAATTTGTTATAATTTACTATTGTTTATCATTTTTATATATTAGTTAGACCCTCTCATTATTTTCATAGAAAACAAAAATTAAACAATTCCTAAACAAAAATTTATTTGTATTTTTAAACCACTTTATTGATTTATGAGCCACTCTTTAACTTCCCTTCTTAGTAAATTATTAGTCTTACAAATATTTTCTATCCTGCAAACAAATTCTATATTTAACTTTTTTTCCTTCCTAGATTCTTTTTCAAAATCTTCAACAAAATGACCCAATTTATTCTATCAAATGTTTTTCAAAATCACTGAAATAAATATTTCTCTTTCTAAATATCTCTCAACAATATCTCTTCCAAGTAAATCTTTCACCGCCTACTCTTCTAAATACAAGTTGTTGTTCCACAAAAATACATTAAATCTATTAGAAATTCATCTCTTCAAACTCTCAATACCTTCTGCATGAAAAGTATTAACCCTTTTTCTCTAATAGCATTACAATTAATGAAAGAAAACCTAGTGAGTGTTCATCCAAATTATATTACAAATATTAAATAATTTATTCAAACTTCCCTTCCCATCCCACCCCAACTAATCTTTGGTAATTCATCTATAATCTTATCAACTCCCCTAAGCTTTCCACTTTTTATCTCATGAATAATATTTAGTTTTTATTTTAATTATTCAACAATCTATTTTCTTATCTTCTTTAGTTCAATTAACAAGAGTGAAAAAATTTTTATCATACAAATTGCTCAATGCACTCATCTTTATAAGATGTGTTTTTAACAATCACCCCCCCCCTCCACTTTTTTTATATAAATCTGCTTTGCCAGATAAAACTGCAAATTTAACCAGATATTATCTAAATTCAAATCTAACTTTTCCTAGCAATTCTACTTTTACTTATAAATAAATATAACTAATTTTACCTGTTTCTTCTCAGATTATAATCTTTCAATGTGTGTTTCCATCTCAATAGCTAATTTGAGAATGCATTTGCAAACATTTTAAGAATCACTCATACATATTATCATTTATTTTTAATTATTATTTACATGTATCTTCATCATTTTCAACTATTATTGTTCCACCAATCTTGGCCTCTTTCATATCATTCTAGCAAATTTCCTCATTTTATTCATCCATCTTACACGTGATGTCTTTATAGTCTTTTACAATCACCTGTGATTCAGTTTAACATTTTCATTATCCATCTGTTATCATTTTAGACATATATCCAGTTGGCTCTATTTCAGTCTCATGTTTTAATGATACCTGTTTATTTTCTACCCATGTATTTCATTTTCAATCCTTTCAAATTATTATCAACATATGTCTCCATATTTTACTATATCACTTTAAATCTTTGTAAAATAAATCTATTAAAAATCTTTCTCATCAAACAACTAGGTATCATTTTCTTTTAATATTAAATTATTTTTATCAAAAAAAAACAATCCGTTTTTTTTTTTCCATATATCAAATGCGTTGACGGGAAGCATAGTTTCCTTTAAATCTTGAACATGGTGAGATAAATCATATACAAAAAAAATGCCTTTTTTTATTCCATTTTTCAAAAAATTCATTTTCTCCATTATTACTAATTTTGATAGTTTTCATCCATCTAACATAGTAATTAATTTATCTGCCTATCATGGTCACAATTTGAGATTTCAGTCTAGGTTAAGTGAACTTTTAAATTTGGAATAGCTCTAATTATTTCCAAAAGAAAAACAAAGCTTTAGTTAGAATTACTTATAAATATTACACTTAAGAGTAAAACCTAAAATATTTAAAATAGCTCATTGTAAGAAAGACCAGAATTCATTTATTAAGAAACAGTGAAGAAAAAGACAATGCTCATTAAGCTTGGATGTAAAGTTGTAGATAAGGGTTTATAGGTTTCTTGGTTTATTTTCTAGCTGAGAATACTTAAATACCCATTTAATTTCCTGTATACGCTTTTTACAAAAAAATTAAAATACTGTAAATTAAAATTTACAATACTTTTATGATTTATCTAAACATAATAAAAATAAATCATTTTCCATTCTCTAACACTAGAAAATATTAACACAATTAAACAGTTTTGAGTTTCTTCTAATAATCAAACATTTTATTATAATTCTCCTAAAATAAGTACTGAAAAAATTGTAAACAAATATTCAGAAATATATTATATTATGCAATATTCCTAAAGATGTTTATTTTGTATATTTTTTGTTCAACTATTTGATTGTAAGAAAACAAGATTGGCTAAATTAGAAAAGAAAGTAAAGATTTGAAAGAATCATATTTTGAACAGTAAAAAAAAAAAAACCTTATTTCAAATTTATATAACAAAAACTAAACTAAAAAAAAAAAATGTAAATGCCAGTTTATAAATTCACCAAATAAAAATAATGCAATTGTCAATAACATATTTTTAATATATTTAAATGCAATAATTTGTTTAAAAGATAAACTACTAGACTTCCAAAAATAAATGAGTAAATATCACTTGGGAAATTCTAAAAAATAGCATTGGAAGCCCTAAATTCCAGAGCCTATCATTATACCAAACCATGAAAAAAAAATGAATTATCTCTGTTTAATCAAAAACATAAGTATTTCCTGAAAAAACAATGATATATATAAAGTCATATGACTATGTTTACAAACAATTATATTTAAACTTATTAAAAGCACATTTATAAAAACAAATTTCTAAGTATGCAAATGAATCAGTTTAATCTTCAATCAAACAAAGTAAAATATTCAAAAAGAATACCTCGAATTTATTCAAAATATTCCCTTTGAAAATATTAATAAATTATTCTTAAAAGTTTATCACTTTTCTTGAATTATTTGTAATATATATAAATATTTTGAACACTTAGAACAGAAAAGCTAAATTTCTATTAAACAGTTTATTCGCTAAGTGTGAGTCTGATACCTTTGCATTTGAAAGCATGCTCAGTGGGTAAAACTGTTCAATAGAAATTCAGCTTCTCTGTTCTAAGTGTTCAAAATGTTTAGATAGACATTACATAATAAATTATAACTGAAACACACAGGCTTATTATATATGTGTCGCACCACCACTCTCCACACTATCTCAGAACACTGATACACTTGAACACATATATGTTGAAAAGATAAATAATCACCAATATACATATTTCATGCTAAAACAGCAATCATCAGTTGGTCCAGATTACCATGCTCAGATATACATTAAGATAGCCAATCCTCATACTTTAATGGACATGCTTCAATCTACTCCACACTCCAACTCTTCAACCGTCCATCCAATTGAAAATCTGATGATGAAATGCTCAAAGGCCACCCTGAGGCCGAGATCCTTGTCACACCCATGTTGACCTAAGGTCTCAATCTGACCCATGTACAGGAGATAATCCATTTAATACATATACAAGGGATGGGCAGACATGTATTAAATGTATTATGTCCTGTACATGAGGGGTCAGACTGACCTTAGGTCAACATGGGTGTGACAAAGATCTTGACCTCAAGAGTGGCCTTTGAGCATTTCATCATCAGATTTTCAATTGGATGGATGGTTGAAGACTTGGAGTGTGGAGTAGATTGAAGCCTGTCCATTAAAGTATGAGGATTGGCTATCTTAATATATATCTGAGCACTTATAGCATATATGTGTGGAGATGGTAATCTGGACCAACTGATGATTGCTGGTTTAGCATGAAATATGTATATTGGTGATTATTTATTTTTTCAAGATATATGTGTATAAGTGTATCAGGGTTATGAGATAGTGTGGAGAATAATAAATTATAGTAAAATTGATATTTAAATAACTTATTTTATCTCTCTCTCTCAATTTAATTATATGTTTGTATATTTTGAATTTTATGCTGTTGCATTTCAAAAATATTTATTATATAGAGATCATTTTATAAAATAATAGTTGGGAAGATTTTAATACAATGTGTTTAGTTCCAAAGCTGTAGAGATCATGTTACGCCACCACTATTATTTGAATGTTATATAAATCCCCAATTATTATTCATTTGTCACATTCTATAATAATGATTCCAAAAATATAGTTTATTTTAAAAAGATTACAAGTACAATTAAAAAATAAAAATTAAAAAATTCTGATATTTATTTGATTATTTGTAATTTTTTAATATCCACAATAAATAAAATATTAAGAGTGGTTTATTCTTTTTTAACATTGAATGCAAAAATTCATTCCAAATTTATTTATCATGATATCATTAAAAAATAAATGCTAAATAATTAATTATATTACTCAGAAGATTGAGCACTGGAAGTAATAAAAATGGATGATTAACAAACTAAATTCCAGTCTATTATTTGACTGATGTACTAAATTACTTAAAACATTACATTATTGAACATTGCAAATATTACTTAATAGATTTTAATATGACTATCAAAAACAATTTTATATATATAGAACTGTTGAAAATTTAAGTATTAATATCTAAAGTTTCAAATATATATTTGAATATATATTTTTAAAAAATTTTAATATCAATATATATGTATTTAAACAGACCAATATGTTTATAGTAGTACACAAAGAATCTTTATATTATGGTAATCAAAATTTACTATTAAGTTTTTAAATGTAAATGTTAATAGTTCTATAATTTTAATATTTTAATAAAAAAATTTACATTATTAATAATCAATAGATAGACATTTACTATATTAATCTAATTATTTTGCAATCCACTTCTTATTCAAAATTCAGATGTCTATTTACTGAGTTGTTTTTTTAGTCCTGGCAATTATTTTATAAAGTAAGATATAGTTAAATTTAATGTTTTTGAAGATCAATTATGGTAAAACTTTTATTAAAAAAAAAAGTTAATCTGTTGCTATTTACTAGAAAAATCATTTGATTCTATGAAATTTTACAATATTTAGCAATTACATATATTACAATAAAAAAATAATAATAACTACAACAAGTTGTTTTTTTTAAAAAAAATACTAATAGTTTCCTATGGTTAATTTTCTAATGTGAAAAAAAAATCAAAATATACTCATAGTAATTAGTTACTAATTTATAGATATTTGTTAAATTATACAATTTCTTTAATTTTATTTTTAAATACACTAGAATATTTATTATTCTCTATTTTTATGTACATATAAATAAGGATTTATTTTTATTTTTATAGCGTCTGTATATAATTGTAATTACATTCATATCGGCATTTCAAGCCAATTGTGCAAACGCTTTGCGAGTGTTAAATAATAAATGAATACCCTCTAACCAATACAAGATATAGAATTTATGCAGGAATAAAAAGAATCAAGATAATAAATCCAATGGATGTTTGTAATTTTGTCCATAAGATGAAAAATTGCCATTCATATGGAGCCAATTTATTAGTATTCCACTTGTATATGGAGGAAAGTTTAGTTTTAAAGTAACATTTTATAGTGCTTTTTATTTTCTCCAAAAGAAATTAATATTACAAAACTAATATTAAATTATAAAAAAACTTCCAATATCTCAGATATTTGAATGTGTGTATATGTGTGCACTATATAAATATATATTATCTATGGGAAAAAAAATTTCTTTTATCATTCTAATATAAATATTTTAATATCCTCAAAATAGATCAATTTTCCAATGTATATATAAATTATTAATTAGATTATTAATACAGATGGAAACATAATGGAGGAAATTAATCATACAATTAAACTTGGAGTGCTTTTGGTAGAAATAACTTGATACTAAAAGGAAATATGCCTATGTGTTTGAAAAGGAAGGTTTTTAACAATTGTGTTTTACCAGTTCTTACTTATGGATCTGAGACTTGGACACTCAATAGAAGAGCAATACAGAGACTTCAGACCACTCAAAGAAGTATGGAGAGATGTATGTTGGGATTAACAAGAAGAGATCGAAAATGCAATGTATGGGTAAGAGAACAAACAGGTGTTACTGACCTCATTGAAAAATTTAAAAGATTGAAGTGGAGTTGGGCTGGACATATTGTTAGAAGAGATGATAATAGATGGACAATTGAAATTTTAAACTGGATTCCAAGAGATTGTATAAGACCCAGAAAGAGACCACATGTGAGATGGATGGATGAAATAAGAAAGTGTGCAGGGGTGATGTGGAGAAGAGAAGCTAAAGATCGGAGAAGATGGATTAAACTTGGAGAGACCTTCATCCTGCAGTGGATTGATAATGATTGATAATGATGATGATATAAATTAGCATTATTATAAATATATTTTCATAGAAACATAAGCTTTAAACAATATCTATACATATTTGCAAGCCTCAAATAATATCTCTACATATTTTCTGAAGTCTTTTTTCTAAACAAATGTTCATTTTCATAATACTATTTCAATTGTGAAAGGGTCAGTTGTTGAATATTTAAATTAGATGATTGGGAAGGCAATGGTATATGTATATGTTTATTTTCACATTTTTAAATCAATATTGACTATTTAAGCCATTAATGTGCAACCTTTTTTATATTTGGACTTCTTTTTAAAGCTTACAACCACCATCCCTCTGATGAAAATTTAATATGCCCCATTATTTGTTTTTACCATCTCTAAATTATAACAAGGAGAATGTAAGGCTATTCATAATAATATGATAGTAGTTTTAATTAAAATACAAATTTATATTTCCTGAAACAAATCGTATATTTACAAAAAAAATTGATGCATACAAAAACAGTTTATTATCATGTGATCAAAATAAAAATCATATCATCGTCCAAAATAAAAATTTCTTAAAAATTTTCAGACTCTCAATAATTGTGACACCCTAAAAAGTTGTACATCAATAGTTTAAGTTATATGAATTAAAGCTTTTAATATTTTAAAAAAATTATAGGATAGTTTTAAAAAATGTTTTCATCATAAAATAAAACTGGCTCTTCAAAATGTGCAAATAATATTTGATAACCATCCACAAATTATAGCTAATATTATTGCATATGGGACTGAAAGTATATTTAACTAAAGATAAATTACAAAGTGATATAGATTAATTAAGTTCTACAGAATGATTTTTTAACTTGAATTAGATTATTTTATTATATATATTAAATGGTATATTTGTTATAAATCAATAAAAAACATTAACCATAATAGATTTTTGAACAAAATACTAAATTGTTTGGAATATTATATATAAAAGCATATACATCACATGTAACATATATATCATAAATTATTCAATAGATGATAACATCAATTTATGCTAAAAATGCATATGAAGCTTGAACCATTTTCTTGTACATATAAGCATCATGTTAAGTAAGTAGAAGATTTTAAAAATATATTAGCCATGAAAGACATTAATTAATGTTTTAATAGATGCAAATCCAAATTTAAAAATGAATTCTGCACGTTCTGAAGAAAATTTATTATTCTTATATCTTCTCTTTTACTTTTTTGCATTTCTCTTCATATATATATTTAAAAACATTTATCATCTCATATATACTTAATGCAATTTTTATATAATTCCTTTATTTTCCTTACAGTTTCGACTGTCTTGCAGTCTTCATCAGAGCTACAACATTTAAACATATAACCATTATTATATATATTAATATACATATTTTATATTATCCATCATAATCATATTTAACTTTAATTCTATAGCTTTGCTTCCTTATTTCTTACTTATATTTTCTTTCATTTTATTCTTATTTTTGACTTTATTCCATCTTATCTATCATTCCACATTTACTCTTTAATATATCACTATAACCTTTGCATTTTATTTTTTATATATACTTATTACCTAATATATTTTATTATCTTCTATTATTTTATGTATTTATTTCTTTACTAATAAGTACTATTTTATTCTTACTCTTATCTCTATTTTTATTTCCCTATTGTCTTTTTTTTTCATTTTACTTACCTCTCTATAACTTTCACTTCTCTCTCTATAATTGTAAAAAGTTATAGTGAAAGTTATAGAAAGGTAACTAAAATGAAAAAATAGAAATAAAAAATGAGAATAGGAAAATAAAAATAGAATTGAGTAAGAATAAAATAGTAATTATTAATAATAAAAAAATGATATAAAATAATAGAAGATAATAAAAGATATTAAGTATGTATAAAAAATAAAATATTAAGTAATAAGTATGTATAAAAAAATGGAAAGGTTATACTGATACATTAAAGAATAAATGTGGAATGATGGATAAGATAGAATAAAATGAAAGTAAAAATAAATAAAAAATAATAAGAAATAAAAAAAGCAAAGCTGTAGAGTTAAAATTAAATATGATTGTGAAAGGTAAGATAAAATAAATATATATTAATATGTACATAAAATAATGGTGATATATGTTTAAATGCTGTAGCTCTGATGAAGGCTGCATGACAGTTGAAACTGTAAGCAAAATAGAGAAGGAATTATATAAAAATTGCATTAAGTTTATATGGGATGATAAAAAAAAATTTAATAGATAAGAAAAGTTATTATCTATAATAATTTTAAAATATATCAATGTAAATATAATTTTGCATAGGTATCAACGCAAGCTTCAAAAAAATATTAAATTCTATGCTTCTCAATCTTTTTTACAAAGTGGCTTTCTTTTTGTTATGTTATTTTTAAAACAGACAAACTCACTACATGTATTGCCACACACAGCAAGCTAGAGTAATCAATGGATGTCAGAAGGCTTGTGCATAAAATCCCCATCTAGTGCCTACTCATTAATATCCCCAGACTAGTTTCTGGCTTGTGGCATTCGTCAGTGAGGAGCCTTGGATCTGAGAGCACTGCACCTAGATCTTAGGATCTAATGCAACCCCCCAGCTCCACTTAACTACAAAACTATGAGTCTGAAACTGAAAACACCTTAATATTTTCAATCCAAGCCCATTAGCTTCTATAGCCATATGGGTCTGAACTCAGTTTATTATCCATACAATTTCGTGTCTTTGGTTCTTTAATAACCATAGCCACCACTATCCTATTAGGCAGGATTGGTTTTAAGCCAATAAACATCACATGACCACCACTTCTTAAGCTTGTGTATAACTGTTGTTAAAACAGGCAAAATTCACAATATGTATTGCCACACACAGCAAGCTAGAGTAATCAATGGATGCCAGAAGGCTTGTGCATAAAATCCCCATCTAGTGCCTAATCATCCAATATCCCCAGACTAGTTTCTGGCTTGTGGCCTTCGTCAGTGAGAAGCCCTAAATCTGAGAGCACTGCACCTAGATCTTAGGATCTAATGCAATCCTCCAGCAGCCACCTTTTATCTCCACTTAACTATAAAACTATGAGTCTTAAACTGAAAACCCCTTAATGTATGAATACTGAACTGAGTTCAGACCCATATGACTATACAAGCTAATGAGCTTGGATTGAAAACATTAAAGTGTTTTCAGTTTAAGACTCATAGTTTTGTAGTTAAGTGGAGATAAAAGGTGGCTGCTGGAGGGTTGCATTAGATCCTAAGATCTAGGTGCAGTGCTCTCAGATCCAAGGCTACTCACTGAAGAAGGCCACAAGCCATAAACTAGTCTGGGGATATTGGATGAGAGGGGGATTTTATGCACAAGCCTTCTGGCATCCATTGATTACTCTAGCTTGCTGTGTGTGGCAATATGTGTAGTGAGTTTTGCCTGTTTTAACAACAGTTATACACAAGCATAAGAAGTGGTGGTCATGTGATGTTTATTGGCTTAAAACCAATCCTGCCTAATACGATAGTGGTGGCTACGGGTTATTAAAAAACCAAAGACACCAAAATGTATGGATACTGAACTGAGTTCAGACCCATATGACTATATAAGCTAATGGGCTTGGATTGAAAACATTAAGGTGTTTTCAGTTTAAGACAGTTTTGTAGTTAAGTGGAGATAAAAGGTGGCTGCTGGTGGGTTGCATTAGATCCTAAGATCTATGTGCAGTGCTCTCAGACCCAAGGCTCCTCACTGATGAAGGCCACAAGCCAGAAACTAGTCTGGAGATATTGGATGAGTAGGCACTAGATGGGGATTTTATGCACAAGCCTTCTGGCATCCATTGATTACTCTAGCTTGCTGTGTGTGGCAATATGTATAATGAATTTTGCCTGTTTTAACAATAGTTATACACAAGCATAACAAGTGGTGGTCGTGTGATGTTTATTATGTTATTTTTGTAAATTATTTAATAATACAAAATTAAGTTTCTTTTAAAACAAAGAAGACATGTTCAGGGATGTCTTAACTTTATAGTTTAACAGGGTTATAGCTCAGGGAGACATTTAAGAGACAGGACATATAAGGTTAACCAAGACTTAAAACTCTAAAGTGAATCAAATACTTATTTGAAGTTGCTCATGATTCAAGAGTTTTTAAATTTAAAAAGGAAAGAAAAATAACTAAATACATACATTCCAAATAAATCCTATAAATTTAAAATAATGTCAATGATTATAATAATATGTGAATATTACTTGTTAATTTTAGTTAATTCCAATAAAACATCATGAAAATTTCTCAGTTTATTCTTTAATATATATTTTTATTTTTGACAGTGAGGATTTCAAATTCTCTGACTTAAAGTAGATGGCTTTAAAATAAGATGAAGAGAAATGCTCTTGGAAATATAATAGTGAAAATTGTGTTCAGACTTTTGATTTGTTTTTGAAAATGATTTTCTTTACTTATTTTTTAAAATAAATGCAATGAAAAATGTTCTTTCATTCAAGTATGCTGATTCATACTACAAAACATCCATGGATAACAGTTGATTCATAGTATCAGATGATCTCCAATAGTTTCTAATCTTGGAGAAAATAAAAATTATACACAAAAAAAAAAAAAGATAAACTTTGCTTATATCTTAAAGAATAAGTGATAATTCCAGAAGTTCGGGATAAATTAGTTTTAAATTTTCATCCATTTTTAATATGTACTTTTTTAAAAAAAAAAAAACAATAAGATATAATTTAAATACTAACATTTCAATTTTTTAAACAGTGTCTGTCACTATTAATTTTCAAATGTGGAACATTTAAAAATGTATCTTTAAAATCTATATCTTGATGATTCAATGCTTTAATCACTGAAAAAATGTTTATAGAATCAAATAACTTTTCATAATCTATAAATCCAAAGCATAATGGCAACTCATATTCATTTGTCCATTCGATAATTCTTTCAATGCCTGGACATAACCTATTGTACTAAAACCCGAAAGGAGACCCTTTGATTCCTCTTGGAGGCCTTAAAGGCAGGGCAAAAATGTCCATTCCATACATTCTTGTTGTTGCAGCTGTTATTAGTATGTCATTATTCATATAGTATATGAACATGGATGGGCTGCTCACCAACATGCATTAGCCAGCATGGTGAGTTTATTGGCTTTTTACCTCTGAATTTAAAATCAAGAAACACGATGGTCTTTCTTCTCAGTTGCCTGATAAGGCAGAATGAATATTTGTGTAAATGATAAACATTTTTCCAATACATATATACTATTATGACAGTCAAAAATAAATCATGGCCCTTATTCCTAGGAGGCTGTAAAGTCACCAACCAAGGCAGCAGTTGATGGCCGAAGGCGGAGGCTGTTAAGAATCTCCTGATTGCGGATCCAGGCTACCCTTTGATGACAACTTTTTATTTAGGTACTTAAAACTACAGATCACTTTCAACTAAAGGAAGATTGCAAGAATTAGAAGAACTGTCTTATATTAAATGGGACATTATTGGAGTTTGTGAAATTAGAAGATGAAGAGACAATTTAAAAAGTGGGCCTGTACTCTATTATAAAGGGACAAATATTGGAAATACAAGTGGAATAGGATTCATTATAAATAAAAAGTGGAAGAACAACATTGTGGAGATTGATGGTGTATCGGACAGAGTGGCAAGATTAGTTATACAACTTAATAGCAGATATATATAAAATGTGCTAATACACACAAGCACACAAAGCTAAAAACAAATGAAGAAAAATATATAATATTTTTATTTTAATATGTATATTTAATCAAATGGCTAAGCGCTTTTGAGGGTCAAAGCCCTCATATTCATAGCCGTTTTGTAAAAATATAAGAAATTGATTAGGAGTGATGTAAATTTATGCAAATGAAATGATTATGCAAAGATAGCTGGTACAAAAAAGCAGCAATTGATCCAATAAAATTTCTACAGAGAGTAGAGAATTTATGAAGAAAAGAAGGAATATGAAGATATACAAAAATGATGCATTAAAAAGGATTGAATATCTCAAATTTTGTAAAATGGTGCGGAAAAGAGTTGAAATGATATAAGAAAGTATAACTGTAAACTAGCAAGGAAAGCTGTAGAAGAGAATAAAAGTCTCAAGAGTATAAAAAAACATTTTGGTACTATCTGCAAGAAGAAAAAAAAATGGAATTATTACTAAAAAGAGAGATGACATCAAAGACTTTTATCAAGAATTATATAATAATAAAGGACAAGAACCTCCTATATCTATTACATCTTCCAAATTGCCCAGAATTTTAAATGAAGAAGTGAGACATATAATTAAATGTATAAAGAAAGGAACAGCTCCAGGTAATGATGGAATTATAAATTAATATATTAAAAGAAGCAGGTGAAGAAATAGAAAAAATTTTAACAAAGTTATATAGCAAATGTTTAAATGATAAAGATGTACCAAATGATTGGAAGGATGCAGTATTGATATTTAAAAAAGTGATAAAAAAATATTAGAAATTACAGACCTATCAGACTTTTATCAGTTTTATACAAAATTTTTACCAAGATAATTACAACTCGTCTACAGAGAATATTCGATTTCCACCAACCAAAAGAACAATCTGGATTTAAAAGTGGTTTTACTACAGTAGATCATATCCAGGTATCGAGAGAAGTTATAGAAAGGACAAATGAATATGAGTTGTCATTATGTTTTGGATTTGTAGATTATAAAAAGGCATTTGATTCTATAAAGATTTCTTCAGTGACATTAAAGCATTGGATCATCAAGGTATAGATTCAGAATATTGTCATATTTTAAAGAATATTTATAAAAATGGAACAGAAACAATTACATTACATAATGATACTGGGAAAGTCAACATTGAGAAGAGTGTAAGACAGGGTGACATGATATCTCCAAAACTTTTTACAGCAGTGCTGCAAGAAGTATTTTGTAGATTAAAATGGGAAGCTAAAAGAGTGAAAGTAAATGGAGATTATTTAAGTCATTTAGATTTTGCAGATGCTGTAGTTGTTTTTGCAAATAATGCTTTAGAGCTGCAGGAAATGTTGCAGGAGTTATCAGATGAAAGTAGGACTAAAGAAAGTAGGACTAAAGATGAATGTTAAAAGACTAAAATAATGTTTAATGGATTTTCTCAAAATATGAAAATAAAGATTGATTACGATGAGTTAGAAGAATTTAACAGTTACCAATACCTTGGTCAGATTATTAATACAGATTTAAACATAATGGATGAGTTTAATCATAGAATTAAACTTGGAGTGCTTTTGGTAGAAATAACTTGATATTAATGTGTTTGAAAAGGAAGGTTTTTAATAAATGTGTTTTACCAGTTCTTATGTATAAATATGAGACTTGGACACTTAATAGAAGAACAATACAGAGACTTCAGACCACTCAAAGAAGTATGGAGAGACGCATGCTGGGAGTAACAAGAAGGGATCGAAAATGCAATATATGGTTAAGAGAACAAACAGGTGTTACTGACCTCATTGAAAAAATTAAAAGATTAAAGTGGAGTTGGGCTGGACATATTTGCTAGAAGAGATAATATATGAACAATTGAAATCTTAAACTGGATTCCAAGCCCCAGAAAGAGACCACATGTGAGACGGATGGATGAAATAGTGTGCAGGGGTGACGTGAAGAAGAGAAGCTGAAGATCAGAGAAGATGGATTGAACTTGGAGAGACCTTCATCCTGCAGTGGACTAATAGTGGTTGATGATGATGACTAAAACAATTTTTAAATCCAGCTTGTTTTCTTGATTTGTAGAAATCCAATGTTCTCTATAGAGGGGTTGTAATTATCTTGGTAAAAATTTTGTATAAAACTAATAAAAGGCTGATAGGTCTGTAATTTCTAATATCTTCTTTATCATCTTTTTTTAATATTAATATTGCATTCTTCCAATCATCTGGTACCTCTTTATCATTTAGACATTTGGTATATAACTTTGCTAAAAAAAATTCTATTTCTTCACCTGCTTCTTTTAATATATCAATTACAATTCCATCATTACCTGGAGCTTTTCCTTTCTTCATAAATTTAATTGCATGTCTCACTTCTTCATTTAAAATTTTGGGCAATTTGGAAGATATAATAGATATAGGAGGTACATGTTCTTTATTACTATATAATTCTTGATAGAAGACTTATACCCATTTCATGATGTCATCTCTTTTTAGTAATAATTTCATCTTTTTGTCTTATTGCAAAAATAAGTTAGATAGCAATACCAAGATGTTTTACACTAAAGACTAATTCTCTTCTATAGTTTTCCTTGCTAGTTCACAATAGTACTTTCTTGTAACATTATCAATTCCTAATGCATCACTTTTATATATTTTCATATTCCTTCTTTTCTTCATAAATTGTCATTTCAGAAGAAATTTAACTGGTCAATTGCTGCATTTTGTCAGCTATCTTTGTTGCAGTTTTTAATAAGTGTATCAGTTATTTTTCTATTAATTTTATTAAAATCTGAATTAATGTTCAAAATCTGTTAATATTTTAAAATGATTTGCAAGTTCTAATTTAAATTCATTAGAATGTTTAAATTCATTAGAATGTTTCTGAAGTTAAGAAATATCAACTGTGAATAATCCTTTTCTTAATAATTTTTGTCTAGTTTTGCATCAACATGTATCTTACATCTCACTAATTGATGATCACTTCTTGTGTTGAATTTATTAAAAACATTACAATCTTGAAATACATATTTTCTGTTAGTCAAAATGTAAACCAATTCTCCCGTATCTTCATTTGGGTGCTTCTATTTCCCTTAACATTTTTCTCAAAAAAAGAATTCATAGTACAAAGTTTTTCTTTTTCTGCAAACTCACAAATCTATGACCTTTCTCATTTCTATAACCATAATCAAATTTACTTATAGCACTTTCATCTTTCAATTATTTACCAATTCTAGCATTAAAGTTTCCATGATAATTTTAAAATGTTGTGTTGACTGATCAAAAGCCTTTCGTACATCAATGTAAAAATCCTCTACTTTGTCATTATAATAAGAATTTGTTGAAGCATAAGCCTGAATTATCTACATTTGATATCTGCTAATAAGTTGATTAACTAATCTTGTCATTTTGTCTGATACACCATCAATCTCTACAATGTTGTTTTTTTCCACTTTTTATTTATAACAATTCCATTTGTGCTTCCAATGTTAGCGCCTTTGTAATAAAATACATGTTCACTGTTGAGCGTTGGTAGCCGTGAGGTCAGCGCAGCTGCCGTTGCAAGCAAGCAGTTGCTTGCAGACGGTTGTCGCGGGTTCGCTTCTCGGCTGATGCTTTGATATATGGAAAAAAATAAAAAATACATGTTCACTTTTTAAATCAGTTGCCTCTTCACCTTTTTTCTAACTCACTATGTCCAATAATGTCCATTTAATATGAGACTGTTATTTCAATTCTTGCAATCTTCCTTCATTTAAAAAGTACCTAAATAAAATGTCATCAAATGGCAGTCTGGATTCGCAACCAGGAGATTCTTAACACCCTTGGCCTTCAGCCACCAACTATTGCCTTGGCTGGTGAATTTATAGCCTTCTGTCAATAAGGGAAATGATTACTTTTGTCTGTCATGATTGTAAATATTTATTAGAAGAAAAAAAAATTCATTCACACCAACATTCATTCTGCCTTCAAAAAAATTAACTAATTTCAATTAAGAGTTATTGTTTTTGATCTTAAACTCACAAGTAAAAAGCCAATAAACTCATCATGCTGGGTAATGTGTTGAACAGCAACCCATCCATTTTCATATATTATATGAATTATCACATAATAATAACAGTTGCAATGATAAGAATATATGAACATTTAAGAATTTCCATGGCTTGGTTACTTTAAGGTTTTCAAGAGTAATCAGTCTCCTTCTAGTTCAGGGATCCCCAACCTTTTTGCACTTAAGAGCACATTCTATAATACCGGCCAGGTGGCGGGCACCATTTATTTTTTCAACCAGGTGACGAGCACCATTTATTTTTTCAATGTAAATTTATAGTTGAATATTGTTAATAATACACATAATATACAAAAAAATATTTATTTCAAAAATAAAATTTTTAACATATAATTAACATTTATATTTTTACGCTGTAAAAGTATAGTATGCCCTACAATTTGATTACAATATACTACAATAATTTATAAGAAATTTTAAAAATTAAATTTATTTGTATCAAATAAATAATTTTTTATCGTGTTCGGATAGCGGCGGGCACATGTAAAATGGTCTGCGGGCACCATGGTGCCCGCGGGCATAGGATTGGGGACCCCTGTTCTAGTTAATAGCAAATCTTTCAGCAGCCTTCTAGTAGTATATCTAGTGATATATCCAAACCAGTTCATTTCAATCTTAATTCTTTTGATGATTTACCTATACCTTTCTATACTTCATTAAGTTGTCTGAAGTCTCAATATTGCTCTTCTGCTACATGATTAGCTCAGAATCCATACATAAGAATTGGTAAAATCCATCTATTAAAAACCTTTCTCTTCTATTGTAGTTATATATATATATTTAATATTAAATTATTTTTAACAAAATCACTATCAAAGTTTACTTATATTATTAATTTCATTCAATATCTTTCCAATTTGTATTAATAATCTAACCATGGCAACTTCTACATCATAATTACCAATCTTAATTTTCTTCTATAAAAAACCATTAATCAATACTTTAGTTATTTTAACATTTATCTTTAGGCCTACTTTATTTCCATCTGATAATTCTTGCAATATTTCCTGAAGCTCTGAAATGTTATTTTCAAAAACAATCACATCATCTACAAAATCAAGATGACTTAAATAATCTCAATTTATTTTTACTAACTTCACTTATCATTTTAATTTACAAAATATTTATAAAACTGCTGTAAAAAGTTTTGGTGATGTGGAATCATTTTATTGAACACATACTCCAATGTTAAACTCTTTAGTGTTATTATGTACTAGTCACAGTTAATGCATTTTGATAAATATCCTAAAAAATATAACAATATCCTAGGCCTAGATTGTTCAAAATTTTAATCCCCATTGAAATGCTTGCAGAATTAAATATTATTTCATAATCTAAAAATCCAATTATAATGGTAAATTATATTCGCTGGTTCTTTCTCTAACTTTTATCAATACTAAAATATCAACTTTGCTAAAAATCACTTTTAAATCCAGTTTCTTCTTTTTGATTAGTTTGAATCTTGACAAAATTCCCTACAAATGTGTTGTAATTATCTTTGGTAAAGATTTTGCTAAGAACTGATAGATTAGTAATTTCTTTTTCACTTTTCTTCAATATTATCATTAAACATTCTTCCAATCCATTGGAATATTTTATAATTTAAATATTTGGTATATATAGTTTTGCCAACAAATTCTCTATTTCTTTACTTGCTTCTTTAAGATATCAATAGTAATCCATCATTTTCTAAAGCTTTTCTCTTTTTCACGCATATAATTAAGTGTCTCATTGCTCCATTTAGAATATTTGGTAATTCAGAAAATGGAGTAATTGTAAATCT
This sequence comes from Epiperipatus broadwayi, assembly GCA_028023455.1. Taxonomy (NCBI): domain Eukaryota; kingdom Metazoa; phylum Onychophora; class Udeonychophora; order Euonychophora; family Peripatidae; genus Epiperipatus; species Epiperipatus broadwayi. The sequence goes on along the minus strand of JAQFVV010006209.1, from coordinate 6,007,932 downwards.
TAATTCTTTATTACTATATAATTCTTCTATATATTTCATAATGTCATATTCTACTTTCTAGTAATAGTTTCATCTTTTCTTCTTAATACTGAAATAACTTAATATTGTGATATCAAGATTTTGTTTAATATCTTTGAAAACTTTATTTTCTTCTACAAGTTTCCTTGTAAATTCAAATTATATTTTCTTATATCACTGTCAATACTTTCTCATACCATTTTACTTTCAAATGCCTTTGTGCCTCAAGACAATTTGAGAGGCATAAGTTTGGATATTATAATGCAATCAACAAGAATTGTTACAAACAAATTTAGGGAGTGTCGGTGCGTGTCAAGCTTATCCGCACCCATACAATTGATTCCGTGCATATGATTTTTAAACATTCAAGTAGAAACATATAGATAGGTGAGCGGGTTTTTATGGTTCCAGATGTGCAGTGACACAAAATTCACCTGCCCTTCCAGACTCACACACATAAACCCACCATCTTATGCTTAAACTATTGTTCACAAAGTTGTCCAATTATACATGTCCATTTCTCCATTAATTATTCAAAAATTTTGTTGTATCAACTGCAATGTTAAACTTTCAAAACACCTCTATTCATGCCTCATGACTATTTGGGAGACATAAGCTTGAAAGAAACAAGGCAACCACTTCAGTTGCAGTGGGAATATTGTTCTTGGATTGTCCAATTGTACAAGTCTATTTTACCATTTAAGCATTCCCAGTTCTGTTATAAATGTCTTTATATATATATATATGCTTACTTCTTGGTTTGCATGGCATACCACTTGTAAGGCGGTCACTTTCCTTCTATGTATTTCTAAACTTTTATTAATTTGTTCAGCCTTATACCATTTTATAGAATGGATGTTTTAAATATTTTCATTTTTATTTTCTTTATACATTATGTTTAAATTGAAAATTTACTAGTGAATTGCCATTTTTTTTAAATCAGTTATCTGTAATGCAGTTATGTGTCACATTATGAATCTGGATAAAGTTTGAACTATCTTCAAAGTTAATTAATATTTCAAAACAATTTGAAGCTTTTAATATAAATTCACTGAAATGGTTTTGAGCTATATAAATATCAACTATTAAAATTATCATTCTTAATAATTTTTTTCCTTTGCATTATAATGCATCTTACATTTCACTTAGTGATTATCATTTCCTGTGTAGAATCTATTAATAACATTACAATTTTCAAATATATTTTCTATTTGTTTTCTTTTAAATGCTTACATATTAATTTCCATTTTGCAATTTATAAATTCTTGTCATTGCTACATTTGACAATTATCAGTTGAAAGCATGCTAAGTATATAGTATTGTTAATAAAGCCTTACTCTTAATATAGTTTTTGTATTTGTATATACATTTTTTTTTCAAAGTAGAAATTCCTAAGGTTTTTTTTTTTTTTGCAAAAACCTGTGTCCTCCATTTCTATCACCATATCAAATTCACCCAAATCATTCTCATTTTACAATTCTAGTATTAAATTTTCCTTGACAATTTTAAAATGTTTGATTTAATCAAAAGCATTTTACACAGTTGTGTACAATTCATTACTTTTTCTTCATCACAATAGGAATATATTAGAGCATAAACCTGAATTATAAATATTTAGTATCATCCATTAGGCTGAATAATTAATCTAGCCACTCTGCCTGATATTTAATCAATCTTCACAAGTTGCTTTTTGCTTCCAATATTTGAGCCTTCATATTAAGGTACAAGTCTATTTTCATGGTTTATTCTAACTTCTCAGATGCAAGAATGACTTGTTTAATACTAGATAGTTCTCATAAATCTTTTACTCAAAAATATCTGAAATTGTGGATAGCTAAATAAGAGACTGTCATCAAACTATAACCTGGATTCCCAACTGGAGAATCTTAGTAATCTCTGACTTACTAGATAGTTCTTATAAATTTCTTTCACTCGAAAATTGAAATTGTGGATAGCTAAATAACAGGCTGTCATCAACTGTAATCTCAATCCCCAAAAGATGAACCTTAGCAATATCTGACTTCAGTTCCCAGCTACTGAGGACTTTACACCTTCTGGAAATAAGGGCCATAATTTAGTTTTGCCTGTCATGGTTGTAAATATTTAATAAAAAAGATCATTCCTACATACAACTAAAAAGCAAGATCTTAATTATTCTTACTTATTTTGGTCTAAAACTGGAGGCAAAAGTCAGTAAATCCAACATATTGGCTAATATTGGTTATTGAGCAACTTTTGTTGATGCTTTTTATATGAATAAATAATAAATTTAAGAACTGTTACAATAATAAGAATATATGGAATGGGTATTAGGAATTTTCCTATTCAATTCTTAAAGCAGAATTCAAAGGACTTCCTTTTAGTTAGCAACAAATTCCTTTCTGTAATAGAAATGAGGAAACAGAACTTTTAAATAGTAATATAAAAATGTTTTTTGTTATCTGAAAAAGAATGATAAAGAGGAAGATTTATTTAGAAAAATTGATTGCTTACATTTTAATGAATTGAGTCAATTCATGTAATTAAATCAAAAATATTCTAGTAAAATGATAAACATTTTCTAAATTGGATAATTTTTATAATAAAACAAGATGTTCTGATATATGTGAATATTGAAAAAACTTAAAACTATTTTCATTGATTGAATAACTGGGGGAGGAGGGTTTGTCTTGACAGTCCTAGTCTTTGATGAGGAATTATGATAGTTATATATGGAAACTCATAAATAATACACAAAACGGCATGAAGCTTATATAATAAATAACCAAAACTAAAATTTTAAACAATTCTTTTTCAGAAATCAATTTACAATTAACTATCCATACATAATGACATATAGAAAATTTAAATCATTTACCCAACAATAGATCATGTGTCTACGAAAACAGAATTTGCGTGAAGATATTAACTTAAAAGATAGATCATGTATTCAGCAATAGTTCGTGATTACATGTAAATATTAATATATACGTGTGTGTGAATTCACAATCAAATTCACTTTTTAAAATAACAGTTTTATAGTTTCCTCGTCGCTTTCCAAGCGAACAACGACAAAAATTTTAAACATAAATAATGAAGATGATTCGTCCAGCATTCTCAAAGAACATATTAAAAAGCTTTTTTTTTTTTTTTTTTTTTGGGGGGGGGGGGTTTGAGAACGTATTAAATGTTACCGTAAATCTTTAATCAATGCATAATTATTTTGTAAATCACTTTTTTATCTCTAGACTTAATTTTGATAATCGCTATTAAATCAGTCTATTCACAACATATTCTCAGTATATAACTCTTTTTATCAAATAAACTATTAAACCTTTCTAATATTTTTTAAGAATTTGTATACATATATGTTATTTTATTGAAAAAATATATTTTTAAAATATAAAAAGACGACAAAAATTCGGTTGTATTATTCCAAACTACCATGGCTGTGAATATAATTTATGGGTTTAATTAATAAACATGAAGTAATTCATATGTTAAGCGTAAATTTATAGCGAGGAAATTCATAACTGAAACGAACGACAGTCATTTATTATTCAAATGCTCGGAAATTGTTTAATTATGTACAGTAACTGTTTAATGATTTATATATATCAACATTTAGCTTTTTAAAAAAAATAAAAAATAAATATACTATCTTATTTCTTTTTTATCTAGGATTCAACCATTTAAAAATAAAACAAACAGGTGTTTGATCTAACTTGTAGTTGAATATACCAAAATATACATGTTCCTATATTGCCTGAAAGAGGGATTGCTGAAACTAGAATCATCAAACAACTGGTTCTTATAAAGTGAATCGTTAATAATCATGTTAATAACAAAATAGTAGGTAATCTAACCGATTTACAGCATATTTAAAGTGAAAGCATTATCTCGATAAATATTTTTCAGTGACTTGTAACTATGATTTTCCTCAAAACCTGACGATCAGATCCCCTCCTTTATTTTTATCTCGCTGCCGGGCACTTGTTGCAAGCCCGCCTCTGCGTCTCTATTTTAAATAAACCTTGCAAAACAGGCACTTTGAAGAAGTATAGCCTGCAGTGAACAATCGGCCATTGGGGGGAAAAATGAACTCAGTAACCCCATGTAATAAAAAGTATACCCAAATGTACTGAAAAGGAAACATTCAAGATTACAGCTGCCGCCCAGTTTTAATAGCAACAGTTCAGTTAAAGAATCTACAACAATGAATAAACACGTGATAATCGTGAGAAACTCACCTGCGAAAAGTTAAGCCCGTTCAAAGGTACACACTGTTCGTCAACTCGCTCAGCAGCACCCGTTCGTTTGTTCATGCGTTCAGCTTCTTGAGCCAGGTAAAGATCCAACACAGGAATACCACGAGATTTTATATCACTTTCAGTTAAAGAATTGACCATTAACATTACCCACACTGGCCGTTTACGCTCCCAATTACCAGTTATAGCATTAAATAAGTAATCCGCATATAATCCGCGCCCACGCTGATCGTCTGTCATCCAATGCGGCATCATCATTTTGACGTAGTCGAGGTGCGTTTTAAGACGCCGATACATATCCCGCGGCAGCAGATCGGCCAAATTTTCTCCTTGAGGTAGCAACTGACAATTAGTGAGAGCTGAAATAGTATATGGGTCTGTCAAATCTAATTCAAAAAACACATACTGACTTGTTTGAAAGGCACGCTTGGTATTGTCCGGAATAAAGTCCCAGACCCGCGTATAAGGTACGTGAATAGTTCCAAATAAATAAGAAGGCGGGTCCTGCTTGATAATCCACAAGAAGGAATTGAGTTGTTCCTGCTATAAAATAAATATATATTTATATATACCCACAATACTTTTTTTTTTTAAAAAAAAAGTCATATATAACTTTTTTAAAAAGTATGAAAATAATACATCCGAGTACATCTAGAACAAGAATACTTACGTAGTTTATAGGTTCACAAAATACCGGCCGCTTTAAGCCCTTGCCAAAACTTGCCAAGTTAAAACTTCCCAAGATCTGCAGTAAAAGACCAAGAATTACATTCATGTTCAGCGCCAACATCCATTGAGAAAGCTGGAACTATGATTCAAACAACAAAATGATAGTAAGTGCACCATGAGAACTAAACAATAGACCCTACTTCAAGAACTAATGGCGTGTCAGGGACACGAGGTGGCGACGCGCGCCCGCATAGCTGCTTGAAGGCAAAGTGCTCCAAAAGTTGAGGCTAACTGCGCGCACGAGCAGCACGCGAGCTGATTGGTCCAAATGTTGGCATAATTAGTTGACTGTTTCGAGTCTGGGTGGCCAGTGAAATATATACAAAATACCATGTGATTTGCTGAACCGCGTGTATCTATCCGTAAACGCCTATATAATAATCTAGATCGAAATATTTTCGCTGGTAGAGGTTATTTTTCCTTGACTTGTACAGATGGAGGACAAGTTGTGAAAGTGCGCAGTTTTCGCTGTCTTTGATGTTGAAAAACTATTTATGTTCCGTCGAAACATTAAATTGAATCAATAATAAAAAGAAAACTTTAAAACCTAAGAATTTTGAATGCGTTTACAATATTAGCAGATAAAAAAAAAATCGGAGAAAAAAAATTCAGCATTTTTATACTTTAGTAAAATGCGGCTGCTCTTTCTGAAATCGTCTATGCTCTGATTTCAACTGGAAAATGAAATTATCAAATTACTTCTATTATCGTTATGGAAATACAAAAAACAAAAATAGACAAGGAGGAAAAGTGTTTTTGTCGTCCACATTTACATATGAAACTGTTATTAGGAACTGTCTCCGTGCTTTTTTTTTTTTTAATTTGATTACCAAGTTTAAGGAAAATCCTTATATTCTTAGAATATATACAATACATTCTTAAAAAAAAAAAAACATGGTAAGGTAATCAATAAATACTTTAATACAAACAACTATTTTTAATATTAAACTTTACAATAAAAGTAAAACTAGCACTATTTATCTATATATAACCGGAAAGTTTCTCAGATTCCTGATTATTAAAAATATTAGTCTTCCTTTAGCTTTTTTTTTGCATTCCTTCATGTATATTACTTTTTATAAATCTCCACATATACACTGTTAGAAAATTAAAGGAATTATATTTTTTTAAAATTTGCATAGGAGTATATATATGTGAAGATTTATACAAAGTAATATATATGCATTCCTGCTTATTACAAATACATTTTTTTAAGAATTAAAATATATATATATAGAAAAGTTATTAATTTATCTTTATTCTTAGTCCCTTTCTAATTAATACATTAGGTGATTATCACAAATTTCTATGATTTGCTTATATTAAATATAGTATTTTCCCATATTAAAAAATGCATGATTCACAATGTTCTAATCTTTCCTCCCTTTTTAACTCGGCGAAAAATACGCAACACTCCGCGAAAAACACACAACCTTTTTAAGACATTCCAAATTATTTTCTCCAGCTATTCTTTTCAAAATAATGACGAAAATATTTTTTTAACAGTTTTAATAAATGTCCAAATACAATATTTTGTATAATCAATATTTTAAATTGATTGTGGCAAAATTGTATTTGTAATTTTTTGTCATTTGTATTCATATGGAACATTTGACCTGTAGACATTAATGTAACATAAATTCTGAAGCGAATAATTGCTCTGATATCAAAAGTTTTAAATACAATAATTTTTAAATTTAGCTTATTATATTTTTATCTGAGAAATGGGTCAGATTTAGAAAAAGAGATGTAGGATATGAATTTGGCAAATCACAAGTAGAATTAAATACTATTATAACATTTATATTAGGTTCTTGTGGGTATTAATGTTTTATCTCAGCATAAGTAGATCTTGATTTTAAGCAAATACTGGATATATATTATAAAACTGTCATTCTTTTCATTCAAGTAGTATTTCAAAATCCAATATCAGAAAAAAAGCAAATTCCCTCTAACTGCAGGGCAAAGATCCCTTCCTCAAAAATGATACTAATGAAAAAGAACAGTTGTCAAGCTAGGAATGTTTTGTACTGTTTTTTTTTTTTAGTTTTAGATATCTATTTATCATGAATAACAAACTATCTAGTATGCCTGTAGACTTTTCTGACAATTTTTATAAAAATATTCCGTCTCTATTGCCACTTAATTACCAGATTATGGTCATAGCAAAATAGATGAAAACCCTCAAGGACCTAACATTTTTTTCATTTTATTTTTGGACAGTGACTGATTATATTTATTTTCTTCTTGACCCGATTTTTTATTAAAATCTATTTTCAAACTTTTCCTTTCCTATTTATAGGTACTTTTTATAAGTATATTGGCTTTTTCATAACACTTTTTCCCATACTTGTAAATTTTCTATAAAAATTGATACAGAAGCAAATTATCACTGAATCACTTCTTCCACTAATTTTATCTTTTTTTTTTACAAAGGCATAAAGCAAACAATATCTCTTTTTCAAGTTTTTTTTTTCATAGTATCTTTTATATACTTTATTATATAATTTAAGCATATTACATTTTTTGGTTTATTTTCCTTCACTTTAATACCATGATGCAGAAATTAAGCTTGGTAAGGTAAGAATCTATTAATATTAATGATAAACCTCTAAAATTGAGAAGTTGGAATAAATTTCTACTGTCTAGTTAATCTATTTGTTTTCAGGCCAAACACTTTGCATCAAAATTTAAAGACTGTGTAATCTTCAAATTTGAAAGCAGATTTTCTAACAATATATTAAATTGCAAAGTCTTACTAATTTTTTTTCAATATTTTAATTGTAATTACAGCAATAATTTATGCTATATAACATTATATATATATGGCTTTTGACATGTAACTTTAATATACATAAATCTGTAATTATATGTGTAAATAAAATCTGATACATGTGTAAAGCTCAACACATGATGCATAAAAGAAAACATCATAATTTTTATGAATGTCATGTTAATATATTTTATAATATATTAGTAATATTTATTTCACTTGATAATTTTTTTTTTACATTCTACTTTGTAACTAATAACATACTTCTGAAGTAAAATCTAACACACAAACATTTGATTTTACTTTGTTAGCTTTATATAATAAAAAAAGTGAAGTATTATTTTGTTTGGGTTGAAATAGGAGTAAAGCAAGGATTTATTTATTTTTTTGATAATTGAAGATTATTCAAACAAATTGATTATTATCCATGCAAATAAACTATAGATAATTCAGATATTTAATATTGTTTGGTGAAACAATTCTTAATTAAAAAGCAGTGGCATCACTCTATTTCGAGAGATCCTTTCCAAGAGAGCTCAATATAAAGCTATTGTGATAATTAAAAAAACACAGTGGCAACACTTCCATTTCATATATATAATATTTCTACAAAACAGATCCCAAAAACATAATCATAAATAAAAAATCTTATGATAAATAATTATTTAATAAAGGTAAATTGATTATGACAATAATCACAAAAAAATCAAAAAAATAAATATTCACTCCTCATTTTTGTACTGTAAAATCAGATTTATTAGTATGCAATTGCTGAAAGAGCAAAAAAAAATTCATACTTCTAACATGCTGTTTCTTGCATGCAATTTTATAAGTTTTAACTTGCTAATTGATTATTTTATCTATGCAATGGTCACAGAAATTGTTATAATAATAACACTGCTACTATGACATCTAAAAAATAGCATTCTACAAATGAGTATTTTATTAAGATTTGTCAGTTCATTTATTATTGGCTCCAGTTTTAAATCACTTTCCAGAAATGCTATGGAACTCAATAGTTACAATTAAAAATTGACAAATCACTTGCCATACATCTTTCACAAAAATTTCCATATTTTGTTATTTTTTATCTGAATATGTTCCTTGCACTGTCAAATTTCATATTACTATTTACACTAGTGCTGGAAAGTAGGTGAGACTTTATATGCTGGATATAAATAAAAAGTATGATGTAATTTTCATGTAAATGGTGAGGAAATATATATGTATGAGTGATTTCATGATATTTTTTTTGTATATAATAATAATAATCACATGATCAGTTTAACTGCACTTAATGACCTGACAGGCTGAACATAACAGTTCCATTAAGTCGACCAAACAGGTTTTTTTCCCTCAGCTGGGAAGTGGGTTCCAATAAAGCTAACTTTTGAATCGCTACTCTCATCACTATGTTAAGCTGTGCAGAATATAGTTTTATGATCATGGAATTGGGGGTGATAGATAAGGGCAACTTAAAGTTAGTAAATTGTATATTTTCATCTGTAATTGATTTTTTTTAAAGTAAATTACTTAGTGAAACTACTACATGTTGCAAAACATAATTTATTATGATTATGAAAAGACATGATTTTTATATTCTAGATTATTCATAATATATGCTAATATATCAAAAAAAAAAAAAATGTACAATTTGATTATATTTTTAAAGAATAGGAAGTTTCAAAAGTATTGAAAAAAAAAACAAGTAGTAATTATATAATTACTTCAATTATTGACCTAATGCAATTTTGTTATTGTTATTAAAAGCAGTTCATATATGGCTGAATTTTATATGCAAGAAAAAATGGATGTTATTAAATTTAAAAAAATAAAAAGAAAGATATAAACAATGACCAGTTGCATAGATAAAAAAGATATTTATTAATATAGTTTTTCAAAGACCTGATTATTATATAAAGTTATTGAAGAAAGTTGATTGGAAAACAATGTATATCAAGGTAAAAAATATTCAAATAATTGACTAGTACATTTACTTTTAGAAAGTCTGGAATAAGTAATTGAGAAAGGAATCAGCAATGGAATAATTATGTAAAAAGATTATCATAAAAAATAAACATTAAGTACTCATAAATTAGAAGTCTTCTAAAGAATCTTACTTAAAAAATTAAATCTAAAATTCTCTAAGCTTTTTTTTTTTTAATTTTTTATAAGAATTAAATTAAGATCCCATTATGAATACCTTTGGAATAAAAATAAAATTGAATATTATTACTTGGGAATTCATAAGTTTAATCAAACTGACTGCAATCCATGAACCTTACACTCCATAATTCAATATTTTACTATTGCACCAAAACATGCATGCACTTTGACATTAATATTTAATAGTAAAAAGTAAGTTATTTTCAGAATAGAAAAGAATGTGCTTAAAAAATAGAATGTAATTTTTTGGCTGAATATTATACGAGATGGAAACCAATATTAAAATTAGATTAGAAATGTAATGTTTTATCAACACAAATGATAATTATAGACACCAAAAGATCATTTATTTGGCAAACAATCATTTCATGACTCTTGAAGTATAGATTTAGCAATATATTCTAAATCCTACTAGTTTAATAGAATAATAAAAGTTTACCAGACAATGGTGTCAATTGGATTTCCAAATATATATATAATTGAAATTAATAAATATTAATTAATAGATCTACTGATGGTTCTATTTAGATAAAAAAAAAAAATATCTGCTTAGATTCAAGCCTTTAGAATGTTTAAATTTTAAAGTCACTCATTTAAAAGCAGATAAAAATGACTGTTGAATGGATAGATACAATCTAATTCTTTTGATTAATGATGGTCAATAATTAGACCTTAGACTTGAGGTGGCAATGATATCTGTGTAGTATAATGATATAGAGTTTACTACTGCTGTTACAGCATATATTAAGTTTAAACTAATAATATCATGCCTCATTTTGATATGCAGCATTCTTTTGCCAAAAGGGCCAAACTACATGCTATTACAATATAACAAGTCATCAATATATATATATATAAATAAAGTGTATTACTTGTATATACCATAGGTAATATGTAATAAAATGTACTATCATAGTATATAGACAATTATCAATTATTATGATAATAGTTGATAATTGTCTGCATAAACATAACATGGTTACCATTTCCTATGCTTTCACAAGCTGTTAAAACAGAGAAAAACTCTCCATACAATAGTGCCACAAAGTGCAAGCCATAGTAATCAATGAATGCAATAAGGTTAGTCCATAAAATCGCTATCTCGGGTCTATTTATCCAATATCCCCAGATTAGTTTCTAACTTATGGCTTTCATTAGTGAGGATCCTTGAATCTGAGAGCACAGCACCTAGATCTTAGAATCTATTGCAACCCTCCAGAAGTTACCTTTTATCTTTTTAGTTAACTATAAGACTATGAGTCCAAAATGAAAACACAATATGGTTTTCAACCCAAATTAATTCACTTGAATAGTCATACAAATCTGAAGATAAAAATAGCTGTTGGAGAGTTGCATTAAATCCTAAGATCTAGGTGCAGTGATTTCAGATTCTAGGCTCATCACTTATGAAATTCACATCCTAGAAACTAGTCTGGGAATATTAGATGAGTCAGCATTAGTTAGGGATTTTATGCACAAACCTTGCATTCATTGATTATTATGGCTTGCACTGGGTGACAGTACTGTAAGGAGAGTTTGTCATTGTTTTAACAGCTTGTGTAAGCATAGAAAATAGTTAAATGTGTGATGTTTAATGGTTTAGTATCATTTCTGCCCATGGGATGATGATGACTATGATTATTAAAAAACAAATACCAAATATATAGATACTGAACTGGATTCAGATCTATATGACTATACACATGAATAAGTTTGGATTGAAAACATTATTCTGTTTCCATTTTGGACTCATAGCTTTATAGTTAACCAAAACAGTAAAGGATGACTGCTTGAGGGTTGTATTAGATCTTAAGATATAGGTGCAATGCTCTCAGATCCAAAAGTCATAAGTTAAAAACTAGTCTGGAGATATTGGATGAATAGGCATTAGATAGGGATTTTATGCACAATCTTTCTTGCATCCATTGATTACTATGGCTTGCATTGGGTGGCACTACTGTATGAATTTGTCACTTTTAACAGCTTGTATAAACATAGAAAATGGTGATCATGCGATGCTTAGTAACTTAATACCATTCCTGCCCATGGGATGATAGTGACTAGGATGAACTTGGATTTGAAAACATTTTAGACTCATAGCTTTAAGTTAATCAATATCTAGATGCAGTGCTCTCAGATTCAAGACTTCTCACTGAAAAAAAAACCACAAACTAGAAACAACTCTGGCCATATTGGATGAATAGGCATTATAGAGGGATTTGTTTCACAAACCTTCTTGTACCCACCAATTATTATGGCTTGCACTGGGTGGCTGTACTGTATGGAATTTACCCTGCTGGGTTCCTTTAAGGCCTCCAAGAGAAATCAAAGGGTCTCCTTTCAGTTAACAACAAGCTCCTTTCTGCATCCCCTTACCTTTCTCACTGTGAATTAAGTCATTCCACAAGTCTTAAAAATACTTGCTCACCAATCTGATAAACTGAAGATTTTTGAAGGACTTTTTTTTCCTTATTTTAATCTTTATATAATAATATCTGGATAACAGTTAACTGTTTTTTGTAATATACTGTATATACATAATTATATTTTGAAAATTTTTGCTTACCTGAAAATCTTTGTTTATAAATCTACAATGATTATGATGTGTTAGCCACTATATTGTGGTGGTCTTACTGTATATATTTTTAGATATTATTGAATCAATGTTAATTCCTAGCAGTCATATCAGTGGCTGTAGTGTATGAGAGTTTATTTCTCACTAATAATTTAAAATAATATTCAGCTAGTGATATTTTATATTTCATAAACCTACTATAGATATTAGAAATATGACATTATGAGAAATCAAATAAATAAAAACATCAAATGAAACAATAAATTAACTAAAAAGATGTAAATCCAAAAACAGACGAATATATATATATAAGTATTTTGGTATTATTCCTGTTATGATCTATTACTCCAATTATATATTACTCTTAAGTTTGCAATATGTTTAAATTAATGCCTCCAAGGAAGTGTGCTGACAAACTTAGTTGATAAATTTGTCTGCAGATCCTTTGGAAGCACTACTTTAAGCATATCACAAACTGAGAATAATATGTTACTGAGAGTATGTGTAATATGAAAGTTCAAATCCAAAAAAAATAATGGAGACATATATTCATTGTGGAAAAAGATATTGTGATATTAAATAAAACAGGTACTTGTGAGTCGTGCCTTTTTAGTCGTAGGGTTGTCAAAACCATGATTCCCCCTCCCAGCACACTATGCAGCTTTGCACTGTCGTAATCCATGTGTAATAGTAAACGTCAAATATATTTTTAAAAAAACATATTCATTATAGAAAAAGGGAGAAATATGAAAAAGAACCTTGAAACATTTTTTTTAAATGGTGACTTGTAACAAAGTTTTAGTTTTCTGTTATTTTTTTTTTAAGTTAAAAAAATCAAAAAACAAAATGGTGAAGTGTGAGTTTAACCTTATATTTAAATTTTTTTTTTTTTAAAAGAATCCACAAATATAACAACTTTTAACTGTAAATGTATGTAAAGTTAGCAAAAAAAAAACAGACACACACACACTCAAATATAACAACTTTTATCTCTATATTTTTAAATAAAAAAGAAATACTTGCAAATAATGAGATACATTTGCTGCAAGTTTAACGATATATTTTTTATTTTTTAAATTTAAGTTTTAGCAAAAAAAACAACAACACAAATATATAAATAACTGAAACACATGCTTATTATATACCTGTATCAATAATCAATATATGTAATATATAGGGTATATGAGCACAGACTTTCATAAGACATACCTCCCTCCACTCTATCAATATATGTAATATATAGGGTATATGAGCACAGACTTTCACACGATGCACCTCCCTCCACTCTATCTCATAACACTGATACACTTGAACACATACATCGAAAAGATAAATAATTACCAATATATGTACTTCATGCTAACCAGCAATCATCAGTTGATCCGGATTATCATCTCTACACACACATGCAATAAGTAGTGCTCAGATATATATTAAGATAGTCAATCTTCATACTTTAATGGACAGGATCCACTCCAATTCTTCAACCATCCATCCAATTGAAAATCTGATCACTCAAAGGCCACCCTGAGACCAAGATTCTCATCATACACATGTTGACCTAAAGTCAATCTTACCCCTCATGTACTGGACATAATCCATTTAATACATATACAAGGGATGGGTAGGTATTGATACAGGTATATAATAAGCCTGTATGTCAGTTATTACATAGTAGAGTTGTCAGCCCATCCCTTGTATATGTATGTATTAAATGGATTATGTCCTGTACATGAAGGGTCAGATTGACTTTTGGTCAACATGGGTGTGATGAGAATCTCACCTCAGGGAGACCTTTGAGCGATCAGATTTTCAATTGAATGGATGGTTGAAAAGTTGGAGTGCAGAGTGGATTGAAGCCTGTCCATTAAAGTATGAAGATTGTCTATCTTAATATATATCTGAGCACTTATTGTATATATGTGTAGAGCTGATGATCTGGACCAACTGATGATTGCTGTTTTAGCATGAAATACGTATGTTGGTGATTATTTATCTTTTGACACGATGTTGGTGATTATTTATCTTTTGACATATATGTGTTCAAGTGTATCAGTGTTATGATACAGAGTAGAGAGAGGTGTACCGTGTGAAAGTTTGTGCTCATATACCCTATATATTACAAATATATAAAGTAAGTGTATTTTCAAATATAAAACTATTACTTACAAATGGTTTGAGAGATGTATTATATGGGGGGGGGAGTCATTATGGCAGAGTGAATTGTTTAATATCTTTTAAAACAGATTAGTCATATCAGGATTCTTGGTCACCATGATATCATAAATGGAAACTTTGAATAAATATTACCAGATGAAAGCATCATCAGAGTAATATGCAATAGCAAAAATAATACTAAACTATTTATTATTAAGACAATAAAACCAATTGCTCAAGACTTTAATATGTTTACAAATTTAGATGATACCAGTAAACTCTTAAGTATCAACAGTCTCAACCTATAGTCAAGGCAAGAGGGTTAGATTAATAATGCAAAGAAGTTTGAATAAACCTCATTAATCAGGCAAATATAATCTGTTCTGAAAGCAGACTAATAAATAATCGATTACAACTTCCAGATTTTGAAAGCAGAATAGTAAATAGTCATTTATAACTTCCAAATTTCATTTAAAGTATATATTTTCTAAGACAATAAAAACCAATCAATCAAGGCTTTAATAGGTTTACAAATTTAGACGATAATAGGTTGAGATTGTTGATAGCTTAAGGGTTGGTTCTTATCATCTAATTTTATAAACTTATCAAAACCCTGGGTATTGGTTTTATTGTTTTAATAAATATATATTTTATATGGAATTTGGAAGTTATAAATGACTATTTATTAATCTGCTTTCAGAATCTGGAAATTGTAATTGACTATTTATTAGTCTGCTTTCAGAAAATGTTATATTTGAATGATTAATGAGGTTTGTTTAAAGTTTTTTCATTATTAATCTCACACTTCTTGGTCAAGTTGCAATCTTTAGTGTTTATATAAATATATCAGACCATAGTTAAAGGTTGAACCACCTTTATTGTTAAAGAAGATTGCCTTGACTACAGGTTGGGATTGTGAATAGCTTAAGGATTTATTGTTATCATATGCTTGGGTGTGTAAAATTGAATAAAAAGATTTGAGAACGAACAGCTTAATTATCAAATATATATATATATGGACCTAGAATTTACAGATTTAAATGATAAACAGTGAAACAGTGGTTACAATTAATTAAACATTAATAAATCAGATATTATTATATCTTCATGTAGCATCTACACTTTTTAAAGATAAAATTTTGAATTCACTGATTGTTATTCAAATATTTAAATATCAAAGAATGCATACATAAAATTTGGATTTTTTTTAAAAAATTGAAATAATCGGCCTGAAGATCAGCGTACTTCTTATAATCATGCTAATTATAATAACACTTGACATTTTTAATAACATGTAAACAAGTCCATTATATATTAGGTTTACTAAAATTAATATTAAATCATGTGCTCTGTTATAGAATCTATATTATATATCAATATGTATACATACACACACAGTGAATTGACAAAATTATTTTTACAATTTTAATTATAAAGTTTTAAATTATTTGAAGACTTAGACTCTACAACTTTTATTCAAGGATCATTCATCTATGTAAATATGAATAATTAACAGACATTAGTGCCAATTAAATTCCCAGATTAGTTTCTGGCTATTGACTTTCATCATTAACAAACATTGATTATATGTAACCTACAAGAAACGACCTTTTTTAAACACTGCTCAAGCAAAAGACTTAAATCCACATCAACCTGCTTACATAACTATATCCAGCTAATATTATTGTCAGCATTTACATTTTTTAGCAACCTCAGTTATATGCTAACTATAGATATTTTAATAAAAGAATGATATATCATAAACAAAATAATCGCAGTTCAATTTATAAATCTATTTATTCAGCAGAAAAAAATATAGAACTTTCTACCAAGCTGTAGTCTCAGTCTGTAATTCTGCCAATCACACAAAAACAATTTTTTAACTGACAGATTGTATATAGTAGCCATCGCTTGTTCTGTTTGTCTGTAAATAAATAGTAATCATGTTATTAGATATTTCTTTTCTATATAAATTACAAGTGGTAGTAGGTAAAATAGGTTATAATTAATCATAATAAAAATATATTTTTAATTGTCCCCTTTAAACACACATACAATATTTGCTAGTTTTGTAAATTATCGGATGATTGAGGGTTTGATTCTTTTTATTATTGTTTTATCTTCTAGTTAAATACTCATTTACCAATCGATATTGGATTATTAGTAATTGCAGTTAATTGAAAAAAAAAAAAATCAAAACTATGAGAAAATTTTTAAAAAATTTCGGGTTAGATTCAAACCTAGATTCTTCGAAGAGCTGTAAATTAAACAAATTAAAATAAATATTTTATGAAGTGTATAATATTTGCAGACGTGCCATATTAACTATTATTTTCGATTATGTTTGCAAACACATATAAATAGGTAAAGACTCACTAAGGCAATATCATCTTTTTCAAAATTTATAAAAAATTAATATCATTCAATAATTAAAATCAAAAATTATCTAAACTCAATATTTTCTTATGATATAGACATTCTCCATCTCGCATAAAATTTATAAGTAAAATTAAAGGTAAGGATAACTATGAATTCAGAGCTTGCAATATCTAAGTTTATTATTAAATACAGCCAATTTATAGATTTTTTCTTTCATATTAATTTCAAAAAATTGATTAAAGTTGTTTGAAAAAGTTATTAAATTGTTTAAATTACATCGGAATTTTATTTATTAAATGTAGACGTAGAGAGATTTAAAGACACCATTGTAAAAATATTTATCTGAATCTGAAAAGAATATATATAATCTTAACGTTTTTCAAATGTCATCACAAACGACCATCCGAAATAGAGTAAGACCACTACTACTGGGAATTTTTTGTTTATTGTACATAAAATAAAAAGTTGTTTGTCAAAACAATTTTATAACTATTATAATAAATGCAGTTAATGTTGTTAAACGTGGCTTTGACATTCAGTTTACGGTTAATATAATACTTGTTTTATATGTGATTATTTGCATTAAAGTAGCACGAAAAATATTTATTGGATATCTATAAATGAAGCAATTGAAATACCTAAAAATTTATGTTTTCAATAACTATTGACTTTAATATCTATGTCTTACAAAGTTATTGATTATCGTGAAATGTGATTTAGACGCTAATTGGTTTAGATTTT
This sequence comes from Epiperipatus broadwayi, assembly GCA_028023455.1. Classification (NCBI taxonomy): domain Eukaryota; kingdom Metazoa; phylum Onychophora; class Udeonychophora; order Euonychophora; family Peripatidae; genus Epiperipatus; species Epiperipatus broadwayi. The sequence continues at coordinate 5,990,147 of JAQFVV010006209.1, read as the reverse complement.
TATATATATATAAAATAGATTAATGGCTTATTTTTAAAAAAATTAGATATAGAATGAATTTTAAAAATACATTAAGAACATCTATATGTTCACACAATACCAGCACACATACAATTCTATTTGTTTCCTAGCTTTTGCACAAATAGTGAAAATCATATGTAGAAACTCACTCTATGTTGAAAAACATATACGTTGGTAACAAATATACTGCAAACAAATCTAACATGCATATCCATACTTAAAACACAATTTAATTTTCAAAATATATCATTAAGATATTAATAAACAAATAAAAAAATGCACTCATGAAAAAAACCCAATATATTGAAAAAAAGAATACATTTACATATGTGTAAACTGAATTATATTGAACTCTAGATGAAAACTTGAATGTGTTCATTTGATAACTCCATGTTAATAAGCAAAAAAGTATAACTTCTTTGTTTTTGTGATGAAAATTGATAAAGTCAAAGTTATAGTACCTATGAATTTTTTTTAAGTTCACACTAATTTCCTAATCTATATAACCATTTCTTACTTGCAGTAAATAACTTTGTGTCACTCTTTCTAATAGATTTGTTAAGATTATTGTATAAAGCTAATACTTGTTAACACAATAAAACATATGATTATCTTTTCTTTATCTTTATGCCAACAATGCAGATGATTTTTAGATCTATTGTGCCCCTGTTCCAGTACCCACCCTTTATTTTTATTTTTTTTGTGTGCCATAAAGCTATCCACTCAAACTGAAAAAATATTACATGTTTTCAATTTAAGATAATTTGCCTGTATAATCGTACTGATATGGAACCAATTCAGTATTTATACATTTTTGTGTCTTATTTTTTAAATAACCATAGACACCTTTATCCTTTGGCTAGGTTTGACATTGAAACATCACTTTATTACTTATTCTGTATGCTTACACAACCTATTAACACAGTAGTAATTTTTTTCTTCACAAAAGTGCCCTTTAGTACAAATTTTAGTGGTCAAAAGAAGTAAGATAGTTGACCATCATAATTTCTATCCAGTCCTTTCTCATCTAATCAGCAATTAAGAGTCTGAGATATGAGAGCAGTCACCTAGAAGTTTGAAAGAACTCCAAAGCTCCTTACTGATGAAAGCATATACCTTTTTATTCTTTCAAAAAATGAAATACTTCATGATTTCTCTTAAGTTTGACAGAATTGTTATTATCATTAACTTTGTGCTTTGGAATCATTTCAAATTAAATTAGAAAGTGACTGTGATTAGAATTTGAAAGAGTAAATCCACTAGATAAAGATAATGGTTGATGCTGTGCAGATAATTATGAATTTACAATTTTTGTTATTTAATTCTTTTTTTACAATTGGTTATTGAATTTTGAGAAAGTGAATTCAATGCACCTATGGTATCCATAAAGTTTTTAATAATATTATGTAAATGGTAATTAAATTGAATATGTGATGTAGTATTACTGTTGAAGATCATTTATGGAATAAGTCACTGCTAGCTTTAATTTTTTTGATTTTACTATTAATTTCAAATAATAATAATAATAATAATAATCATCATCTTCATCATCACCATCATCATCATCATCATAGGTTGAGTTATAAAACATATACTAAATGCAAATTTATTTTAGTTGCTTGCAACCATTACTTTTCTATTATCTTCTAAAATAATAATATATATATATTCTTTTTTTGGCTACTTAGAACTATAGTTTTGGTTTAGTTAATTATAAAACCCATTCTAGCAATTTTTTCAATTTTAAACTTTTTAATATCATAAAATTAAATTAAAAAAAAAAAAGAGAGAGATTTTGTCTTGTTTGTTACATTTTTGTCATTGTAAATATCTGACTTCTTTTTTTACTTAACACATTGCACGTATATAATTATTATATTTGACACAGAATAAGATATACTTTAAAACTTTTCAAAAATCGCCAAACAATCTTTCAGTATTTTCATGCCATATCATGACTAGTATTAAAATAATATTAAATAAATTAAACTACAAATTTAAATTAATATTTTTGAAATTCTGGTTGATATAACTTGAATTAGAAATGAACTAGGCTCCTTTTATTTTCCATTTCTGTTGGTCTCTTTCCTATCATTATGCTACATTATTAGAATATATCCTCCATCATGATTTAAAAAGTCTAAAGTGCAATTAGTGTTGGTGTTTGAATGTGCTGTTTTATTCTTGTATCTTCTCTATTTTCACTACACCATGGTATATTGAATAACAATAGAGATTCCCATTTTTTCAATTATAGCATTTTGCATAAGATTTATTTTATTTTTGAACTGTTAATGAATCCATTCAAACTAAAAGTAGACTGAAAATAATATTATATTAGTTTCTGCAAATACACTTATTAAATTATTGTGTTTAATTATTATATAACGTAGCAAGCCACATTTCATTATTATTATTAGATTCAATATTAAATTTGTCCTTATAATTAAATTGGTTTACACATTCCTTTATCTTATATGTATTGTAAATAACTTGTGTGAGTTTTTTAATCTTTATTTCAATATATATATAATCTGACTCATAGTTGAACAAACTGTTAATTCTATTAATAAATACTTTTAGGCCTGATAATATATATATATACATACATACATAAACACCTACATGAAAAGAAAAGTATTTTCAATTTGGTTATATTTAGATAACAGTGATGACTAATTGCAGAATTTTTTCTTGCATCACTGAAAATTTTATGTTCCATTGATTTCAAACAGAGTATTTCTAGTGGTCAACTTAATTGTGCATTTTATGTAAAATTAATGCATGTCACCAACTTCTAAAGAATCTATAATGTTTAAAATCTACTTAGCTTTATTAAAAGAAGTAAATTTCAAGTCTCTCATAGATAGGATATCAACTATTTTCTAATATAAACTTTTAAAATCAAAATCAAAATTTGTTAATTATCAATTAATAGACTAAAAAATATAGTAAAATTTTAGTACAACTTCCATCCTATAACAGAAAACTAAGATTACCAATAAATATATATTGGAAAAGGGTCAAATTTTATCATAAAATTACATCATATTCAAACAGACTATCAAGTTAAGATTAATTACTATTGAGATTCTTCATAGATATCACTAGGATATATATATATATAAGTCAATAAGATGTTTTATAATATTTATTTTAACTCCAGCAGAAAATATCAAACAACTAGAGATCCACTACTTTATACTTTTTAACAACATTAATTAATTAATAAGACTTTATTTTCAAGTATTTTTAGATCTTGCTTTGATATTGATGAATGCATTAGCATTTTTAAAGTTGTGGAACTATTTTTATATATATATTCACAGTAGTTCTTTTAATTTCTTTCAGAAATTTCTCTTTTTTGTTCAAAATGATAAATATTTGATTAGTCAATTTTATATTAGTCATAGGCATGTCTGTTTATTTAATTTAATCATATCTAATAAGGAATTAGTTTATGGCCTTTTTAATCACAAGTATTACATGAGGATCGTATTTAATTAAATAAATACATTGCATTTTTAACTCCAAAATATTAAAAAATAATAAACAAAATATTTAATAATTTTATGCAGTTTGAAAAATTATCACAAATAGGTACTAGTGTTGTAAGCAAATTGGCACTGAATATCACATTGTTAAGTATATATCACTGAAAAATACCATGAACAAATAATTTAAAAATAGTGTATTATTATAGATGTTACTGTAATTCTAAATAGCCAAATATATATATATTATTATTTTAGAAGATAATAAAAAAGTAATGGCTGCAAGAAACTAAAATAAGTTTGCATTTATTCTGATATGTTTTATAACTCAACTTGTAGTGGTGGTGGTGTGGTGGTAGTGGTTATTGTTGGTGGGGGTGGTATTGGTTGTTGTTGTTGGTGGTGGTTGATGATGATGATGATGATTATTATTATTATTATTATTATTATTATTATTATTATTATTATTATTATTATTATTATTATTATTATTATTATTTGAACTTAATAATAAAATCAAACAATTTAAGGCCAGCAGTGACTTATTCTATAAATGATCTTCAACAATAATAGCGCATCACATATTCAATTTAATTATCATTTACATAATCTTATTAAAAACTGTATGGGCACAGTCGGTGCATTAAATTCACTCTCTCAAAATCCATGAATTCAATAATCAATTGGAAAAAAAAGATTAAATAACAAAAATTGTAAATTCATCATTATCTGCATAGCATCAACCATTATCTTTATCTAATGGATTTACTCATTCACATTGTAATCATAGTCACTTGCATTTATTATGTTACTCTGTAACTTAGAAATTAAATTTTAATTTAAAATAATTTCAAAGCACAAAGTTAATGATAATAACAATTCGGCCAAGCTTAAGAGAAGTCATGAAGTACTTCATTCATATGTCAATGTGATTTATTTATTTTTGAAAGAATGAAAAGGTATATCCTATTATTAGTGAGGAGCCTTGGAGTTCTTTCAAAGGTCTAGATGACTACTCCTACATCTCAGACTCCTCATTTCATGTCATAATTCTTTTCAAACAACTTATATTTTAAATTTTTTGTGGTGAATAACTAAATTATGCTCCTACACAAAACATGTTTTAATTCAAATATGGCACTAAAGGAAGATTGGAGAGAGAAGCAGCCACATTTTCACTGAGACTGCCTACAAATAATTCATGTATTCTATTAATAATGAACAGGATGATTCTGAAAAGATTAACCATTACTTAATGAAGAAAGGTGTATTCTATGATTTACCTACTTTCTGTAAATAAATTTATTGGACGATAAAATTATAGTGCAAAATTTGACATAAAATAAAGACGATAAATATAAGCAGTAGATTTTTGATGTGATAAATTTTTAAAATCCAACTGAAACTTTTTGTTCTTGGTTCAAAAACCAACTTATTCTATTTAAAATATTAATAATTATAAAATATAATAATTACTTTATCAATCGACATCTTGTTTTATGTGTTTATAAATTAATTACAGTATTAATATTAAAAGTTATTAAAGTGATATCAAGTAATTCAAACAAAATTATAACTTCTATATCACCAAAACAAAGATGGCATTAGATTTACTGGTGACTGATTTAACAGCAGCTTGAATAATTATGAATACATAATCATGTATTTTGAAATAAAAATGGGTATTAATTATTTAAATAAAAATTTAATTACTATTCTAAAATTAAAAAAAAAAGTTTAAAATCTAATACAGCTAAGGAAAAAGTGGCACTATGCAAATGTTGACACTATATTTTTTAATTTTTAAAGATGTATTCGATTAGAAGAAATAGTTTTATAATTCATTTTGATTATTAAATCTTCTTTATACAACTTAATGATGTAAGACTCATAAAAGTTATGGCATATCTCTAAAATTTTTATATTAAAGTATGTAAAAATAAATGCTAGCAATGACAAACTAATATTGATGATGTTTAATTATTATCACTTCTTTGTAACATTCTGTTGACTAGCTATTCTTCCTGCATTAAGAAAGGAAAATTAACAAATCTATTTTAATATTTTTAATGCAGCAGTATATATGTCAATAGCAAATCAGTCTTTTTACAGTAATTTTACACAAAATGTTTTGTAGATTAAAATGGAAAGCTGCTATATGTGTGCGTGTACATCAAAACTGGAAGGGTTAAAGAAGACAAGTAAACTAACAACTAGAAAACAGATCGAACAGGCATAGAAGAGTAGAAGTTTTCTCTAAGACTGTGTGTACTATAAATACCTGTTAGAAAATTAGCCTGTGCCTTTTTTTGACAAACATGCATCCAATCCTGCAGTCATTTCTCAGTAAAATCACCACTGAAGGTAAAGAAAGGAGGTGTAAGTATAAAAAGGCTACCCCAATATACATTATTATTTTGTATGCCTTAGGACTCTATTTGTAACTAATTAATATTATACTAAATGTTTCACTTGTAATCTAATGTATTATATTTATGTATATCAAATTGTCATATTTGTATAAATGTATAAATGCTATCAATTATAATTGTATAAATTAATGTTAACATTATTAAATAATAAATAACTAAATATGCTCATGTACCTCGTTTTTTATTGTGCTAGATTAATAATTGATACATAACACAGTTTGGCTCAGTTGAACAATGAATTGAAAAAAATGCCAACTGGATCAATCAGACAGTAAATTGAAACAAGCCAATTTGGTGTAGTCAGACAGACAATAGAAAAAAGACAACTTGACACAATCAGAAAGAAATTAAAAAGCCAATTTGGCTCATTTTGAACAGGCTATTGAAAAAAAGACAACTTAGCAAAGACAGACAGGGAATTGAAAAAAAGAAAAGGCCAACTTGGCACAATTGGACAGAAATTGAAAAATGACAACTTGGCACAGTCGGACAGTCGATTGAAAAAAAAAGCATGAACCTAAGGCGTTGTAGCACAAAAGCATGAAGCAGAAAGAGTAATAGACACTAAATAATAAAGAAGAAATATAACAATTGCTCAGGTATAGAGAATTTGATGGTAGCCAACTCTCTAAGTGCCCCGTTTATACAACTCATATAAATACTTTGTAGTCAATAAAGTGAAAGACAATGTTAGTAAAATTGCTGTGCAAATGCTTTATGAGTACCCAATATTAATTTAGGTCACAAGTCAATTATGTGAATCTGATGACCTCAAAAGTCTAACTTAGTTATTAAGTGGTTAAACAATCATTTTAGCACTTAGATAGTCAGGCTATACTTACGTAACAGATGCCAAGTGAAGGGGGACAGTTATAAAGCTTATGATATGGCATTAAGAGACTTGGCTAGAAACAGTGTGTATGCTGATTATTTATGAGGCTTTATTGAATCATTTCCTATGGGAGATGAATGGTGACAGACTTCATCAGCAGCTTTTGCCCACCCCTCAGTTGATTTATGCAGAAGCAATCAAAAAGAAAATTACTTGTGAGTTACTAATCAATAATGTGAAAGAATTTCTAAAGTCAAATGCAGATAACTTAAATCAAATGTCAATCCTAAAAATAAGCACATAAGAGAAAAATAAAAACTCAATTTGGGAATGTTTTCCTGTGGAAAAACTGGCCAAATTGCATGTGGAGGCAGCAGAGAGAACATAAGATATAACAATTATGGAAAGGTGGAACACCTAGTAAAAGTCTGCCAAACTAAATATAAATCAAAAGTAAATAGAAATTTACCAAGAGACAGAATGAGAAAACCTGAACAGCTCACTGAAATCCATAAGGCAGAGATTGATAGTTGTAAACAAATAATATTGATAGTAAAAATACATGAAAAATCAATCAAACCACTAAACATCACATGATAACCATTTCTTAAGCGTGCTCAAGCTGTTTAAATAGGCAAAACTCTCCAATCATTGATTACTCTAGTTTGCACTGAATGGCACTACTGCATGGAGAGTTTTGCCTGAAAATCAGTCAAAATGGAAATAGATAGTGGGGCAGGTGTATCAGTAATATCTCTTAGGAACTGGGTCACACTAAGTATGAAACTAAAAAATTAACCAAGAATTTAAAGTACAGAGGTAAGAAATTAAGTATATGAAGTTCATTTGACATGATATGTTGTTTTGTAAATAATATCTCTTAAGGATGGGGTCACACTAAGTGCAGAATTAAAAAATAAACAGAGAATTGAAAATATGGGGGTAAGGAAGGAAATAAATGAAGATTATTTGAGATAATATGGTATTTTGTAAATAATGCTTCAGAGCTTCAGGAAATGTTGCAAGAGTTATAAATAGAACAAGATAAATGTTAAAAAGACTAAAATAATATTCAAGGAATATTCTCAGAAAATGAAAATAAATACTGATAATCATAAATTAGAAGATGTAAACAACTACAAAGACTTTACTCGTATTATTATATAAATGGAAATTAATCATAGAATTAAACTTGAATGGAGTGTTTTTTCTATAAACAATTTAATTATTAAATGAAAGATGCCTAGTATTTGAAAAGGAAAGTTTTTAATAGATGCTTTATTTTGATGTTTATTTTATTACATCAAAATAAAACATCTATTAACAACTTTTCTTTTCAAATACTAGGCATCTTTTACCACTTCTTATTTATAGATTTGATACTTTGAAACGTAAAAGAAGGGCAATACAGAGACTTTAGATCACTCAATGAAATATGGAGATATATATGAAATATATAGGTGAATAAACAAAAAAGTATTATTGATATCTCATTGAAAGAATTAGCTGAGCTGGACATATTGCTAGTAAAAATAATAATAGTTGGTCAGTCAAAGTCTTAAACTGGATCCTGAAAAATTGTAAAATACTTAGAAAGATTTTACATGTAAAATGGGTGGATAAAATAAAGAAGTTTGCTAATATAGTGTGAAGAAAAGAGACTAGGTTTTGGAAAAACTGGAGTAAATGTGGAAAGATCCTCAATCTGCAGTGAATCAATAATGATTGAAAATGATGATTTATTTTTTTATCATATGGTATCAACACATCAAAATTTAACACCAACAGTTTTTAACCAATCAAGAGCTGATCAGCAGAAGCTGGTAAATTGGACACTCTCTGTAAATATATACCATAGTTTGTGGTCTTCCATAATCATAGTTTGAAGAGTCTATAAATCCCCATTTATGAAATATATAATAATATCTCTACCCTGGTCTGTTCTGATTCCGTTAATCTTTGATCAGAGTTTCTTGGAAGAGAGAAATGAGGTAATCAGAAAGTAAGATCAGCTTTAGAATACAATTATTTTTATTAAAGTTATTCTGATAATATCTAATGTGGATGACTGCTAAGAATTATCAGTAAACCAAAAAAGCTGCTTTGATTTTAGCCTGACAAAACATTTGACAGACTGTTCAGAATGAGATTGGTTGGGTAATTTGATAGCTTAACAAACTTGTTAAATTCATTGATAGTTGCCAACTTGCATCTGAGATTATCTGGAGAGATATTTGAGAGTACAAGTAACCACCATTTTACTGGTGTTGATTTAAGGATGTAAGAAATAATATACAATATTTCATTAATCTGAGTATCAACAAGATTAATATGTGCACTTTTGCATCATACTGAAGAGCAGTACTCAGACACAGAGTAAACAAGTGCTAGTCCAGAACTAAAAATGACATCATGAGAACTCCATGTGGTACCTGCATGCATAAAAATTATGATAAAGATTTCATACAAATAGAAACAAATAGATAGACAGTAAATAAGTAGATAGATATAGGTAGATGGATATTATGTTTGAATTATACATTGTGTAGGTTGGATTGTATTTAATTTCAAGATCCATTTACATACACACTCATTAAAATTTCCGACAATTGAATACATTTGGATACAAATTATTTAAGCCAAATCAATAGATTTTTTTTTTTTTTAAATATAGCATTCTATTTAAAAAATTGGTTTTATAACAGTGTTATTTACGAATTCAATCATCATATGCAAAATCAGCACTATTTTAAAATAAAAATTAATTTTAAGATTGAATGAAAAACAAATTAACAGTGGACTTAATTTTTAATTTAACATATCTATTAACATTGTAAAGAAGTTAGCATGAGACACAAACCTTAGGATGTTTATACACTTTAAGCTGTTAGATGAATAAAAAATAAAACTTGCAACTGGGTAGTATTTACAGTCAACTGCTCCTCATAGATGATGGCCAACATTTAGAAACTAGTCTGGAAATTGGTTGCATTATCATCTGGTGCCACTGATTATGGAGATGACTCTAGAATAAAGTTGGTTACTTCTGTCAGTGCATTTTTAAAAATTACATTTACTTAGAAAGTAATGTGACATTCAAGTATCCAGATAGTAGGTTGAACACAATAGTTCTAATCAACTAACAGAACAGATTTTTAAAACTCTTTATTTGAATTAAAATTGATACAAAAACCTTTATCTCTCAAGTCTACCACAATGATAAATTATTCTGCCAATTCATATTATTCAAAGTAATAAATACAGTAGAAGGAAAAATAATATAAAATTACATATATATAAATTCATAGAAATCAGTCAACACTTAGACCATTTCAATAACAATCTCAATCTGTTGTCAAGGCAACCTCGAACACAAAAACATTATTTTATGTTTCTTTTTTTTATTATTGTATCTATATTTAAATATTTATTAACATTTGGTGGTTTTTAATACACATTCTTGGATTTTTTGTTAACAAATATCCTTTCAACATATAGCTTGTGGATTATTAGATTGTGAATTTTAATACATATATTTTTATTACCCTCCCCCTGCCCCCCCCCCCAAAAAAAAAAAATTAAGGTGATCACCTAATCTTTTGATGCTTTAAAAAATGTTAGGAAAAAAAAAGCGAATAAATTAACACATAAGAGGGCTCAAGAAAGTGATTGCAACAGTTCTAAAATTCTATTTAAACTTTACAAATACCATTATATTAATTTATATCATTAGATGTCATCCTTAAAAACTTTCTATAACTTTGCCTACTTTTTACTCTACTATTCAAATACTTATAAGTACACCCTTCATTGAAATTATTATTCACTTTTTCCTATTAGAATCACAGCTCTTTCCAACAAATCTCTCATTTTTTTTATCTTTTATTTAATTTTACTGTCTTTTTTCATTTTTTTCACCACATAATGGTATAAAAAAATTATCATAATTGAGTGCTAAAAATCTTATGGATTAATCGAAAGCATGCTCAGTGAATAATATACTTAATATAGTTATACCATTTCTTGTTTCATGTTTACGTGAACATAAATATTACAGTTCATGCAAAAAAAGTATTTTAATTTTTTTAGAACTATTAGCATTGTGTTATTCAATATTTGCACAAAAAAATGCACTAAACACTAACCCTAATGATCATATTATTACATGGTCAAATTTGTTAACCTTTTTAAAAAAATAGTTTTATTATAAGCCTTACAAAAAATAAAGTACATTTTGCAAATATAGATTGGCAGATCATATGAACAATATTTCCTTACTTAAACATGAGCTCTTTAAAAAACTCCCCATAATCATAAAATAAATAAATTCTTTTTTTTTTTTTTTTTTACTAATATTCTTTTAAAGCGTGATTTTTGAGGCAAGATAACATGAATAATACAGTTAAAACATCCAAATAATCAAAATAAAATACACTCCAAAAAATATGAAAGTCAGTAGTTTATATCAGGGGTGTCCAACAAGTCGATCATGATCCACCAGTCAATCGCAAAGCTATTTTTGGTCGATCGCGAGGCCAATCTGGCAAGAGCTGGCGGGTAACGAGTGAAACAAATTAAGTCAAGATTTTCAAGTTTTTTTTTGTTATTTTTATTTTTGTTCTAATTTTTTTTTTCAATTCCAGATAGGTGAAGTCCACTAAGCCGTATCATTATTGAAAATAATATTTTTAATCTTGATTTAAAGTAGCTAATTTGAATTATTCATGCTGCTTTAATTTCCCCGGACATGAGTTTTTTGGCCCGTTAAATAATTGTTATTTTTTACTAGGTAGATATATAAAAATAGTATGTATTTCACACCTCCCTCCACTTAGACTACGCCCATGATAACAAGTCGATCGCAGCACATTTTTAAAATAAAAAGTAGATCTTATGAACACAAAAGTTGGCCACCCCTGGTTTATATAATGAATTTATAAAATGTTTTCAGCTTTTCTCATTTAGTTTTAATATTATGATAATCCTCAAAAGAACTATGTTCAAAGGCATCAATGAAATTCTATCACTTAGTAATGATTGTCAAGCCGTGCCTTTATTTAAATTCTATGTCTAGAAATTATTTTTTTAAGTCATTTTGGATTAGCCAAAAAAAGAGACACCATTTGCTTTAATTAATATTTTTTTTTTTTGTATATGATTTTCATTATTTAAAAAACTAGCCTTGATAATATAAATAGAAAAAAAAAAGGGACAAAAATTGAGACAAAACATTAAATTCTAAAAAGAAAAGGCAGGAGATTGTATAAGAAATGGTCTAGGTTGTTCTGGATAATAAAATAATAATTAAATAATGATTTATTACAGCCTTCCTAAAAATTTCCATCATATTGGAAAGATGAAGTGCAATTTACCATTCAACAATATTTCACAGAAAAGAATTCCAGAGTATTTCATTTTTCCTATTTCTACAAATATTTTATATGGTTGTTTGGAAATAGATTGACAGATAAAATCATGTTCTCATTCCCATCACTTTTGTTTCTGAAACAAACTATTAATGGAATGTACATTTCTTTGAAGTAGAAAATTAATTCCCTTGCGAGTTAATTTTCAATGGTGTTTATTTCCTTTGATTTCTATTTTAAAAGCCAATTAGGAGTTTATTTTGATTACATTAAAAAATGTTCAATTTTGAAGTAAAAACTTCTATATATAAAAATAAAAATATATACTTATGAATATTAATGGCGGCATTGTTTTTTTAGTAGATATTTTAATATAATAAATCATGAAAATTCATTTGTTTAAATCTGGAGCAGTTTTATCTATTTTGTTAAATATATATGTTAAAGAAACTTGAGAATATTGGAATTTCGAATTAAGTATCTTGTTCGATGATTTTATGTTAAAAATAGAGCCTGAAAAACAAATTAACAATTTACTCCTTGCTTAGAAATTATATATGCAGACTGACAATCTAAAGTAAATTTATTAAAGCACTATCTGAAAAAGTTAACACACATATATAGTCAATACACACATCCAGAGAATTATGTATTATTCTCAAAATCGTATGACATTGTACATAGTATATTCTCTTTCAAATTAAGTCATTTTTACGATAATATTATATTCATTAACGCCATTTTATAATGTTTATTTTTGACATCTTTTTATTTTTCTGGCATACTTTATTTCTTTGTGTTGTTTGCAATTTCTATCCCAATAACATTTTGAATCCAAACTCTATGTTTAATAACCTAAGTATTGGCAACTAAATAACATTAAAGTTGTTGTTTTTTTCTCAAATATTTTCTTTAAATGTACTGAATCTTATAAATACCTTTTTTGTTTGAATCCAAGCTGACATATGCTGTTCAAGTTCAATAATCATATTTTAAGAACTTAAATTTTAAATTATCTGCAAATACCTTTGAAAATTAGTAAAATATTAAAGATCATTTTATATTAAAATATACTGATGATTATAGCTATTAAGACCCATTTAACTGCATGCACAACCAATAGTAAACTTCTTTGATTAAAAACAATAATCTCTATCTTCATTCAGCTTAAGCATTGATTTTGCCTATTTCAATAGTCTCCCACATGTAATACCATCCTGGAAATACAAATTGATATACGTTCAAAACATTCAAATATTGATATTTTTTTAATAGTTAGCATAATATGAATAAACCCTTGTTGGATGCAATCTATCAACTTTTCTCACATAAAAAAAAATGGGTTAATTAACAATAATTGATTGAGGAATTTTGTCAGTATTTAATTAATGTCCATTAATAAATCATTATTATATAACTGACTATGAAACACAATAGAGCTCACAATTATCTAATGCAAGAAAATACTTCTTCATATAATAAATATGAACTACGTAGAGTAATTTGGAAAAAGGGATTAATACTTCTTTAATATTTTGAAGTGAGTGATTCTTTGCATTGGCCAGAGAATGCAGGAAATTTTTTAGATATAATCCAAAAAGAAGATAAATGTGCATTGGATGGCAAATTATAAATAGCAAATAAAAATATTTAAAAGAAAATTGGTGGATATTTTTTTAATGAAGAAATTAAATTTTTTTGGAAAACTACAATATACAAATGAAATTAGATCACTATGATTGGGTTGTATGGAGAAGACAACAAATATGTTGGACAAGAAATGTTTTACAATACAAAAAGTTAAATAATGTCTATATATTTATATTTAAAAAAAGGTAAATGTGAAGAGAATGCACTATAAATATGAAATTATGAGAAGTGTGGAAAAAAGATAGTTAAATTGGTTAGAGTTTTAGAAAATGAACCTGAATAAAAAAAATAGTTTGGTGTTATTAAAAAATAAAAAAAGTGCATAGAATATGAATGGATAAATGATAACATTAAAGAGAGCTTATTGTTATTTAGGAGTTTTAAATACTAGAAAAAGACAAAAATTGAAAAAAGATTTGAACTACAGGAGAATATTGAACATTTATTACTTCAAGTGTAAGATGTTGGGAAAAAATCAGGTAAATTGTATGAAGAAGAGGAGGAAATATAAAATATATATATTTTATTGAGATCTTTGTGAAGAATATATATGGAGAAAAGGAGTATAAGATAATGGAACTGATGAAACAGCTTTTATTAAAACAGAAGAAAAAAAAGATGAATCAGAATGGAAATAATGATTTAGTAATAAGGAGTAAGAAATAGTGAGTTTATTGTTGAAAATATAACCATTTCAAAGAGAGGGAAATTTTAACTTGGCTATTTATGGCTTATACATAACAACTTTTAACTTCCTTTAAGGAGAAGCCATGATAAATATATATACAAAGAACTAAAAAAAAATTAGTTTCAGTATATACACCCTCATCCTAAATGTTATATATATATTTACATATAATTAAGGGGAGCAAATCACTATTCCAAGTTATGAATAAATAACATTCTGTATGTTTAGCATACACAAGGTTAATCATTCATAGCCTCAGAAGAGTGTTTTATTTCCCTTAATTAAATATATATATTAATCTATGTATGTATATATAGCTCAATGTATATGTAAACAAAGTGAATAAATCCCCCTTTCCCAGGCTATAAATTAAAAACACTCGAAATGTTGAACAAAAGATCAAGAATAGAATGAATTTGTTCAACATTTAGAATGTTTTTAATTTATAGCCTTGGGAAGAGTGAGTTACTCTTCTTTATTTTTATATATGTTGATACAAAGATTTTCATGGGTTACATATATAAATGATAATTTTTTTTCTGGATCATCCATACATGATTTTTACTATAAATATACTGAATCACATCAGCGATCAACTGGGTAATGAATAGAATACTATAAAAATAGTTAGAGAAGTGTTGTAAATATTGATTTATAACAATATTGATGTTCAATTAATAGAAAAGCAGGTATATAAAATTTAAAAATAAAATAAAATTCAGAGAAAATAAAATAGTGATCATATGATGATTAAAATAAAATTCAGAAAATGTTCAGATTAATGTGTTTTAAAATTTTTTTATTCCACATAGGAGAAAGTTAGCATGTGTCATCATATTTTGTTGGTATAATTTGGGCTATTAAATATTTCAATAGCTTATCTGATCTTACATTGGTGGAGAGTTTCATGATAAGATTCTGATAATAGAGAAAGCAATATTATAATCTGTATTCTTAGCATGAAAAGAAAGTGTTGCTTAACTGCAATAACATATTTATCTCTTCTAGTGCTGATGCAATAATTGATCATATCTATATAACACAAAATATAGAATTGGTATCTTTAAAATCTCTTATTTGACTTAAATATATAAATGACACATTTATTATCTGGCAACATGATAAACATAAATTATATGAATTCTTTTCATATATAAATAATATCCATCATATTAAGTTCACAATGGAAACAGAAGTTGATGAGAAACTTTCCTTACTTGATATACTCATCACCAAGAAACAAAAAATATTGTTTTTAGATAAAGTACACACACAGATAGATAGATACCTACAATTTTTATTACATCATAATTCAACTGATCTTTTCTGCAGTCAACTGTTTTTATGACAGCAATTATCTTTTCAGATTGATCATATCTGAAAGAAGATATAAATCATATAAATAACATTTTACTAGCTTATAGTTATAATAATAAAATTATATACCAAGCTTTAATTCAAGTATCAAAATAAAAAATGCAAAAAAGAAGAAACAATTATTAGAATTTCTATTCCTTATATAAAAGGAACTGCCAACAATATTGGATGTATTCTGAAATGCTACAATTAATAATACTTACCAAAAAATTAGTAACATTCTATTTAAGCCTAAGCATTCAATATTTCTTGAAGCTCATGGAGTTTTTAAAATTTCCTGTGGCATTTGTAAAGCTTCTTATGTAGATAAGAATAATCATCATATTAATGCTAGAAGAGATAAATGTTAATGCAGTTAAACATCACTCATCACCATTAGCATTCTCACTCCATGCCATGGGTTCAGGTCATAATTTTGATTTATCTAATGACAAAAACTATCAAGATGTGTCACTCTACATCAATGTAAAATCAGAGAAGCCAATGAGATATTTAAAAGACCAAATTATATCAACAAATGTATTGACACTGCAAACTTTGTCTTTAAAAACACATTAATATGAATAGTTGCTGACTTTTATTATTTTATTTTTAAATTTTATATATGTTTTTTTTATTGATGGAATTTTAATATTGTTATAACCCAATGTTTACAACAAATCTCCAAACATTTTAATAGTATTCTATTCATAACCTAATTGATAACTGATGTGACTTATACAAAATGTCAGTATATTTATAATAGAAAATCATGTATGAATGAATCTGAAAAAAATATTATATATACACACATGTTCATATATATATAATCATGCATGAATTAAACTCATTTCTTATAAATCAGATCAATCATGGCTAAAGTAATAAAACTATAATTAGATTATAATCCTTTATTATCATGCAACTTCTACTAAACTCCTAACACAAGTTATTCTGTCAATTCCATATTTAGAGACACTATAATATTTAACAGTCTTGTACCATTAAGATTCAGAAGAATATAGTAGTATTTAATTATTGACTTTTAAAACAGTTGTTAATATTTATACTGACATACTAGTAAACAAATAAATATAGGATATTATATACATTAATGACAAATTCCATTAAACAATAATCAAATAATTTATTGTTTAGAAATTCATAAAAAGTTTGAATACAGGAAGTGGAAGAATTGGATACAGAATCCATGGAAAGATTCTGAGTCCATTACTTTATTGCTGCACCAAATTCAGTTCATAAAACAAATCATTTTGACTCTAAATACAGAGACTTTAAAAACAACAAATCTGTTATGAAAAAGATCAGATAATGTATAATGCAACCTAAGAAAGTCTTCTCATTATTTTATTCTGTATATCAATAAGTAATAAACAATTCATTTTTATTTATGATTTCCTATATCTATATACAACTATACAGTCATAAACTAAAATTTATTGCTATCACTATGAGTTGCTTTTAAAATTTACATATATATGTACATATTGTAATGGTAACTCTGGTCAATAGAAGTAGAAACAATGAAATGTACAAGTAAAATAATGAAGACTAGTAATTAATTAACTAAAGCTCATTCTTCATACAAATATTCATTTGTTTTAGCTACCACACACATTAGAGAGCATGTTTTCAGAGCTGTAGGGGATGGGTTCTTCTATGGGTCATGTGTGTGGCAATAATTACTTATATTTTATCAGCGAGTGTTATGTATAAGATAAAAATATTATAGTGGTATGCTAATTCAATGTAATTAATATTTTATCCTATTCTGCTTTAGTGAATGCATGAAATAACAATAAATATGTAAATAAGGAAATAATTTATTAATGACAAAATAAAATAATAAATCAATCAATAGATAATAAAATAAATCACTAGAATTTTCTTAGAAAACTTTTCTTTATTGAGTACTTTTCAAGTCAGAAATTATAATAAAAGTTTGAATGCTTTATCTCTTTATAACTTTATATGATAACTTCTCACATAAAAAAAACTATTATTATAAAAACCAACAATTTTATTACTGTATTATTAGAAATTATGATACAGTTTATGCTATAAATAATTCAAGTTCAAATATTCTTATAGTTCCTTCATGAATAAAAAAATAATGTCATTTTTAACAAGTTTCAAAATAGTTTTCATTCTTTAGTTTTTAAAAGTTCAATATTCTTTTCATTTACTTGTCCTGAATATTTACAAAAAAAAAAACAATATCAAAGTATTAAAGATTCTGGTTTTAGAATATCTTACCACTATCATGAAAGTCTTTTTTTTCTTCCTTTAAATATTTTTCTTTCTTTCAGTATCATTAAGTAAAACATTAAAGGCAATTACACAAGGTGTTACTATCCTTATTTCTTCTCTGGCAATCCATTTGCAGAGTTCCATTTATCAACATCAGTTTTTAACTAGTTGATAAGAAATATAGATTGGGCAGTGCATTAAGTTAGGAACCAATAAGCTATTTACTTTAAATTAGCACTTTATCTTCCATACAAGTCTCAGTACAAAGAGTACTTCCATCACTTTAATTAAATTAAAATAATTAAAAATTTTCACTTCTTGTGTATATTTTTCCTTTTATTTAATAGATAATTTATTTTACTTTTTCTCCCTCTACTTCAAAAAAAGTAGGAGAAAAAAAATCTATCTTATTTTAATATTTTTTCAACTTCATTTACAAATCAAAGCTTTAACTGTATTTATAACTGGGGGAGTGGCATCTCTATAATGATTTTAAAGTAGTTTATTTTTAACAAAGAGAAAATTAAATAAATGAACATATCATGTTATTTCCCCAAAAGTATAATAATGAAACTTTGAAATGGCCAATATGACTGTTACAATATATATATATATATATACTGGCCAAAACAACAAAATTTTACTAAAATTCATCCACAATCATGGTTTCATTCTATTAACAAATAGACCATGATTGTGGAAGAATTTTAGCAAAATTTTGTTTGTTTTGGTTAGTATTGAAATGCTATATGAATTTCTGTCTTATTTTTAATTGCTAACATAGTGTAATGCAATATTTAATATATATATATATATATATTAAGATAGTAATATCTCCTAAACACAACTAAATAGAAAAGTATATTAATAATTTTTATTAATCATTCGTTAGACTAGAGATTATCCATTTAATGCATATTTCTTTAGTATAATTTTCATTATACCATTCTCTTATAAAGTAGAAACTGGTTTCTATCCATTTTTAATACATTGTAAAGGGATGTAATTATAAACATATAACCAAAGACATAATGAAACAAGATTTATGATCCCCAAGATTTACATTTTGTGATGAACCAGCATTCATCAGTTTGCTCAGATCACAAACTCTTACACATATCTTTGTCATTGATCAGTAGACATAGATAGTTCATTTACTAGTTTAATTAATGTATCAAACTACACTACAGAAACATTATTAATTAAGTAGATAATCTCTAGTCTAATGAATGATTAATAAAAAATTATTAATAAACTTTCATTAAGTGGTGTGTGTCAAAGTTGTGAGAGTGGCAAGTTTGATACTTATCAATTAAATAGTGATTGTTTGTCTATATATAGTGAACAATGATAAAGATATGTGTAAGAGATTGTGATCTGAGGAAACTGATGAGTGCTGGTTTAGTACAAAATGTGCATCTTGGGGATCATACATCATTTTCATATGTTTTTGGAAATATGGAAATATGTTTATGGTCACACATATTCTTAAACTGTTAAAAGCTGGTGGAAACCAGTTTCTACCTTGCATGAGAGTAATGTAGTAAAAATTACACTACAGAAATATTATTCATTAAGGAGAAAAGAATATTATTTAAGGCACATTGGTTAAAACTATATATACATAAAGGAGATAAAATAGCACACACAGAATTACTTATATAAAGTAAGCAGCATTAAATAAGCAATTGTTACTATTCTAGACAAATTAATTTAATTTTAAAAAAAAGTTTATACCAGTAAAAAGATTATGGAATTTAAAAAACTCTATTTTCTAAAGGAAGAGATGATTTGATTTTTTTTTGCCTAAAAACAGTGATTTTTATTTTTAAATAAAAGTTATTTCTGTTCAAGGTAAATTTGATGGCCATGCATTTTATGGAAAAATAACTATTATGTTAATTCTTTATTTTTTTAAATTTAGATTTTTTTCTAGAAATTCCTTTGGCCAAGCAATTAATTCAATTGGCTATAAATACCAAGCTACATTTGAGTTCAAGACCCATGGTAATTGAAAAACTCACATATTACAAAATTTAGAGTCATTTGTACCTCAACAAGTTCCTCAATCCAGTTTCTACCCAGAAATAGGTGACAGTCTTCTCACATCAACCCATTCTACAAATAATGTGCATTAATAATACATGAAATTAATGTCTGCACATGAAAACTAGACTTCAATTTGATGAATTCCTACTTAAGACACACAATAAAATTATTTATGTGAACTTGGATGGTATTATGAAGGATAGATGTGCCATAACCATAAAGATAGGGTCCCAGGCTATCAAAATAAAAAATGACTACATGGTGTTGGCAATTGTGGAAGATCTTAATTGACAGATATACTCTCTTTTTCCTTCTCTTTACCTGAGGAACACCTTAAAATAACTTCAATTTAACATTGACAATACATCAAAATCAAAACTGAAGATCTACAAATTAAAAGTTTAGTAATGTTGCCATAATTTTACTGCAAATATTAATCATTTTTAAAATGATGGTTATCTTCTTAAAATTCCTGGATATACATTGATTAATGATAGAATGCACTCTAAAACATTATGAATACTTTTGTTTCAAATTATATTGTAAAGCTTGATGATACTTTAAATGATATTGCAATCACCATTTAAATAGATAGCAATGTAATACAAATTATCCTTATTCTCTGCTTTCAGATCTTCCTATATCTTTTGCATTTGTAGGAGATTTCAATTTTCATAGCAATCTTTGGGATCGACAAATGAATATCAAGAAATTTGCAGAATGGATGGAGGTAAATAATATGCACTTACTTTATGATACAAAGAGAGGAGGAAAATTCTTTTTTAGTAGACAGGAAACAGAAATAACCTCTGATTTACATTTTGTTTTGATAAAAAAAATAGTTAACCATTACTTGACGAATTACTGATATTGGATCATTTTACTCATAGCAACATAAATATAATCCAATCATAATTAGAATCTATTTTTCTATAGTAGAAAGCTATTTTATTCACAGATGGATTTTAAGAAAAGCTAACTGAAATCAATATACTGAATATCTTCAACAAAATATTAATAGAATCTCCTCTTTATTGCTTGCTATGATAGGTTTAACAAACACTTAATATCAGCTTTCAAAGAATCTATTTCTCATGTTTACCATAGATACAAAAATTGCTGATAAAGTTATAAAATCACTGGATATTGCCAAAAAAGAAAAGTAGAGGGAGATCATGGAGAAACAAAACTTTACAAAATTTAATGATGAGGCATGTACACATTTATGAAAGCTTGATGAATGTAAAAGTACCCCTAGAAGATCCATTACTGTCATTTCTAATCATATCATCAATATTATATACCAGACTTCTAGACATATGATTGATAAAATGAGGGAAAGCAACATTGGAGCAGAATTGCAAACATCTCATTTACAATGTTCTTATAATAGCAGTTGAATAAAACTTATGGATATTGGTGAAATCAATCTTGCCTTTGATTATCTTATATCAGGAAAAGTCTGAGGAGCAGATAATATACTTTGAGAGGTTTTAATACCTATAACCAAAGCATGGTTGGTAAAATTATTCAGTAACATAATAATAAACCGAAATTAGTTCAATAAAGTTATCACCAATTTTTAATTTATTTTGAAAGCCTTTATCAATGTGAGTTGTTAAAGAAAAAACTTCTTTACAACAGCTTCTTATGACCAATTCTTATTAATATTATTCTTTCAAAAAGTTTATGATGATTTTTTTGGATCATTTCTGTTTTTGTTGGTTTTAAGATTGCTATAGTTTTGCTTGTATACCAAATTTTTGAAATGTTTTACACTTCAAAAATTTGGCATACAAAAATCTATAGCAATTGTAAAACCAAACAAAGCTAGAAATGATCCAAAAAAATCATCATGAGCTTTTTGAAAGAATAAAAATATTAACAAGAAGCTGTTGTGAACAAGTTTTGTCTTTAACAACTCACATTGAAAAATGCTTTCAAAATAAATTGAAAACTGGTGATACTTTTATTAATCTAACCTCAGTTTATGATTCTGTTTTGAAAAAAAAATTGCCTGTTTCTAAAATTCTTAATCGTAGAAAAATCATTAATTTATTTGACAAAATGCTTTCCAATAAACAAATTCAAAAATGATATTAAATAATCATCATAGTAAATATATTTTCCAGACTGGACTACTACAGGGTTCACCTCTCTCAACTACTTTGCTCATCTGTGATTTTCCAAATAGTGAAGACAGGAAATTCATCTATGCTGAAAAGATCCTTTCCTGAGATAAAAAAGTTTCTCAATAAAAATATGAAAAAATTGGAAGTGTTTTTCAAAAATTGGGATCTTATTTCTAATAAAAGGAAGATAATATATTCAACTTTTTTCATCTAAATAGCAATGAATCATAGTAACCTTGAATTATGGTCTAACGTTTTGCCTCATTTATCTAAGATTAGAACAAAATAAATTTATAGGAATAATCTTCTTGGAAAGCTGACTGGCATTATTCAGGATTGTAATGCAAATACTTTATGGGGTATCTTCCTTAGTATTAACATGTTCTCCTAGTGAATATTGTGCCCTTGTTTGCAAAAAAGTTTTCACAATAATCTTCTAGATATCCAATTAAATATAACCATAAGAAATATTATTAGTATATTTAAGTATATTATTCTATCATGTCTCATACAATATATATTAAAAACTGTTAAAAAGATTAGATTTGTCAATGTTTCAACACTGAAGATTTGACTTAAATCAAGATCCTCATTTTGGATGTTGAACTACAATCAAAGAATTATGATGTAGAAAAATGCAATTATTGTGAGATTCTAAATAAATTTCTTTTTACAGATCAAATAATAAAGCCAGCTGGATTTGAACTTCCTATATTCAATTAAAATCTCATCAATTGATTCAGGGCAATCCATGATCATTGTTCTCATCTGCTTCATAAATGGAATTTATTAGATACTGATCTTTATAAATATGAGAAAATACAAACTTTGAAAACATCATTAACAAATGTCATATTTATGGCTATAATGGCAGAATTCAATAATTTAATAAAGCCACTAGTGAATCTATTGATTAAAATGTATATAGATTTGTTTATGATATCTTGTTAATAGTTAAGCAGTCTAAATCAGTATGCTAAATAAGTAAATAATTAATTGAAATTATTATTCATTAAAAAGTTACATATGTGCCCAGATAAGATAAATCTGTTCTTGCCATTGAAGGAATCAAGTAGAAACTAATACACATATGCCATACACATTATTTAGAACTTTGAACTAAATATATGTTAAACAAGTATCAATAAAATATCATGGAAATTTATATAGAGGTGATTGTTAAAGGAAACATTTTATTTTCACATTAAGAAGAAAATCATGTTCTTATTAATAAAAAAATAAACATTTGAATAGCAAACTTTTTGATTAAGAACATGCTAATAGAACCCAATTAATAATTGCAGAAATGAAGATCTATGAACTTGTCAAAGATAAATAAATTATTTATATTTCTATTTTTATTAAAAGTTATAGTCCTTAAAAAAGTGAGTGCTCTTAACATGGATTTTTTATCCATAGGTGGAACCACCATTGACATAGTAACAGATACAAATTAAACTAAGTGAAACCAATACAAGCACTATATTAGAAATTATGAGAGAAAATGTGACTCCATAAAAAATTAAATTACAATATCACTTCATAGATTGAATAATACAAGTGATACCCACAAAAAGTAAGCTGTGTAACCCATAAGAAAATAATTCACAAAAAATTAAAATCCCAAAACATGTCCAAAGAAACATTTCCTTTACTTTAAAATCTGCATTAAATAAAAGCATGGAAATAAATATTATTTTGGCAATAACAAAAAAAATTTCTCACTAGTATAGTTTTTATCATAGACACATTTTTTCATTTTCTTTGTACATGGTTATATTTTTGGATTTTAATTTCTTATGGATTTATGGCCATCAAACACTTTTCTTATGGACATGTAAAAAAAAGATAAATGATCCCCATGTGTATTTTGTGCTGAACCAGCATTCATCAGTTGGCCTAGGTCATATATAATAAAATCAAATAACTATTTTATAAAGTATTCACACCATATAAATAAAAAAATTATTAAGAGAAATAATAATTAAATTTAACTATTCCCATTTTAAAATGTATCTAATGCAATAGGTGTTTATTACCAATTTATATGTACTTCAAACAGAAACAACACCTTGGATTGTATTTTAATCACTAGAAATATCTAAGTAGGTCATTGCTTTTCTTAAATATATGATTATGTAAAATATACAGGTAAAAAATTAAATATCTTCCAATCCAAAGGTTATTTGTAAAGCAAATTAATAATTAAGCAGTGTAAGCTTTATTTCTTTTTAATGTTATAAAACAAATTCTGGTTAACATCAATATATATATACATATATGTGTGAATGCTTATGTAAACCAAATAAACACCCATCATACTCATATTATGTTTTCAATATGTTTAATGATTTTGTATTTATTTCATATTAGTTTTAATAACATCATATTAGCCTAAATGGTCTAATGGATTTATTCTAGGATATTTATCTTACATCTGTGCTTAACACTTTTTGTTACTTGATAAACAATTATATTATTAATTACTACCTTTTTATGTCTATGAACAAAAAAATGCCTACTTGTGTACATAAATATATGTGTGTGTATGTGGATTCTATCTATATCTTCCTGGATATATATGAATCCCAAATTAAGGATTGTATTTTATGATAATGGCTCTTGGCTTTGTGAGTTGTCAGATCCACACATTCATAAAGAAATTAATTGGCTTTTTAATGATGGTCTGGCTGATTATTATACATATATGATTATGATATAATTAACCAATATCTAAATACTATTTTAATTGATATATTTTCATCACATGAATTAGCTATATACAGCTTTCAAATAGAAAAATTTCATTGGAATATATATAGAGATATATTTTATTCTCATGATATGTTTGTAATACCTCATATATATATATGTATAATTGCAATATCAGTAAACTTTTTTTTTTACGGATTTTCTTTAATTACTTAAATCCTGTAATTCTGATTTTTGATTGAATAGATAACAAATATATATTAACATATGTTTAAAGAAAGTTTTATTTTACTTTCTCTTATGTAAATTAATTAAAATTTATGTTTTCTATTTTGTAAATATGTAAAAAAAAAACCACATTTTAAAAAAAAATCAAACTAATAAAAAAAACGTTGAAATATTTATGATAAACAAGATTAAATCTCTGTAACAATATCATTCAAGTGTGGCATACGCTTTGTTAATTTTGTATATTAAATTATCGAATGAGAAGTCTTAAAATCTTTAATACTTTATAAAACATATTATTGTAAAAACAATTCTCAAAATATGTCTTGTGAAATAAAGGATTGAAGAATAGATTCAAACCTATATAAGTTGTGACAAACATTAAGTTAGTTAGAGAGAAATACATGAATTGCATCGATAGAGTTGTAAAAGTTAAGCAGTTATCAAGAGAGATCTTAGAAAAAAAACTAAATAGTAAAACTGAATAATTTTGTTGCCTGGAGATAAGGATGATGGGATAGAAAGAACAATTTTGAACCAGCTATTTGTCAAGCTACTCTGGTCATCAGAATAGTTAATTAACACACATATATAATAAACTATCTGAACCTGGTAAAAAGGATTTTATGAAAATGTACTAAGCTATAATTGAATAACTATTTATTGAAGTTAATCATAAAAATCTTAATCCTATATTTAAAGTTGTCTTGGAAATTGTTAAATGTTTCAGTTGGAAAATCAATAAATTTATTTACAAGTCAAGGAAGGCAAAATTGTCAAGAATAATGCTAACTAAAATTCTGTAGTTATATTTTAATTAATGACATATTATTCATTATAATTTTAATAAGTTGTGATTCATTTAATGACAACTATTTTAAATTTTTTAAAGTATCAATAAATAATCATTTCTAATTCATAAATGACTTAAATCTATTTCCATTAGATTATTAATTTGTTGTTATACAATAATACATGAAAATATATATTTAATTAGAATATTATGTTAATTTGTCACTGAAAGTTAATTAATTCCCAAATATTTTTAATTAAATACTTAATAATAATAATTAAAAAATAGGCATGCATTTACAGTGATATTATAATGAATAAAATAAATTAATACTTGGGGTAATTTGATAATTTACATCCCATGATGACCATTTTATATGCTTACACAGGCTGTTAATAACAATAGCAAACTCTCCATTCAGTAGTGACATTTAGTGCAAGCCTTTGTAATTAATAAATGCAGAAAGATACTTATCCAATATCACCAGACTAGTTTTAGTTTGTGACTTTCATCAGTGAGGAGCCTTGGATTTGAGACCACTGCACCTAGATCTTAGGATCACAAGCATATGAGCTTGGATTAAAAACATTGTATTTTCATCTTGGGCCCCTAGCTTTATAGTTAACCAAATAGGTAAAAGGTAGCAGCTGGAGGGTTGCATTACATCTTAAGATCTAGGTGCAGTGCTCTCAAATTCAAGGCTTCTCACTAATGAAAGCCACAAGCTAGAAACTTGTCTGGTGATATTGGATAAGTAGGCACTAGATAAGGATTTTATGCACAAAATTTCCTGCTTCCACTGATTACAAAGGCTTGCACTTGGTGGCACTATTGTATGGAAAGTTTGCTACTATGATTTTCATGTAGATAGAAAACTCATATATTTGTATTATTTTGGGTTTTCTTTATTGCTTGTTCCATATTTTTATTTATTTTATCAATATAATCTAAACTCATATATTATTTACGAGCTAAGAAAAAAGAATGGTCCCCTAAATAAATATCTTTTTTTCTTATTAAACTAGCCATTATTATAAAAATATTTACAATACCCATAAATGTATATATACGAGTTAATGCATTCTTTTAAATATGACAGCTCAACTTGGAACATAAATTAGCTAAAATATTCAATTCAAATAATATCAATACATTCCATTAGGGCATATATATATATATGTGTGTGTGACAGTAAGTGGAATGATTTACTAGTAGTTCTTAATAAAAGCTTAAATTTTAATTAAGCTAATCTATATAAAATAGTTTTTTCCCATTTTTTTTATTTCATTTATTTAATAAAACTAGGAGAGCATGATCTGTTGTCAACTTCAGTGCTATAACCCCCAGGGCTCGATTCACTAGCCTATACCCTTAAAGTGGAGCTTATGAAAAAATATTTATTTCTAACTCTTCTTTCCATACAATATATATATATAAGGTGTTTTGAAATTCCAACAGTATTACATTAAAGTTGGATAAAATTAGAAAAGAATAACATCAAAGACATAACATATATGTAAGATTTAATTCCTCTCTCCCCAATTTAATGCACTGCATAAAATTGTCATGATTTTTTTTGAAAAACTTGTTAAAATAGGCATGGATTTCTAAGTTCTATTTCTGAAAGCAGATTATTGCTTGAAAAAATATTGAAAGAATGCAATGATAAGAGTATATTATCAATGCTTTCACATTTTTTTTCAAAAGACAAAAAAAAAAAAATTCTAAAAGATTCAAATACACCTGGGTCTCTTTCTATGCGGATTTTTTAATGCAATTTTGAAGTTATGCGATTCATATTTCTTCTTAATATCTTTTTATACGGTTTTCTTTTATGCGATAAAGAAGTTCATATTTCACTTAAAATCAGGATTTCCCCATTTTATATACACACATTAAATTTTACATGCTTTAAATGTCTGTTGGAAAAGGGTTTGGCAATAAATTTAGATACTGTAGAAGATTTAGATAAGATAACAAAACAGAAGTGGACCCTGTTCATTTCACAGCAAAAATGATTTGAGAAAGTCTTCAATTTTCTAATCAATTGGAAAATCATTTTCTTGTTAATGACATTAATTATGAATGAGCTCTTAAATTCCAACAAGAGCTAAATAGTTGTATGTCTGGATATCACAAGTTTCATAAATTAGTAAAATCATTGTCTCAAAGTTTAATCACCGATTACATTGTCATCAGAAAACCATTAACAGCAAGAGACTGAAGTTAGCACTAATTCTGCTATTTGTATTTCCTCTTGTGACGAATCTGATATCTTACCAGTTCACAAACGAACCTGCATATTGTCAAATAGTGATAATGATTAAAATATGTATGAAAAAATGTAAAATAAATTGCACATAAAACATTGTTTTGAATAAAATTAAATAGTTAATAAAAAACATTAAAAAAATGTCTTGTATCAATTTTTTTCAAATATTTGAAATTTTTTATTAGTCATACTTTATTTCCTTCATTTTTTTATGCCAATTTAAAAGTAATTTTACCTTGTTGCTTTGGTTTTATGTGATTTTTGAAAATTACAGAATGTATTTCACATTTTCATGGTAAGTTCAGTCTATTTTTGTGGAATTTTTTATGCAGGTTTTCTGCGGAACATATCTACCACATAAAAAAGAAACCCAGGTGTATATTAAGCTTTCTACCACTTTAAATCTCAGAAATAAAGCCTCTAGAACATTTAATTTAAAGAAATTAAAAAACAAAACAAAATTCTAATAAGTTACATTTATATATTTTGACAAAAATGATAAAATGTACAAAATTAAGTTCTTTCCTCCCTCCCACATCAAATAAGGCTGTATTAACTATTTCATAAACTGCAAATTAGGTCTTTTATTCTTTAACATATATTTAATTGGGACAGAGCAAGTTTATTGTTAAATATAAATTATTATTAATATTTTTTCAGAATACTATATTTTTACTGCAAATGCTTTGTTTCTACAAGATTTGTAACAACTGTGATTAACATATTTACATCTGGGATTTTTAGTACACTGTATCATTTGTTTCTATTTCCATTTCATTTTCATTAAATATACATATATAGGATAGATATTATTATATCTCTGTATTATTTAGTACAATAGCAAAATATTACTTACAACTGAAAATTCAAGAATTAATTCTTAGCTAAGTAACATAATAAAAAAAACTTGCCTCATACTAACTGAATGGATTAACAAATGCTCAATCTACCACTAAATTCATATAATCTCTCAAGAAAAATATGAGATTATTAATAATAAAATCTAACATCCTTTGACATCTTTTTCATTTGATGAGTATAAAGAAAATAGTCAGAAAATGTGATGCAAAAATGGCTTTTTCTTTTTCTGGTGCCAGTCTGACTTCTACAATTTAAAGTAGGAATATTAATCATTATTATATTTTGTTACTCCAAATAATATTTAACTTCCATTTTATCCAAAATTATTTCCACTTTAATAAGTACAATGATAGATAAATGTTTTGTTTCCTGCCACAATTTGTCCCTTCATTAGTATCTTTTCCATCTGAAAAAAAAAAAACAATGCATGTTTTATTAAGTCACTTCCTTCCTTCTTTCAAACTCTACTACCATTAATATGTTCGAACAATTCTTTTTTTCTAATAACAAAATAATAGCAACTCTCTATAGACATTCCATAATTATATGTTTCATATTGTCCATTTCATCACACTAACTCTTTATTTATTATCATACATATCTCCAATTCTGATATATATTTTTATAATCATGATGTATTCTTAAATTCTACATTTTTCTTTCTATATTTATTCTTCTTCAGTGACTATAATTCTATTTAACTTTGATTGCAGACTCCATAATGATCTATACCAAAAATTTTATTTGCTTTTTTATCTCATTTCCTAAACATATGCTTGGATAAAAATTGATTATTTAGCAATCCAACAAACTTTATCACTGTTTTAGTCCATATTATTTCACTTTCCTAGTTGCTCAGTTATTTTTTTTTATCATTTTCTTATCAGAAAAATTTAATTATCTCTTTATCTTTCTCATATAGAAATTCAATCAATCAGTAGTGTAGCTAGAATTTTGGGATCTGTAAGATCCTGGTATGCATTATCTAAATTTAATTTATGATAGGTATGTCATTGCAATTGAACCATTTCTTCTTGAATAGCCTCCAAATATATGCATCTAGTACATATCTCTCATTTTATCTTTCAGTCTTTTTCATAAGATCCATTATTCTTTTTTACAATATACTACTACTCCTCAATAATATATGTTAAACCTGAAATATTAATCCCTTTTATAAAATCTTACATTCTTCATATCTATTATAAGTAATACATTTTTCTTTTTTTTTTTCCTTCAAAATTTATTTTAAATTATTTAAAGAGTATTTCCTCTCATTTATCTCAAGTCTTACATAAAAATATTTGTCTACTGTTCTATCTATATTCAAATTACTAAAATTCATCTCACTTTCATATTTTATAATTTACTAATATTTTGGTAAACCCTTATTAAAGTTAATATCATTCTCTCTCCTAAGTGCTAACTATTTATCTGAAATCTTTAGTAAAAATAATAACAACAAAAAGCAATACCTTTAAAAAATAATATTCCTCAATTTTTAATATGAAACCTATACCCCATATCTATCAGTTAAACATTATTTTCAAAATCTGTAATAAATCATAAATGACACTGGGAATAAAGAACTTCTTTGTCTAAGATCTATTTCACTTCTCACCTACTTAGACACTATGACAGTTTGAATAAATACTTATAATTTATCAAATTTGTATAAGTCTATTTAAAGTTCTAGTAATGCCATTTCTTTCCATATTATGTCATATTATCTTATCATATGCTTTTTTCTATATTTAAAAAAAAAAACTAATAACAAGTTTCTATTAATATAATTATAGATATTTCCAATACTTGAGTCAAAACTAATATTTCCCAATTTAAAAACATTTTGTATTTCTTCTATATTATTATTGTTTTAATCCAAAACATAACACTATCCTTTTTTGTTTTCATGTTCTATAATTTTTTCACTCTATGACATAGCCTTATTTTGAGGTTTTTAGTAATATTTTTTTGTATCAAAAATTGGTATTATGCTTTAACTCCCAATTTAGAGATCCAGGATTTTATATCAGAGGTACTGCCTCCTAGATAAATTGCTTTCACTATAGCTTACAAGCTAATCTGCTCCACTTATTGGTCTGTAGAGGTTTTATTTACCACCAACCACTAATATAATAAGATTGGTTTGACTTTTTCTTATCTACTATCTGAAGACACATCCTCTAGGGATTACAGGTTCTCTCAAGGGAGAATTATTTTTGATAATATAAACGATTGATTTATATATTACATACAACACTGCCATGAGGCTATAATTGTCAAATATCTTGGGTTTTTATTTAATTATCCAACTTTCCAGTATATACTGCTCTACAACAAACATTAACTTTTAATACTATGCTAGCTTTATTGAATACAGTTCTAAGTTTTATTTCTTCCTCAATTCATTTTTATCTCATATTTATCAAAAGTTCTAATTATATTACTTTCTCTTTCACCACCCTTTCCATCAATTAATTTTTTATTTTCTTTCATTTCCACATGCGTCCAAAATTTCTTACTTTCTTCTTTTTCTGGTTTCCTCTGCAATTTTTTTAAAATTCTTTGAGTTCTCCTAATTTTGACTCTTTCTTTGTGTATAACCTGATTTATATTTTCACACTATTTCTCCTTTTAAAAGATCATTTATATTGCCTATAAGCTTGACTTTTAAATTTTATTATCATTTATATCTATTTATTTCACTTCATCTTATTTCTGATATACACTTGTTCTTGTCCCAAATATTTCTCTGCAGCTTGATATATTACTTGATACCAAATTATTATAACTGACCTCCTTCTTCATGCATCTAAAATAGAACATCCAATTTGTCTCTAGCATTTTTTTCTCCATTCTTTTCTATGGATTTTTTTTAATCTCTAAAGTTTGAAATCTACTAACTCCAATTTCAACTTTAGTAAAATTATGATCACCATTGCTTATTTTTTCTTCCTCATAAACCTTAATCTACCAATACAAAATCTACACTATACTTAGACACATGACTTGCCCATGTTCCATTGTATATATTCATTATATATCTAATTTCTAATTCCCTACTCTTATAAAACTTTTTTGCTTTTATCATTATCTGTTACATCTATTTCTTATATATGGGTATTGAAATTCTCCAGTTAAAATAATATATTCTCCTTAAATTATATACCCATATTTTATTATTCCATTCCTTCATTTCTTATAATCACATATACTATACATTTTTTTTGACTAATCATCAAGTTACAACACATCAAAACTCATTATAAAACCTATTCCTCTATCATTTCATTTCTTTTTATATTTAACCTACCCAAAAATATATACATGCTTATAGAAATGGTTCTAGAAAGAAGACATTATTGTTGTCAGTAAAGAAGAAGAAAAAAACAAATATCTTTTTTAGAATTTGATCAAAAAATACATATTTTAATATTTTAAAAGAGCAATTTTATCAATAATGAATAATATTTTTGTAGTTTACACCACTCTCATACAAAAGTAGAGACTGGTTTCT
Organism: Epiperipatus broadwayi; assembly: GCA_028023455.1. Taxonomy (NCBI): domain Eukaryota; kingdom Metazoa; phylum Onychophora; class Udeonychophora; order Euonychophora; family Peripatidae; genus Epiperipatus; species Epiperipatus broadwayi. Next base: position 5,957,470 of record JAQFVV010006209.1, on the reverse strand, counting down.
ATCTTCTTTTAATATCTTATGGAAGTATGTAATTACAAACATATGACCAAAGATATGTGAAAAAGATCTATGACCATATGTATAAGAGATTATGGTCTGGGCCAACTGATGAGTGTTGATTCAGTATGAAATGTGCATCTTGGGTATCATAGATCTTTTTCACATCTTTAATCATATATGTTTATGACTACATCTCTCCAAAAGATGTTAAAAGTGGATAGAAACCAGTCCCTACCTTGCATGAGAATGGTGTAATGAAAATTGCACTACAGAAATATTATTCAATATTGGATAATCTCTTATCTAATGACTGACTAATAGAAATTATTATTATACTTTCATTAAGTGATTTGTGTTAAAGTTGTGAGAGCAGCACATTTGATATGTCAATTAAACTATAGTACTTTGCTATCTATCTATATACTGAACAATGATAAAATATGTTAGAGATTGTGCTCTGGGCTAATTGATGAGTGCTGGTTCAGCATGAAATGTCATCTTGGAAATTATAGATCTTTTTTACATGTCATTGATTATATATTTATGATTACATCTCTCCACAAAATATTAAAAGTGGATAGAAACCAATGCCTACCTTTCACGAAATTGTTGTAATAAAATTACACTACAAAAATATTATTCATTATTGGATAATCTCTAGTCTAATAACTAATAAAAATTATTAATATACAATTTTATCAGTTTTTATATTCAATTTTTTTGCTTTTTAGAATAAATTTATTTTCTACAATAAGTACTACAGATATTTTAATTTGGTTTGCAATTAATATTTAATTTTAATATGTATTAAAGCATCATATAAGATTTTTCAAAAAGATCATGTTATATTCTGAATGTAATATATATTTTTTTTTTTTAAAAAAAAGTTCTTTCTCTCTCTCTTTGATTCTAACTTTGAGAAAGAAAGGTCACAGCTATCTATTAAATGTAAGCTAGAATGATCACATGATGCTTTTTTTATATATCTATATAAATCAACCTAGACAAAAGTTTATTCCTTTTTATTTCATAATTCTTGTATACTGTATATATATATATTAAAAAGAATCCATTGCTATATACCATTATATGGTATAGCAAATATATATATATATTGCATAACTATATAGATAAGGCAGTTTGGCGTATAATTAATAATCTCTATCATTTTGAGATATCCAGATTTCATATGAGAAAATAGAAACCATATTTGTGCAAAAGAAGTTCAATCAATTTTTGTACATTTTTCATTTTGTAAACCCATATCCAAGTAATAATAAATTTGTGATTGAGGAATGAGGTTTAAAAAAAGTCAAATCTGTCATCTAATGCAAAAAGGCTTTTGTAACTAGTACCATGCTGAAATAATAAATCAACTTGAATTCAAAACATTAAGTATTATAATTATAATTGAATGGTTTATTGATCACAATTGCATAAGAAGTTCAAGCACCAAAAGAAACGTGACGACCACGATTTATGAATCTCGTGCTCTAGAATTAATCACTACATCACTGCATTAAACCGTGCAGAGCAGTGTTGAAAGTGATGCACAAAATAAGTCTGACACTTGTTATTAATAACACTTGATTTTAATAGTTACATTGAACATATTTTACTATCAGACTAAATACTTTAATATTTAAATATATATGCTAAAAATGCTGTTTACGTGATTTCCTGCTGCATACAGCATAAAACAAGTTTAAGCTCATGGTAGGGTATTGTATTATTTTCAATATGAATTGAATAATTAGAAGTTTTTACAAAAATTCAAACTTCATTCACATTTTACAAAATATATTAAACTGTTAATAATAACACACAGACCAGGTGAAGTGAAACGATGACCTTTAGATCCATAAATATTGAATTTAAACTGACATTAATTAACTAGGCTATTCTTCTAAAAGCAGCTGTCAGTATAACTTCTACATACTTATGTGAAAGAGTTCTCCTGATTTGTTCATTTTTTCTCATCATCACAATAAACAGTACAAATTGAAAAGAAAATTCCTTTTTTAATGCTTTTTTAAAAAATAAATAAATATTATATTCTTTTTCTATATCCCTTTTTCTGCTTTTACGCTATTATTTCCAATAATACATAAGTCATCTCCAAGATATAAATAAATATATGTATACAATACTTTATAATAATACATTTAACGTCAAGAAATAAATTTCTGGAACATTAAAAAGCAGAAAATATGCATATAAAAAAAGAATACAAGTATAATTAATAACGTTAAAATAGAGGTGAATTAGTAGTAGTTTGCACAAAATACAAAAGAAAGAAAAAAAATATTAACAAGTTGTTTATAAAATAGTAATTAAATATACGCCACATCACTTTCTCTTAATGACTTTTGCAAAAAATTTTTAATGATTTATTTTGGTTAGAATAACCAGTTATTTTAAAAGCCTACTACTAAAACTGTGTGCCTAAGCACATATATACGAAAAAAGAAAAAATATAGAAAGGTGATTCGATTTCTTCCTAATTATTTTCAGTAACTTTAGATGAATGTTTTAGAGGTCTAGACAGAGAAATGTCACGACTCAAGATATTTTATCTGTGTCATCTTAATTTGCAAACGATGCCATTTTTTGCAAAAACACTTGATGCCTAATTAGAAATTTGTGAACTATATTTAGTCAGTTTAAAGAAAGGCTTAAAAATGATTGAATTAATGTTTAACAGATTTGTATAATTAATGACGAAAATAAATTTTCAAGGAAGAGAATATACATTACATTTACTTAGGCCAGTTAGAATTAACTAAAGCAAACAAAATGGAAAAAATAAGTAGAAGAAAAAATGATATGAAATGCATTTGCTAGACTTAGTTATATATATAAATTTTAAAAACTATGACTTCAAAAATCAATACGTTTTATCCATTTTGACTGTATTTATGAAATGAAAACTTTAAAATGTTGAGAATAATAATGACATATGGAATAAGTAAGGGCAAATTCAATTATACCTAGAAAAAGAGATATGGAATAGAATAATTTTCTGATTGAGAAGAAAGTGTTTTTGGAATAAAACTTAACAATGATTGAAAAGTTTGCTGAACAAGACTTGACTGGTCTCAGATTTTTTTTCTGAAAAGTACTCAAATGGCTTTTGTCCTGCAGTACCAAAGTAGTAATAGCCAACTAGGAATATGTTCTGCTAAGGTAATTTAAAATAAAACAACAACAAAGATCTAAAATATTAACTCTTAGACTAGCTTGAGTATAATATTATATAAACAACACAGACATCACACATACAAATACAAGCATATACAATTGTATTAGTATCTATATAAATCATTTTTTAAGATTAAGGCATGAAACATATCCATATCTGATTTTGATTATATATATGCTTACATAGTAAAACTTAAAGTGCTCTGATAAGAGCACCAATTAGAAATACCAGTTTTTAAATATTTTTATAAAAGTTCTATCCCCTCCCCCCCAATCTTTGATTTTAACCTGCAGCCCCTCACAAATGAATATGGCTAATCCAAAAAGATGAAAAAAGACCACTAGATGAATTTTGCAATGATTATACATACAAAACCATGAATCACAAAAAGATCCATATATAGTATATGCTAGTCAATTATTCTGCTTGATATTTTATGATTCGTATGTTTAATCTCTTCAGGAATATTTTTTTTTATGACTTCAATACCTTAGATAATTCTAGCTTTCCATTATATTTTAAACCACATATTATTAAAGAAAGCAATCAGTATTATACTTATTTGGAATATCTTTTATCTTTACAATATTGGTTTTCCCCTTCATTTGTATTTGTAATTCAAATTTGTATATATTTGTTCATCTGCATAATGGTTTCTTTCTTCTTTTCAACCCAAAGCTGAGTAACACTTTTGGTGAAATTCACAATAATCATAGAATAAGAAAGAAACCACTTGGATATGCAGATGAACAAACTTATGAAAATTTGTATCTTTATAATGTAAATGGGATCTGTCTTTCCCATAAAATCATTCTCAAATTCACCTATAAAATAAAAACTTTTATTCTTAAACCTTTCTTTCATATGCGTAATTCAATAAAGATGTGATTTTACAATAGTATTTTCTATGGTATCACATTCAGAAGACTCATAGTCTTGTAATCTTGCTATTGAATTTTTAAAAATGTTAAGAAGCATCCTTAAATTTATTTTTTTTTCAATATATTTTATGTTTCCAAGCCTCATTATCATTCAATAAATTAAGTAAATATCACTGCAATAAAATATCTATCTTTTAAACTCATTTAAAACAGAAGTGCTATTACATATACAAAAACCCTACCAAAATATTTAATTAATTCACATTCTCAACTCGATGACTACCCAAATTAAAAATTGTTGAAGATTTTTTCCCCCACCAAATATTTATTTTACATGGTAATTTTAATACATTGTGTACACTCTGTTGGTCATCTTTTGAATTGGAAAGAGTAGCATCAACATATTGTAAATCCAAAAGCTAAGAAGATGGAGTTTTTATTTTTTCTTTCATCAACCCTATATTACATATTAATCCCTGATTCATTAAGCCATTTATAAACAGTTCCAAAAACCACTGTTATAAAAATCCACATGAAGCCATAATATGTTACTGTTTAATACAGTTAATCATTATAAATGCTTCAGATTTTCCACTTGTAATATTTCCTCTTATTCCTAATGTATATGGATAAATTTTTATTGATAACCAAATAATTTAAACAATGTCACAGACCTGCTTGCTTAGCATGAATGAATCAATCAACAAAGCAAATACAAATCATTTCTTAAAGGTTTGTGATGATGGTATTTTAGTTGTATTTATATATTAGATTATTTCCATAATCTATTATTAAGTATTGAATGTCTTTAGAAAAATTTAACTTTAATTAAATTTTCGATTACATTCAACTGTTAATAATAGTGCACAGATTAGTAAATGCACAATGTTTTGAGGGGTATTATTCTCATCTCTTCTTCAGATGTTGCTGGCCTGAGCAATGTCAGTCACTAGCATGGAAATTAAACCTGCATTTTTATATTATTGAATTTTAAGGTGATGGACTAAAGACATTCAGTACTTAATATTAGATGATAGAAATAGTCCAATATATAAATACAACAAATCATTTCTGTTTTGAATATTTTTTTTGCATTTTCCTCACAATAAAAAACATGTCTATATTCCTTCTTAATCCCCAAAACTACAATGAATCATTACTCATCTATTATTGGATGAAACCTATTCAAAAGAGTTGTTGAAAATATTTTTATTGTAGTAGATAAATTACATGATTATTGCTGCAATCCTGCCTATTCCCTTTCTTAAAAAAATTGAAACAATAGAAATATCCTTAAGATCAGGAGGCACAACTTCATGGATTTACATATTTTTAAAAAAATCAACATTATTTAAGCTAAATATCATCACAAATTTTAAAACTTCTCCGGATATTTCATCAGAACCTGCAGACTTTCCATTTTTAAAATGATAAGGAACTGTTTAAATGTTCCAAGTTGAATATTTTAGTTCAAAATCTAAATGAATAAATAGAATGGATGTATCATTAAAATTCATCATCTATGATAAAAATACTTTCATTACTTATTCAAAATATCATTGTCATCATATAAGGACAGGCCATCCATGAATTTAATAAGATTACCATTTTCAGATCTTGCTTTCAATTTATTAAAAAAAAAAAGATTTAAAATAATTATAACCAATGAATATCTGTATCTCTTTTGCAGTTTTAATTCACCAATCACTTTAAAGCCTTTTCTTAGTCATTGAACTTCTTACTATCTTTAAATCTCTATGTTGTTTTTAAAACCCCACATTCAATTTATTATTCTGCCAAGAAGCAAACGCCACATGCTTTTTTTAAAAAAAAATCAAATCACTAATAATGAGTAATTTATTTATAAAACGCTGTTGTTGTTGTTTTTTTTATATATAAAATCTGTAATATTAGGGATCACCCACTACAGATGTGCTTAAAAGTAATAAACACTTTTGAGGAATACTTTCCAAGCACAAGATAAAGTCTTTTGAAAAGATAGAATAAATCCACTATATCTTTTAAATCTAATCATATATGTATAGGCAAATCTTGAGCATTTGGAAATGATAGCGTAAAGATATTAATTAATCACTTTTAATTCTATTTGCTATATTTTTATTATTGACGTCTGGGAAATTTTTACAATTCATGGCATGATCTAAATATATATATATAATGAGTAATTTATTTATATAGCCATATGCATTTTTTAAATCTCTAATATTCATTAGGGATCACCCACTCACTAATCATGCACTTTGAAGTAGTAAAAACTTTCGAAAAATACTCTTCTTTCCAAACACAAGACAAAGTCTTTTGAAAAAATAGAATGAATCCACTCTAACTTTTTAAGCTAAATGTATATGTATAGACAAATCTTAAGCATTTGGAAAAGAGAATGTGAAGATAATAATTAATCACGTTTAATTCCATTTGGTATGTTTTTATTATTGACATCTGCAAAATTTTTACAATTTACAGCACAGACAATATTAGATAAAATATTAAACATATATAAGAGTAATTTATTTACATAGTGACTTTGTCTTGTGTTTTGAAGACGAGTATTCCCCAAAACTGTTTATTACATTAAAGCACACGTATAGTGAATGATCCGAAATGAATACTACAGATTAAAAAAAAAAAAACCCATAGCGCTATATAAATAAATTACTCATTATATATATATGTTTAATATTATATCTAATATTAACCTTGCCATAAATTGTAAACAATTCACAGACATCAATAATAAAAACATAACAAATGTAATTAAAAGTGATTAATATCTTTATGCTCTCATTTCCAAATGCTTAAAATTTGCTTATACATATATGTGTAGCTTTAAAAGGCAGAATGGATTCATTATACCTTTTCAAAAGACTTTATCTTGTGTTTGGTGAATATTCCTCAAAAGTGTTTATTACTTTAAAGTGCATGTGTAGTGGGTGATCCCTAATGAATATTACAGATCAAATCACTAATATTGCATCATTGTCAGAAAATACTATTTATGAGAATTCCATGCCTCAGTAAATGGCAATACTAAAGTACAGTAATTACAAACTGAAAGAAAAAATCAATATTATATATATATATAACAATTTTAATGTTAGTAACTATTAAAAAAAAAAGAACTTTCTTGTGAGTTTGTTAATTGAAATGTTATTTTATCATTTTAACTTTAGAACATACTGGGATCTACCTAACAGTATGTAATTGCTGATGAATATAAACTTCTCTTCCATTTTGACTATAATGAAATTAGATACCATTGTTTTAAGCATAAATCCATCTATATTCCTTTATAGCAATTTTTCTATCTAAATAAAATGTTTGTAACAAAAATTTCATGTGTTGTGTAAATATTCTATTCAGTCCATATATCTAGAATATACCATAAAGAAATTTAGATTATATCTATAATTTCAACAACAAAAAAAGAGATTAGAATAACACTTACACCTTAAACTGCTCTTTTACAGTAGTGTGGCTTTTTTGACAGGGTAAAGATCATAACTTTTGGATGAATATGATAGGACACAGATGTTTCTTTAATTAAAAAATTTCAACTAATTAATCAGCAGATCAAGCATTAATCTTTTTTCACATAAGAGAAATATGAGACATTTAGCATATTGAAGTTTTAACTTGGCCAACATACAAATATATTCATTTAATTATTCTGAATCTAAAAAACAAATTCTCTCGTTCTGATATGAAACCCAAATGTTGATTGATGTGAAATCTATAAGAAGAATGAGTTTTACATTTTTGAAACTATCAGATTCAATGCTTGGCATACTGGTAAACCCAAAAATGATCTGGGATGGGAATTAAATGCATGACCATCTAATGTTTGAAGATTAATCAAGCTTATAATAGATGATACTAGAGTAGATATCTACTGTAGTTTTGCATGTTAATATGCAAAAAGTAGTATAACTTTTGTGCTATATATTCCTGTATATTTGATACAGTAATGAAGGAATCTAAAGAAAATTCTTGGAAAATAATCAATTTGCTTTTCTTTTTTGAAGGAAAAAAAAATTCTTAAAACCACACCACACACACACGTAATAGTACTTATGCTTTAAATTCTTTTTTTTTTTTTTCACGTAATAATTTATTGTTGTGTTAGTATTTTTATTCTCATATTATTTATAAAAATAAAATATGACAATAATTTGTCTTTCATAAAACTATGCACTCATTTATATTCTGTATAAATATTATTTAATAAAATATTTCTAATAATATGTAATCACAGGCACACTAACCTTTCCTGTATTACTCATATCAATACATCATTTCAACTTGCAAATATACAATAAATCAATTTCGGATTTTATAAAAATAGAGGATCGGTTATATATTAATCAGATACAACTTTTTATTTTATTCAGATAATAACTAAGCTTCATTTAATATAACAAACATTTCAATGAACATTCAATTTTTTAAACTAAATATCTGAAAAATCTAGGATATCAATTTATGTATAACACATACACATATAAATTTTCTTTTTGAATGTAGACATAGAAAATATATAAGAATTCAGCAATATTTATTTTGTTGATTATCCTGAAGATGGAAAAGCAATCAGTGATTAGAGAACTATCAGTTTGTGATATGTTAAACTATTATTTAACACAGACTCTGGTACTGTCTGATTACACACATATATATATATATATATACAAATAAAATGTGGTATATATAAGTTGTTATATTTATTGTTATTACAATATATATATACACACAAGTAATAAATGTTTTGGTATTGTCAGAATTAGCTCAAAGGGGTGTTAAATAATTGAAATTAAAATATTCATAATTTTTTTAAAAAAGGAGTGTAAATAGTGTGACAGGAAAAGGCCACTATCTTATGCAAAAATCAAAACATTTTATCGCTTGCTAAATGCAACTACGTTTGTTTGTTTTTTTTTTGCTAAAACTCCGTAATTTGTAGACCCTATAATAATTATGAAATATGAAGTTGTATCATATAAACAGTGCGTCTGGAATTGTATTACTTCAACTATGTACAATATATATATATACCTAAATGTTTTATAATTTTCTGGTGCTATCGAATAATTAAAATATTCATAAATTTAAAAATAGAGATACTTTTTTTTAAATATTAAATACGTTTATTGACTGCGCAATAAAAATAAATAAAATACAGTAATTGTTTCTTCAACCACAATTGGAGTTTTTAGATTTAGCTTGAAATAAAAGCATGGGAGGGAGGGTTCAAAAATTAATTAAGTCAATCCCTTGTTATAAAAAATAGGGATTGCCTTAATTAATTATGGTTGAAAAAAAACATTTTTTTTTTAGTGTAGCATTTAATATAATTTTTGTTTTGATCTCTATTATTTTTAATATTGGCACAATAAATGGAAATGTAAAACTATATTATACTTTAAGTTGACCAAACACTTATAGTTGATATATTTAAAAAGGGACTTGAACTTAGACTTTCAAAATCTCTACAGCTATCCAATCCATCTTAAACAACTGAAACACATGACAACACAATCTGAAAAAGATAAATGATCTTCAATATATATCACTAGATATTTCTGCTATGAGTTAAAATGTATACTCCTTATATATCAGGGGTATACAAGACATCGACTGCAGTCAACAGCAAGGTCTTTGCGGTTGACAACTGCAAGGTCTTTGGAAGTCAATCGTGTAATTTCTTTTTTTTGTAAAATTTGGATCTAATTTATTTTAATATAATTCTAAAACAATTTAAAAAAAAAAAAATTCTGAACCAGTTTTAGAAAATAATTATTTATTGATAATTTAAAATTGTAATTTAATAAATATTTTATAAAATGACATGGACAAATTATAATACTAGAAAGCTGAGGAAATTTAACATTTGTCTGATGAATTTTCTTATTGGCTAGATTGAGTAAAAATTTGAGTGATTTGATTCATTAAATACGGATCTAGCCAATTTCCTTTCTGAAATATATTAATGTACAATAATCAGAATGGTCTTAATTTAGCTTCTAAAAATTGAATTATTTTACATTCAAATTGTAATGAAAAATTTAAATAATGTTAGTAATTGAAGAAAAACATATGAAAAATACCCTGCAAGTAGAACAAAATAATTATATTTCAACCAATCATTGCATGAAAATGCCAGTGATTTCTAGTGTCCTAGAAATTAAGATAACTGATTATTCACTTCTGTTGATCTAGCACATTATTAGTCAATATAATGTAAAAAGTAATCATAAAAATCCATAAATATTTATTAAAAATAGTTGCATTTTGCTAGCTATCATCGAATGTCATTGATATGCAAATAGTGGTCAATATTATTAACTTATCTTGAAGAGTGTTCAAGTGCTATTCACTTTCCCTTGATTATTTTTCTTGTAAAATTTAAAAATTTTAAAATCAAACTTTATATTTAGGTAAATTAATGTAAAAACTTAATTATAAATGTAAAAAGTTACGAGAAAAATATTTATTTACGTTCAAAATCTATTACGAAAGCATAAAACAATTTGGTTTGATTTCTGACTTTGACAGTTAGAAATGCCTGGAAAACAATAGCCAAAGTTGACAGTCAGTGCTTTGCAGCACTTTATAAGAGAAAAGAGACAGGCTATATACAATCAATCAGAAATCAATTTTTTGCAAAAAATACTGCCAATAGATTTTTTTGGAATTAAAATTTAAATACCGATAAAGGTACAAATTTATGATAAAATTACTGTAAAATAACAAAAATGCAAGCAAAAATGGCCAATAGATTGTGCAAAAATTTTGTGGTTTCCACTTTGAAGTCCTAAAAAATGTAGTCATCCTCAGATACACTTTCACCAAAAAAGTCACCCCCAACAGCTAAAAATTTGCCACCCCTGATATATATTGTAAATGAACTCCACTTAATATATTTTTACTTTAAAGCAATATCACATATTAGTGTATATAAGTCATTACATATTTTTTTAGTAAATTAATATTATACTCTTAATGTATATATTATATTTAGAACGTATATATAATTACATATGTATAATAAATTAGTAATTAAGTTTTCTATTTAAAATTGTTTAATATTTTTTATTTCTAAATGCTAAAGAAAATGGTAATAATTGTTTAAAATAGTTATCAGAGTTTTCTAATTAAGCTTTTTTTAAAAACAATAACAACAATTATTTTAAACAAAAATTATCAAATAATTTTAAATAGAACACTTAGTTAATGATTCATCATACATATATAATTATTAAAAAAAAACCAGTGCACCTCACATGACTAAGAAATTCAGCACCACCCTCTGTGAAATAAATATATAAGGCCCACATTTCAAAATAGCCAGCCTCAAAATGATTTTAAGGCTGGCTATTTTGAAATAAGTACTCCAATATATTTATTTCATAGATGGTGTGCTAAATTTCTTAGTCATGTGGAGTGATTTAATTTATATATAATTCTATACACATATTAAATTGAAATATTTACATTGCCTCCCAATGAACATTATTTAAAACAAATCACAAAGTTCTACAAATAATTGTTAACTGTGATACGGGGAGTTATTGAATATTTTTAATATTTTCCTGCCTCTGTTCCATATCTGACATACTAATTGGCATAATGAAAAGATAAGTGTTTCAAATGGATTAGGCTGGTATAATTTAGTTATATATTAGTTTTTAAGCAATTTTATTGAGTTTAAATATATTAAACTGCAATTTTAAAATTTCATTCTAATTTGAAAAAGATCAAAAGTTACCAAACAAACCGATTTTCCAATATCAATAAAAGCATATAAAAAAAATAAATATTTGTGTTATATTATTGTATTTATTCTTTGATCAATATTATAATTATACATTTTATTTAATCTTGCAAGTTTTGATGTTGATACATTTTTACCTACATTTCATGAGAAAATCTTGAAAATATGACTTTAGTTATGTAGTATTAGATAAATAAATACTTTACATCTTTTATTCATTTATTTCTATAAGATAAACATGGAGATCAAAGCATACATACTAGAATAAAACAAATTTGTTTAATAAAATAATTTTTAAAACAGTAATTAAACAACTTAATAACAAAAATATTATTTAATAATGTAAGTGAAAATATATTATATTTTGAAATTTGTACAATTTTTGTTTTGAAAGTGTATATATTATTTTTTAGACAATTATGCAAAATGATTAGTAGAGATAGGAATATAGGAAGAAAGTATCTGGACAACTGAAAAATTAGGCACAGGGGTGGGAAGGGGAGACAGAAAAAGATATACTGCATAAAGCCTGTGTAATGTATATGCATCTGCAAGTAAGAACATTTTTAAAAAATAAGTTTTTTATCATATATAAAAGAGGCCTCATATGAAAACATTGTACTGCGTCTGGTTTTATTTAGGCTAGTTCTGAGTTTGGTCCCTGTAAATATATTGCTACTTCACCATTTTATATTTAAATAAAATTTTAAACTTAATTGTGGTCATGACTATTGTGATGTCTATACATATAGAATCAGTCTATCTATTTAACTAATAATTCTTGTAGCAACCACACATATTTATTGAATTTCTGATGCTGTGCACAGGGAACTTGAAGAATTTCTAGTTTTATAGAGCAAAATACATATCATGTAAGAGTTGGTAATGTTACACATATCTGCTAGAAATAATTGGTAAGAGAATGTTAAAATAGCTCCCCTAATACAAAAATATTTTGGTTTAATTTAAAAATATATATAAATAAAGTATAAACACAATAAGTTTTTAAAAATAATATTACCAAAAATAGCTTTTATGCTTGTTAGAGAAGCTATATTTATTAATATTTATTTATGCTTAGCACTTTCAAAGCTCCATATTGTAGGAATGGATTGGACAAATGATCAAAACAAATCAGTTATTCATAACATTTATATACATATACGTAAAAGCATTTTTTAAATTTCAGTTATAAACTTATGATAACATTGCAGCAATATTTGATATGTTACACACAAACAAAGGACTATATTGACAAATACTTATTTAATATAAATATCATTAATCTAATGTTGTAAAATAAATATTTATCAAAAACTTACCTGAAATATATATATAAAAAATAGTCAAATTATTTTTAATGTTATTTTAAAATCTACTCAATAGTTCATTTCTAGATTTACAAGTATTAAAATGTATTTATTTACTTGTGGAGTGCAGAGCAGGGTTAAGGTGAAGGATGCTAAAGTTAATGGTTCCTGAAATGAAGCTTATCCTGTCACTTTCAGTGCTTCAATGTCACAAATTAATTATTTATTAATTTACAAAATAAAAATTCTATGAGATTACTTTTTTAAAAATATTAATTTAATATACCATATATTATAATTACTACAATATATTTAAAAACACATAATAAAAGTAAATCAATATGTTCAACATGTATAATTTACAATTAAATATATAATTTATATAACAGAAATTTTAGTGTATTACAAAAATCTATTGAACATATATTATTTATTCACTTCACTTTATAAAAGTAAAGATTCTCTAGGGGTGCCCAAAATCCAATATTAGAAACAACAAAATACAGAAATTATGGCATTTATGCAAATTATTTAAAAATGTGAATAAATTGTATCTCAAATATACTTTGAAATGCATTATATACTTTTAAATAGTGATACTTCTAAAAAATACTATAATTAAATAACATATTAGATAGTGTGATCTTTACTCAAGCCAAATATTTATAATATACACATTAACATTAAAATGGGCTTTGTCAAAGATGAATATTTAACCCAAATTAAATCTCTCTATATATATGACTATGTACTTTTAAGTATATGACTTTCCAAAAATTCTCTTATCAGTATTAGATTGTTAATAGGTCAATTATCTGAAAAAAGTATAAATCTATTTAGAAATTGTCAGCATCTGTATTTGAATATCAAGTCATGGCATATGGTATGTAAATGCACTAATCATTGTACCATGGGCTCTTTTGTATATTTTATATAAAAAAAAGGTTTGTACCTTGTGTGACTCAAAATTTTTAACTTTCATTTGCGTATATTTTAGTGCTCTAACAAATGTCTGCTTTATTAAAAATGATTAAGAATGTTTCCTGACACTGCTATATAACCTCTGTCTCTATTCAATATTTCCATAAGACTATGAGTAAAGATACATGGTACTAAAGCAAAAAAAAATTAAAAGAAGCAAAATAATAGGACTTGCTTAATATAGTTAATAAATAATTGTTATTTTTTTAACTTGGAAATTCATAAAAAGTTTAAACACTAGAAGTGACATAACTGGAGTCATCCATGAATCTTAAAATTCCAAATCCATCCTGCTACCATGACAGTAAGTCATGCAGTAATATAATGTTACATACTGCAATAATGTGATTAATAAAAATATTCAACATTCCTATTTTGTTCTTGTACACATTCAAGTGATGCTAGAGATTAAAATCTAATGGATTCAATCCTTATTGCTCGGAGACATTAGTCTGTAAAAAAACATTATTAGTCCTATGAAACTGAAATTTATACTATGCTAATATAACTATTATATAATGCAGCAAAATGTTTTTGCTCTTCTGCCAAAAGTAGTTGCATTAGTTTATAATTAATATACAAATTGAATTAAGTTGCTTCAGTTTAAATAAAAACCAGTTCATAAAAATCTATCCATTAAACTCAGATAGTTTAGTTACATGAGTCTATGCTAAGATAAATATAGTAATTAAAAAAAATAAAAACTTGAATGATGAGTAATAGGCTTTCACTAAAATTGCCAATCTAAAAGATTAATTTTTTTGTAAAACAAAGTTTACATTTCTAGATATGTTGGTTTATTACAGTTTAAGAATATTATCTATTATATAGGTTGGATTGTAGGATTTTAATCCGATTTCCTCCATCATCAGAAGTGCTTTATAGAAATTCAGATTTATTTGAGAGAAATTTGATTTTATAATATGATTTTGAAAAGAGTACAGAAGTTTAAAAGAGGGATGAGAATGATGACCAAAAAAATTAGAAAAAGATCTTATCTATGTGTGTGTTAAATGAAAATTCTTATAAGTAAATAAATGGTGTTAAAGATATATCTTGTGAGTTTATCCAAATGGGTAATTGAGAGTAATATCATCCAATGTTTTGGCTGAACTTCGCTGCCACCAGAAGAAAATACCAATTTTAGATATGCTATAGAACGTATGAAACATGATTAAATGTTTATAGAAAAAAACAAATTTCTATAAAGGGAGATGATAGTAAGTGAATAATCAGTTATAAAATTAAATTATTATATTATTGGCTTTAAACATTTTTTCCAAATGAAACGTAACTAAAATGTATCATCACCTTTGGTGATATAATTTGGTTTGGTGAGAATCTCTTAAATTTGTTCTTGAAATCTGATTTTTCTTTGTCTTGAGAATCTTCATGTTAAAAAAATATTATATTGTGATTGATTTCCATAACAGGAAGAGGAAATACTGCTAATGAATACTTCTTTACCATGTTTAACTCTATGAACACTAATGTGATAATTACTCTTAACAATATAATTTGGGGATCTTTTATATGGGCATGAGTAATTATCACATTAGGAAAGATGAATGTGATAACTTGTAATCATTAGCATTCTCTCTTCATGTTATGGATATCATTGACAATAAACACCGTAATCACATTCAGATAGTGGCATTCATCATCAAAGATAAAATTGGAGAAACTAATGAGATTTTTAAGAAATCAGATATTTGAAAAAAAAAAAAATAAAATCCTAAAACTCATCAATTAAAATAATTGATTTTAGATCAGATTAACCACCTGTCATATTTCATTCACATTTTAGTTTTTTTTTTTATATATATTCATTCTTGTTGTGCTTTTTCATTTTTTAAAGTAATGTTTCTTACTCAATTGCAGGTACAATTCAGCTGAATGAATCCAGAAAATATATGTTTTATATATAGATGAAATAAAGGGTCATATGGTGTAGCAATTACACATTAATCTGTTATGACATAGGGTTTTTAATTTGGGTGAGGATATCTAAGTCAGATTAAATTTTTTTTAAATAGGCTACCTTTAATTTGGGTGAGAATATCTAAATCAGATTAATTTTTTTTAAAATAGGCTATCTAGTTAGCCACCCAATTAAAGATTGGTAAATTGCTTGAGGGTAAGACAAAAAATAAATATATACATAAAAACCATACCAACCTACCCATAAATAACCTGGTAAATAATGGAAGATGAGAGACTTTTGCCTTACCATATCTTTTTATTATTATCTATGATTAAACAGTTCATTATTTCTAGGGGAGATGAAAGTGAAATGTATGCCAATTTCATAATTTTTCATCTTAGTTTTTTTATGGATTGCCATTTCAAGATTCTTATTACAATTTAACCTTGTAAATGAGTATATTAGACTTTATATGAATTATTTTTATATCTTTTTAAAAATAACTATTTTTCATTCTATCAAACTTATATTACAAAAAAAAATTAGAAAGAGATAATTGTTCTCAATAATAAATGTGAAGATTAAAAAAATTAGAAATTTAAATTATTCATTCTTTCTTCAAAGAATTTAACATCTTCAATATTTTTTTTCAGTTCATTTAACTTCATAAATACTTGAAAAATTAGAATTTAATTATTTCCACCTATAGCCTATAGGAGAAAAACATTCTCATCTCGTCTATTTTACTAGCATGTGACTGAATTAAAATAAACTTTTTTAAATATATATATATATTCATAATACTCATATATTTAAATTTTAATATATAATAATGATAATACATCTTGTAAGTAACTTTAATAAGCTGCAGATATAACTGAAAGTAATTGCGCGGATTATGATGGTTTGTAAGATATAACCATTTTATTACAATAATTATTTTATAACGGTCATTTTATTTCATTTAAACTTTAATATATAAATTAATTCTTTTTCAGATTGTACTCGTATTATTATATTAAAAAATATGAACTGAAGGTCAGAGCCTTTAAGAGTATATTTCTCTCCTTGATAGTGTTGCTGCTTAATATTACAATCGTATTTTTTGTTTTTACAGTTAGCACAGCAACATTTACCATTAACTTGGGGATTTTATTCTCTAATTAATAATAACTAAATGCCAATTTGCTGACCAATTTTTGAATAGCTATCTGGTGCGATGGCTACCTAAAAAAAAATCTTAAGCTTGCTTGTGATCTGAATTTTTTTAAAAAAACTAGATAGCATATAACTCTGGCAAAAATATGAGCTAGTTTTAAAATTATAATCTTTAAATTATTAATATTTTTTTTGTACTTTCCCTCAATTTTTTATTATTATTTTATGGAGAATAGATTGATATTTCAGTAATAAAGTAGTCTTTTGATTCTTAACTTTAAATCAATAATAATAATAAAATTCAGTTGAGTTTTATTTACATCAAAATCGAAAAGAAATATATCTGACACTCAAATGAGAGCTGCTAACTTTTTTTTTAATTTTTTATCTCAATATGTCTATACACAAGAGCAAGAAAATATATAATACCCATTACATTAAAAGAAAGGTATAAACCACAATGAAATACAATTTATTCAATCAGAAATCACATATAACATTATGTAAATAGTAATTTGAATATATATTATATGCTTAATTGTGCATTGTATTTTTTTCGAACACTATCATAAATTGTTTTAATAGTTGTAAAACGTATGAATAACTTTTACCATTTCTTTTCAATTTCACAATCAGATACTTATTGCATGATTTCAAAAATTATATTAAGCACCACTCAGTCTGTTCATAACATTCGTATTTATCTCTAATGATTTTCCAAATTATATAGTTACTAAATATTATTTAACATTTTTGTGTTAACTAATTGACATTCAATATTTCTATGACTATCACAACTATCATTTGAAATTCTATTATGCTTTCCTCAACAGTTATTACAATGTGTCAGCAAAATATTCAAGTTATAAATAGTTAACTACAAAAATCTGATTAATAAAACAATGAAGATCGTTTGAAACTTTATTGTTTTCTCAAATGATTACTACAATATGTCAACAGTATTCACATTAACTATTTACTACACAAATCTTAAAGTTATTCAAGACAAATGAAAATATATATATGTATTTAATGTACATTATAAAACCACTTGAAAAAAAAAAAACTATATACCTTCAGAACATATAGATTTATTTAACTGACTTTATTAAGCATGTCACTTCAGGCAATATAATCTTTATAATGATAGCTGTTAACTATACAGTTCTTAATTTGTTTGACAAATTGTTGAACTCTATTTCTGAAACAAATAAATGTAGATGGTCCTAAATCTAGTATCAAACCACCTGAAAATATTACCACTACTTTAAAATTATGTGCATTTATACTTATTGATAGCATTTATTTATTACATGCTTACAAAAATTATACTAAGCATCACTTAATCTGTTTACAGTATTTACTGATATTTTTGGTAACTTTTCAATGCATATAAAGTTAATAAATATTGAATTAATTAATGTTAATATTTCTGTTTTAACTAATTGATGTTTACATACAGTGCTTGTTTAAAAAAAAGCTTTACATGTCTTACATTAATATACTACTTTTTAATTTACAATATTCAATATATGTAAAACATTCTAAACATGTCCAAAGCATTCAGAACCGAATAATAATAAAAAAATGAATTTTTTTTTGTTTGTTAATATTGCTAGCAAAAAAACTTGACTTCTTTATCAAACTTGAATAATAATTTAACATAATGGAAAAAAAAAATAAAATTAAAAAAATAAATTAAATCTTATTAATTATATAATTATTCATTACAAAAGATCAATTACTTTAATTATTATTAGAAATATTGTATTTCATAGATTTTATTTAAAAAAATAATCTAGGCTTTATATAAACATATTTAATATGTATAATATTATGTAAATATGATCATTCGTAGATGGTTGCACTTTAATACCTTACAGCAGGGGTGAGGAATCTTTTTTCTGCCAAGGGCCATTTAAATATTTATATCATTTGCTGGCCATATAAAATCATCAACTTGAAAATTAGCCTCTTATATTTGATCAATAATTTAATTAATTTACACTTAATCATAGTGGTGAGCAACTTTTCCAATTGGAATGCCAAGTTCAACTTTCCTCTTTTAAACAAAAGCCATAATTTTTTTGCAAATTAAAAATAAAGTAACATCATTATTTTTAATGATTATTCCATATTTAATGACAATTTTTCAAATTCACATTGTAATTATTTTTTGTCGTATATTTATATTCTCAATTTTTTTTTTTTATGTTCTGGACAAATTAATTCTATAGCAGCTAGGATGATATCTTTTATAAACTCCTTTCAGAAAATGATTTTGAATTTTCTGTGTTTTTTTTAAATACTGTAACTTGCTTTCACATAATTTTCCTGACTTGGTTGTATTTTTTATGAAATATATCAGCCACTTGATGAAGCTCTTTTTCAAGCTTTCTATTTTAATATTTATTTCTTCCCCAACAATTTTGTTGTAATCAGATTGTTTTGATAAATACTGACTCTTAATTTTGTGTTTTTTATTAATTGAAATACTTTCCAAATATATCAGGCACATTGATTTACTACTTATTTCTACAAAAAAACAAACAAACAAACAAACATATAATGGTATATTTCTTTTAAAATGTATGATTTTTTGTATCAATTTTTCTTACTTTACTTAGTGTAAATATCTTAATAATAAAAAAATTAAATGCAAAATAATAATAAAATGAAGTAAAATTTGAGTTTTATTTTTCCTAGTACAGTATATGTTAATCTGTGAAAATCACTATAAAAACAAAGAAAATGCCCTCAGTATTGTAGATTACATCTATAATTAGATAGACTAGACAATATAAGTAATTTGTTGTAATATTGTACCTCTGAAAAAAAGAGAAAGATGTAGTTGAAAAAATATTTTTTACTTAACTCTTAATTCAATATTTGCATTATGTGAAATATTTAAAAAGAAATTTTGTAGAGACATTTTATATACATTTTTGAAAATATCCAAGTCCTTGATTGACGGTTTTTAAGGACCAAAGGTTTCCTACACTTGCCTTGCAGCAATAAAGATATCTACATCTTTTTCTGCATTAACTGGCTTTTACACAAAATTGTCGAACAGATCTTATTTAGTTATTTTACTTGAATATAATTTATAGGGTATATGAGCACAGACTTTCACACGACCCACCACTCTATCTAATAACACTGATACACTTAAACACATATATGCTAAAAAGATAAATAATCACCAATATATGTATTTCATGCTAAACAGCAATCATCAGTTGGTCCAGATTATCATCTCCCACACATATATACTATAAGTGCTCAGATATATATATTAAAATAGACAATCTTCATATTTTAATGGACAGGCTCCAATCTACTACACACTCCAACTCTTCAACCGTCCATCCAATTGAAAATCTGATGGAGTGCTCAAAGGCCATCCTGTGGCCGAGATTCTTGTCTCACCCATGTTGACCTAAGGTCAATCTGAAACCCACATGTACAGGACATAATCCATTTAATACATATGCAAGGATGGGCAGACATCTTTACAATGTAATAACTGAAACACAGGCTTATTATACACCTGCGTCTATATATGTAATATATAGGGTATATGAGCACAGACTTTCACACGACCCACCATTCTCCACTCTATCTAATAACACTGATACACTTAAGCACATATATGCTGAAAAGATAAATAATCACCAATATAGGTATTTCATGCTAAACCAGCAATCATCAGTTGGTCCAGATTATCATCTCCCACACATATATACTATAAGTGCTCAGATATATATTAAGATAGACAATCTTCATACTTTAATGGACAGGCTCCAATCTACTACACACTCATAATAACCCTATGTTTCAGTTATTACATTGTAGAGAGGTCTGCCCATCCTTGCATATGTATTAAATGGATTATGTCCTGTACATGCGGGGTTCAGATTGACCTTAGGTCAACATGGGTGTGACAAGAATCTCGGCCTCAGGGTGGCCTTCGAGCATTCCATCATCAGATTTTTAATTGGATGGACAGTTGAAGAGTTGGAGTGTGTAGTAGATTGGAGCCTATCCATTAAAGTATGAAGATTGTTTATCTTAATATATATCTGAGCACTTATAGTACATATGAGGGGAGATGATAATCTGGACCAACTGAAGATTGCTGGTTTAGCATGAAATACGTATATTGGTGATTATTTACCTTTTCAGCATATATGTGTTTAAGTGTATCAGTGTTATTAGATAGAGTGAAGAGTGGTGGGTCGTGTGAAAGTCTGTGCTCATATACCCTATATATTACATATATAGACACAGGTGTATAATAAGCCTGTGTTTCAGTTATTGAATATAATTGCAGATTATTTTAAAATGTTTAACAAATTTGTAGTTAAGTAATAATTAATATATATTGGATAATGAAGTTAACAGTTAATTTGTCACTACATGCATTTATGAGTAAAAAAAAAAAAAGTCTAATTTATTTAAAGGAAATTTTTGCTTAATGATGAGAAGCCTGGTATACATTCTGCCATTACTATAAGATGATGCTGTTTTGACAGTTCACTGACTGTCATAGCAAAGAATTGCAATAATACTATTATTCTGAGGGTATTAGTATAGAATAAATTTGGGTAGTTTCATATTTAAATGCAATAATCCAACAAAGAGCTCCAAATTTTTGAAAGCCATGTTGTTGATAACATTGCAAACAAAGCATTACACAACTTTCTCAGCATGGCTTTCAACATTAATGTTAGAAATAAATTATTGAACTCCACAGTCAACTTTTGTAAGTTTGAGTGATCAAATGACATTAGATGGTAGAGTGAAATAAATTGAACTTTATTTATTTATTTTAAGTAAGATCTTTATTAAAAACCACGCACAATCTATATACAAAAAAAAAAAGAAATAATTACATGTTAATTTCTTTTTTCCTTCCTCTTTTCTTGCTTTTTCTTCTTCTTTCCCTTTTGTCTTTATCCACCCTTCCCCTTTTTTGGCTTCCTTTCCGTAAATGATGTAATGTTATATAGGATTTGAAAACTTCTTTTAATAAAGAATTATTTCTCATTAAGATAGATAACTAGTGTTTCATTTGTAATGGCCCATTCCCTCTCTATAAACACTAAAAGAATGGTAGTGCTAAACTTTAATCTAAATGCTTATTACATATTGCTTTTCTTACATGCATATTTGGATTTTGAAGATTCAATTCCATATCTCGCATACTGTTGGCACAGAACCACCCCAAATTTTTTCCATATTCTTCTTAGGCAGGTATTTTAGACACTGATTGAAATATTTATCCCAACTCTTATCCAGTTATACTTTTTATTATCGAAGATCATTGAACATCTTATTGACCATATTGTTTTTAGTGTGTGTATCACTATCATTGCATTATGCGGGTTGAAATTTTTAATATGTTTTATCATTATATTTTTTAAATTTAAAATTAGAGTATGAAAAACTCGGTTTCTAATTTGCCAAAAGGCCCTGCATTCTTCAAAAAAATGTAAGAAGGTTTCTTCATTACCTTCATATGCAGTCTTCTATTCAGATAAGTTGTCATCGGAAAAATCCCATTTACCAACCTGAACGTGAATTTAATGTAAGACTGGGGGGCATATATCGATTGTAAATCTCTCAAAACACTCTTTATTGATATGCCAGGCCAGACATCTTCTCGATATTTGATACCTTTTTTTTTAAGTCCCTATATCTGAGTCCTTCTAAGCTACTTACATCCAAGTCATTTTGCAGATCCTTGTAAGCTATCAACAAAACATTTAAGGATCTTCTTTCCTACCCTATCTCTGTGTAGATTTTTATATAAGCCATTGGTGGGTGGCAGCAGTTACTTTTAATTACATTCATATATGTTTTAGCTTTAGTAAAAGAAAAGTATTCTCTTAAATCAATCATGAAGCAGTTAGCACATGAAATCATAAAAGTTGATATAGTTGTTTTATGGTCAGAAGTATAACTATATAAAAAAAATATTTTCAAAACCTTAAAGAGTTTAGATCTCAAATTATTTAGCTTGTATAATATAAAAAAATAAAAAGCATTGATAGATGTGACTATGCAAATTTAAAGCTAACAAACTAATCTGAGAATTTGATTGGCACTGCCATCTAATGTTTATACTCAAGCTTATAATAAACAGCTCTGAAATACAGTAGAGAAAATGAAATTATAGCAACATAAGAGATCTTAATTTTGCTATACACTATATAATGTTTTTTTTTTATTATTATTAGCTTTATTTTAAACTTTAAATTGTTATCTTCAGTTCATTCTAATTATATATATAGAGAGAGAATATTTAAAATTGCAGAAATAAACTTAATAATAGATAACATAATAAATAAGATATATAGTTAAGAATTCTAATATATTATTATGTATTGTATATTAAAAGCTATAAAAATTTGAAGAGTAATAACTGTTGTATAGATATTTTATAGTG
This sequence comes from Epiperipatus broadwayi, assembly GCA_028023455.1. Classification (NCBI taxonomy): domain Eukaryota; kingdom Metazoa; phylum Onychophora; class Udeonychophora; order Euonychophora; family Peripatidae; genus Epiperipatus; species Epiperipatus broadwayi. The sequence continues at coordinate 5,933,774 of JAQFVV010006209.1, read as the reverse complement.
ATGTGGAAAGCAAAATAAATCCATAAGAATACAATTCTTAATGCATGAGTCATAAAAAAGGTGATAAACTGGCCTATAAGACTAAATTATCGCCTTTGCAGGAGTCAAGTATAAATAACAATAAATCTTTTATAGGCTTATGCTAGACATCATTTATGCCCCTAGGTACATTAACTCATTGACCCTAAAGACATCTAAAGGTAATAATTTATACCAGCTGCAGTTTCATCTTTCACCAGTATCTTTTTATACCAAATGAAAAGTACATTTTGCGTGTCATTTTTATTTACCGAACACATCAATAAAAAAATGGATCTATTGACTAAATTTAATTTTACTACATATATATTTATTATTCTACAATCTTCTAAGAATTATAGTACAATTCTTATAAAACTACTATATTTTATTTTGTCGCCCCCCCCCCCCGTTTATTTATTGAAGGAAAATAATTTGCAATTAAAACATGTAAACACACACAGTATATATAACCATAATGAAAAATATCGATATATAAATTATTTTTCTATTAAGGTTCAGCATTTTTAGACATTATTATGTTCTGTGAAAAAAATATAAAATGAATTTTACAATTAGTTTGATATTTAACAACAAAATGATTGATTGACAGCAATTCCATTCAAATAATTAAGCTGATTTTTTAAATATATATTTTAATTGATATATATCCAGAAGCATTTTTGAATCCAACAACTAAACTAAATTATTCATGGTAAAAATCTCAATATTAAATAATAATTTGGCAAATGGGTATTATTAATAGGCAATAACAACAGAGTATATTGCTTATACTTAGCCTTCAAACTTTTAAACACAGTTTATTATACTGGGCATATGAGCACAGACTTTCACATGACTCACCACTCTCCACACCATCTCATAACACTGATACACTTGAACACATATATGTCGAAAAGATAAATAATCACCAATATACGTATTTCATGCTAAACCAGCAATCATCAGTTGGCCCAGATTACTATCTCTACACATATATGCTATAAGTGCTCAGATATATATTAAGATAGCCTATCCTCATACTTTAATGGACAGGCTTCAATCTATTTCACACTCCAACTCTTCAACCGTCCATCCAATTGAAAATCTGATGATGGAATGCTCAAAGGCCACCCTAAGACCGAGATTCTTGTCACATCCATGTTGACCTAAGGTCAATCTGACCCCTCATGTACAGAACATAATCCATTTAATACATATACAAGGGATGGGCAGACATCTCTACTATGTAATAACTGCAACACACAGCCTGAATGGATTATGTCATGTACATGAGGGGTCAGATTGACCTTAGGTCAACATGGGTGTGATAAGGATCTCGGTCTTAGGGTGGCCTTTGAGCATTCCATCATCAGATTTTCAATTGGATGGACGGTTCAAGAGTTGGAATGTGAAATAGACTGAAGCCTCTCCATTAAAGTATGAGGATAGGCTATCTTAATATATATCTGAGCACTTTAAGCATATATGTGTAGAGATAGTAATCTGGACCAACTGATGATTGCTGGTTTAGCATGAAATATGTATATTGGTGATTATTTATCTTTTCGACATATGTGTTCAAGTGTATCAGTGTTATGAGATAGTGTGGAGAGTGGTGAGTCATCTGAAAGTCTGTGCTCATATACCCTATATACTACATATATAGACACAGGTATATAATAAGCCTGTGTTGCAGTTATTACACAGTTTATTATAACATGTAAAACAGACTTTAATAGCCCATTTGCAGCAAAGACAGAAGAAAAAAAACATTGTTCATCTAAATAATTGCATGTCAGCAAATATTTTTAATGGTTTTCTTGTTATACTTGGCCAAGAATAAATAAATATTCATCTAGTAATCAAGCATTGGATAGCTATTTAGTATAAATATAGCTACCTAAAAAAAATTAAAAGTTCTATATGGATATCATAACTTTAGAAAATAAATGTACCAATTGCTTTAACCTGAAACTCTTTATTATTATATATCATAAAACCAAAATTACTAGATACTAATAAATCAAAATTCAATACCAATAATTTTCCTACCAAAGCAGAAATCTAATATAAAAATGATGTAAATCAATACATACTTATAATATAATAACAATACTGAAAGAATTGTGATGTGATAATGTATTGTTTTATGAGTCTGTATTGATAGGAAACCATTGAAGTGAATGGTGATTTACTGGTGACTAATATTTTAAATTTTGAATAAGAGTAACTTTTTATAATATTTAACTGGTTTAGTTTTTGACACTTGATGTTTTACATATTTTTTAAATTAAATTTTGAATAAGAAACATTATAATGTTTAGTTAAAGATTAGCTGAAAAATAATAAACTATAAGTTCTTTTTTTTTCATGTGTCGTAGCCGGGAAGCAAATCCCCTAATCTGGGACAACTGCGTACCCTAGTCTAATGAATGACTAATAATCTAATGACTGACTAATAAAAATTATTAATTATTGGTTCATATCTCAGCTGAGCAAAAAAAATTAAAAAGTTTGGGCAATTGAATAGAATGATTGTATTCAACTTATTCATTGGGTGCTCATGTCATATGATTTCCTGAACAACTAATCCTACAATTATTATTACTATATTTCAACAATTAATAATAAAATATTTAACAATATTATTATGATCAGAAAGCACAAAATTACATTCCTCCAATACATTTTTCACAATATTTTATTTAACTCCTTTATAAGTTTCAACTGCCTACAAATCTTCTTCAGATCTCTTATAATTTCAATTAGACAATCAAAATTTATAGGGGAGTTAAATAAAACATTGTGAATAATATATAGGACTATAGTTTTGCTACAAAATAATACAAAAAGAATTCAAGTACTAAATGTAATAATATCCAGTGGATATTAGATATAGACATGGCCAGTAAGAGCAGGAATTATGTCCACACCAGCTAAGAAAAGTAAAACCCTATGTAAGCTTCTGATGCGATAATAAGAGAAATTGTTTTCTAAATTTCCCAAACAATTTTTATTTATTTAAGAAGGCTTTACAAGCTTTTTGTTAAAAAATTCTTCAATTACAATTGAAAAGTGAAATAACTTTCTATAATCAATCCATTTAGTCATTCTTGACTCATTGTCAATCACAAATAGGATTTAATTAATTTTAGAGCACTAAAGCTTCTTTCATTTGATGCCACTGTTACTGGGAAGTGTCAAGAAATCGGAAAAATACTCAATATTAGACCATAACTTTTTTTCAATGACATCAATTTTAAAATTTACGTCAAACACTCTCGTAAAGCAAAGTTATTTTGAGGAGTTCAACTAAAATTTGATTTGCATATTGGTTCACAAATCTATTAAGTTTTTAAAATAATTTGTCTTCACTCAAAATATTTGCATACTTCTTTAATTGCAGAAAATCAACGCTTAAGCCCATTAAGTACAAAGTCTATTAAGTGATGGAAGATATTCACCATGAAGTAATTTTCCGTCTGTATGGAACCAAGATGCAAATTAAAGTTTGTAAATATACCTATTTTACTTGACAGTTTAGGCTTTTTGAACTTCTTCAAGTATTTCAATCCACTTGTCTCTAAGTTTCAGATCATCTTGTAATTAATTGATTTTGTCTTTTTCTGCATCCAATGTTGCACCATGACCTTCCACTAGTAGATTTACTTCATGTATCACTGTTTGCACTTTAATCCAAATTGAAGCCATTAAAACACATTCAAAACTGTCAAGATACTTTTCAATACCACCATGGCCAGACTTACATTCTGCTGTTGAATTTGTAAGATTGCTAGCCTCTTTTACAGTGTTTCTAATATTCCCCAAATGATGAGCAATAGGTTGAACACAATATATTCTGGCTGACCATCTCATTTTGACATTTGATGGAGGAATATAGGAACATGTTTTTTCAATATTTCTCATTTTTGTGAACTAGAGCAAAAAATATTATAATTTTTTGAATTGTTCCAAAAAATGTAATCACTTCTACCTCAGCACTATCCACTTCAACTAAATTTAATGTAAGGGTTTGCACAGCTTGAAAACAAATAATTCTTATTTCTTTTCAATTTAGCTTGAACGCCATTGTACATGCCAAACATATTGGCACCATTGTAATATGACTGCTACATAGTCATCAAAGTTAGTGAGGACTTCAAAATTTTTTTCAGCAATTTCTTCATCAGTCTTTTTAGGGAAATCACAAAACATAATAAAGCATTCTTAAATAGATATCTTAAGATAAATGACAGCTGCTTTTGATGAGCATAGTCATATGTTCCACCCCCAGAAATAGCAAAATATTTTGCTACTTTAACTTCTAATTTTTTTCTGAGAAAAAGAGCTGCAGATTTCAATAAATTCATTTTGAAGATAATGAGAGAGACAATGAACCTGAATATAGAAGTCATTTTCTTGTGAATTACGAATTTGTGCAACATGATCACTCAGTATTTGGTCCTACTTCCTCAAAATCTCAATTAGGTCCAAAAAGTTACAATTAGTACTCTCTCCTATTCGTTTGGAAGATTCATGTAATGCAAGTCCTCTTTCAGATAAAAAAATTAATAATATCTAAAATGCAACAAAGGATCATTTTCCATTTTTCCCTTTCTGCCTTGAGCTGATTAATAAGAAAATTATCAATTGTAAAATTAAATGTAACTTCTTTCATTGCTTCCTTCCATATAATTTCCTTTATGTATATTGGAATTTCAAGATTTGGTACAATGTCTTTCAATCTTTACAATTCTTTCTCAATATCCCAACTGGGATGTTCAGTTAATGTGCTTAAATTTGATTTAACTCTTTTGTTGAACAAAAAATAAGGAGCACAATACAAAGAAATGTTTTCTTTATTCCAACACAGCCAATCTCTTTTATATTCCCCCCCCATTCTTAAGGGTAACAAAAAATCTAACTGGAAAAGAATGATTGTCCTTACTTCAAAAGCTAGAACTTTCAGTGTGAAACTTATTCCTTTTATCAATCAATCCAATGTCGCATTGTGATAATAATCAATCTTCTGACTCTGTTTCATTATTCTTCTCTGTAGAAGGCTGTTCCAATTCAATTGTTCGATTTATTTCTTTATCAAAACCTTGTGAAGAACAGTCTTTCTCTGGTGCAGAAGGCAATACAACCACTTGATTTATGTTTACATATCTGATTGTTCCCAGCCACTTGTGTTTTTTTGGCTTTTACAGAAATCCTGCACTCAATTTTGACCATTTGACTGCTTCTTCCTGTAATTTGGCTAGTTTACTTTTTACTATGTCACTTTCAAATTTTTTCATTGTCATCCAAAAACTAAACGGAAACAAAATTGGTACAAAAATCTTCTAAAAGTAAAAATTAACAGCAGCAGCAGTAGTAGTAATAAAAAAAGATGATTTTATAAATTTATTATTGTTAAAAATAAGACCGCTTCTAAATAACATTATGATAACTTTGTCAACAACTGTAACAAATGTCTAAAGCATGATAAACATTACAATTACATGCAGGACTATTACAACATAGAGGTGTTAATAAACTAATTTCTCAGATAATTAAATATGATGGCTTTATTTTATAGTTCTATAAAGTAAAACCATCATATTTAAATTTAAAGAACAAAACCATTGAATCCTTCTCTTGCATAAAAAAGCTAGTACAATAATTTGAATAAATTTTTTTATTTACACATGTTAGAAATAGATATATTTAGCTTTTTTTTAAAAAATATTTTCCAACAAAGATAGACCCTTTGAATATTTGAGGCCCTAACCAAATGGCCATGTTGGTACCCCTCCTCTCCTAGCCTGGATACAGATAACAATTAAAAAGCCTCCAAACACTGTATACATTTTTATACCAAACAAAAACTTCACATGTAAAGTAGATAGAAAAGGAAAAAAAAAATTATTTAATTATCATCGATCAGAGAATTTATAAACTCCAACTATATTATTTCAATTTAGGCTTTTTACAATTATCTCCTTTTGCATAAATTAAACAAAATTAAATCTTGAGAGATCATGTAGTGACCAAATTGATTTTTTTTTAAAAAAATTATTCAGCTGAGAATCACTTTAGGAAACTTTTGCTCTAAGAATACTATACTAACATTCTGCTTGGCCATATACAGCTATGTATACATTTATCTATATAGCATATGGATATCTTTTGAGAGCTACATTATTAACAAAATATAAAGAAACTGCTAAAGATTCCAAGCAGCGGATAGATTCACCACTGGTTTTATTGACTACTTCAATTTAGAATTTGTAGCCATAGAACTAATTATGTGGTTCACAGTTTGTGTTTGCCTACATTTATATAGATCAAAGACTGATAAATTCCACATACAATGAAAATAAGCGCAATGACCATGGAATGATAGTCAGTAATAATCAAATTATCAAAAAATAATTCTTTTTTTAATTATTATTTTGGCTTATCACTGATTAGGTGAAAAGACCAACATTTGCTCATTTCTAAAATAATGCAAACATCCTAATGGACATAACGAATTCTAGATAAGTAAATAATCATTATTAATCTTAATCTAGTATGTTATTAGGTATTAAAACATTTTGATTTGCTCAATACATGTCAAAACATCTATATATCAAATCCTTTAATATACAGAACATTTTTGCTATTATATTGCATAAAAATTAAAGTACATGGTATTTTTTTTCTCTCTTTTAAAGATAGAATCTTAAAGATGTTGCCACAAAGCTTGTCTAATTTCATTAAAAGAAGTCAAATTATTGATACCCGATAAGTTAAACATTAGTGTTCAAAACAGTAGAAATGTTTAATGTTTCAAGATTACTAAACCAAACGATGTCTGCGTTTATTAAGAATAAAAATTAAAAAAAAAATAAATTTTTAAATTGAGTGGTATTTATTTACTATTCACTAAAAGAAAAAAAAAAGGTTTCTTCAACCCCAATTGGGGTTTTTAAATAAAAAAATTGGAACTGACTCAATTTGTAGACTCCCCATGCTTTATTTCAAGTTATATCTAAAATCACATGACCACCACCTCTTATGCTTGTGTATGTTAAAACACGCAATACTCTATATACGTATGCCACACACAGCAAGCTAGAGTAAGCATCCATTGATTACTCTAGCTTGCTGTGTGTGGCATACATTTAGTGAGTATTGCCTGTTTTATATCTAAAATCCCCGATTGGTGATTGAAAAAACAATTTTTTTTGTCTTTTTAATGCATAGTAAATAAACGCATTTACTTAAAAAAATATTTTATCTGTATTATTTTTAACGTTTTAGTATTGACACAATAAATAAAAACATAAACTATATTGTACTTTACATTGAATGAACATTTATAGTTGATATATATATATACCACTAGATATTTTTTGCTATAACTTAATATGTATTTAGCCTATTTAGTATGTATACATAATAATATATGTGTGTATAAGTGATTAAAAATATGAAATACTATTTTCAAGTGAAGTGTTTGACATTTTTGCTCTTGATTGGAGAATTTTTATTTATTTATTTTTTTTTAAAAAAAATGCGTATCAAACTATGAACTTTACTTAATATGTATAATTTTACTTTAAATAAATTTCACACTTATAGTGCATATATATCACTAGACATTTCTGCAGTAAGATATGTATACATTTTATGTATATATCATATTTAACATGTATAAATAATTATATATGTATAATAAATCAGTAAGTTACTTTTCTATTAAAAATTGACATTTTTTCTTTTTATATGAAATTTAAAAAAAAAAAAGCATAACAAAATTATACTGTAAACCAACTAGCTTATTATTTCAATGAAGCTTACAATTAAAATCAAGAAAATCATGAGCATTACTTAAAACATTGAAGTTTTAAAATAAAAATATTCAAAACCTCAATTTTAAAATAAAATTTTAAATTAAAAGCAAAAACAAATCTCTATATGGCCCTCTTGAGAGTCTTACTTAAAATATATTAAAGTTTTACGAAGAGTTTTTAACTTTGATAACAAAATATTCAATATTTTCCTGTCCTTTGTTGAAAATAGATGACCGACTAAAAAGATTAGTATCCTACATGAATTTGCCTGGTATTTCTTACTTATATACCACATATAAAGCAATTCTATTGAATATAAACTATTAAACCTCAATTTTAAAATGTTATTATTACTATAAATTGCAAGCACACAAAAAATCTCTATACTGCTCTCTTTTCGAGCCTTATTTAAAACAGATTAAAGTTCTAAAAACAATTTTTAACTTTGATATCAAAATAGTTAATATTTTGAAATAAATTTTAAAATAGTTAATATTTTCCTGACCTCTGCATATCTAAAAAATTAGGTAACCTATTGAAAACATTAGTGTCCCACATAGATTTGACTGATATTTATTACTTATGTACTAAATTTTAAGCAATTCTATTGAATTTAAATAGTTTAAACCTCAATTTTAATATTTCATTCTAGCTTACAAACAAACAAACAGATTTCCAACTTAAATAAAAGCATTTAAAAATAGGGTCTAATGGATGCTATAAAAAATTATAGCCAAAAACTGAAAAATTAGCTAAAAAAAATCACTGCTTTATCTACAAAAACAATCCATTATAATCTTCATAAGCAAAATATTTATGGCTAAGCCAAAATTTCAATTATTATTATCACATGAGAGTATCATGCTGTAAAAAGAATGGTATCACTGAACAATATACTCAAATTACATATAGTTGGAGAAATCACTGTTTACATTTTTATCAACTAATGGAAGATTTTATTATCCCATCATCAATGATTGCATATACTGTAGTGTAACTAGGCATGACAAAAGTGTTCAAATGTCATCAGCACAAACAAATAGCCAGAAAAAAATATTTCTTCAACTATCTAATAAAGTCAGAACTGTTTACAAATTTATGATTTCTTGTAGCAGATTATATTGTTACAACATATCTTATTTATACAATATGATACTTATGGTCAGCAAATTTTTAGTTAATTAGTGGCATTAAGTACATGCGTTTATTGTTTACAGCTTCAAATGGCAGTATTTATATTTAGATTCTATATAGAATATACATAAAATAATCTTTTTCTGATTTTATTCATTAACCTATGACTTATCTGTGTATAGGCTGCAGAAAGGAGTTTGCTATTAACTGAAAGGAGCCCTCTTGATTCCTCTTGGAGGCCTTAAAGGAACCGAGCAGGGCAACTTCCTACTGTCCACTCCATATGTTCTTATCACTACAGCTGTTATTACTATGTAATTATTCATATAGTATATGAACATGGATGGGCTGCTCACCAACATGCATTAGCCAGCATGGTGAGTTTATTGGCTTTTTACATCTGAGTTTTAAGACACCATGGTCTTTCTTCTCAGTTGCCTGATAAGGCAGAATGAATGTATGAATAAATGATAAATATTTTTCCAATAGATATATACAATCATGACAGACAACAATAAATCATGGCCCTTATTCCCTGGAGGCTGTAAAGTCACCAACCAAGGCAGCGGTTGGTGGTCGAAAGTGGAGTGTGCTAAAAATCCCATGATTGTGGATCCAGGCTGCCATTTAATGGTCACTTTTATTTAGGTACTTACAACCGCAGATCACTTTCAAGTGAAGAAAGAGCAAGAATTAGAAGAACTGTCTTATATTAAATGAGATATTATTGGACTTGTGAAGTTAGAAGAAAAGGTGAAGAGACAATTGATTTAAAAAGTGGACATGTATTCTGCATAAAGGCACCAATATTGAAAATAGAAGTGGAGTTTATATATAAAAAAGTGGAATAACAGCATTGTGGAGATTGACGGTGTATTGAACAGAGTGGCAAGATTAGTTATACAACTTAATAGCAGATATCAAATGCAGATAATTCAGGTTTATGCCCCAACAAGTTCTCATAGTGATGAGGTAGTAGAAGATTTTTATATGGATGTACAAAAGGCTTTTGATCAGAATAAACAACATTTTAAAATTGTTATGGGAGACTTTAATGCTAGAATTGGTAAACAAATAAAAGATAAAAGTGCTGTAGGTAATTTTGTTATGGTAATAGAAATGAGAGAGAACATAGACTTGTGGAATTTGCAGAAAAAGAAAAGACTTTATATTATGAATTATTTTTTTGAAAAAATGTTAAAAGAAAATGGACATGGAAGCATCCAAATGAAGGTACAGCAGAATTGGATTATATTTTGACTAATAGAAAATATATACATTTCAAGATTGTAATGTTCTTAATAAATTTAACATAGGAAGTGATCATTGATTAGAAAGATATGTGTTAATGCAAAACTAGAGAGACAAAATTATTATTAAGAAAAACAATATTTACAGTTGATATTCCTAATCTTCAGAAACATTCTAATGAATTTAAATTAGAACTTACAAATCGGTTTCAAGTATTAGTAAATTTTGAACATGATTCAGATTTGAATGAAATTAATATGAAAATAAATGATACACTTTTAAAAATGGCAACAAAGATAGCTGGTAGAAAAATAACAGCAATTGACCAATAAAATTTCTCCTGAGACTAGAGAATTTATGAAGAAAAGAAAGAATGAAGTTATACAAAAATGATGCATTAAAAAGGATTGAATATCTCAAATTTTGTAATATGGTGCGGAAAAGAGTTAAAAATGATATAAGAAAGTATAACTGTGAACTAGCAAGGAAAGCCATAGAAGAGAATAAAAGTCTCAAGAGTGTAAAACAACATTTTGATATTGGTAGGAAATTTATATCTGCAATAAAAAAAAAAAGATGGAATTATTACTAAAAAGAGAGATGACATCATGAAATGTGTAGAAGACTTCTATAATAATAAAGGACAAGTATCTCCTATATCTATTATATCTTCCAAATTGCCTAGAATTTTAAATGAAGGAGTGAGACATGCAATTAAATTTATGAAGAAAGGAAAGGCTCCAGGTAATGATGGAATTATAATTGATATATTAAAAAAAGCAAGGTTATATACCAAATGTCTAAATGATAAAGATGTACCAGATGATTGGAAGAATGCAGTATTAATATTAATATTTAAAAAAGATGATAAAGAAGATATTAGAAATTACAGACCTATCAGCCTTTTATTAGTTTTATACAAAATTTTTACCAAGATAATTACAACTCGTCTACAGAGAACATTGGATTTCCACAAACCAAGAGAACAAGCTGGATTTAAAAATGGTTTTAGTACAGTAGATTATATCCAGGTATTGAGAGAAGTTATAGAAAGGATAAATGAATATGAGTTGCCATTATGCTTTGGATTTGTAGATAAAAGAGGCTTACTTTATCGCTAGAGATAATGACGCCATAAATAGAAAAGACTCTTGCTACAAAATACCCAGGAAATGGAATACATAACTATCACATTTGCATAAATTTACATCACTCCTAATCAATTTCTTATCTATTTACAAAATGGCTATGAATATGAGGGCCACTTAATTAAATATATATATTAAAATAAGATATATATATATACATTTCTTTATTTGTCTTCAGATTTGTGTGCTTGTGCGTGTTAGCGCATTTTATATTTTGCACTTTAGAACAATTAGCCACGAAGTTTAAACTGTTTGCTCATTTGTAGATTATGAAAAGGCATTTGATTCTATACACATTTCTTCAGTGAATAAATTAGTATTGGATCATCAAGGTATAAATCCAGGATATTGTCATATTTTAAAGAATATTTATAAAAATGCAATAGCAACAATTAGACTACATAATGATACTAGGAAAGTCAACATTGAAAAGGTGTAAGACAGAGTGACTCCATATCTTTAAAACTTTTTCAGCAATGCTCCAAGAAGTATTTTGTGGATTAAAATGGCAAGCTAAAGGAGTGAAAGTAAATGGTGATTATTTAAGTCATTAGATTTTGCAGATGATGTAATTGTTTTTGCAAATAATGCTTTAGAGTTGCAAGAAATGTTGCAGGAGTTATCAGATGAAAGTAGGACTAAAGATACATTTTAGAAAGACTAAAGTAATGTTCAATGGATTTTCTCAAAATATGAAAATAAAGATTGATAATGTTGAGTTAGAAGAAGTTAACAGCTACAGATATCTTGGTCAGATTATTAATACAGATGGAAACATAATGGATGAAATTAATCATAGAATTAAACTTGGTTGGAGTGCTGTTGGTAGAAGTAACTTGATACTAAAAGAAAATGTGCCAATGTGTTTGAAAAGGAAGGTATTTAATAAATGTGTTTTACCAGTTCTTACTTATAGATCTGAGACTTGGGCACTTAATAAAAAAGCAATACAGAGACTTCAGACCACTCAAAGAAGTGTGGAGATATGCATGTTGGGAGTAACAAGAAGAGATCGAAAAAGCAATATATGGTTACGAGAACAAACAGGTGTTATTGACCCCATTGAAAAAATTAAAAGACTGAAGTAGAGTTGGGTTGGACATATTGCTAGAAGAGATGATAATAGATGGACAATTGAAATCTTAAACTGGAATCCAAGAGATTGTAAAAAATCCAGAAAGAGACTACATGTGAGATGGATGGATGAAATAAAAAAGTGTGTAGAGGTGATGTGGAGAAGAGAAGATAAAGATCGGAGAAGATGAATTGAACTTGGAGAGACATTCATCTTGCAGTGGATTGATAATGGTTGATGATGATGATCTGTGTATAATCGTTTGTATAGAAGGAAGTTATTTAATAATTATTAAATAGAGTAGATAGATTTATATCTATTGCCAAGTATAAATTCTATAACATTTACATACATTTTAAAACAATTATTTATATTATAATGTTACATTCTGTTATTATAAAAATAATATAAGGGATTCGAACTCAGACTTTCACCAACCCTCAACTCTCCATGCCATCTCATATTGCTGACCCACCTGATCATACACACTTTGAAAATATAAATATTAAAATTACTACTGAAAACAATGAAAAATTATTTCTAAAGATGTAGCAGTATTTTCTTAATTGTCTTAGAAAGTGAAGTGTTACATTTAACATATTTTGCTTTTCAAAATAAAAATTCAATAAATTCAGTTTTTCAACATAAAAAACAAAGATCTTCAAATGACTTATTACAAAAATAGAAGGAAAAAAAGTTAAATTTCAATTAACAAATAAATGGCAAATTGATTCAGTTTTTTTTTAAAAAATATAACAATAAAGTCAAAAGATATTTTGATGAACTTTCTAAAGATAAAACCATCACAGATTCTGAATGTCAATTTAAAAGAAATGTTTAATATGCATTGTTGGATGTAACTTAGAATGAATTCACAAAATTTAAAAAATTAAAGAAATAGTTAACACATTCTCTTTTACATTTTTGAAAAATTTGCTCTCTTTACTAGAAAATGAATCTGCTAAGCTAAAATTTTCAATAAATGTACATAGTTTTGATTTAAAAAAAAAAAAAAAGTTTTATAGTTATGTATATTAATTTATTTTTTAAAAATAAAATTGCTACATGTATTATAGCTGCTAATCCGTTAGATTTCATTGTTATTGACAATTATTTAATAATGTTATTCCTTAATAAAGTTTGTAATACATTAACGTTGTTTGTAATTGTCTATGATTGTAACAAATGTTGAACAATCATTTTCTAAGTTAAAAATAATAAAAATTATTTAAGAAATTCTATGAGCCAAATTAAATTGTCCAATTTAAATATACTGTTCACAGAAAATGAAATTGTTCAATCTCTTGATATAGAAAACAAATGTATTTGCTACAACTAATGTTAAAATTTAAACTTTAAATAAATGTAATAAGAAAATTTAATTTTGTGTAAATACCTTTTTTTTCTTCCTTACAGTAATATTATGATAGAAGAGATACAAGGAAGTTTTGACATGAGTGCCAAAAAACTAACTATGCCATTGATCTTCTGTGAAATATAAAATTGAAACAATTCAAGATTTGGGAAACCAGATTACGAATTCTTTTCGTCTAATCAATTATTCTGCATAAATGACCTCCCTTTTTTTTTTTTAATAAGGGAAAAACAGATTCTTGCCATGATATATATATATATTGTTTTCAGAAAACACTTCATCTTCCAAGATAATAATATTACAACTCATACAGTTTTCACTTTTAAATATTATTCTGAGGAATTATTATACAATTAACCATGTCACTTCTCAATCAACTGATTTTTTGGGGCCATTTATTAAAGAGAAGTTAATATTTTTTAACAACATTTCCATAAGGATGGAATAAAATTTATTCATCTAGATACACATTCTATTTTATATTGTTCAAGTAACCATTGCCCGATCCCTGTAAACAGTTATAGAATAGTATCATGACACTAAATAATAACTCTTGATGATCATCAGTAGTAGTTTGATATTTTCCCCTCCTTTCCCAAAATTATATAAAATTTACTTATATTGTCAGATCAGTAAGATATATTTTGATATTATATACATATAATTATTCTACTATATGATCAGTATTTTAATGCTATTTTATTTTCATAGTTTATATTTGTACATAAAATTCCCAAATAGTAGACAATTTTTTTTTTTTAAAGTTTATATATATTTTTTGGCACTTATTAAAAAAATTCAATAAGTTTAAGAGGATATCATTATTTATACCTATTCTTTTTTATCCATTTTCACACAAAAAATAAATCCATATGTATTTGCTCTAGATTTCTTGAAGACATTCAGATGATCCATATCCCTCATTCTATATTTTAAAAACTTTATATAAGCAAATTAGTAATAAAGTATATATATTATGCATAACCATTAATAATCTTTTTAATACTTCCTTTTTTCGAATTTTTATAAATTGTGCAGTTTTACTAAGCTCCATCAATACAAAATCAGTGAATAACATTTTGCTTAAGCAAATGGTATTAAAAATGGTTCATATTAAGACAATATTTTTAATATATAACAAAAATTATTTTTAGTACCATTACGATTATAGTTTTATTTTTCATATTATATTTCTAGAATTATTTATGGCAAGAATATACTTTTTTACAAATCTTGAAATGACTGGAAATTAAAGACAACACCCATAAAAAAGTTATCACATTAAATAATAAAGTAAAATTAATGAAATAAAATTACAAGTGTTTTACAAAAAAAAAAGTTAAAAATTTATTTACAATAAACTAAAATTTCATCATTTATTTTTGCTTTCCTCGAGATTGTCCTCCTCGTCCTCCTGGCTGGCCACCTCGTTGAGGACCACCCCGACCACCTCCACGGCTACCAAATACACCTATAAATAAAAAGCAAACAAATATTTATATATAAATAACATTTACTATCATAAAAATGTAAAACACAGAACTGAATCTGAAAGCAGACTATAAAAAAGAAATAATAATTATTTATTTTAATTTAATAAATCTTAATATAGTCATTTTTTTTATGAATTCAGTAATAGAAAGGCTACACTAAAAAATGAACGTAAATATTTGATGTAAAGATTTAAAATACATATGTAATAGACATAAGATCCAATGTTCATGCATGCAAGAAAATACATATAACATATATTTAATCGTGCATACCAGATTTATATAAATAATCATTAAATATATTTTAATAATAATGATCATCATATATTTCTTCCATTAATGGTTTATTTGGAAGAAAAAAACAAGAACTGAGTTATACATTAAAAATACATATATTTGAAATTTTGCGTGTCAGAGAAGTGCCTATGCCAAAATTATTCCAGAAAATTATCACATCTACTACATTTGCATTAGATTTCGAATATAAATTGATTCTAGTTACATAGATTTGACTTAAACTTTTATCTGTGAATAATATAGTGCAATTAATTAATTATTAAACTTACCAATCACCAATTTCTCGGTGATAAGACAAAAAATAGATGTCCTACAAAAGTCTAATATGAAAGCAGAAAATTTATTTCTTTTTTAGTGATCATATATTGGAAGAGCTTTCATCATAATTAATATTATATTTATTAGTGTCTCATAGTTATGAGATTTCTGTTCAATCTTTTACTTTTTATGACATATATGACTTCTATTTTGTTTTTGAAGCAGGTGGGTCTTTTTATTCAAATTAAAATTCACTGGCAATTTAATTTGTTAGATATTTTATGATCACCCAATTTTAAGCTGTTCTTTTATCAACATCATTAGCAAAAAAATTTAAAAATAAACTAGATAACAAAAAAATGTTAGGACTTTCTTTATATTAATTAAGTTCCACTACTTCAAGCAAACTTCAACTTCATAATAAAAAATTTGGTTTTGATACTTGTAACTGTTAAGTTTTCATAGAGATTATAGGCCCCCAAAAATTAGACATAAAAAGGACTGAACTGCAGGCATTATTTTGGTAATACATGCTCAACATCACTTTGTTATCTATGTATAGCCATCTTACGTTAACTAAGAATCATCTACAGCTAATAGTTATGAAAATAAAAAGTCATAAATATTTTATTTTAAATTATGAAAATGTACTGTATTATTCATCACCCACACAATAAATATACATTTATATAACAACCAAATTCAAACATATGAGAATATAATTCAAAGCATTAATAAATTTTCTAATCAGCTAGTAATTAAGCTAAGATTCTTTTAGATGTTATTCAGAACTGATAATTCTTATCTAAACAGAAATATTTGTTTTAAATTGCATACTATTTTAAACTTGTCATTATGATCAATATATTTATAAAGTAAACAATATATTAATTATACTATTATATTACTGTTTTATATATATATATGTCTATGTGCACTTAAAACACAATAACATTTTGTTGTGAGTAGAAAAAAAAAGATGAGATTCACTTAACAATGATATTCAATGAGTAGTATTGGTCATCATAAGCTACTGTATATTGCTATAATTTAGATTTAAGTCATTGACTTTTAAAGAGAAAACCAAACTTTAAGAAATATTGAAGCATGCTATTAACATAGAGAAACTTAAGCTGAATTTCAGAAAAAAAAAGTACATGCTCAATACATAGGCTGCTGATAACTTAGACAAGAGAATACTTTAGTAATAAATCTCCATCAGAGTAATTTGTCTATCCCTGTTACCATCTTAACACAATTTATTATCACATCTCAATTTTAGAGCTGACTCAAAATTTTACTGAGTCTATACAATAAGTACACATATTTACAAATCATTCTTTTTATAATGCAAATTTTAATGATTGAGATATTTTGAACAATGTATCAATTGCGTTAACACAAAATAAAAATAACAAATCAGTTGATTCTTTAAGTTACACAATGTGATGAAACAAGCTTCCAAGTTTGAACTCAAATCCTCATTGAAAAAAGTAAAAAAAAAAATAGAAGTCAGAAACTGATCTGAGAATACAGATCTAAATGCACTACTATCTGGTAACCACTGATTATTAAAGTTTCCTATAGCTAGCAGAGCAGGCAACCCTCATTTTAAGAGAAAATAAACAATCCAAGTATTCATGCTACACATATTTCAACCAAAGCCAGCTTCTACAATGATGTTAGAACAAAACACATATTTTATATGTTAACATAGCAGTTGGAGATTAAATATATAATTAGTTTCATGCAAATTGTAAAATATATTTTTAATATGCAATCACAAATTATAATGTGTTTCAACAAAAAATAAAATATTAAGCACATTTTATGTTAGGCAGGAATAATTATAACATTTTTAATACTCTACACTAATTAAATTTATTATTCAATGTTAAATTACAAATAATTTTGGTGAA
Organism: Epiperipatus broadwayi; assembly: GCA_028023455.1. Lineage (NCBI taxonomy): Eukaryota > Metazoa > Onychophora > Udeonychophora > Euonychophora > Peripatidae > Epiperipatus > Epiperipatus broadwayi. The sequence continues at coordinate 5,915,980 of JAQFVV010006209.1, read as the reverse complement.
TATATAGACTAATTATGATTAATAAGAGAAGCACACTTTCTACTCTAAATAAAGCAAATTTTCAAGTTTCATACATTTTTATCTCTGACTGATATATTAGCAAAGAGGATAATTACTTTAGATTACTGTAAAAAGCAATAGAGTTCAAAAAAGAGCAGTATGTGTGTTTTTCCAATTGATTAGGATTAATCTCAATGAATTTGCTGAAATTATATATATATAACAAATTACACCAACTCAAAATTCCCAATATTAGCCAAAAGTAAATCAAAATTCATTATCAATATATATAAACATTACCAAATTAATAGCAAAATTCATTATCAATATATATTTATTTAAACATTACCAAATTAATAGACATCACAGAATATTTAATTAGGCAATATAATTCTAAGCTAACTGATAAGAAATGGTTTTATCCTAAAACTTTTATAAAGAAATGTTATTTATTTTTTAATTTTAAATAAAATATTAAATACATAAGATAGTTAAACTTAATTGATTACAATTAGTATATAATAAATATATAATATTTTATCAGATAACAGAAAAAGAATGAAAAGAGTTTTACATACACAATAAATTTAAACATAAATAATAAAAGAGCTTTAGTTTTAGTTATGTCAGTTGTAATAAACATTAAATATCAAACTGTTGGTGGTTGATTGATTCTCAGTTCATTTGTATGACACAGTCTTATTTGCTTCACTTTATCATACCAAATTAATTAAATGCTAAGTTGGGCGAGGTTGAAAATTCAAATGCAGGTGAAAGGGAAAATAGAAAATTAACAATTATGTGACCTATTAAATTTAAATGGATTAGAAGGACTGTGTATGACTGATCAATTTACTTTTATTGTAAGAATTAAACCTAGGATTATTTAAAATTTTGTAATATATAAATATACATTTATCCATTAAAATCAGTAAAGATATATTTTTATCCAAACAATATTTAAAGTAATGGTCCATATTTGCAGATATTAAAAAAAAATAGTTAGGTAATATCGCTAAAAGGGCTATGCAGACATCTACGAAATAATTAACTGATATTTATAAAGTAATTAGACAAATTATTTTATGTAAATATCTGAGCTTAGCAATCATTTATAACAATTAATGGAATAAGAGATTTTCTCACGTTATTACAATATATATAAATGTTATACATAATTAGATTTTTGAGATGGAAATGTTTTAGAAAACAAAATTTTTGCTCAAATTTATTATTATATACATAAATTTACGATTTTTAATTATAGGGACATAAAAATGTCTAAAAAATAAGTCATAAAATATCAATGTTCATTCACTTATTTAAGTTTATAATAATTCTCTTTACTAGATTAAATCTTTTTAATCTTTATTATTAGTTTGGAAAGTATAAAAGCAGTAAAGATGGCTGTTTGTGTGAAGCCAACAACCAGAAAATAGTCTAGGATTTAATTAGGACATTTCCCTGTCAATTGATGACTCAAACTTATAACAGATGGTTCTGGAGTAAATAAAGTGAGTTACTCTTTCTTCAGCAGATATTGAAAGTAAGCGGAGAAACTCATGTGATGCTTTGTTTTCTAATAATAATAATAATAATAATAATAATAATTATTATTCTTATATCTTTTTTAGCCTGGGATTTTTGTTGAATTACTTCTTATATTTCTTAATTATATTCCTTCTTTTTAGTATCTTCTTTCCATTGGGTTTTCATTTTGATAGAATCTTTCTCTTTTCTCTACTATATTAAAATGTATCAATCTGAATGATCATTAATAAAAATTAAACTTTTATGATATCTATGGGAATCCAATTCACTATATTTAACTAACACAATTATTTCCAAAAAAAATCTTTTAAATGATTTCCTTGAAAAAAATTTGGACACTTAGTCCTATATAATTTTAAAACAGCTTTAAATTCAGTATCAAGTATCAACTTTGTCATTTCAGAACTAGTAAATACATCATTTTTGTATTATAAATAAAAAACTTTTAATAATAAATATAAAATACAATTATAAGAATTTACATATATAAAATTTTTTTTAGATAATAACATTATTTTAAGCATAAACATAATAGTTAAATATTCAATTTACAATAAAATAAATGGGTTATAATATTCAAAAATCATATACACATAAAATCATAAAAGAACAAGTGAATTTTTGATCTAGAAATAAGCCTATTGGAAACTATAAAAGCCAACCATAGTTTCATGATTAAATTTTTTATAGGCATAATTAATTCATAAATACTCCATTTTAATACTGTATGATTGAAATAAGCAATTTTGCAATCTTTTGATATATATATTTTTAAATACCCAAATAAACAATGAAATCAATTATTGAGAGAATGAAATTCCATTGGTTGTACAACATTTTCAAATTTGAAAAAAATATGTGAATGTAAATGAATCGAGATAGAATTGACCACAAATATGTCAAGAGTTTCCCACTTCAAAATTTTCTAAAAATAAAATTCATATGACTATTGTCCAACAGAGCAAGATGTTAATCATTTTTTGAGTCAATTACAATGATTTTTCCTAAACAATTCATTATTACCATCACTTCAATTCAGTTTACTTTACTTTTGTGCATAATAAATCACTATTTCTGCTCAATTGCTTCTGTTGTCAAATTAGTACAGTGACAACAAATCTAATTAAAGCAAAAACAATTCTTTCACTTCTATGTTTTAGAAACAATCTTAAAATAAAAAGTAGATCAATTTACAAGATGTGATAATTGTTCAGTTAATTAACTTTCTATCATCTTAATTCTAAAGTTCCACAAATTAACTTTATGATATTTCAAGTATGATCTCACATTGCAAGTCAATAAATAGAATTGCTTAGCAATTTTCTTAGTTTCTTTGTTGAAAGGATATAGGTATTATATAACCATCAATTAATAATACCATATCTTTTGATACATAATTCATTTAGTATTAGTGAAAATACAATATATGATATATCAATAAACACTATTTCAATTATACACTATCCAAAAAAACATTAAAATTTATAAATTGTACAATATGATAGCAGTCATTTTTATGACTTGGAGTGTTGTAAGTGAATTTGTTTAGTAATAACATTTCTTTGGATTAAATTAAAAGCACATATATTTTATTCATCACTTTCATATTGTACAATATTTGTATAATAAAATCTTTTCTAAGTATAAAGCTAAATATTTTATAAAATTTAATAAAAATTTTAAAATATCTTTCTTATGCAATAAAATAAATGTTATAATAAAACATTCTTATTATTGCATCAGAAAGGCTAAATTTTGAAGCATTTAACCCAGAATCTAAAATGGGTAATGGCAAGTAGAGGGGAATGTATAAATTCCAAAGCTGATACAGACTAAAAAACATCAAAACAGCTCTCATCTGTTATTAACATTTCCTCAGGAAAAGATTTTTTTGAAGAAAAAGGATATTAATCAGAATGTATTTAATTGTGATAAAATTCTTAATACCTTAATATTCATTTTATTTTAAAAAAAATAAAGATACATAACAATAAGTTTTTTATTAAATTTATTTTTTGAATGAATGTAAAAGAGTGAATGCACAAAATATATTCCCTCAATTTATTAATAACTATATTATTAATTTTTTTTTAAAAAAACTTTTTTAATATTATAATCTTAATGTATATATGCATATTATATATATAAAGTGTCTGGGTTGTATATATGTGTGAGTACATGTACACTTGCAGTTCAATAAACAGTACATATTTTATTATAATCAAAATTTATCAACAAAATGCAAAGTACAATCTATATAAAGGAACCTGGAATGAAATATAATGGATGTGATTAATCCAGTGAATCTTTAAAAATGTGATTTTTGTTAAGATTTTTGCATAATCTATTACTATAAAACCTTTGAAAAATGTGACTGCATAATCTATTACTATAAAATCTTTGAAAAATGTGACTGTATATTGAATGATAGTAACTGTCCAAATTTTCTACATATACCACAAGACCTGACAATTGAAAATAGATTTTTACAGTCATCTACATCTTTAATTATGACTAATTAAAAATATGCATAGGCTCAACAAAAAATTAAAAATCTTTTCCCAACATATATTTAATTTCACAAAGGCATTGATAGGCAGATTCAAAATGATTCCAGAAAATTAATTAAGTTGTTAGATTTATTTCGTTGCTAGAGATTTACAGTTCATAGCTATAGCATGTCACATTTATATTCAATTTTTAAGTATTAAACCTCTAACCATCATATAATGATCATTCTTTATGCTTACATAAGCTGTTAACACTGAGGCAAAGCTCTCCATACAGTAGTACCACTCAGTACTAGCCAGAGTAATCAATGGATGCAGGAAGATTTGTGCATAAAATACCTATCTAGTGCCTACTCATCTAATATACTCAGACTAATTGATTTGAAAACATTAGTGTTTTTATTTTGGACATAAAGCTTTATAGTTACAAAAAGGTGGTTGTTCGAGGGTTGCATTAAATCCTAAGATCTAAGTGCAGTGCTCTCAAATACAAAGTTCTTCACTGCTGAAAGCCACAAGCTAGAAACTAGTCTGGGATGTTAGATGAGTAGGTACTAGATAGGGATTTTGTGCACAAACCTTCCTGCAACCATTAATTACTCTGGCTTGCACTGAGTCATGCTACTCTATGGAGAGTTTTGCCTCTGCACAATTTTTAAGTATCATAAAAAATTGTAAGCTATTTTATTCTTTAAATATGACAATTTAATTTGCTTCCCATGAAAGTATTATCTTTTTTTGTCTTTCTTCTTGGAATTTTTCAATGTCATTATTAATGTTACTATTGTGATTCACAGCATTTTGTTTAATGCCTGTCAATTTATTTTTATTCTATTTTGTGTTATACCCATTATTTTCAATTATTATCAATCTAATAGAATAAGTTTATGTAGTATTTCGACCCACAGCTTTTTTTTATATATATTCCAACAAACTTCTTTATTTTATTTATCAAACTCACATGTAGTTTCTAAGTCAATTCAAAATCCTGATATTTTATCTAACAATATGTCCAGTTAAAATTCATTTTAATATCTTAATTCTCTCAATGTTGTCAGTGACAATTTTTGTTTCTCACCTACAAATTTTGCTTTTTTATCACTTTTTAATTATTCCAAACTTATATCTCTTCAAACTTTATCATTTGGTCTATTGTATCTTTATTTCTCTTCTATTAAGTGTTCACGTTTCAGATCCATATGTAAGGCATATTCCCAATTTAATTTATCTAATTAATTTCATTCATTATGTTCCTATTTATTCATTATAGTTGATAATTTCTAACCCAAAACTAACAATCTTTATTTTTCTCCTTTTGAATTATTGTTTGCAAAAATTAGACATTGCTTTTTATTTTTACTCCCTTTGTTTCACATTTTAATTTACAAAATATTTATATAACTCAATAAAATATTATTTCTAAGCATTACTTTCGACCAGGTCAGCCATATTCATAAAACTGTTGTTAGTTTATATAAATATACCATTTACCTGATAATGCAATGCATGAATCTTTCTTATTTATTGCATTGATGTTATTTGCAATAAACCATGCTTCTTTATATTTTCTTTTTGATCATTGTGCTCAGTGCAAATGACTTTTCTATTAAAAAGATCAAAATTGTGGCCAGACTTCATTTCATATTCTAAAAATATAATTTAATACCAGGATCTGTTTTAACATGGTTATATTATAACGATCCGAAAAGAAAGAGTCGTAACATATCTGCACTACAGGGTGCCACTAGGTTATTAGAACCTAGAAAATTTATATAGTAGGCAGATACGTAAGTTAAGATTCACATTTTTAAATGTTTTATTCAGACCGTCAGCCCATGCCACTAGCTCAGTGAGACGCAAAGATTTATAAAATATAAATTCTTATTTAAAAATATTTCCAATATTAAAAAATAAAAAATATAAAAGAAGCCACTGCCAGTAATTAACAATCACAAACATTTATTAACGCACATATAAATAAAATTGAGGAACAAAAATTATTTTAGGTTTTAATATCAATTTTTAAATTTAAATTATTATTTTAAACTATTTGCACAGATTTGTTTAATAATATTTTTAAGAGCGTTGAGTATGAATAAACTACATAGATTGCATTTGAAAAGAAAATATTCTATCCCTTATTTAACCTTAGGCCAAAAGTCCGCAGTCAAACCGACGTCAATCCATCTGATATATCGATGTATTCAATGCAGCATGAAATACGACAGCACAAATACCATACTGTCAGGAATGTACATCTGAACAGCATGGTTAAAGAAAACATTGACTCTCATCCAGTACAAGAATGCTACATCTGTCTGGCAAGAAGAACAATAAAAAAAAAAAGTCCATAGGAAGGGACTGCGTTTTCCATCTTACTATCCCTTCCATAGGCAAAAAGGGGGTGTGCGGCATTAAATGCGATCCTGCAAGTAGCGGATCTCATACTACATTTACTAATTACACCGATATATCCAATCCATTGACCCAATCTAACTACGAAACAAATAACCTAAGATTTACCCTTCCTTAAACTAACATAACTTTGCGAATCTATGCAACCATTCACGCCCGACTTAAATTTAACATTTATATAAGTTTGCATAGATGAATTTTATAAAAATTTGTTTATAATGTTGAGTATAGATCGGCCACATAGATTACATGGTTAAAAACATTTCAAAATAAACATTAACGGTCAAAATATAAAGTCATTGATGGAAATGCAGAGGGAAATTTACAAAAAACCCAATGGCATTCATCATAAGATGCCGCATTGACACCAATAACTTAAAAGACATCCGAATAAATACATTTTAGATACTCAACGTAAGGTATCATTATTTACCGAATGTCTATATATTTTAATCAAATATGAAAATAAAAACATAATTAAACATTAACGAATCTATGCAAGCATCTATACCCAACTTAAATTTAATGCATTTAAATAATTTATACAATAAATATTAATAAAAAAAAATGGAAATGATTTTTAGCAAACTCAAATGTATAAAAATTAAACATGAATAATTAATTTGAAAACTTAAAAGTCAGATAAAAGTTCATTTTAAAATTTAGGTTAGCTGAATATTAAAAGCTTGTCAAATCTTAATGAAAGTTCTTAATTACTTTTCAATTTTACAGTTCATGTCTTACAGTAGAAGAATCCCGGTTCCTGGTGCCAAAATGTCTCTATTTGAAAACCGGTCTGTTGTTCTGGAAGTGGCCTTAGCTAGTTCAATCCTGGTACTATTTGATTGCAGAACCCATATGATTTGGGGTCTGCAATAGTACCGTTCATAATTCATCAGTCATTTCATTTGAAATAAAAGAGAGTGACAAGTACGTCTTATCACGCCCCTCAAAAAAAATCAAGCAGGAACTGATTTTAATTTCAATATTTTTCCTTTTATACTGATCGTCCAGATTCACTGAACAATGGTTTCCTGTTCCAAATTTTCGTTACGGTCCGAGCCTTCATTGCTGCTTCTATTGGACATCTAATTTATTTTTGTTCTCTTATCTATATTTCATCTGACTTTTTTATATAAGAGCCACAAGGCTAGTTTGCTTTTCGTTTCATTTATAAAACAATCATTTCCATTTACTAAAATATTTTATCTTTAGATCTTGCACTTTTTTATAAAAAAGTACGTTCAAATACTTTTTTTATTTATTTAAAAAAGAAATACTTTTAAAGTTTTGCATCTGTGCGAATATATATATACATACATTGAACAACTCTTTAATTTTAGCTTTTAGTTTTTTATTTACGAACTTAAAAAAATTTTTTTATTCTAATTTTAAATTAATGTAATGGCATATACCGTTACAATATATATATTTGTGTTGTGCTAATCTTGTAGCACAGTTGATATGAGATGCATCATAATAAATTGCATTACATGTTGGTTCATTACATTTAATTTTATAAACTATTAGGAGAGCTTCGTTGCAGATAATTTATCTTTAGTACTGTTCAAAATTTGATTAAGATTAGGAAAGGTTCTAAAACTAATATTGAAATCATTTGAGCAGATTGTTTTCATTTTTTTAGATATATGTGGTGCAAAAGGAAGTCTAATCCATGGTTAATATTGTGTTCCTAGTATTTAAAGATGAAAAGAATTTTTTAAAAGTTTTATTTATATTAATATTATATCATGAATTAACAACTAAGCCTTTTATATAGTTTTCAATGTTGTCCTTTCTGTCTGGTTCAAACTTACATAATTTATAGTCTCTATACAAAAAACAGATAAAGCCAGCCAATTTATGCCAAATTGAAGTATAAGAATGTGGGTGAATTATAACATGAATGTTGATGGATTTTACAATCATTTTATAATTAATTTGTTAATTGAATATATATATCTAAAAACTTTATGCCATTTAATGTATCTTCATTTTCTATAGTTTAAATTAAAGAAATGAGATAATTCATCTTTTATATCAGTAATTATTTTTCTTCAGCATAGACAATAATATAGGTAAAATTGCAAAAGTTTTATGTCTCCATCTATTTAAAATGAATAATAATAAATACAATTAATCTAATAAAATAAAAGAATCAAAATCATTTTTACAATTTAATAATATTAAATGTTTCAATGAAGATAAAAGGAAAAGATTTGTTCTTTTATCTAATGAAGATTATAAAGTTTATGATCAAATTAAAATTTAAACATCAGTGATGAATATAATTTTAAAAGAAAAAAGATAAATTTATTGTTTCAATATTAAGGCATTATCAAATCAAAGCAATCAATAAATTTGAATATAAAAAAATTTATCCAATAGCGGCTATTCCTCCTAGAATTTTCAAAACTTAAAAATGCATAAAGAAAATCAACCTCTTAGACTTTTGATTTTGGAGGCACATATTTTTATAACACAGCTAAATTAATAGTAGAGTGGTTAATTACTCAAGTTGGTTTTAGAAAATTTGCTATAAAATCTTAATTTGAATGTGCACAAATATTAAATACACAAATATATAACCCTAACAATAAACTTGCTTCATTAGATGTAATGGAACTTTGTGATTCAGTATCACAACAATTATCTATTAGTATAATTCATGACATTGTAATTAATTTAAATTTTAATAAGCATAAAATATATTTTATTGTTGATGTTCTCAAATGGATGGATAAGGACATTATAGCTGTTTTCAATGTTGAATTTTATACAATGGAATATAGATAGTCTATGGGGTCTTCAACCTTTTCATACCTGCGGACCGGTAAAAGTAAGGATAAGATTTCGCGGACCAGCAGAAGTTTACAGATAAATTTTTATTTGGGGTGGGGGGGTGGGGTGAGAAATACGTTGTCAACACTGAGACAAAAGATAGACACCAAAGTTATTTTTTGTTTGTTTTTATTTTTTAAAAAAGGTAACAGAAATTGGTTTTAAAAATAAAAGTTTTAGTATTTTAACGGTATACAAATAAAGCCTAAAAAAAATATTGCCTTATAGGCCAACAAAAAGTGGGCGTATTTTTAAACAACAACAAAAAAAAAAGAAAACGAAACTTGAAAAAGTCAAAAGTTTTGATCTTACTATATTTTGGGGTGGTGGGGGTGTATTGAGAAATACTTTGCAAAAGTTAGAAACAGAACTTATTTTTTGGTTTTTATTTTTTTTAAAAAAAAAGGTAATAAAAATTGATTTCCAAAATAAAAAGTTAAAGCCAAAAAAAAAAAAAAATAGCCTTATAGCCAAACAAAAACACTAAAAATGAAATATTAAAAGAGAGAGTAGAAAAAATTTAAGAGATCAAAAAAAGTCACGTTACATTTTATTGTTTTAACAATGCTGACATGCAGCCGTGATTGGCTATCAAAAGACAACTGGAGTTTGTGTAATAAAAAACTTTCTACCCCCCCCCCCCCATAAACATCTGTGATAAATAGAAAAACAAATTAATTTATGTATGATTGATTAGATTTTGTGGTATTTTTGTTCTGTTTCTTTTTTTTTTAATAAATGTGATGAAAAAATAAATAAAAATTGTTCATATTAATTAAAAGTTTAAAATCTTATTATTTTGTTATTATAAGCTTTCTTGCAGTCTAGCTGCGGACCGACAGACAACTTCTGCGGCCCGGTAGTTGAAGACCACTGATCTATGAGCTATCATTAAGTGGAACAATTTGTAGTATAATTCTTAATCAATTTGAATTAGTAGTTATTCCAAAAAAGTTTGCTATGGCAACATCACCTTTGTATATGCACTATGTAGACGATTTTCTTATCTATGCTGAAGGCAAAACAATTATTCATATAAAGAATGAATTACCTCATTTATCTTCTTTAGTTTGGACTATAGAAAATGAAGATACATCAAATGGTGTAATGTTTTTAAATATGTATATTCAACATTCAAACTCACAAATTAATTATAAAATGATTATAAAATCTATCAACATTCGTGGTGTAATTCATCTGCATTCTTACACTCCAATTTCACATAAATTAGTTGGCTTAAAATGTTTTTTGTATAGAAATTATAAATTATGTAAGTTTGAAGCAGACAGAAAAGACAACTCTGATAATTATATAAAAGAATTAGACAATTCAGGATATAATATTAATATATTAAATAAAACTTAAAAATTCTACTCATCTTTAAATACTAGGAACACAATATTAATGCATGAACCAACCTTCGTTTTGTACCACATATATCTAAAAAGATGAAAACAATTTGCTCAAATGATTTCAATATTAGTTTTAGAACCCCTAATCTTAATTAAATTTTTAATAATACTAAAGATAAATTATCTGCAACCAAGCTCTCCAAATAATTTATAAAATTAAATGTAATAAATCAACATGTAATGCAATTTATTATGGTGAGTCTCATGTCTACTATGCTATAAGATTAGCACAACACAAATACATAAACTCGCTAAAACAGGCCCTAGTATTAAATCTATATTTTTATAACATAAAATGAAGTCTGGCCACAATTTTGATTCTCTTAATATAAAAATCATTAGCACTAAGTGCAACGATCAAAATATATATATAAAGAGGCATGGTTATTGCAAATAACATCAACACAATAATAGAAAGACTTGTGCATTACATTATCATGTAAATGATATATATATATATAAATTATTAACTTATAAATTCTATTTATATAAACTTATAGTAGTTATATGAATATGACTGGCCTGGTCAAAAACAATGGTTAGAAATAATATTTTATTAAATTTATAATCTTTCCAGAATAGTGTACTTTTATTTATTTATTTTTTTTATAAACAAAATATTTTTATAAAATTGCTATAAAAAGATTTGGAGAGATGAAATCATTCTGCAGCATACTTTAATTACTCTTAATCTTTATGGTATGATCACATAATCTAATCACTGTTAATGCATTTTGATAAATTATTTTTCATAATATCCTGAAATTATGTCAAATATTCTAAAGATTTATCCATAGCAGAAATATTATAGAATTAAATGCCTTTTCATAATCTACAAATCCGATGCAGAATAGAACTTTTATGCACTGCTCCTTTACACAACTTTTGATATCGAATGTGTTTTATCTTTTTAATATTAAGCTTATTCTTTTGACTGATTTGAGCCTGAATATCTCTTCAGACAATTTGTAATGAATTGAATAAATATCTTATATAATGGGGAGAAGACTAATAAGTTCATATTTCCTTTTTCACTTTCTTAAATATCAATATTATTTTAGTCCAGTTGTCTGGTAACTTCTTAATATTTAAAATTTTTATATAACTTTTCTTATAATTTGACTACTTCTTTATCAGCATATTTTCTCTCTTCATTTAGAATATTATTTCAGTTGAGTTGCTATGAATTATTTTATTTTCTTGTCTTTTTATTAAAATACAATTCTTTACAGATTTCTTCTTTACACTTACTAATCAATATATAATCATTAATTTTAGTTATTGTTCCACCATTTTTTATCATTGAAAAACTTTCAACTCAATACCAAGATGATATTTTATATCATTGATACTTTTATTCTCATTTATAACTTTTTTTGTCATTTCACAATTATATTTCTTTCTGTTATTATAATTCTTTTACACATTCATTTCCTCTATACTGTTTCTCTTATTAGTATATCTATTTTTACTAAAATATACTTTTACTGATTTCATTAAACTCTCAGCCATCGTCAAAATCTTTTAACATTTTACAACAGTTAAAAATTCTATTTTCAATTCATTAAAATATTTCTCAAAATCAGGGAATCATTTGATACTTTTGTCTTTCTTAATATACTTTGTTTCTTTAATTTTAACATTATTATATATCTTACATCTTATTAATTTGTGATCACTTTCTGTATTGAATCTATTAAGCACATTAAAGTCTTGAAATAGATATATATTATTAATCAAAATGTAACCCAACTTTTCTGTAAGTTTATTTTTGGTTACTTTTAGGTTCATTTCTCCTTCAAGTTTTTCTTTAAAAAAAATCATACTGATTTTTTTCTTTGATAATTTCTTAAATCTATTTCCATTTTTATTTCTGTCTCTATATTCAAATTCTCAGCACTTTATATTGCAATTATTTCCAATTCTAACTTTAAACTCACCAATGATAATAATTTTAAACATTATTGGTCAATTCAAAAAAATTCTATACATTGTTATAAAAGTCATCTCTTTGTATAAATGAGAACTAATTGGAGCATATATTCCAGAAAGTTGGCTGTTTAATCACTCTAGTACATTGCCAGATTCCACATTATTGTTCTTATATTTTTTATTAATTTCCAATATTTGGTCACATAAGAAAATACATATCTACTTTTCAAATCAAAATCTGACATTGTCCCATCTAATAAGAAATAGTTCTTCCATTTGATGCAAACTTATTTTATTTCAAAGTGACTTAGGCAATGATCAATGGCAATCTAAAAAATAACTCCTGAATTAAGATGATTACAATCTCCAGGAAAAGAAGTCAAATCCTTTTAATGATTACCATAAATAAGTTGTAAAAAATATTTATATATTGTAACGAGCACATACGATGTTACATTATTTTTTTATTAGTAAACATGAAAAAAATAAAAGTTCGCCAATAAAAACTTTTTTTTAAGAATTAAAAATTGGAAAAAAAAAATCATCTTAAACTCATATATATATAAAATCGCACAGATAAAAAAAAAAAATTATTAAAATAAAACTTTATTAAAAATAGAAAAACTAAATCTTTCAACAAAAAGATTTAGAGATAAAAATATATCTTTAAGTTTGGAAAACACATTAATTAATCAGAAAATGGAAATGATTGTTTTAATTAGTTAAATATAAACTAGCCCTTGGGCATTTAAAGGTATAAGCAACGGTCAGATAGGAAAACAATAGAAACTAATGGCCAATGAAAAAGATCCATAGGGGAATCGGACCTCAATGGAAGGATCATCATCGATGATGTAATGTTCATTGGATCCTAGAGTTACATATAAAAGAAAAAGTTTGATAATAAAATTTTTTTAGTGAGTCAAGAAAATTGAAGAGAAGACGGAAATGTATTAAGTCAGAGAGTTGGCGGTGAAGGGATTGAAAGATGCACTTTCAATTCCTTCAGTGGTTATAAAAAAAGAGAAAAGAAATGAAACATCGTTTTTTCTATACTGAGGACAACAGGATCATCGAGGGATTTTAACGCTGGATTCCAAACGGCAAGTAACGGATAACCAATGAACATTTCTAAAATAGTAAGCATGTTAGAACTTAAATGAATATTAATTTGGAAACACTAAGAACTTTAAAATATAAACTTTCCCAGTATTTAAAAAATAGAAATAGAATCCTATCTGACCAAACTAAATTCTTCATTAATTCTTTTTATTTGATGTATTTCTTTTTTTTTAAAAAAAAATCATTTCCATTTTTTTTTTTTTGTTCTTTAAGTTTTATTTATGATTTTTGTTTTGCAATAAATTAAATTATATAAATGTTAAATTTAAGTCTGGCGTGAATGGCTATATAGATTTGTAAAGTTATATTAGGGGAGGGTAATCTTAGGTTACTTGTTTCGTAGTTAAATTAGGTCAATGGAGTGGATATATTGGTGTAATTAGTAGATGTAGTACGAGATTTGCTTAGGGCAGAATCGCTGTAAACGCCACACACTTCCGTTTTGCCTATGGATGGGATTGTAGGTCGGCAAAAAGGACCGCCGTCCCTTCCTATGGAGTTTTCTTTTTTATTGTTCTTCTTGCCTTACAGACGTCACATTACTGTTCTGGGCAAGAAACAATTTCTTCCCATAACCCTGCTGTTCAGAGATACATTCCTGACAGTATGATTTTTGTGTTGCCATATTCGTGTTACATTGAATATATCAATATATCAGATGGATTGACGCTGGTTTGACTGTGAACTTTTGGCCTAAAGTTAAATAAGGATAGAATATTTTCTTTTCAAATGCAAATCTATGTAGTCTATTCATACTTGACACTAAATACAAATGCATTAAATTTAAGTTGGGTATGGCCGTTGCATGGATTCGTTAGCGGTTAATTATGTTGTGGTTTTCATATTCGGTTAGAATATATAAGTCATCGATGTCACTGCGGCATCTTATGATGAATGCTATCGGGTTTCTTGTATTCCCTCGGCAATTGACATTATCAATGACTTTGTATTTTGATCGGTTATGTTTATTTCGAGATGTTTTTAACCATGGAATCTATGCAGCCGATCGATACTCAACATTATAAAACGAACCTTTATAAATCCATCTGCGAACTTATAAAAATTAAAAATGTAAATTAAAATCAAAGTTAAAAATGTAAGTTAAATTTTAAAATGTAAACTGATACTAAAATAATTTTAAATATTATATATGTGCGTAAATAAATGTTTGTGTGTATAACTACTGACAGTGGCCTATTTTATTCTTTTTTTAAAAAATATTCTTAGATAAGAATTTATTGTAAAAATATAAATCTCTGCTGTTCCATTGAGATAGTGACAATGGGATAACGACCGGAATCAACCAATATAAAATAAATATTTTTTTTTTGAACTTACGTATCTGCCTACTATATAAATTTTCTAGGTTCAAATACCTAGTGGCGCCCTGTAGTGAGAGATTACATTAAGCTCCTCCGGATCATTATAACTGGCTTCACAACGTGAGCCGATTTTTGATAAACCACGAGAGCCCTGAACAAATTTCTTTTTTCAAAATGAAATATTTTTATCTGTTTACATAAAGTCGTATACTTTAAATCTTATAAAAGCGCTGCCAGAAAGAAATTGCACATATATTAAACACGAGAAAGTTTAAATAATTTTAAATTGTACTTTGTTAAAAAGAAAGTCAAAAGTTGCAATTAATATGTTTTTTTTTTGTTAATATATATTATGCTTTAACGTGTATAGGCGTGCACAGCCACATAAGTTTATGATCAAAATGTTGTACCTTACGATGAGTACCTTTGGGATTACTTCAGTGTAACCCTATGTATGCATTTCAATCGGTCATAAATAAGTTGGTGGTATTTATAATTGTGCTGCAAATATACACGTTTAAACCCATTATTTTTAAAACATATTTAACTCAATGCAACCTTCTTAAATAAATAATTTATAAAATTTGCTTGTCATGCCGTGTGTAAAAATAAAATGTATAAGAAAATAGAATTCTTCAGGGGAGGAGGCGTAGATGTAAATGGTCCTTAGGAAAGCGATAGTAAACATTTTTTTGTGTGTGTATATAGTCTTTATACTAACCGAATGTTTTGTAAATTTTGTTAATCGTGTACTGTAATTACTGACCCTAAGTAAAATATTTTTTTTTGTTCATTTTTTTTTTAAGCAAGTTTACTGATATGTAACGAGCACATACGACGTTACATTATTTTTTTTGTTAGTAAACATGAAAAAAATAAAAGTTCGCCAATAAAAACTTTTTTTTAAGAATTAAAAATTGGAAAAAAAAAAAAAATCTTAAACTCGTATATATATAAAATCGCACAGATAAAAAAAAATTTATTAAAATAAAACTTTATTAAAAATAGAAAAACTAAATCTTTCAACAAAAAGATTTAGAGATAAAAATATATCTTTAAGTTTGGAAAACACATTAATTAATCAGAAAATGGAAATGATTGTTTTAATTAGTTAAATATAAACTAGCCCTTGGGCATTTAAAGGTATAAGCAACGGTCAGATAGGAAAACAATAGAAACTAATGGTCAATGAAAGAGATCCATAGGGGAATCGGAACCTCAACGAAAGGATCATCATCATCGATGATGTAATGTCCATTGGATCCTAGAGTTACATATAAAAGAAAAAGTTTGATAATAAAATTTTTTAGTGAGTCAAGAAAATTGAAGAGAAGATGGAAATGTATTAAGTCGGAGAGTTGGAGGTGAAGGGATTGAAAGACGCACTTTCAATTCCTTCAGTGGTTATAAAAAAAGAGAAAAGAAATGAAACATCGTTTTTTCTATACTAAGGACAACAGGATCATCGAGGGATTTTAACGCTAGATTCCAAACGGCAAGTAACGGATAACCAATGAACATTTCTAAAATAGTAAGCACGTTAGAACTTAAATGAATATTAATTTGGAAACACTAAGAACTTTAAAATATAAACTTTCCCAGTATTTAAAAAATAGAAATAGAATCCTATCTGACCAAACTAAATTCTTCATTAATTCTTTTTATTTGATGTATTTCTTTTTTTTTTAAAAAAATCATTTCCATTTATTTTTTTTTTGTTCTTTAAGTTTTATTTATGATTTTTGTTTTGCGATAAATTAAATTATATAAATGTTAAATTTAAGTCCGGCGTGAATGGCTATATAGATTTGTAAAGTTATTAGGGGAGGGTAATCTTAGGTTACTTGTTTCGTAGTTAAATTAGGTCAATGGATTGGATATATTGGTGTAATTAGTAGATGTAGTACGAGATTTGCTTAGGGCAGAATCGCTGTATATGCCACACACTTCCGTTTTGCCTATGGATGGGATTGTAAGTCGGCAAAAAGGACCGCCATCCCTTCCTATGGAGTTTTCTTTTTTATTGTTCTTCTTGCCTTACAGACGTCACATTCCTGTTCTGGGCAAGAAACAATTTCTTCCCTTAACCCTGCTGTTCAGAGATACATTCCTGACAGTATGATTTTTGTGTTGCCGTATTCGTGTTACATTGAATACATCAATATATCAGATGGATTGACGCTGGTTTGACTGCGAACTTTTGGCCTAAGGTTAAATAAGGATAGAATATTTTCTTTTCAAATGCAAATCTATGTAGTCTATTCATACTTGACACTAAATACAAATGCATTAAATTTAAGTTGGGTATGGCCGTTGCATGGATTCGTTAGCAGTTAATTATGTTGTGGTTTTCATATTCGGTTAGAATATATAAGTCATCGATGTCACTGCGGCATCTTATGATGAATGCTATCGGGTTTCTTGTATTCCCTCGGCAATTGACGTTATCAATGACTTTGTATTTTGATCGGTTATGTTTATTTCGAGATGTTTTTAACCATGGAATCTATGCAGCCGATCGGTACTCAACATTATAAAACAAACCTTTATAAATCCATCTGCGAACTTATAAAAATTAAAAATGTAAATTTAGAAAAATTAAAAATGTAAATTAAAATCAAAGTTAAAAATGTAAACTGATACTAAAATAATTTTAAATATTATATATGTGCGTAAATAAATGTTTGTGTGTATAATTGCTGGCAGTGGCCTATTTTATTCTTTTTTTTTAAAAATATTCTTAGATAAGAATTTATTGTAAAAATATAAATGTCTGCTGTTCCATTGAGCTAGTGACAATGGGCTAACGACCGGAATCAACCAATATAAAATAAATATTTTTTTTTGAACTTACGTATCTGCCTACTATATAAATTTTCTAGGTTCAAATGCCTAGTGGCGCCCTGTAGTACAGATTACATTAAGCTCCTTCTCTGGATCGTTATAATATACAATTAAATATAAATCCAACCAATGAGTCAATCAGTAACATCATAGTTTTTATTATCTTTGGTAAAATAAAAGCCAATAAATTCACCAATACTGATCCCTACAAATTGGTTAGAAGCCTATATAAAAAGATGCATTATATAATTATAGAAAAGACAAAAATATATAGGGTGAAAATCAGTCACTTTAAGATCTCATACAAAAATCTTTCACTTAGTAGCAAATATCTTATTACAGTTCATTTTATATTGTCTTACATCTGCTATTAGCACGACCCTGATTTTGTTCTTTTGAATCACTATTCATATAATTCAATTGTGGAATTTTGCAAAAGTTTAGGTGAATTATTCATTATCTTTTCTATAATTCAAAAGATATTTATATTTTGTACCATATATATCATTCCAGTAAATATGGCAGCAAGATTAACTTAACTTATGTCAGTTTTATTTTTCATATATTTTAGTCCTAGTTGAGCTTTTCTCAATTGTTTTTGTTCTGCCATGTTTTTTATTTCACTTGACACATCATTTCATAAAATTAAGCAACAACAAATTGCTAATGATAAATAAAATTTTAATAAAATACTTTTGAGAAAATTTACTAATTAACTATTCAGTGCAGAAAATGAAGAGCTGGGATTTTCTTAAATTTTGCCCCAGAAAAGCCTTCAAATTTGTATATATCTTCTTTAATTTTTGGCTTTTATTTTTTTATTGTAAAAGTGTATGACTCATTTTCTCCAAAACTGAATGTAATTTCACACTTATATCCATTGTATATGTCCTTTTACAAAAAGAGAGCACATTTTACTCTAAATAAGTATATCCTTCCTCCTTTTTATTACTATTATTTTTACAAATTTATTATGTTTTGCTTTTTTAAAATACAAATTCGCCATATGCAAAGTATCTAAAATTTTGTTTTTACAATATTTAAATACCATTTTTATATAAATATCTTTCTACATTCTAGAAAATGTTGAAACTCTAAAGTAAGGTGAATCACTATTATATATATTATTACTCCCCCTCCCCAAAGAGATGTAAACATTTTCTTTAATCAATCACTTTTACTTTTTCAAAAAGCACTTCAAGTTTTCAACAGTAATTATAATAATATATTATCACTTGCATGGAAGTGATCATTTATAATTTTACTGATAGAAATAATAAATTATGAAGAAATTCTAATAATTAAAATTTTTACTTTGGTGTAAACAGTATAAGTATATGTTTGGTAATAATCTACATTTGTTTATCATAATCTAATTGCCTATATAAAGCAAACTATAGTATACAGTTTATTCATTTACTTAATTAAAATTACATTGATTAAACTAAATATATATTATTAAAAAAAAGAAAATTCCAAAACTGAAATTTTTCTATTCACTATTTAATTTCTTTCAATATTATTTTAAAGAGTTAGGTGACTTTTAAAAGCTCATATTTGTAATATAACATTACAATTTAAGCTTTCTCTTTTATTAAATTAAATACTTATGCAATACATTATAAAAACATATTGTTCAAACTATTAATTTGATAAAATATTATAAGTGCATTTTTTTTTTATAGCAAACACCTATTCTGCAACCAACATGCAATAAAATCTTAAATGATATTACTCAGGCTTTAAATCACATTTTATACATTCCTGAATATATAATCTTTAAATTTAATGGAGTTCAAACAATATTATTTATAAAATTATATGACCAACTGGGCTTGAATGAATGTGGTAATTTCTAACTTAATATAGAATGATTAACAATAATTTATTGTGAATTGATATTTGATAAAAAGATTTACTCATAAAATAAGGCAGTATTTAAACATTTGAAAAACTAAGTCAGTTTAGTTGGACTGAGAAACGTTTTGATTATTAGTAATACATTTAGAAGTCATATATATTTTCTCATCCCTTTCAAGATCTGCAATCATTTGTTTGAATTTCCTGTGATAAAGGCAAAATATCATTAGATTGAAGCTCATCTCTGACACTTATAAGTGCAAACATCACACAACCTCCTAATTAACGACAATTTGATTGTTATCATGTATTAATGTAAGGTGTGTGAGCCATTAATTATGCGAGTTGTGACTCCATTATATTAAAAATATTAATTCAATAAAATGTAATGTTTTTAAAATAATTAAATAATCTTAAATATAGTTATGGTATTATTGAAAGTCTTGAATAAACATATTATGTTTTAATCTAAAGTGCAGTTTGAATTTTAATAGGATAGAGAAAAGAAATGCAACTAGAGCAATGAAAGAAAATAAATTTGCCATTTAAAAAATAGTCTATGATTTTGAAAAGACATTTGAAAAATTGAATAGGTTTATTTTGTAGAATATATTGAAAAAGATATAGATTGGTGAGACATTTATTAGATTAAATAGTATTCTAGAAAGACATAAAATGTACAAAGTAGTATAAAACATTGATATTATTTATTTATATATATTATTTATATTAGATGTGTTAGATAAGGTTGAAATAAGCATGGAAATAGAAAACATACTATATCAGATCTCACGATGAAATGCTAGTACTTGCAGATAATGAAAACAGACAAAACTAAAATGAAAGCTAAAAAAAGGATACCCACACACATAAAGAGAAAGAATAATTTCATGGGAAAAAAAAGATAAAGTAGATTAGTATAGCTAATTATCTGAAAAGGTGATTAGCTACTGATGAAAGTAATTGCAAGGACTAAAATAGATTTTCATTAAAAGTATGAATCAATTATGGTGCATTGAAATCAGATCTAAGAAAGATGGATTTTAAATATTTGGAATATAATTTTATATACATCATAAATATGTATAATTAAAGAAAGTGAGCAAAAAAAGATTGGAGACTTTAAAGACATTGATGTGAAGATAAAGTAAAATAGTAGTAACTTTCTCTCTACAGTATTGTCACCTGCCAGAAGGTTAATGCTTTTAAATCTCTATCTAATACCTACTCATCCAATATCGCCAGATTATGGCTGTCATCAATGAGCCTTGGATCTGAGAGCAATGCATCTAGATCATTGTATTTAATGTATCTAACCAGCAATTGCCTTTTACCTATCTAGTTAAACTATAAAACAATGGGCAAAGACAAAAATGTTTTCAATTCAATCTCATTTGTCTATAAGTCATACAGATATGAACCTAATTCAATATCTACATATTTTGCCATCTTTGGTTTTTTTGATAATCATAGTTATCAATATCCTTTAACTAAGATTGATGTTAAACCATTAAAACATCATGACTAATCTTTTCCTTGCACAAGCTATTAAAATAATAACAATTCTCCCTATAGAAGGTATAATAATTAATAGATTCTAGAAGGTTTGTATATTTAAATCTCTATCTAATGTCAACTCAATCAATATTTCCAGAGTAGTTTTCTATTTTCTAGCTTATGGCTATCATCAATGAGGAGCCTTAGATCTGAAAGCAATGCACCTAAACCTTTGAATCTAATGCATCCCTCCAACAACTATTACAGCTTACACTAAATGGCATTATTGTATGAAAAGAGTTGCTATTATTTTAATAGCTTGTGCAAGAAAAAGAAATGGTGGTCATGTGATGTTTTAATGGTTTGAGAAAAAGGTAAGTTGTAAAGATAAGATTAAAAATTTAAAAAGATAGGAAAAAAATATTTTCTAAAAACATTTTGAAAAGAAGGATTATAATTGGGCATATAATTAAAAACAAATGATAAACTTGAAAGAAAATGTAAAAAAAAAAAATAAAAAAGTATGTGATCTTAAGAATGGCAATGAAAATCTTTCTTCTGACAAATATGATAATTATGAAAAAATAGAAAAATATAATTTATGTTTCTCAATTCAGCACACAAAAATCAATAAATATTCCACAAGATAATAATAATTGTGTTACTGAATACTAGAGAAATTTATTCCAAAAGATTAGCAGCACTGCTACAGAAAAGATGCATAGTCTTTTAATAAAGTTCTGAAGTTGGCAGAAAACAACTTTCACTGTGCTCCTATTTTTATTTTGCATATCCCTCTAATTTACTGCTTAAACTTTTAACAAAAAAATTTTTTTTGGTCTAACAGCTGATAAATATTCTTAAGATTGTTCTAGTAACACAAAACATAAACCTTTTATCAACATTCCTTATATGATCAAAATTTCTTATGCATTAGCTCTCCAATGTCCCATCACATAAAACTACCATATAACTTTTTTTTAAAATTTTCATTCATAACAAAATTTAGTTGGGCCAATTTTTAACGAATAACAGATAAATGCCCCAAAATAATCAAGATTTTTATACCAGAATTCACCCTCTTGAAATAACAAAGAGATAGCAAAACAATTACCAAACCTTTGAATATACACAAGTATATTTATTAACACACTAAAAAACCTCATGATACTTACTGTCATTTTAACAATGTCTGCTAAAAAAAATTATTTACTGTGTATTCATCGAGTCAAATTTCTTAATGTTTTATTTTACTCAACTTTATTACAATTTTATAAACAACAACTTGTAACTTATTTATTGATTGATGAAATCAATATTAATGGATTATAATCAGTATTTTTTTCCCAAATAAAAATTATCAGAATGGATTTCAACAATAGTTTTTAGAAGACTTTGTTATATTCTTCCCTTTCTGGATGTGATGACAAAGAATTTACTACTATAAAAGCACATCTTCATTGAACTAGGATTGTGAAATGAGTGAAATATAATAGACCTTACAAAATTTTTTTATGGCAAACTTGACCATTATTTTCATTAGAAAATCAGATTTCTTTACATTACAAAAGTTAACTTCAAATCACTCTAAAAAGATATACTATACATTGTTTTCATTGTGAGGATTTTAATTAACAATGAAATACAACAGAGAACTATAATTAGGAAAGGTATCAAAATCATTCAGAAAAAAAAATTGCAGCAGGAATTAAATTCAATATTATGAAGATGTCAAACAGATTAAAAAACCAGAATGTAACTTGTGATTAGTAAATTGGTTTAGATCAGCGTTTCCCAACCTTTTTTGGCTCGCGTACCACTTGGTAGTACATCACGCTAAATTGTACCACTTCGTAAAAATGATTATATTTCGTGAAATTTGTTATTGCGAGTGTGTTATTTTATTTGCATTATAAATATTATAGGGTGATCATGTATGTATTCACATCTCATAATGAGACAAGTTACATTGAAACACACCTAAACGTCACACCAGATTATAAACTCACTGAAATTATAAACTCACTGTAACATATTTATATGTATGTGTTTGTTCAAAGTTTCATATTTTTTCCAAAATAATTTATTAAAGATTACATTATTACATTAAAGGTTATTTGGTACATATTTTGTTCAAAGTGTTTTCTCATTCCTTCATTTGTTTTTTCCTAATTTGAGTCTGTTTTCTCTTTTTTGGAGCATCTTGCTATTGGTTGGGCCATGGAGAGGATAAATCCAGCATGTCCCAAGTCATGGTAAAAATAACCTCAGGGGTTATCAGGTTATCTCTTGTTCTTGTTTTCTTTATATTGTTCAGCATGAAGTTAATAGGATTAAAATTTTGATGATTAAATACTAGCTTACATCTAGTAATCCACAATAGATGATCAAGAATTAATGAGAGTCTAATTTCTGGGTATGATCCTTTTCTGATACATTCTTTCAAATTAAATAATTTAGATTGATTTGCCTTGATCCCACTCATTATTTATCTACTATTTTGTCATATTTCGTTTACTAATAAATGGTTTTAATAAAAACCCAAAATTATAAAAAACCAATTAGTATATTTTCTTATCATAATCAAATATTTTTATAAAATAAATTTAATGAGATCTTTGTGCTTGTTTCGAACAACATAATTTTTTGAAATTTGGTTCAAAAGATGCGAGGTATACCCTTAAGTCTACAGCTGCGTTCAATCTGTTTCGATACTTATTTTTTAAAAAAATATATGAAGAAAAAACTCTTTCTACTAATTCCGTACTAGTAAACGATAATAATAATTTAAGAGCTTTCTCAGAAAGTTGTTCATATTCTTTAATGTTTAACCAAAAATTAATTAGATTGTGTCGTTTGAATTCTACTTGTAAAGTTCTGTCACATGATAATTCTATTAAATTTTCTTTATCCTTTATTGATAATGTTGTAGCTTTTTCTAAATTTTATGCGTAGAAGGGGTTTGAAATCCAATTATCATTTGTGTTTTCAGGTTTTGGAAAATATTCCATGAAAGACAATTTTAATCCTGTTAAATGTGCTATTATATTTTCTCGTATATCTTGAGACAGACTAACCTTATTTTCAAACAAAAAAATATAGAGAGTTTCGAATACTTCCAGTTGATTGTTTTCGATACTTATATATATTACTGTTTCCAAAAATCTAATTTCTTAATCATACTTTCACTTTTATCATTAACATTAAAGATCGTTATCGACTGTACATATTATCAACTTTACTGTATAATATTATTAATTAAAATAATTTTTATGAATTATAGGAAAAAACGTTTCTATATTTTTATGATTTAATTTTTTTTTTTTATGTCCGCCATTATTGTTTATTTTTCATGTACTACCAACCAGCAGCTCACATACCACCAGTGGTACGCGTACCACAGGTTGGGAAACACTGGTTTAGATAATCATTATAAAACCAATCTTTAACTTTTTGTTCTTTTTTGTTTATTTTTCTCATTTCTGGATTTCATGAGTGCTTATTAAAGATGAATAAAGAACACTTTGATTTTAATGCATACAAAACATTTCAATCTATATATAAATCATAAATAGTTATGCTTAATAAAAGATATTTATATCAACATTTTTCTATTATTTGAGATTTTTTTCTTTCTTATACTTAATATATAGGGTATATAAGCACAGATTTTCACATGACCCACCACTCTCCACACTATCTCATAACACTGATACATCTGAACACATATATGTTGAAAAGATAAAATAATCACCAATATATGTATTTCATGCTAAACCAGCAATCATCAGTTGGTCCAGATTACCATCTCTATACACATATGCTATAAATGCTCAGATATATATTAAGAGAGCCAAACCTCATACTTTAATGGACCAGCTTCAATCTACACCACATTCCAACCATCCATCCAATTGAAAATCTGATGATGGAATGCTCAAAGGCCACCCTGAGGCCAAGATTCTTGTCACACCCATGATGACCTAAGATCTGCTGATAATTATACAGTTAATTCTCAATTTCTACTCACATAATCCATTCAATCACTTTTTTGCATAAGTTGATTTTTATTAACATCAGATTTTGTTTTTAGCTGTACATTTGCCATTAGTATTAAGAATGGAATATGAAAATAATTTTTCAATAAATGAAGATAGTTCAATATATCACAAGAAAAATCCACACAGCATGAGACAAATGAAATCTGAGATCTGCATTGATTTGCAATAACAAGTTAAAAATATTTTAGACTTTATAAATATATTAAGTATTGCTTACACAAACCAGGTTATTCTATATGTATATATGTGTGGATGATGTATTATGATGTAAATTCAAGAGTTCAATAATTTTATGATGCAGCGTTAAGTAAATACTAAAATAAACTGAAAATAGAGTGGCAAACAATAACAAATCTCTATAGATGGTGAACAAGTGTTATTATTTGGCTGCTTTATATTCATTGCCTGTTTATATCATTTTCATTCAGGTTAAGAACATACATATACCAGAAATGCAGACAAATTGAATGTCTCAAAATAATTCAATATACTAATATCTGTGAGGGGGGAGGGTTAAAAACACCAGATAATATTTATTACTATTAATAAAAAAAATATTGTTTATAGAAACTATTTTATGCATTTAATCCATATGTGAAAACCTAATTTAATCTTTATATTTATGCACATATCACAGCACTCTTTATAAAAATAAAAATTCAAGAACCTATTTATTTGAAATCCAAATGGCAGTCATAAACTGAAATCACTGGCTCTAAAAGTATAGTTGTAGACAATTTAATATTCAAACAATTCAAATTGGATGACTTTTAACTATAAATTTATTTTTAAAATCCAAGGAAATGAAAGCTAGCCAAATAGCAGTCATTAAAAAAGGAACAACATTTCTTACAATAAAAAAGTTTTATTTATCAATGACTAAATCCTCTAGTAGCAGATGTTTCCACAGACTGATCTCTACACATGTTTACGAAAACACATTAACTTTGGTCTGCTGTGTTCATATGGAAAGTTAAGAATTCATTTTCTTCAAAGTTCTTGTATTTTAATGTCTGTCTAAATATTTCTGCCAATAAAGCATTTATACAGTATTATAATAATTTATTCAAAATCCATCAGTCAACATTAGGAGCATTCTTTTCAAACATACATTTATTCATTTTTTTTTTCTTCCAGAACAAGAATGAATAAATTGAAAACTTAAATTAGGTCATAGACTTGTCATTAAAGTAATATTTGAGATAAAAATTAAACAGCAATCAATTAATATATTTACCTATATAATTCCTATAAACAATAATAAAAAAATTATTTTTATTTTATTTTGCCATAATCTATCTACACAGTAGACTTCTTGAAAGTGCATCCTTGGAAAAGATATTCTTATATATACACATACACCCATATACACACATACACATAAGAACACATGTTTAAAAATACAATAATTTTTGTTTTATTTATAATAATTAACCATTAAAATTTATATGAATCTGTGTGAATCAAATTAATTTTTTGACTTTAATAATAATAAACAGCCACTCACAAACAAATATGGATATTTCAATATAAAAAAACTACTGTAGAAACAGTCTGTGAAACATAAATATGTCCACATATAGAAAATGTTGGTTCATTTTTCTGCTAACTTGATATTTTTCTTTGTTGTCTTTTAGTTTTCTCAGCAGAAAAACTTTCTAAAATACTTCAACATCACTTGTAAGCTTTCCAAGATATTATATTCTTTGATATATCTTCACAATGGAAACAAGTGTCATTGTTTTTCTTTAGAATGTGTTTCAGGTAATCCTTATAATTTAGATAGAACCTATCTCTTCTATGAAACCCATGCTCAAGTCCACCATAAAACAATTTTTTAGAAAATCTTTTATTGTTCATTCATTTTATAAGTCCAATTCAACAAAGATATGATTTTACAATAACAAACTCAATAGTATCACATTCAGCAAGCTGAAAGATATTAATTAGTTTTATGATCTTGTCACTATATCTCTAAATGAAACTTTTCTAATAGCTTTATATTGCACTGGTAAGGTGCCCAAGTTTCACTTCCATAAAATAAATTAGATAAAATAATAGCTAATATAGTCATATCCTAAATCAGGATCCATATTTATATACAGATAAATAAATATTGTAATGTTTTTAAAAGTATTCTTATGACATTGAGAAATATAACAGTTTTACTCACACATATTCTTTCAAATCTTTTATGCTTTGTTTTAATTACAAATTTATTCTTCAAATTAATAATATTTTTGGGAAAATAAAATTTTTACTTAAACTAAATAGCTTTCAATATTTGTAATTCCAATTCTTAAAAAAAATTATTTGGGGTAAAAGCAAAAATAAATAAAAAGAAAAAAGTAATCAATACAGTTTTGAAAAATCCCCTCAGATTGTATGTAGATAAATTGATTTTAACAAAATAACAAACTACAAATAAAACTAATTATGGAACAAATATTATTAATATGAGTTTGAAAAATATAAAGTGAACTGTCTCAGTAGGACATAATTTATATTGTTATGAAAAAAATGACATTATAAAAAATATTATTATTAAAGTAATAGGACTTCTGAGAAAAGAGATTAGGAATCTAAAAAAAATCATGCAACAAATTCAATAAAAATGCTAATAACCCGATTATTACAATAATTCAATCAAATAACATTATCTCTATATAATAGTGAATAAAATATAAATCATTCAAAAGTGTTATTATTTTCAACTTTTAAAATTAAAAATAAAAAGACTGACAGCTAGAGAGAGCAGCAGAAACTAAAAAATTATTAAAGTAGTAGTAATAAAAATAATGTTTTAGAATGATTTACAGTACTTTTTGGTAATAAAAGAGGAGGGAACTGACTTTTCTTTAGTAATATAAAACGATAAATTTATCTCATTTACATTAACCTTTTAGATAATTGTAAAGAGAAAGTGTAGCTAGTAAAGTAAAAAAAAAAAAAAACTAAATTAAATTATGGTTGACAAGTTCTTTTTTTTTCTTTCATCAAATTTAAATTATCGAGTGAATAAAAGAAGACAGGATTGCCGAAGTTAAGATCACAAAAGAGGTTAACCTTTTTTCTTTTTACTTGGGATCTGTTAAAAACAATATTACTTAGATTAAGATGCCGTTAGATTACTACTCACTAGAGATAAAGATTACATTATCTTACAAAAGTATTTTTGTTTTATGATTAGAACTTAGGCTTTCATCTGACCAACTCACATCATTGTAGGACTTTTATTCTCCAGCTACGAATAATTATAACAGCTTTAAAGTTAGTAGAGGATTACTCAATGCTTTTAAACAATATTTAAATTCAGAAAAATTATTATGCAGGGTTTTTTCTTTTCTTAATATCTCTTTTCTGTCCCCTTCCCGCTATAATGTTATATTACAAATATTTATTAGGGACAGCAGTGATATGTCATTCCCATCTGGAGACATCATAAATATAAACTTTTATGAATAAACTCAATGTCATTCATATCATTACCAGGAAATATATATAAATACACCAATATTAATAATAAAATAGCATTTAAGCAGTTAAGTCAGGACAAAAACCACTCCAGCAGCTTTTAAAATGAATTGTGAAGGAGAAAATGACCTTAAAAAAAAAAAAGAAATTCTATATCATTTTGGAATCTGAAAAGCTTTACTAACTCAGAATCGAGCTCCAAATCATGGCATGAAAGATAGATAGTATTTTACAAGAGTCTTCCATATAATATATAAATACGCATACTGTTTTAAAATTAAAATATTATATAATCAATAGTTGTGTTTTTTTTTTTTAAAGACACAACACATGCACACATATATAATATTAAGAAATAAATATCTAATTACAATCATCCCTAAATATACAAAAGTCAAGTATTGTCAATTAATACATGTTTTAACAGTGTATAATTATTTGTTCATGGTACTAAAATAACAAATGATTTTTTCTTTCTAGTTCGCTTTTAGTTAAACTGAATACTTTTTGTTAAAGTTCACATAGTAATGCGGAATGTCATAATGCTATAGAAGATTTCATACGATTCTTTATTAAAACATTTTACATTATTTTAAGTTTAAATAATCGCATAGTTTTGAACTTAAAAATGAAGCAGTTCTTTTCATTTTCAGTTATTTTCAAAAGTCAGCTGGGAATTTTAAAAGGAATAAAACAAAAACAAAACTTTATTTTTAAATTCAAAACTATGAACCTATTTAGCTTAACCAGAGACCCAGGTGTTCTTAGAAATTCTATGGAATCTTGCTTAACATTCCACATCATTCAAACAATATACGTGTAAAAATACTGCATAATACAGAATTATGAGAAATTGTAAACATTGATACAAAAACCATTATAAATAATATTAACATTATTTTAATGTATGTGTATATATATTTGTGCATTTATTAAAAAAAAATGTAATCATTAATAATAATATGCAAATACATAATATATTATTACAGTAGTGCACTTTGAAAAAAGTAAACATTTCCCTATATCTTTTTTTTTAATTATCTATTTCTTATCTAGCATTCAGGGTATTTTAATCTTTCGTAGTAATGGTAAACAATTTAAAATGAAGAAACTCCCTCATGCATGCTAATTTATAAATAGTAGACATACTACATATATGATATTTTAATTTAGTCTATATCTAAAGTATATGAATAATAATCTAATAATAATGATAATTCAAGTATTTATTGAAAAATTTTATTTGTTAAAGAGCAATGGTTAAAAATATAACATTTGTAAATTAAGTTTATATGTTATATAATTTACTATTACTATAATTTGACTTTCAAAAGCCCAAAGTACTTTCTCTCATATATTTGGTAGCAGCTTGTAGGAAAGGTTTCATTGCATAGTAATTACCCCATTCACTTGTCATATCCACTGGTATATAAAAAAAAATATGGATTTTTTTTTTCATTTTTCAAACTAGTTTAAGATTTTTATTCAAGTGACAAGCCCATAAATGAGTAAAACCAGAAAATTATAGTTTTTGGTTGCCCTTTTCTTTTAGTGTTTAAAGCTTGTTTTATCTTTCATATATGTACATATATATTGTAAATCCAACCCCCCCTCCCCAAATAATCAGCACATGTATAATTATCACATACACCAATTTATTTTTTATATGAAATCTCTTAATATATTTCATTTTTTGTATAACATCAAGTTAACTTGTTCTGACCAAAATTTTTTCATTCAAATACGATTTTATATTTATTTATCAATAAAAGGCACTATCAATCTGACATGTATATCCATTTAAGAATCCACTGCCTCTGTACCTGCTTCACTTACATAAATATTATTATTTTTAAATATTAATTATCTATATAATGACCAAGAATATTTTTTAAAAATTTCGAAAACCTATTCTTTCTTATTCATACTTTTATTTTTTCAATATAAAAAAAAATACTTATTCTACATTAAATTGTATTATAAACAATAAGCTCATTAGTCCACAATACAGCACAAAATTTTTATTCAAATTAAAATTCCTTGTTTCTGTTCCTACATAATCTATTTACTTTATTTTAACAATTATCATCTAACAGAAAACTTTCACAATTCCACTATCCTTTTCTTCACATTCTATCTATCTCTTTTCACACAGTTATATAATATCTAGTCTCTTTATCTACTGTTAGTTTCTCAAACTTTTCTAGTTGATTCACTGTTATAATATTCCATATTATATTTTCATTAAGGTACATTTAAAAGTATCCATGTTATAACAGACTTATTTAGGGATTCTTAGTATTGTTTAATAAAATTTTATCTTTGCTTTTTCCAAGAAAATATCAAAATTTTAATAATATTGCATTTTTTTATAATAAAATACAAACAATTAAAAAAAAAACAACTTTCAGTTTATAAAAAAAATGTTTACATATAGTTTATCAGAAAAAAAAAATTGCTGTTAATTGAAAGGAAACTCTTTGATTTATCTTGGAGGTCTTAAAGGAACCAAGCAGGACAAATTCCTAATGTCCACTTTATATGTTCTTGTCATTGCAACTGTTATTATTATGAGATTATTCATTTTATGAACAGAGATGGGCTCCCCACCAACAAGCATTAGCCAGCATGGTGAGTTTATTGGATTTTATTACCTCTGAGTTACCTGATAGCTCTTAACTGAAAGCAGTTGAGTTTTCTTGAAAGTAGAATAAATGTGGGTGTTAATAAAAAAAAATTTTTTTAAAAAAATAAATATTTACAATCATAACACAAAAACAAATCATGGCCCTTATTGCCAGAAGGCTACAAATTTGCAAGCCAAGGCAGCAGTTGGTTGCTTACCTAGGTTGCCATTTGATGAGACATTTTATTTAAGTACTTATAACTGCAGATCACATTCAAGTGAAGGAAGATTGCAAGAATTGGAAGAAAAATTGTTTCATATTAAACGGAACATGAAGAGAGAATTGATTTAAGAAATGGACATGTACTGTACTACAAAGGTACAAACATTGGAAATACAAGTGGAGTGGAAGATTTTTATATGGATATACTAAAGGCTTTTGATCAGACAAAGCAACAATTTCAAATTGTCATGTGAGATTTTAATGCAAGAACTGGTAAACAATTGAAAAGATCAAAGTACTGTAGATAAATTAAGTTATGGTAATAGAAATGAATGAGGACAGAGACTTGTGGAATTTGCAGAAAAAACAACAACTTTATATTATGAATTCTTTTTTAGAAAAAAATGTTAAATAGATACGACCATGGAAGCATTCAAATAAAAGTACAGCGGAACTGGATTATATTTTGCTAACAGAAAATATATATTTAAAGATTATAATGTTCTTAATAAATTCAACACAGGAAGTGATTATCAATTAGTGAGATATTAATGCAAAATTAGAGACAAAAATTATTAGGAAAACCCTATTCACAGTTGATATTCCTAATCTTTAGAAACATTCTAATGAATTTAAATTGGAACTTGAAAATCATTTTCAAATATTGACAGATTTTGAACATGATTCAAATTTGAATGAAATCAATAGGAAGATAACCGATACACTTTTTAAAAGCTGCAACAAAAATAGCAGATGCAAAAAAAAAAAAAAAAAACAGCAATTGATCAGTAAAATTTTCATCAAGACAACAATTTATGAAGAAAAGAAGGAATATGAAAATATATAAAAGTGATGCATTAAAAAGGATTAAATACTTTGAGTTTTGTAAAATGATGTAAAAAAGAGTTGATAGTGATCCTAAGAAAATATAATCGTGAACTAGCAAGGAAAGCTATAGAAGAGACTAAGTCTCAAAAGTAAACAACATCATGCTATTGGTAGAAAACATTTCTGCAATAAGAAAAAGATAGAATTATTACCAAAATGAGAAATGACATCATGAAATGTGTAGAAGAGTTCTATCAAGAATTATATAGCAATAAAGAACAAGGAAAAGTATCTCATACAACTTCTATATCTTCTGAATTGCCCAAGATTTTAAATGAAAAAGTGAGACATGCAATTAAATTTAAAAAGAAGGAAAGAGCTCCAGGTAATGATGGAATTAAAATTGATATCTTAAAGCAGTGTTCTTCAACCCTTGGTCCGCTGCCTGTCCGCGTGCTAGATGGGCAGTAAAAAATTTGTAATAATAAATAATGAGTTTAAACTTTTAATTAATATAGCCAATTTTTATTTATTTTTTCATCTCATTTTTACCCAAATAAAAAAAAAAAGAAAACAGAACGAAAACAAAATTTAATCAATCATTCATAAATTAATTTGTTTTTCTAGTTATCACAGATGTTTATGAGAGATGGGGGTAGAATTAAATTTTTTATTACTTTTCTAAAAAAATTTAAAAAAAAAAAAGTTTTTTATTCTATAAACTCCATATATATATAAAACTTTATCTTATATATTTAACATTGTTGTTTTGATCAGTTATAACAATTATTATCTTAAAAAAAATTTATCTATAGACTTCTGCCGGTCTGCGAAATCTTATCCTTATTTTTGCTGGTCCACAAAACCTTATCCTTATTTTTACCGGTCCGCAGGTGTGAAACGGTTGAAGACCACTGTCTTAAAGGAATCAGGAGAAGAAATAAACAAAATGTTGACAAAGTTATATACCAAATGTCTAAATCACGAACTTCCAAAGTAATTGATCCCCCCCCCCCTGGTCAATTTGAACTTTCTAGGGGTTGACAGTTTTAATAAAAAATTTGAGGTTTGATGACAGCAAAAATAGACCCTCTTACTAATGTTATTGTTTATTATTTCAAAATATTTATGATTCCAATAGGTATCTAATTAAGAAATAAAACAGTTAATAAAAACAATTTTTTGATAAAAACACATTACATACCAAACTTTGAACAAAAAAATAAAATGTGTCATTAAAAGAGTCACATGTAAGATGTGCATTATCTTATGGAATGTATCAAAACAAGTGTGAACATGAAAAACCGTTGCATGTCCACGCTTGCTCGCAGTGGGATGAAACGATATTCAATATTAACAGAATCTATCAGTCTTGTATGATCATGATTTCATACAATACTATAAATTAGTTTGTTTGATGTGACATGTATTTATTTGTGATTTGAACTTTGAATATAATTATTTATTGAGGAGCAGTATTACAAAAAAAAAAATCAGAAGACAGTTTATTTATTCGAGTTTGAACAAAAATAGTACATACTTTATTGTTTTTTTAATCACAGGGTTGTTGAAATTGTTTGATAATAATATGACTAAAACAAAAAAGAAATGCAGACAGTACACCTTGGATTTTTAAAACTGCTTTAGAACAGACATTGATTGCATATCACTGAATATGGAGATTTGAGAATGCAACCCACTAATTTAAAACCGGATATAAATTGTTGCCAAATCACCAGGTGCATCCATCTCATTAAATTCAGTTTTCCAAGCTAATTTATTTGCTATTCTTATTTTTATAATTCTGATTAAAATCTTTTGTTGATATTTAATTCTGTCAGAGTATGTTGAATTTTTCACTCCATTTTTATGTTTAATAAAGTGATTTCAATATTTGTATGGTTGTTTTCTATTCACTCGTGCCAGCCGTGTGATGATACTCTCACCCCAAAGAATAGATAAAATAGACATTCTAGCATTAAGATAAAGTTAATAACACAACCAACTACGGCAGCCAATAAGGCATTTGTCTGTGCATTTAGCATAGAAAAAAGACCGGCTCTAGCCGTCGGAAACTCTTTCTGTGTTTTATAATAGAAAGAAGCCTCTTAGGTTGGCTGAGGCCAAAGCCGCCACAAGGACTCTTCCTATGTTTTATTATAGAAAAAAGCCTCAGGTTGAGTGTAGGCCACTGAAACGGTATATTTCTAGGAATTGACCTAGAAATAGCACCGTCACGTGGCTGGCATGAGGGAATAGAAAATAACCATTTGTACTTATTTTGAATTTACATATTTATTTCATAAATGTCAAAATTTAATTTTTGTTAGTGCATGTTTCGTATTAAATGTTGCACAAGAATAATGCCATATTTTGTAGTCCTTTTATGAAAAGTTTGATATTTAGTAAAATATTTAATATCAAATACTGTACAAATTTATTAATTTGAGTAAGTAAAGTAAATGATTAGGGAGTTGATGGTTTTAAAAGTTTTTGGTAAAGGGATCTGCAGCAAAAAAAGTTTGGAAAATCTTGGTCTAAATGATAAAGATGTACAGATGATTGGAAGAATGCAGTATTAATATTTAAAAAAAAAAAAAAAAGATGATAAAGAAAATATTAGAAATTACAATTAGTTCTAAACAAAATTTTTACCAAATAATTACAACTCGTTTACAACGAACTTTGGATTTTAACCAAACAAAAGAACAAGCTGGATTTAAAAGGGTTTTTGGCACAGTAGGTCATATTAAAGCATTAAGAGAAATTATAGAAAGGAACAATGAATATGAGTTGCCATTATGCTTTAGATTTGTAGATTATGAAAAGGTATTTGAGTCTTTAAGTATTGGATCATCAACATATAGACCCAGGATTTTGTCATATTCTGAAGAATATTTATAAAAATGCAATAGCAATAATTAGATTACATAATGATATTAAAAAGATTAACACTGAGAAGAATGTATGACAGAATTACTTCATATCTCAAAAACTTTTTACCGCAGTTTTGAAGAAGTATTTTGTGGATTAAAATGGGAAGCTAAGGGAGTAAAAATAAATAAAAATTATTTAAATCCTCTAGATTTTTCAGATGATATAGTTGTTATTGCAATTAATGCTTTAGAGCTTCAGGAAATGCTGCAAGAGTTATCAGAGAGAAATAAGAAGTATATACTCTTATTCTTCTCCTTTACTTTCTTTGCATTTCTTCATATATTCATATATATTGCTTATAATAACTTCTCTCATATACACTTTAATGTAAAAAAAATTTTAAAATAAAACTTCTTTATTTTTCTGATAGTTTCGACTGTCTAGCAGTCTTCATCAGAGCTACAATATTTGAATGATATAAATACATAACCATTACTTCATATATATATATATAAACATATGTATATCAAAATATATACATCTATGTCCCTTAAACATACATATATAGATCCACTTACACCCATGGATATATATATATAAAATCTATACATACATATATATATATCAAAATATGTACACATATATTCTTTAACCACAGATATATAGATACACATACATGATTAGACATATATAC
Source organism: Epiperipatus broadwayi (assembly GCA_028023455.1). Taxonomy (NCBI): domain Eukaryota; kingdom Metazoa; phylum Onychophora; class Udeonychophora; order Euonychophora; family Peripatidae; genus Epiperipatus; species Epiperipatus broadwayi. The sequence continues at coordinate 5,879,891 of JAQFVV010006209.1, read as the reverse complement.
ATATATATACAAAAATAGATCTAATATGAGAGAAGTTATTATAAGCAATATATATGAATAAAAGTAAGAAAGTAGGATTAAAGGTATATGTTAAAAAGACTAAAGTTAGAAGAAGTTTACAGCTACAAATATTTTGGTCAGATTATTACTACTGATGGAAACATAATGGTTGAAATCAATCATAGAATTAAATTTGGTTGGAAATAACAATGTTAATAGGAGATATGTTTATATGTTTGAAAAGAAAGATTTTTAATAAATGTGTGTTAGCCAGGAACTGAGATTTGGAGACTTAACAAAAGAGCAATACAGAAACTTCAGATCACTCAATGAAGTATAGAGAGATATATGTTAGGAGTAACAAGAACAGATCAAAAATGAAATGCATGGGTGAGAAAACAAACAGGTGCTATTGATATCATTGAAAAAATTAAAGAATGAAGTGGAGCTGAGCTGGACATATTGCTAAAAGAGATGATAATAGATGGACAGTTGAAATCTTAAACTGGATTTTAAAATTGTAAAAGACCTAAAAAGAAACCACACATGAGATGAATAATATTAAAAAGTGTTTTGGGGTGATGCAGAAAAGAAAGGCTAGAAATTGAAAAAGATGGATTGAACCTGGAGAAAACTTCATTCTGCAGTGAATCGTAATGGTTGCAAATGATGATGATCAGAACAAAATGTACAATGTTGTTTCTTCATTTTTTTTTTTTTTTTGTATGAATAAATATATTTCTAAATCAATTGGAAAGGAATACTAGAAAATATTTCAATTAGTGCAATATGCATTTATGTATGAGAGGTATATGTTCTTAAAAAAATATGATAGTTATACAGATCTATATGCCAAGCAGCAAGTATAATGATGAAGCTAAAAACCATATATTAAAAAATAAAAAAACAAAAACTAGAAAATAATTATCTGTATAATAATGAAGATTAATTTGAATACTATAGTAAGATAGGAAAGATATTACAAAAGATTAAAAATTAGGAATAAAAAATAAATGATGAAAGAATAATTTTTGGCAAAGAAATAAATAAATGTATATATCTTAAAAATGGTAAAATTTTTTTCTCTAAAAGACAAGCCCTATATTTTTCCAGTTGGATGCAATGATTTTAGTTAAAATTATTTTATTACAATAATTTTTTTAAATAAATTGTAAAAATTTAATTTAATTTAATGGCAAATGAGGAATTTGTCTTAGAAAATTAAAAAAGAAGATAAAAACTCAATAGTCATGATAAATAATACTTCAACACAATTTTTAAAAAACAAATAAACTGCATTTGACCCTGCATTTGCATAATTCTGGTAATTTTTGTATGTTAAAAGAGGTGTGGGTGCAATAGCATAATAAATCTCCCACATACAAATTCTTATAATATTTATTTTTCTGTCTCAAAGCAAGTTGACATTGTTTCTATTATTTAAAATTGCAATCCTCAGACTCATAAGGTAAAATAAAAAGTTTTATTTTGCTAAAATATATTATTCAGACTACTTAGATAAGTAAGACAATATATCTGATTTGGATAAATAGATTAAAATATTGTTTATAAAAAAAAAAAGATCATATCCACAGAAAACTTTTGCACTTAATTTAGTTACCAGAAAAAATTGGCATTCAATTTTCTACTCTTTGTAATTAATGATTATAATAAATTTTGAATATAAGTTTTTAAATATACATATTTGATTGTTTAATATAATTTATAAGACTTAAATTAAGTAATATAAATTAATTACATATTTATTATATTTATTCTAATATTATATTAATTAATTAAAAATAAATGTATTTCAATATACCATTTTTTTTCCAAATATGGCATCAAAATATCATATGATATCAATGTTCAAAAAACAAAAAAACCTGTGCAAAAATGGATCAAAATTATGGAACTAGAAGTTTGCTTAATTAAACATAGTATTCAAATAATTAAACTGAAAATAATCAAAGATCTAAGACTGTAATTATAAATACCAAATAACCATTAAATTCAGAATTAGCTAAGATATCTTCTTAAAATAAATTTTGATAATCTCTTATGGTTTCAAGATTCTGTTAAAACAAAAATGATTTTAAATAATTATTTATCTAGCACCATGCTTTAATTGTAATAGTCATAAAGAAATTATCCTGACACATGCCCTCACTTTCTAAACACAAGAGAATTTTAGGTAAAAAAGATAAGATAGATTCATTCTTAGCATTTTAAAGACTATCTTGTGTTTAAAAAGTTAGAATATTCCTCAATTTTATATATTCATACACCCATATGTGTCAGTGTGATTCCTTTATGACTATTAAAAATAATTTTAGTGAAAGGCAGGTATATCAAAAGGTTTTAGAAAATCTATATCACATGATGGCTGCCCATGCAAATTGATTTATTATGACTAACTTATTTAATAATAATAAAAAAAAATCATTATTTTGTTTGTCATGCATACTTTTTAATAGTAAAGCGACAGAATCAGATATTTGCAAGTAAAAAAAAAAAAATTGAAAAAAGTTATGTCAGAAACCTAATTTTCTAAAATGGAAATGATTGTTTAAAAAATAGCTTAATATGACTTTTTGCAGAAGATAAAATCAGAAGAACAAAACAAGTGAAATATTTTGATAGTGATTTCAAATGTTTTGCATGAAAATAATTCATTTTAAGAGAATTACAAAAAATAATTGAAAGTCCAATATTGAAATAATTTCTAAATTTAATTAAACTTATAGATCATTATAAATCCAGTATAGTTAATCATAAACAAAAAAAAAAATCAGTGACTTATTTGTGTAATAAAATTCAAAACGATATTATAATGCTATTAAAAATCACAATACAGTATATCTGAAATGCAGTTGAGACTATAGGGCTTTCTTAAAAAATTGTAATTATGAATATAATTCATCAAGAATAACTGACTATCAGGTTATATGTTAGTATTTCCATATTGACACCACATGTTCTCTATGTGGCCATGATGAAAAAACTATCATCTATTTTATATTTTACTGCAATGGACAATATAAATACAACAACATCATAGCATTATTATGCAAGCACACATTACATCATCAAATATTTTAAATAATAAAGAAAGAAGACTCTTCTCCATATATAAGAGAACCATAACATTTATCATTTTTAATTATGGTTTCAAAAATGCATTTTTCTATTTATTTCAATCTCTTTTTTTCAATAAAAATAATAAATTCAATTTAAAAGATCAAGCCTTAAAACTTCCTGATATTTATTGAGTCACATGAAATTTGTTATCATTATTTGCATATACATGCAAATTTCTAATAACTGTTTATTTAGTATTTACTTTTTTTGTATAAATTTTATAAAAGATTTTTATGTTGTGACTTCTTTGAATAAATTTAAAAATGCTTTTTTTTAAATTTCTTAATTACCACTAAAGATGCAATTTTCAAGTAAGTTTCTTTTTTCTCTCATATAAACACAATTTATTTATACTGTTTTTTTTTAAAGATATGATTTATAAGTTTTTTAAATATACCTTTTTGTAACTCAATCAAACACTTTTAGATATTTAACTAATTAATTTATAATATATAGGATAAATGAGCACAGACTTTCACACAACCCACCACTCTCCAGTCTATCTAATAACACCAATACACTTAAGCACATATATGCTGGAAAGATAAATAATCACCAATATATGTATTTCATGCTATGTAATACTATACAATTTGATTTATGTAATTCAAATATAATACTTATAATAACAGCTATATATATATATATTCACATAGAATCATAATATTGGGGGGAAAATGCCATTGAAAAAATTTGATATAATTTAATTATAATTTAATATTAGAAAATGGGGAGAGGGTGTTGACATAAAAAATATATGGCAAGAGAGATATAATAACACATCCATAAAATGAGTACAAATTATTTCTTCAAAAAATTATTATGCTAAACACATGCCTATCTTAATATTTTTTTAGTGCAATAACTGTTGGTTCCATGAATATAAATAAAATAATTGAATGGTTTAATATCTGAGAATTCACAAAAAATTTGATCATTGAAAGTGACAGAACTAGGTCATGATCCATGGACTTTGAATTGTATAGTTTACTATTCTATTATTGCATCAAATTAAACAGGGGAAAAAAATAGTCAAATAGTTTATTTCTCAGAAGTTCATAAAAATTTTGAGCACTAAGCAACAATATATGATGAATATATTTGTGAATTCAACAAGCAAATAAGACAACCCTAAGTCTGTCTATTGCGATATTTAATGAACATTAATATCAAATGTAATCATGGAACTTCACACACAAATTATTATCAATAATTAAAAGATATAATATCAAATGATAAAATATATTATGCTGAAATCATCTTGATACAAATCAATTATAAATTTTTATGTTTCAAGCTGAAAAAGTTAATAAAGTTCTAATGTCAAAAATCATATATTAAAACACTGAATGATTAATAGAATATCCTTGTTTACTTAAAATTAAATCAAAATCAACTAGTTTGTCATTCATGAGATCATAATATTTGAGTTCATAAATCTTTAACTTTCAAGCTTGCCACTTTACAACTGCACTAAGCCACACAGGTACGAAATGAAGATAATCCATTAAAGTGATGAATAAAAAAATGGAAACAAAAATAAAAGAATGGCAAATATATGAAAAACTGCATGAAAATATTTATTCTTATAGGAAAAGTGCATACAAATAAAAATTAAGAAAGTTGTGGATGTTCTAATTTTGATATAAAATCCAGATTTGGAATTTTTTAATTAGAGAAATTTTATTTTCCATGAATATTAAGAAAAGCAATCATTGTCATGATTTAAATATTCTGACAATTTTTGAAATCTGCAGAAATTTAATCAGAAATAGTTAAGCAGAATGCAGTATCAATAATTTGTAAAACATATTTAAACAACTCTACAATAATAAAATAATTTTTTAAAAATTAAATAAAATTTATGTTGTATCCATTCAAAATCTAAATAATCAATTCCTTATGTAACTGAATTTAATGTTTTTTATTATAACTTTATTTGCTTAGTTTCAACTGAATTACAAACTTCATCAGTTCTAAAAAAAACGAATTTTAATGAATATTGTACATCAGTTACAACTAAGCAAATAAGGCAAAAATAAATAACATTGAATTAAAAGCATAAGAACTGAATTTTTTAGATTTTAAATTTATATTAAAAACAATTCAAATATTGAAATAATTAAAAAAAAAGTATATATTACAAAAAACAAAAAATAAATTATTGCCAGATTAAAAAAAAAAGTTTATCATAATTTATTTAATATCTAAATAAATCCTTATATATTAATTACATTTTTAAATTATAAAAAAAAAATAGTTTCTTAAAAACTGATAAAAAAAAATTATAAAGTTATAACTTTTTGCATTTTTTACATAAGTTTTATGAAAAATAAATAAAATATCCCTAAATTAACTGATTAAAATTTTTTAAAGTTCCAACATAGGATTTTTCTTTCAGGCAGTCAGCTTATAACTAAATAATATAATCATCACATTTTTATCAAAAAACGAGTATTTAGCAATTCTTAAATAAAAAAATTTGGACAGAGATTATTACAACCATTATCACCCTGCATTTAGTAAGCTTGCTAAACAATGTTTTCTTTCATAGGACTGCTATAAGATCTTTACTTCTGTATAAGATATTTTAAGGGTGCTATATCTTTTTTTATGGAAATAAGAATATACAAAATTTGACTTTAATTTCCTAATGAAATTAATAAAAAATAGTTATTAAAAATTAACTTTAGAATATATATTATTTCCTTTTAATATGGAATTAGTAATAATAAATATTAAATGATAAATAAATGAATAAAAAATGTATTATCAAAAATTTTATTATTATAAAAATTAATTTCAAAAATTTGATAAACTTTAATTCAACTGATTAACAAAACAGTTATTTGAATATATGAATAATTAAATGTACCTAATAGAATATCTCAAAATTTACTTAACCATGTTTTCTTTGTGATTTAAGTATAATTCAATATAAGAATTATAAGCACTTGTAATTGAACATCAACAACAACAAAAAAAGGGTAAATAAACGAAGAAAAAAAAAATCACACATTAAATTTCACAAATTTAATAAATTTTATGAATAGACATTTTCTTGTATCAAAGCAGCATCATATGTGATCATGTTTAAAAAACAAAACAATAAAATTTATAAATTTAAAAAATTTCGCAATATGACAATAGTCATTTTTCTATTTCAAAGAACCATATCCACTCATATTTATCAATAAAGTTTCTTTGGCTTATATTGAAGCTTCAGGATTTGATTTACAGCATTTCATATAATAAAATGTAAGGCTAAAAGTTTTATGAAATTTAAGAATATCTATAAAGTTGACATGGTCTTAAGAACATCAAATTAACTAGAAGGAGTAGTAACTTTATATGAAAAAAAAAATCATTGAAGTAAAAAAAATTGCTCAGAACATATTTAATTGCAATAAAAATTAAAATTCATAATTCATTTTATTTTTTGAGTGAACGAGAAAGCATATAGACATTAAATATATATTTAAATGTATGTCTTTAATTTATTACTAATAACTGTATGATTTTTTAAAATTTTGTTTATTATATAATTTTAATTTATATATTACTCCTGTACATATAAAAAAAATGTCTGTTATTATATATATATATACATTAAAAAGTATAGTATATACTTGCAATTTAATAAACAATATGTATTCTATTGTAATTAAAGTAAACTAATGTATTCAAGGAATCTTGGACAAAATATAGCAGAAATTACAATTCCACTATAAAAACTTTTTAATGAAAATATATATACACATAACTGTTAAAGGAGAAAATCCTACTTAAAATAAATAAAAAAAATTCTTTAAATTAAATTTTTTTATATTTTTTGATTAAATATTATGAAAAACATTACAGCATACTTTTTTTCTGAGAGCTTCTCATGACAAAGAAATAATAGATTGCTATTATATTAAAAATATATTAGAATCACAGCCCAGCACTGTTTTTGCCATTGCTCAAACTTATTATGAGCTCCCACGTAATAAACCATCAATTACTAGTAGTGCAATTCATATATAAATTATTCCTTTTGTTACTAAACTTTTACAATCTAAATACAAATGGGCACAAGTCAGATTATTGTCTATTCATTATATTTTTTATTTTTCAAAAGGACTGTATAAGCTTTACTATAAAAAGTTTACTGAACACAATCAAAATTAAGATAAAATTGACTCACAAATCCACAAAATTTTGCGCAATACAATTTTAATTAACCTGCAATGGCTACAAGGTAGTATAGTAACATTCAGATTACAAGCGGTATCTTATACCATTCCTAAGAAGTGTATTTATTTTATATAAATATTGTTTCATATTTGACTTTGTTTAATTATAAGCATTATTTACAATGGGTATTAAAATGTTTATAAAAATTTAATAAAATATAGCCATAAAGTTTCAAGAAGAAATAAAATTATTTGTGTTTAACTGGATTCAGTTGATTGCTTTCTTACAATCAATTATTGTAATGAAATAATTTTTTATTATTATTATTGTTGCCATAACTTCTATATTAGTCTTAAAAAATAGGGGAAAAAGCTGTCGTATGAAAAAAGATAAATAAAATTTACAATTCATTTAGATTACAAACAGTATGAGAAACAGTTGTAATTGGAAAAAAGGCACAAAATTTAAACTATACAAGCTATATTCAATCTAATTTGATTTTGCAAAATAGGGATATATACTTAAGAAGACAATGAGAGGGTCACTTATTCAATTTAAAAAACAATTTGAAATTACAGCATCTGAAAATTAATAGCAGTATAATATACTGCATGCAATCATTGAGGATTAAATTTTGGTATCAATACCATTCATAGAAGCATTCTAAGAAAAAAAAAAATAGCAAACTGATTTTAATTAAAAGTTATTTAAAATCATCCCTTAATTAAGAGCAAGTACTTAAGTAGAGAAAACTTTTCAAAAGTGAGATAAGCAAAAAGTAGATTTTTATGAAAATATTATTGATGAATTTGCTTTTACTAAAGTCTGAGGGGGGGGGGGAGTTATAATAAACTCTGGGTTTGCTAAAAATATAATATGTTGTGAGTTTAAATATATCTATTTTTCAAACTTTCAATATTTTTCGACAAGATTAATCTCACTGTATCTGACTCAAAAAAATATTTAATAAAAAAATTAGAAATTAATTAAAAAAAAAAATTCCAGTTTCTAAATTTTAAATTTTTTAGTTCACAGAACAATTACTGGGTGTTGCATATTGCAAAACATCATAAGCTAATATAAGGATTTTATCCCCTCTTCCCTCATTTAAATCTATATTTTTAAAGCATTCAAATTAGAAAGAAAATTTAAATAAACATTTATTTTAGTCTTCATAGTTTTGTTTATATAAATACTATATGCTGCTTAAATTTATTTTATTGATAATAATATGCTTATTTTTATATACTATATATATTAAATTTTTAAAAACAATAATCACAACAATCTTCACTAGTTTGTACATCCTGGGAGCTCTAGTTCTTATTTAAAAATCTAAAAATAAAATCTGAATTCAATAATAAACAAATTTTTTTTATTACTTTTAATTAAATGATTTCAGTTAAATTTCCTGCATTTCTCACACAGCTTATTTATTTTTATTATTAACCTAATAGTCTAAAATCAACAATACTTAAAGCCAAATCAATTTACTTGTACAGATATGGCATTAGATCACTAACTATATATTTTAACATTTCTTCAATCTTATAATAATTACAGATACTTTTCACCATTTTGTTTTTGTATTTAAAATGAAACAAAATCACTTGAAAATATAATAGAAATACATATGTGTGCATATTACTTAATGCTCATTATCATCTCTTGAATTAGCAGAATTTTTTCCCCCTAATTATCAATTTTATAAAAGTGGTTCTTGATCAATTCTTATCATTCATGTTTTTTTCCAAAAAAAAAAAAAAAAACAGCACAAAATTAAATATAAAAATAACAATAAAAGTAAATAAGGTATACAGAGACAATAAGTAATAGAAAAATAATATTGATGATACTGATACCACATACTAAGTAGAAGTGTTTAATCTTCAATAAGATTAAAATTTTAATTTTCATAACTCTAACATTAGACATAGTTGTATAAACATCTTACCGCGACCACTAGTACTACGACCTCTTTGAATAGCTCCTCCTCTTTTTGAATCACCTCTCCCTCTTCCTTTAATAATTACATCTTCTTTTACCATATCTATAACCTCATCTGGAATTCGAAGATATTTAATGGTACTTCCTCGAATATAACACTCGGGCATTCTCCAAAACTTATCACCATCCTGTAAAGAACAAAAATATATAATATATATCCAACAGTAAAATATTACTTAGTGCATACTGTAAAGTTCTACTTTCATTACTTTCATTATTATTTTACATTAAACATATATGCAGATAATTAAATGACAACAATTAATATGTTATAATTAGTACTGACAGAACTTGAGGTCTATCTGTTATATAGAGCTATTTGCCTCCATAAGAATGATCAAACAAAACTAATCAACAAGAAATAAAATACACAGCAATAAGAATAATAAATAAAATTGTGGAAATAGTATATTTAGCAACCAAATTAATACAGAATAAATAGATCTTGTTTTCATTTACTATTATTTATAATTGCTTTAATAAGTACAGCAAAATATAAGAAATATTCTATAATGCAATTATAAAAATGCTTCTTAAATGAAAAAAATATACACAATATTAGCACTTTGATTTGTTTGAATTAGTTTGTATTTCAATTTTAAGATTTAATAGCATACAGTTTCAAAGTGATATCAATTTGAGGCTGACTATTTTGAAATATGGACTCTAATATATTTATCTATTTATTTCACAGAGGCATATGGAGTGATTTAATATTTAAAATATTAAATATATAGTCTTAATAGTTTCATATAAAATATTACATCTTTTATTTCCTATAAATGAAATTTGTATTTATTACCAACATATGAAACAAGACTTATTAATTTTGTGCTGATTATATTAGTTTTATGCATTTATACAAATATGAAATGATCTAATTATTCTGTTGCTAAATATGCCTATGCCATGTTAGCACTAGACCTTTATGTGAGGACGTATGAAATAAACATCATCAGCTTGTACCCCCTATTCTGATTTACAAGCGATTATTCACTTTTACGATCATAAAAAAAAATTAGATTTTTATTTTATTTTAAAAAACTGCCATTTCCAAAATGGTGGCCACTTTGTAAGATCAATGATGTCACAGAAGTGCGACTTTATATCATCGGAAAAAAAAATGCGACATTCGTACTAAAAATGTAAAATATAGAGTTCACTCATTATACACAGTATATAATAAACAGTATTTTGATACAACTAAAATAAGATTAATGACCTAACTTCATTTAATTTTCATCCAGTGTCCTTGCAAGACAATCAATACATTCATTAATGACATCATCCAAAATAAAGTTCAATTACAAAAAAAAAAAGGTGTTTCATTTAGTACAAAAATAATTAAAAGCCTATTTTGATGATGTATAACAACTAAATTTATTAAAATTTTATTTTAAAATGCATACATTAGCTTAAAAACTGTTTATTTTCTCACTTTTATGAATTAAAATTCTTACTGATACAATTTCATTTGCAGCAAAAATTACAATCAATGTAATTGTAAAATTTAATTACTATGATTGCAAATTATTTTGAGAAAAAATAAAGAGATTTTGTGCATTATGAAATTAATAATCAACTTTACGTGATCAAAGTTACTAAATGTAAAATATTATTCACTATACAGTATTTGATAATGTTTTATTTAGGTACTTACAGCTGCAGATCACATTCAAGTGAAGGAAGATTAAAAGAATAGGAAGAAAAACTTTCTAATATTCTATGGGACATTATTGGATTGAAAAAATGAAGCAACAATCTAAAAAGTGAACATATACTGTACTATAGAGACATAAACATTGGAAGTACAAGTAGAATACAATTTATTGTAAATAAAAAGTAGAACAATATTATGAAGATTGATGGTGTATCGAACAGAATGGTGAGATTAGTTACTCAACTTAATAGCAGATACCAAATGCAGATAATTGAAGTTTATGCCCACAAAATTATCATTGTGATGAAGTAGAAGATTTTTATATGAATGTACAAAGGCTTTTGTAATCAAACTAAGCAACATTTTAAAATTGCCATAGGGACTTTAATGCTAGAATTAGTAAACAACTGAAAGATGAAAATGCTGTAGGTAAATTTGGTTATGGTGATAGAAATGAGAAAGAACATAGACTTGTGGAATTTTCAGAAAAAGAAAAAACTTTATATTATGAATTCTTTTTTTGAAAAAAATGTTAAATGGAAATGGACATGGAAGAATTCAAATGAAGGCATAGCAAAACTTGATTCTATTTTAACTAACAGAAAAAATGTATTTCAAGATTGTAATGTTTGAAATAAATTCAACACAGAAAGTGATCATCAATTAGTGAGATGTAAGTTACCTATTAATGCAAAATTAGAGAGACAAAAATTATTAAAAAAAAAGATTGTTCACAATTGATATTCCTAATTTTCAGAAACATTCCAATGAATTTAAATTAGAAATTACACATCATTTTCAAATATTAGCAGATTGTGAACATGATTCAGATTTGAATGAAATCAATAGGAAAATAACTGACACACTTTTAAAAACTTAAATGAAAATAGCTGGTACAAAAAAGCAACAAATGACCAGTAAATTTTTTACTGAAATATGACAATTTATGAAGAAAAGAAGGAATATGAAAAATATATAAAAATAATGCATTAAGAAGGAATAAATATCTTGAATTTTGTAAAATGATGCAAAAAAAGAATTGATTATATAGAATTATTATATTTTCTGATAATAAAGAAATGAGATATGCAATTAAATTTACTAAGAAGAGAAAAGTTCCAAGTAATGATACAATTATAACTGATATATTAAAAGAAGCAGATGAAGAAAAAATTTTCTTTTACCAAAGTTACATATCAAATGTCTAAATAATAAAGATGTATTAGATGATTGAAAAAATGCCTTATTAATATTTAAAAAAAAGTGATAAAGAAGACATTAGAAATTACAGACCTATCAGTCTTTTATCAGTTCTATACAATTTTTTTACCAATATAATTACAACTCAACTATAATGAACTTTGGATTTTAATCAACCAAAAGAACAGGCTGGATTTAAAAGAGGTTTTAGTATACATATCCAAGTATTGAGAAAAGTTATAGAAAGGACCAATGAATATGAGTTGTCATTATGGTTCAGATTTGTAGATTATAAAAAGGCATTTGATTCTATAAGCATAACTTCAACAATTAAAGCAGCACTTTGTCGACACTTTAAATAAAAGATGTTGATAAAAAATTTATAATGAGAACATAGAAGAGCATTTGCAATACATACATGAAAAAATTAACTAACAAACAATTAATGCAACCGGATGAGAAAAAAAAATCAAAAAGGCCTATAGAAAAAAAACTGGACATCAAAAAACTGAAGGAACTAATTTCGTATCACGAGGCCACGAACAGCATTTTCAAAGAATTTGATTCATGACTTATAATATATTGTACCAAAAGAAAATCAAAGAAGCAAGTCAAAACACTCATTCTAAACCTTTTCTCTAGAGATCCTCAACCATTTACATCTGGTGAATCTCCTCCAAAAAAAAAAAAAAAATGAAAACAAGATTGTCAAAGGATTTAAAATATAATGATAGATTCTTAAAATGAACAACTGATGACTCAGAAATTGGATGATGATGAGGCTGAATAAATAGATTATAACAAAGAACTTTAGGCTAAATGATTTTTTTTCTTTTTTTATAGATTTAAGTTGCATTATCTTACATTCATATTTAACTGCATACTTGCATAATATAACCATAGCACAATTTACACATGCATATATACATTAGTTTTTTTTAAAAAACAAAAATTATATATACTAGATTGTTTGTTAATATAATATTAACAATTTATAGAATCATTTTTATCCACAGGAACAAACTAATTTTTTCTAACAGAAAACCATTAAAATCTCTTGCTTTTTATATGATCTTGCTTTAGGATGAGTTTTGGGGAACCAAATGTCCTCGCTAAGTGGGGTAAAGATATATAATCTTTTCATGTTGTCATTTATTACCATGAATTTTTTTTCATTTTCAAATAAATGAAACAACTTTTTAGTTATTATGCAAATATGTTATTCCTTTATTTTTATTTATTATATATATATTTATTAAGAGTGTTATTTCTTTGCTAAATAAATTGTTTTCATGTAATATAAATAACATTTGACTTATTCTTTTGAGTATTGATATTGTGGCTCCATAGAAATAGTAGACTTTATTAGTATCTAATAAATTTTAAGTGTTGATGAAAATCTCCTAAAAGTGTCTTTATTACATCATCCAATTGCCCTAGCAGACAAAAGTATTCTTATTAAGACATCAAGTAGAGATCAATGAATGAGATGTTTTAGAGCTTCATTCAATTTAGCTTTAAGTATACTTGCTAAGACTATTTAAGGCCAATCAGACTAAAAGCAGCTCCAAAAATTTGATGTCGGAATCTCTCATATTTGCTATCTTGATAAGAATTCAAAAAGCAAATGAAGAGTATAATTTTTATCTGTTGAGGCAGTTGAATGATGAAATAATATAAATAAAATTTAATAAAAATGATACAAGATTTTAACTGCTTTCTAAAATTATATATATAATAATACTAATTATTAAAAAAAAACATATCTTCTAACTTTTTTTAATACTGAAACATTTTCATCTATTCAATAATTTTCTATAAATTCAAAAGATGAAAAAATAACAGTATAGATTTTATTATTCTCTCAATGCTTATTGCAAATATAAGCTTTATATTAGTCAGCTAAGTTGCATAAAAAATACTAATTTTACCAATTTAATCTAAAAATTAATAAAAAATGTATCCAATATTGTTTATTATAAAATTTGTAATGAAATAAAATATCTATTTCAAAAAATCATCTACGTATATTTAAAAAACTGAGAGAAGAAACTTGAGGAAAAGTGTCTTTTTAAATAAATTTTCTATGGAAATACCCGATTTTCTCTTCAGTTTACTGTAGTAAAGTTTCAGCATTAAGATAATATTTTCAATTTATAATTCAACAATTACAAAAAAATAAATAAATGGAATTTTGTATAATTTCAATATCAGAATTTTGTTTGAAATTTCAAAGTTTAATATTATTTATCTGATTAAGTATTAAAAGAATAAAATTAAGAATGGAATTTGATAATTTACAACACAAAAAGTAATAAAATAAAAGTTCCATATTTATACATCATGGCTTGAATAAAATTGAAAACTAATATGTTACATCAAAGAAAATAATGATTATCAGTTTAACATTCAGTTTAATTAAAACAACTATTTGTCTCCTTTCATTCTGTAGTAAACTTTCTATTTGTAAGAATTTTGTTTCTTTTTTTTTTTTGGTTTGAAATAATAAATAAGTTCTCTCTAGCAAGAAAAAAAATATTTCTAATAAAACGAGCAGTTCTTTAGTACCATTTATAATAAAATTGATTAATCAGTTATTACCAGAGGATAGTTCATTTAAATTCCCATTCTCAGACTAACTTTTGGTTTATTATTAGCCAAGGACAAAAGATATTAGCAGTTATTAAAAAACTAAAAGTATAAAAATATAAAGTAAAAGACGCAGAGTTATATTTATATAACTGTTTTAAGCAATGTCAGGCTTTTAGCTTGAATAGTATAATGGAGTTGAAGATGGTTGCTAGATGCATACTGCATTTACTACTCGTTATGAGTCTCAAATCTCATTGATAAGGGCAAAAACTAGAAATCCATCTGAGGAATTAAATGTATTATCGTCTCATAATTACTGGATATGCAAGATTAATATAAATGGCACTAGAGTGAAGAGTTATATAATTTTTATTAAACTTTCATTAAATGAATATATGTTTAATGGTATATATAAAAAGTAGATATTTTAATGATATACATATAAAAAATAAGTAATATATTAGAAAGTTAAATTATGACAGACAAAAATAAAGCATGGCCCTTATTCCCAGGAGGCTGTAAAGTCACCAACCAAGGCAGCGGTTGGTGGCCGAAGGCGGAGGGTGCTAAGAATTCCCTGATTGCGGACCCAGGCTGCCATTTGATGATGACTTTTTATTTAGGTACTTACAACTGCAGATCACTTTCAAGTGAAGGAAGATTGCAAGAATTAGAAGAAGAACTGTCTTATATTAAATGGGACATTATTGGACTTTGTGAAGTTAGAAGAAAAGGAGAAGAAACAATTGATTTAAAAAGTGGACATATACTCTATTATAAAGGCACACATATTGGAAATACAAGTGGAGTAGGATTCATTATAAATAAAAAGTGGAAGAACAATATTGTGGAGATTGGTGGTGTATCAGACAGAGTGGCAAGATTAGTTATACAACTTAATAGCAGATACCAAATGCAGATAATTCAGGTTTATGCCCCAACAAGTTCTCATAGTGATGAAGTAGTAGAAGATTTTTATATGGATGTACAAAAGGCTTTTGATCAGAGTAAACAACATTTTAAAATTGTTATGGGAGACTTTAATGCTAGAATTGGTAGACAAGTGAAAGATGAAATTGCTGTAGGTAATTTTGGTTATGGTAATAGAAATGAGAGAGGACATAGACTTGTGGAGTTTGCAGAAAAAGAAAAACTTTATATTATGAATTCATTTTTTGAGAAAAATGTTAAAAAGAAATGGACATGGAAGCATCCAAATGAAGGTACAGCAGAATTGGATTATATTTTGACTAACAGAAAATACATATTTCAAGATTGTAATGTTCTTAATAAATTTAACACAGGAAGTGATCATCGATTAGTAAGGTGTAAGTTATGTGTTAATGTAAAACTAGAAAGACAAAAATTATTAAGAAAAACAATATTTACAGTTGATATTCCTAATCTTCAGAAACATTCTAATGAATTTAAATTAGAACTTACAAATAGGTTTCAAGTGTTAGGAGATTTTGAACATGATACAGATTTGAATGAAATTAATATGAAAATAACTGATACACTTTTAAAAACTGCAACAAACATAGCTGGTAGAAAAAAGCAGCAATTGACTAATAAAATTTCTACTGAGACTAGAGAATTTATGAAGAAAAGAAGGAATATGAAGATATACAAAAATGATGTATTAAAAAGAATTGAATATCTCGAATTTTGTAAAATGGTACGGAAAAGAGTTGAAAATGATATAAGAAAGTATAACTGTGAAATAGCAAGAAAAGCTGTAGAAGAAAATAAAAGTCTCAAAAATGTTAGACAACATTTTGGTATTGGTAGGAAATTTATATCTGCAATAAGAAAAAAAGATGGAATTATTACTAAAAAGAGAGATGACATCATGAAATTGGTAGAAGATTTTTATCAAGAATTATATAGTAATAAAGAACAAGTACCTCCTATATCTATTACATCTTCCGAATTGCCCAGAATTTTAAATGAAGAAGTGAGACATGCAATTAAGTGTATGAAGAAAGGAAAGGCTCTAGGAAATGATAGAATTATAATTGATATATTAAAAGAAGCAGGTGAAGAGTTATATACCAAATGTCTAAATGATAAAGATGTACCGGAAGATTGGAAGAATGCAGTAATAATATTAATATTTAAAAAAGGTGATAAAGAAGATATTAGAAATTACAGACCTATCAGCCTTTTATCAGTTTTATATAAAATATTTACCAAGATAATTACAACTCGTCTACAGAGAACTTTGGATTCCCACCAACCAAGAGAACAAGCTGGATTTAAAAGTGGTTTTAGTACAATAGATCATATCCAGGTATTAAGAGAAGTAATAGAAAGGACAAACGAATATGAGTTGTCTTTATGTTTTGGATTTGTAGATTATGAAAAGGCATTTGATTCTATACAGATTTCTTCAGTGATTAAAGCATTGGATCATCAAGGTATAGATCCAGGATATTGTCATATTTTAAAGAATATTTATAAAAATGCAACAGCAACAATTAGATTACATAATGATACTGGAAAAATCAACATTGAGAAAGGCAAGGTGACTCCATATCTCCAAAACTCTTTACAGCAGTGCTGCAAGAAGTATTTTGTGGATTAAAATGGGAAACTAAAGGAGTGAAAGTAAATGGAGAGTATTTAAGTCATTTAGATTTTGCAGATGATGTAGTTGTTTTTGCAAATAATGCTTCAGAGCTGCAGGAAATGTTGCAGGAGTTAGCAGATGAAAGTAGAAAAGTAGGACTAAAGATAAATATTAAAAAGACTAAAGTAATGTTTAATCGATTTGCTCAAAATATGAAAATAAAGATTGATTATGATGAATTAGAAGAAGTTAAGAGTTACAAATACCTTGGTCAGATTATTAATACAGATGGAAACATAATGGAGGAAATTAATCATAGAATTAAACTTGGTTGGAGTGCTTTTGGTAGAAATAACTTGATGCTAGAATTAAACTTGGTTGTGTTTGAAAAGGATGGTTTTTAACAAATGTGTTTTACCAGTTCTTACTTATGGATCTGAGACTTGGACACTTAATAGAAGAGCAATACAGAGACTTCAGACCACTCAAAGGAGTATGGAGAGGTGTATGTTGGGAGTAACAAGAAGAGATCGAAAACGCAATGTATGGGTAAGACAACAAACAGGTGTTACTGACCTTATTGAAAAAATTAAAAGATTGAAATGGAGTTGGGCTGGACATATTGCTAGAAGAGATGATAATAGATGGACAATTGAAATTTTCAACTGGATTCCAAGAGATTGTAAAAGACCCAGAAAGAGACCACATGTGAGATGGATGGATGAAATAAGAAAATGTGCAGGGGTGTTGTGGAGAAGAGAAGCTCAAGATCGGAGAAGATGGATTAAACTTGGAGAGACCTTCATTCTGCAGTGGATTGATAATGGTTGATGATGATTAGAAAGCTAAAGATTGCTTGCTTGAAACTCAGCCTGTTACTTCTGATGATTGAACATTGCATCAACACCATTCAATTATTGCCATAATCAAAAAGGTGTCTACCTCATATTAGTAAATATTGGTGGAAATCTTTAGTTTATAACTGATTATGGGAACATCAAATGCAATCAGAAAAAAAAAAGTAATAAACCAATAAAATAAAACTAAAAAAAAAAAAAAGTAGCGATTCTCCATATTGAACATTGGAAATTAACTTAAAGGGTAATATATTAGTAGATATATATTACTTTGCAGCAAACATACAACAGAGCTGTTATAGATCAGATAAGTAGAATATGTTTAAAAGATAATTTATTTACAAATATGTTTAAAAATAACATATAAATTAAAGAAGCTTTTTTTTTAAATGAAAATATATTTTAAAAAAGGAGAGATTAAATTGTGTGAGAAAACAAGAGATAATTTTGTAAAATAAGATAAAATTACTGCATCAAGCAAGTAGGCTTAAAACAGATTCAAAAAAAGTTATGTAAATTTTAGATAATAGAATTGATTAGAAGTGTTAAATTAGATATGTTATATGCAAGAGCATGTATGATATTAAACGAAATAGGAACAACAGCATATAAAAACGGACTCAGAGAAAGTAAAGTTTATAATACAAAAAACAACATAGTGTATTATAAATTTATATGTATATAATAGTGTACTATAAATTTATATGTATATAATATAAGGTAACTGTGTGTTTCATTTATTTTACATTTGTAAATACATATTTAATAGTAATATATATTTTAACAATATTAATAAATCTATATTAAACAATGAAATACTATTAATCACTATCAGCTGGAGTTATTCAAAATGTGATTAAAAAATGTTCCAGACTAGATCTACTTAACTGTTAATAGTGTTCCTCTCTTTTATTCATGAAGCTTGAGAAAATCCTGGGATTTGAATGAAGTAGTATTCCAATCTGATCCAAAAAAAATTAAAAAAAAGATTTTTATATCCAAAGTTTAGTTTTTTTCTTTTTGAAACTTGTTTTAGTTATTTTCTTTTTAAAAAAAAAAAAACAACAAATTTGCATAGACTTAGCATAGAAGAGAAATAAAAATCTTATTTATTTTTTTGTTTATTGAAATGGATAATAGATTGTTCATTTCAAATTCTTGAATTTAAAAACAAACAAACAAACAACAACAACAACAACAACAACAAAAAAAGATTGTACTTATTGAAAGTTCTTTTTGGATGTTCATTGGGCATTTTATTAGCTGCTTATTCAGCCATTGTTAGTTTGATAATAAAGTCTATCTGGTTTTTTTTTCTTTCATAGCAACTATGAAGAAGAAACAATTGGTGCAGGAGAAAATTGTGTTTTATTCCCAATTGTAAATAAAGTTGACAATCAATAAAATTCTTGTTGTTCATAAGTTTGTAGAAATATACTATGACCATATAACATACAGATTTAATGTCTTCTTAATGCTATTGAATTTCTTTATCTAATAGTTTAATCATCATGAGAGGCAAGCCTTCATTTAGTTTTTGGAATAACATTGATTCCATTTCATTTTGATGATAAAGTTAACTTTGCTCTATTTTTATTTGTATTTGTTTATCCAGTTGTGAGATTGACTGGCACATGATATAGAACACTACATTCTTTTGATGCATCTAGCTTTTGTTGTGAGCCTTCAAGCTTATCCACGAGTATTTGGATGTTTAATTTTAAGTGCTCCTGTTTGCTTTCAATTACTTTCAGTAGTTTTAGATCATTATCATGTACTTGTATTTATTTGAACATGTTTGGGTTCACTTTGTACAATTTTCTCTAATAGTTTTGGTTCAGATTCATTTAAAAGTTCATTATATATTTTTGGTTCATTTTCTGATTTTAAAAGCAAATGAGTTTATTTATTGTCCACGATTTGATCCATTATTTCTTGTCAAAGTTGTATTTGCTCATCATCTATTTGTTTCAAATCATTCAGTTTTTGCTCTGGTTTACAAAAATTATCCACCATTTTTGATTAGCTTTATGATTATCTTTTAACATTTGGGTTATTTGCTTCAGTTAGTTTTGATTATTATAGTTCATTTATTTTCCATCTGTTTTAATATTATGCTGAACATCTGCACAATATCTAATTGTAATGATGTTGCAGTATTCTCATGCATTTTTATTTCTGTACTAATGTCTTTATGATTTATTTGGTTGCATGAATCACTAAATGGATGAGCATTGTCACATATCTGAAGTTTCTAAGCTATCTTCTTCACAATTGGTTTCAGAAGTATTTGCTTCCAATAATTAATGCTTCTCTTCATTCTTTTTATTTTCATTGTCCATTTTAATAATACTCAACACAATCAACTTATATGCTGTACAATTATAACTGGATACACCATCTACAGCGCTAGATCATCCCCTGGAACACCACATATACTTGTATGTCTTCATGACACAACTTGCTTTGATCTTTTTTTTTTTTATTTTTATTTTTTTTTTACAATATAATTACAACATAGAGAAGAAAAAAAAATTATTGCAAGACTAACCATATCATTCAACTAAATCAGTAATTATTGAAAATCAAAGTCCTGGGTGAACCAAAACTTTACAAATGTTAGATATTACTATGCAATGGTCAGATTATCATATTTCATAAGTTTACACGTCTCTATTAATTTATTTGTGATGTGATGCACTATGGCTTTTCCTTTATTGAAGTCAGAAATCTCTCAGCCAGTATGCCAAAAGAAACCTATTAGCCACCTTCTCTTCCCATTCCCCACCCTAAATTTTCCCATATTTTTCTCTATCTTCCTCCATCCCATTTTCACAACATTATCTTTGTCCACTCTAATGGCCTTCATTCCAATCTGATCCAAAAAAAAAAAAATAATTTTTTTTTTTTATATTTAAAACTTAATTTTTTTTTGTTTTGAACTTCATTTTGGTTCTTTTTTTAAAAAAACAAACAAAACAAAAACAAATTTGCGTAGACTCAGCATAGAAGAGAAAAAAATTTATTTGCTCTTTTTATATATTTATTGAAATGAATAATAGATTGTTCATTTCAATATATATATATATATTTGAACTATGTTTAATTTAAAGTTTAAATATTAAATGTTGTTTAATGATTACAATCAAGATGTTAAAAGTGAGATGCTGTGACCAGCCATATTCCACCTGGTTGATAAATTAGTTTCACTTCAAATTACCAACAATGATGACAAAAGCATGATATGCTTAAGAACAGGTAGATGCATTCTATTCTTGATCCTTTGTTCCAGTGGGGAGAGTGATTTACTCCCTTTGTTTATATATTATACTGTAAATAAATTTATTAAATTTCTGCAATTAAGTACAGACAGTACATTATAATTATCACATTTTATTACAATGATCATTCTAAAAAAATTAGTATATAGCATGAATTATTGCTGAATGATAATTAAAGATAATGTATGCAAATAAGCCCATATTATGCAGATAGGACTGATATATATATATTAATTTATAAGTTTAGAGTGTGCAGACTAACAATGGAGATATATGTTGAATTAATCAGCAATAGTTAAGACTGAATAATTAAAGATAATGATGAAATCATGTGTTATAGTTTATTAGTATCTGAATGTAAAAAACTGAAGTAAAATGGTAACACAGATATATAGACTATTTATATTTTATACTGAGCATTAAATAATCTAATTGCATATAACAGTTTATTGTAATCACTTTGAAGAATACAAAATGAATTCTACTTATTACATTTTAATGTGTATTATTTATTTGATAAAAGTATTGATGCACAAGTAGATGTTAAAGAAATACTCCTGGAGTACACATCAGTTATTGTACACTAAAAAATCATAAATAATTTTTTTCTTCATTCCCAATTTGAGTTTTATATTTAACTTGAAATAAAAGCATTAATTAATTAATTATGAATAACTCATATGTTTATTTCAGGCTTTTTTTTTGCATAACAAATAAAAGTGTTTATTATAAATTATTTTTAATATACATTGTAATGGTAAGCTTATATAAGTTTAATTTATTTTACTTTTAATTGATTCTGGTACCATATGACAATAAGCATTAGGAAATATACTGGCACCTATTCGTTAAAACAGGCAAAACTCTCCATACAGTAGTGCTATTCAGTGCAATCCAGAGTAATCAATGGATGCCAGAAGGCTTGTGCATAAAATCCCTATCTAGTGCCTACTCATCCAATATCCTAACTAGTTTCTAGTTTTTGGCTTTCGTCAGTGAGGAGCCTTGGATTTGAGAGCACTGCAGCTAGATCTTAGAATCTAATGCAATCCTCTAGCAGTCAGCTTTATCTCTACTTAACTACAAACTATGAGAATAAAATTGAAAACACAATAATATTTTCAATCCAAGCTTAACAGCTTATATAGTCATATAGGTCTGAACTCAGTTCAGTACCCATACATTTTGGTGTCTTTGGTTCTTTAATAACCATAGCCACCACTATCCTATTAGGCAGGATTGGTGTAAACCACTAAACATCACGTGATCATCATTTCTTATGCTTGCTCATAACTATTATTAAAACAAGCAAAACTCCCCATACAGTAATGCCACTCAGTGTAAGCCACAAATGATGATTACATGATGTTTAATACCATTCCAGCCTAATAGGATGGTGGTGGCTATGGTTATTGAAGAACGAAAGATACCAAAATGTAAGGATACTGAACTGAATTCAGACCTATATGACTATATAAGCTATTGAGCTTGGATTAAAAATGTTATTGTGTTTTAAATTTTATTCTCATAGTTTGGTAGTTAAATAGAGATAAAAGGTGGCTGCTGGAGGACTGCATTAGATACTAAGATCTAGGTGCAGTGCTCTCAAATCTACGGCTCCTCACTGATGAAAGCCACAAGCTAGAAACTAGCCTGAGGATATTGGATGAGTAGGGATTAGATAACTATTTTATGCACAAGCCTTCTGGCATCCACTGATTACTCTGGCTTGTATTGAGTGGCACTACTGTATAGAGTATTGCCTGTTTTAATAACAGTTATGAGCAAACATAAGAAATGATGATCACGTGATGTTTAGTGGTTTAACACCTATTCTTTATTTATATACTTAAATAAGATATGAAAATATTTTAAGATGTAATGATAATAATCACTATAGAACCAGTATATAGAACATAAGTTACCCCCAATGAGACCAGACAATAATACATATAAAGGGTAACACGTTCTTTAAACAAATAACAAACAATAATTTATTTACAGAGAATCATAATTGTCAAACAAGATACATTACCCTAAACATGCTTACATTACAGACTATATCATAAAAATTTATGATATTTTTCTTTATAATTTGATTACCTTTACAATTATAATTTAATAGTAATGATTACTTTAAACTTTTAGTTCACATGCATGCTGGAATACAAATATGAAATGATAATATTTATTTGTAAAGTGTCTAAAGTTTTTTTTTTGATTAATTTTAATCATTAATCTTACAATTACATATTCTAATACTAAAATAGTTCTGATTGAGTACACTTGCCACAGAGTAAATTGACGACCTTTAATACATCTGGCATATAATCCTATGTGTGGTCAACCATCACAAATATATTTTATATCATTACCTTCATAATGAAGTTACCTCATAAATATACATAGTATGGAATTAGTTTAATCAATACACATTTCTTATAAAGATCATTACAGGGAATGGCCAGTTTAGAACCAAATGCCGATTTAATAATAGCTCAATTACAGAGATGGCTCTTTTGAATTTAATCTCTAATTTAATAAAAATTCAATCCAAGTGAGATGGTTTCTTTTGAAATTTAACTGCCAAATTACAATGAATTCACCATCTAGATGTAGCATATTTAAACATTGATCTACCAACTGCATTTATATTATAAGTCCTACATACATAAATCTAATTCACATCATCAAGCAGAGCTAATTTACGCAAAATGAACTTGATCAAATTTCATAATAAACCTTTAGGACTATTAATTATACTAGCACTCATTTTGACACTTGAATGCTTTAATTTACGCGAAATGAACTTGATCAAATTTCAAAATAAACCTTTAGGACTATTAATTATACTAGCACTCATTTTGACACTTGAATGCTTCACTTTAAATATTTACAAGCATGCACTTTTGTGAGTTCAAAATGAATACTACATCCTAATTATTTATCTAAAATTACATATTGCTGACAATTTCACATTAAAAAAAACTTTTGTTTTTAAAAGAATATAAAATTTTAGCAAATCAAATCACATATTGTAATGGTAAAGTTTTGTACATTCGCGCAACAGAATCTAGAATCAAGGCAAAGAGACCAAAGCTGACCAGATTAGGCTTGTGACATTCTGAATCCAACCACCCTTCAACTCATCTGCCAGTACTCCAAGACTCAAAACCATATGAACGACCATACTTCAGGGTACACAGTTTTTATCTTTCGCGGCCGATATAGGAGAGGGATAAATAGGAGACTTGGGGATTTAAATATATATATTAACTAATTGAAATGCTACCAGCACAAAATTAACGATAACAATCAGAAATTATAATTAATGAATAGACAGTTATATCATATATGTATAGTTAACTAAGACTGAATTGGATTGAAATAAGATCGAACGACCATACTTCAGGGTACACAGTTTTTATCTTTCGCGGCCGATATAGGAGAGGGATAAATAGGAGACTTGGGGATTTAAATATATATATTAACTAATTGAAATGCTACCAGCACAAAATTAACGATAACAATCAGAAATTATAATTAATGAATAGACAGTTATATCATATATGTATAGTTAACTAAGACTGAATTGGATTGAAATAAGATCGAGAAATCACATGAAACCAGAATAAATTTAACATATATTTATTAAATAAATAAATAGAACATAAATTAATGTGGGAAAAGCACACAGGCTTTATAACATGAGGATTTAGCATGTCTCCTCATTAAATCTTTAATTAATTAATATGAGTTGATATATTTATAGAATCACTAAGCGGTGTCTACATTAGGTTATGCCTATTCCTATTGAAAGTGGTAGCTACTATTATAAATATGCTGTACTAGTCTTAGGCAAAATATTTATTGTAACATTATTAACTTAGTAAATTATGAGAGCATAAATCAGCTCAGGGTTGAGATTGAACCTAGAAATCAAAGATAGAAATTTCAGTTTAATACTGAATAATTAACTTATAGGACTCAGAATTGGCTATATAAGGTGACCGACGGCTACAGCCCTGACAAATTATGATAACAGAGTGCCCCATGGATTAGAGTCAAGGGTTTTCGTGACCAATACCGGTATAATTAACTTATAGGACTCAGAATTGGCTATATAAGGTGACCGACCGCTACAGCCCTGACAAATTATGATAACGAAGGGCCCTACAGATAAATTAGAGTCAAGGGTTTTCGTGACCAATACCGGTACCTTGGGATCGCGTGTCTTGCTGCTAAAAGGTCGGGGTTGGCTAACACTACCCTGGAATTATGCGTCAGGTCTTACTTGTGTGCGCCCCGAAAGAAGATAAGATGGGGTGGACTTGCCCATGGCCTCATCGTAAGAAGAAGAGGCAGCAAAATATGAAACATTGAATGATAATTTTAGATATCTAATCTGCCAAGCGAAGGTAAGACTTTAATTAATATTTTAGAAATAAGGGGTGATAGCCTGGTCAATATTATTATTAAGAGCCAATTCTGACAACACTAGAGGGATAACGAAATATAATAAAACACTTGTTTATAGGTTTCAATCTATACACAGAAGTTATTATGTGGGAGGGGAAAGTATATTTGATCGACTGGCCAAATAATTACTGAATATACTTTAATATTACCAAGACTAGTATATTATTCTATTCAAAAACCCCAATAAGACGGACATTTAATAGTAAGCCACAATACATTTAGAATTAAAAAAGAATTATAGGAATTCAAACCAGCAAGCATGGAGGACATTAAGAAACTGTTATGGGAAGATATTTGCAATTACATCTTCGAATATTTATTATGTTTAAATGCTCGCTGCTTCGAGGCATTGGCATACAAATAACAAAATAACAGTAAAGAAATATTATAGGCATGACTGCAGTGATAGACCAAGTATTTAGATTAGATTACATTTAGTTTAAATAAGATATTTAACAAGAGATAGGCAAGTTATACAAATTATACCTTATGTACTTTAATGAGAAGTTATAATGAAATTATTTTATAGAGTTTAGAAAGTTATATTAGTTTATCATTTTCTAGCTTTAAACTTTTAAGTAGAGAATTTGGATTTAGATAATAGTTAGTTATCACAGAGCTATGTGGTTATAGATTGGCATTTCTGATTAGTTGAACTGGATAGGCAGTTGTTTAGCTTTCGGGCATTATGGGGGTCTTGTTGAGCAAGGTGTAGCGTCTTCATTATGGAAATAGGCTGTTGCTGGATGGTCTCAGGTTGCAGCTCCAGTTGTTGAGGTTATCGATGGGGAGCTGGCACACCATCCTTCCGTGGATTAGAAGCAGTCGCCTTCTTTCTCCAGCCAGATCTTTTCAAAGATCAATCTGGCATAGATTATGCATAGTGACACTCTTCTAAAATCAATGACTCCATAACTCAAGCTTAAAATATACCCTATTTATACTTTTCTTGCAAAGTACTTAATTAGAGAAGAATTTATTTCACCTGAAAATCCATTAACTCTAAAATATAACAAAAAATTTTAAGATTTCCTGATATGATCCAAATACTTTTGTTTAGATTTCCAGGGTGTCTTAAATCCTCCTCTAGGTGTCAAATAGTGCTACTCCAGTACACTTTTGCCCCAAACAAATTTGAGTATAGCAATTATCAACTTTCAAACTTTGATTTAACCACAGGTGCGGTAGTCTTAATGCAAATTTGTTTACGGCTAAATTTATTTTTTATTAATATGACTAAAAGCCTTTTGCTCTTTTTACAAAACAAAATCACGCCACTCTATATATATATAATTACATAAGGTGAATCATACGTCCACATACAAATTTATATTTAATAAATTTAAAAAATTGACATTTCTACAATTTAAAATTAAAACATAACTCATTTCTTTATAAAATATAAAATTTAAACCATTATATTCATTGTAATAATTACTAGCCTATGTATGTACAGCGTTTATTCATATGTGCATATATAATGCTGTGCACCCAACCGTGATAGTAAGGTTTATATTTTTATTTTCAGAAATGAATATTTTAAAAGAGTTTGAATCCAGCACAGATGGGTTTGGTTATTAAACTAAAAACGTGCAATGGAAAGGGATTGAATCTGACCATTGCAATATATATATAAGAAAATGTGAGGCAATTTTTGTATTTTAATTGCCTTAAAACACAGCTTGAATATTTGTAGACACTTAACAATAAATGCTGATTTTTTTAATTATAAAACATTCACTTATTCCTTTAATTTATCAATTAAATAATTTATTATATAAAGATTCTATACATAATAAAATACTATTTGTTACAATTAAAAATATGACTAAGAATTTGTAAAATAATACTTAAAATGGTTAATATTTTAGAATAACAATTTAAGTGATAAACATTAATAATTTTTATTAGTCACTTATTAGACTAAAGATTATCCAATAATGAATAATATTTTCTGTAGTGCAATTTTTACTAGACCATTCTCATGCGAGATAAGAGCTGGTTTCTATCCATTTTTAACACCTTGGGAAGAAATGTAATTATAAATATATGAACAAAGACATGTTTAAAAGATCTATACACCCAACATACACATTTCATGCTGAACTAATAAACAATAATAAAGTTATATGTAAGAGATTGTGATCTGGATCAACTGATGAGTGCTAGTTCAGCATGAAATGTGAATTTTGGGGGATCATAAAATCTTTTTCATGTCTTTGGTCATATGATTATGATTATATCTCTCCATAAAGATGTTAAAAGATAGAAAACATTCTCTAACATACATGAGAATGGTGTAGTGAAAATTACACTAGCAAAAATAGTATTCATTAAGTGATAAAAAGTTTTTGTTTTAATTTATATAACAAAGCCAGAATTCTACATAGTTCAGTGTGAGGATTTTTGTTGTGCTAGTATTTCTTCCACCATGGCAGGCATTAACTGATTCCATTTATAAGCATATTCCTTTCTTTACAGATTGCTATAATATCTTTTACCAATATCCTGTCTTCTAAATTTGAGGTTTAAACATTTTTTCCCCCCATTTTAAATAGATTTCTTCTAAATAGCTTGGTCAGACTCAAAATGAATCTAGTCAAGATTAGATTTCAGGCAGTTGGCACTTTTTCCTTTTTTCTACTCAGTCATTCTAATGACAGTTCGATGCAGCTTGCACAAAGTAAAAGTCCAGATGGATTAATATAAAAAAAAATCTATTATATATACTTTTGTCCTCTTGTTTTAACACCTTTAATAATCTATTTTCCATACCTTTATCACTTTGTTTTACTTTAAATTACAAGAATTTTCCAAATATCATTGTTTTTCAATTGATCGAATTTTCCCCTTATTTTCAAATTTCATACTTCAAACTGCTTAATCCTTTTAATAACTTATTTTTAATATTATTTAACATCTTTTTTAACTCTAGTATACTTAAGTTGTTTTTCAATACATTCTTTTAATTTTTGATAAGAGTAATGATTTTAACAAAATTTATAATTTATTAGTATCTTTCTTAAATTTAAATACTTTTAACAAACCTATTATATTATTATTTTAAAATGTGAGATTTTAATAATTTATTCTAACATTTGAACATTACCTATTATTATATTTAATATTTTATTTTACATTATTTGTTTTATTTTGTATAATTTTCTTTACAATTTTTGAATTGTTATATTCTCATCATAACAGAAAACTTGAAAACTGTTATGTGAAAGACCTTATGGCAGACAGTGAAATGAAAAAGATATTCATTTCAATATATATATATATTATTTTTAACTTTTTAGTGGTCATACAATAAGCAAAAACATTTATTATCAAATATTTTTTATATATACTATTTTTAATAATTATTCCAAGTCAAAATTTAAAATGGAGATTATAGATAGTTGCAGTATGCTTAATATTTGAAAAGAAATTCATGTGTAATAAAAACAGTTTACAATATTGTTTTGTGCATAAGAAAGCATTTTTAAAAAAGATATTTTTACAATTAAGAGAAATTAAGATTTGTTTTTATTTCTATTTTAATTAACTTTAAATGCTTTTTAATGAAAATTAAAAAAAAAAAAATTACTAATATCATGTGCATCAATGAAAACTTATTGAACAATATTAACACATTTGAAATTCATATCATCAACACCATCAGAATGGAAAACAATTGGACAAACTTCAAATGAAAATAAAATTGATTATAAAATTTATCTTAAGCAAACCAAATAAACAGAGTTTGTAAGTTAAATAAAAGTATTAAAAAAAAATTGTTAAAGTTTTCTAAATATGTTCAAGCTGTGCATTTATTTTACATATTTACTTTATATACATCTATATATAGAAAAAGTATATTCCTGATGTCGTATCTGTTTCATCTATTCCTCCCTATAACTCTACTCTTTTCAGCTTTAAAACCACCCTGAGTACATATATATATATATATTGTACCAATATTGAATATTGGCACAATAATTTTATTTAAAAAAATTATTAAAATAAAATCTTTCGTAAAAGAAAACGTATTTAAAAGTTTAAAAGTTTTATTACAGTTTGTTTTCGAAAAAAGTAAAAGTCAAAGAGTTTGAAATAAAAGTTACAATCAATTAATTAAAAGGGGGGGAGTTTGGTTAGAAAAGTTAAACTAAAAGTTTTATAAAAAGAAGTAGAGTTTATTATCATTAGTTGAAAGTTGATTTTCAAGTTTAAAAAATATAAATATCTTTTCATTCGAATTAAAGAAAAAGTAATCTTAAAACTAGTTATATATGTGCGATTGTAAATAAAAAATAAATGTATGCATATTAAATATTAAAAAAATTAATAAATGGAAGTTATTAAAAAATACAGCAATGGCTATTAATTAAAGTATAAAAAAACAGGATTAAAAAAGCTTGTCTCCAAAGGATTAGCTACTAATTAAAAATGTAGAACAGCACGTTTGCATGGCTATTACTAATTAAACAATCTTCAAAAACATGAGATTATCAATGGAATTTCGACAACAGATATTGCCAGAGGATATTAAAAGGACAACATGTCGTAGATATAAAAAGCCAATTCTTTTATCGGACATTCAGTGAGGACAATTGTTTCAGTTCAGATAACAATTCAGTTTATTATGTATCCAGAAGCAAAAATGCAGTGCTGAGCAGCTTTTGGAAACATATGTCTCTCTAGCCTGAAGTCCGATGAAAACAGCCAATATACCCGATCTTAAATAATGTCTGCGTAACAGCTTGGAAATCTTCGTCAATATCTAATTGTCTCCAATAATAATAGAAGTGAATAATAATGAAACTCCTCAAGGAAATGTCCCAGCCGGCTAGAAATATTCTCACCTAAAGCAGTAACCAAAGAAAACAAAGTTCTACATCCACATTCAAAATCCTAGGTAATAATATTTCATATTCTTATTTCTATAATAGCCATTGCATTAATTCATAAAGCCTCCAGAGACAAGTAATTTGAATTCTATAAGCACGCATAAAACGAACTATTGATGTGCGTGTTTGTGAATGCTATATGATTTTATAAACGTCAAATATTATTTATGCTTTCTCATAAGAGATATATTATAGTGTGTTAATTTAAAACGTGCATGTGTTATGTTAGATTTATAAAATGTTTAAAATTAGTAAATGTTAATTAAAATAAATGGTCTTTGAACTTAAACTTTATTTGTCGATCAATTCTTTTTGCCAATTCTTTTTCATCAATTCTTTTATGAATTCTTTACACCACTAATTATGTATAATCTGTTAGTGATTACAAGGAGCTGAGCTAGTCTATGGGTATAACTTAGGCGTTGAGTTAGTGGCCATTGTTCAAAGTGCGTCGTTTATTCTTCTGAATAGATAGCTGGCGCCCGTGTTTACCCAAAACAAAAAAGTGCTTTGAACTTGGTGTTGAACTCAACAGTCGAGAAGAAGTTATGTCCCGGAAATGTGATGCTAGTTATATATTTTATAGCTATCATTTGGACATATATACTTTCCAAGTATGTTCTTCTCTGCCTAGAGACCGGTGTTTCGATATCCCATATTCGAACCCGGTACAATATATATGTGAACAAACATTGATAATATCACATAAAGTTATATTGCAGTGAGTATTTTGATTTATCAATAACATATTTTGAATTATAAATTTTGTTCTTTAAAGAGTCGATTTATCATTTTAAATATTAGAGTAATAGTTTACTAGACAAAGACGCCGTCTGATGGCGCCATTGTTACGCCAAAACTATAATATATGAACATTCCCAGGCCGTTTATTTTAATCATTTTGTGGTGTTTTTTATCAAAAATAATCAAACACATAAACAAATTAATTTAAATGAAATGAAATCAACAAATGTAAAATAAAATGAACAAATTTCAATTTTATTAGGGTTTTTTATGGTTTCTAAAAAAAGAAGCTTGTTATTTGTAATACTTTTTTAATTTGGTGTCATTGTTTATAGTTTAAAAAAGAAAGGTTAACGTTTACTTTTTGTGACGATCTGTTTATATGCAAAAATGAAAATGTAAAAGAAAGGCTAAGAACTTTTACTTTTTGTTCCGATTATTTTTTAAAGAAAAAAAAGCGTAACACAAAAAAAAGACTAATAAAATTGAAAAATGTTTTTTCTAAAAAAAATAGCATGTTAAGAAAAGTATCATAAGTTTAAAACCATTTTAGTATTGGTTGCTGTTTATATGTAAAATTGAAAATGTAATAACTTTTATTTTTGTTCATATTATTTTTTAAAGAAAAAAAGCGTAACACAAAAAAATGTAATAAAATTGAAATTTGTTCATTTTATCTTACATTTGTTGATTTCATTTCATTTAAATTAATTTGTTTATGTTAATAAAAAAAAATTCGTAAAAAACATACTTTCTGTTGTTGATTTTTTTTGACAACAAAAAACAACACAAAATGATTAAAATAGATGGCCTGGGAATGTTCATATATTGTAGTTTTGGCATAACAACGGCACCATCAGGCGGTGTCTTTGTCTAGTAAACTATTACCAACATTAGAAATGCATATATATATATATGTATCCCACATACTACCATGATACATATATAATGCAACATTAACTAGAAGTTTCTTATGATTCTTAAATTTAACCTAAAATACTGGTAAACAAAAATCTCGCCATATGCACCTGTATTAGTATAACGTAAGATAAAATATAAAATCTTAATTTTTAGCAACACTATTTTCCTAAAATATCATTTCTGGTAAAAAAGATGTACTGAAACGAAACTATTACCAGGTCCTTAGGGATCTGTAGTGGGCTAACTTAGCCAAAAACATCCCAGTAAAAGGTTAAAACAAAAGTTTAAATAATTTTCATACATTAATATCTAAAGTTTCAAACAAGTGCTAATGGATTTGCTAGCAGTAAAGAATCTTGTTGATAGTGATATAATCAGATCCCAAAACCATATAAATAGACTATATTTTATACATCAAAGATATATTTTGTAATTTTAAAGCTTTGCCACCAGTCTCCATGCAAGTTGTTATTTTGACATGGTAAAGGACGTAGATTTTCTATTTTCTTGTGGGAAGATGATGGTCTCTAATCCCATCCTAGGGGCCTAATAGTGCATTACCACCATCATGGGGATGGGAAACATTCTAATCAATGGTCAGCACCAAGAAGAAAAACATCTGAACCATGCCACCTATCCAGAGATCAACAAAGCCACTACACCTGTCATCTGATATACCCAAGACACAAGCTGCTAGAAAGTAGATAAACATTCAAGCACCGCAGAGCTCTAACATAAATTTCTTAATCTTTAAATCTTCATTTTAAAACCTAGCTTAACGTAAAATTGAATGTACAGACAAAACTCTTTAAACTATTATCTAAAGTATAAAGTTTATATAATTCCTACCTGAAATGAAATCTGTAAACTTCCACTAAACTATTCTGAATTTAAGCAATTGTAACCAAATTTATTTAAATTTCTTATTCACTGCAGTTATGCCTATATATATATTTTGACCTATTTTATTTCTCTAAAATTTATATGTTATAATATGCCAAATATTTCGAAGCAGCGAACACTTAAAATGTGAATAGATTTAACAAATATATGATAACTGATATCTTCAATTTTAATATATTTTAAAATACTTATTTGGCTTGCACACACGCTGGTTTGAAATTCTATACGTTGAATAGTAACCGATCGCGATGAATTCATTATTATCAGTTGATTAAATTTTTTATATACTATTAAATATCTATTATGAGTTGCATGATCATAGTTATAAACTATGACATTAAATATCAGTTTTATTAAAAGAGATAAACTAGAAGAGGGATAGATAAAAGTATATTTATTAATGTATCGTTAATTGCGAGTTAAATGTACTTCCCCTCCCTAGTGAAAACTAATTCCAGATGCAGATTGAGGATATTAAACTAGATTAATAATTAGGTTTTAGTCCATTAATATAGCACGATTATGTTGCTTAATTTAAAAACTGGGTTCTATTAATTATGCAGATAGAGACTATCTGTTTTAGGCACCATAATTTTAAGTATATATATTTGTATTTCTTTTATGCATTGTGGATGTATTTTTACTAAGTATGCTTTGTACATTATGTCTTACTGCACCTTTTATGGAATTGTGGTGAAGGCTGCCCCCAACACTTATTTTGGGCAAGAGCACAAAGCCCAGGACTCTTGAATAGCCTATAAGAGTTGTCTGAACTACAGATGTTCGTTATTAGTAGCAAGCTATTCAGTCCTAGGGTACCGCACATTCACTGTAAAAGCCTCTCCAACTAAAATCTTAGTTAGCAATATTTTGGTCTGTGCTGTAGCATATATATATTGACCTAAGGCAACAAGTTCTTTCCCCCTATACTTAATGATCATTCAGCATTAGTATGAAACCAAATCTCGATTATTAGAATAAATCTTCACCATTCTTGAGCTTAATTATAGGCTAGTCTTATATATATATTATAACGATCCAAAACAATAGCGGAGACAACAATCTACGTATCTGAAACTACCAGGGCGCCATCTAGGCATTTGAACCTAGAAAAAATTATACAGTAGGCAGATACGCGCTGTTAAGATTCCACTTTATTTTATATTTTGGTCATTAGCCCATTGTCACTAGCTCAGTGAGTAGCAGAGATAATAAAATATAAATTTTATATCTTAAATATAAAAGAATAAAAGCCACTGCCATAAATTAACACGTAAAAATATTTATTTACGCACATATAAAATAACATTTAAATTTTGAGGAATAAATTCAACATTTTAGATTTTTCTATTAATCTTTAGTTTTACATTTAAGTAAATTACAACCATGAGTTTAATATTTATTTAGTGAGTCGAGTATGAATAGACTACATAGATCTGCATTTGAAAAGAAAATATTCTTCCCTGATTTAACCTTAGGCAACAAATTTCGCAATCAAACCGGCACCAATCCATCTGATACATTTATGTATTCAATGTAGCATGAAAATACGACAACACAAAATACTATACTGTCAGGAATGTACATCTGAACAGCAAGTAGAATTAGTGAAAAAATTGTCTCTCTACCAACCAGGAATGCTACATCTGTTGGCGAGTAGAACAATAAACATAAAACTCCATAGGAATGGACTGCGGTCCTTTGCCGTCTTACAAACCCATCCATAGGCAAACAGAAAGTGTGTGGCGTATATATATAATCCTGCCTGTAGCGGATCTCATACTACATCTACAATTACACAAATATATCCAATCCATTGAACCAATTCAACTACGAAATGAATAACCTAAGATTACCCTCCCTTAATATAACTTTACAAAACTATATAGCCATTCACGCCCGACTTAAATTTAACATTTAAATACGTTCACACAGATTACTTTTATACAATTTGTTTTATAATGTCGAGTATAGATCGGCTGCATAGATTCCACGGTCAAAAACATTCCAAATTAAACACAACTGATCAAAATACAAAGTCAATCGATAACGTCAATTGCTGAGGGAATACAGGAGACCCTTTGGTGTTCATCATAAGACACCGCAGTGACATCGTTGACTTATATATTCTAATCGACTGTGGAAACCACAACATAATCAACCGCTAACGAATCTATGCAACGTCTATACCCAACTTAAATGTAATGCATTTAATAATTTCTACAATAAATATTACTACAAATAAAAATAATAAAATGGAAATGATTTTAGCAAAACTTAACTATATAAATTTAAACAATCAATTATTAATTTGAAAATCAAATAAGAGTTCATTTTAAAATTTAAATTAGCTGAATCTTTAAAAAAAAAACAATGACGAAAGTTCTTAATTACTTTTTTTTGTTGTTTTTAATTTGTAAAGTTCATAGCTCACAGGAGAAGAGTCCAGGTTTCTGCTTTTAATTCCCGTGACGCCTCCATTGGAAAGTAATGTTCTGGAGATGGCAATAGCTGGTTCAAGGTATCACAGTCTTTTCATTTTTTTTTTAAATAGAGTGGTATGTGCGTCCTACCACATCTCTCAAACATAAAACGCTGGAACTGTCAGAAAAAACTGTATTTCCCTTTTTATATTATCCACACGGATTCAATCAACAAAACGTCACTAATCCATCACTTTCGTTAGGGTCCGAGCCAAGGCTTAGTGCTTCCATTGGTCAAGCTAATTTCTCTTTATTTTCTTATCTATCTTTCATCAGATCATTTTAATTATACAAGAGCCCAAGGGCCAGTTTGGTTTTCGATAATTCATAAACAATCATTTCCATTTACAGATTACATTAATTAATACCTGTTTTTATTTTTAAATCTTGTACTTTTTTATAAAAAAGTACGTTCAAATATTTATTTGTTTTTTTTTTTAGAGATATTTTTAAAGTTTGGCCTCTGTGCGAATGTATATACGTTTAACAAACATTTTAATTTTAGCGTTTAGTTTTTTACTTTTATTTGCGAACTTTTAAGTTTTTATTTTAAATTAATGTAACGACATATTTATATATCGTTACAATATATATATAACAGCAGCCACTTTACTGCTATAATCGATGTTCTATCCTAGACTAGCATGTCCACTTATAGAATAAACCATGATATTGATGTAGGATGTTAGCATATTAAACTTATAGGCATAATCGCATGCCCATACTTATATTTACATATATGATGATAATTGCTGTAATTCTATTAAATCTCATCTGCTATGTAACACCTCAATTCACTTGATCCCCACATCTTAAACCTGTATAATTATTGTTTACTTTATTCATTAATTTGAATTATTAATAAATCGTTTTAAATTTAATTAGTTTCATATCATTTTGCTCATAATCTAAATCCAACTCAATTGCAATTCATTTATTATCTTACATACATATGATATGCATTATAGTTTTAAGTGTTAACTTTATATTTAGTTAATTAGTGTGTTATTTAGTTCAACTAACCCTTTAGTTAGCTATTTTGGGTAGTCGGTTTTGGAGTCTCATGTTTCTCCTTGTTTAGAGTTGACTCACAGAATAAATTGAGAGCTGTGTGTAACCTCAGAAATGTTGGTCATAGGGTATTAAATCATGAAGCACTGGGGAAGAAGTTAATGTTTGGTTGAACTTGGGATCTCACCATCCCTTTTCGATCAGCTTTGGTGTATTTTACTGGACTCTGGATTTGTTACATGAATGTATAAATCTGACCATTACAATATATATAAAGTAAAAATAAATCCTAGTTATGATATAGAATAAAATATCTTTATATAACAACAAAATAATATATGACAATAGCTATAATATAATCATAACATATAAAAGCTCTTTTCGGCAATTTTTAATTTTTCCCCTTTTCAATATGTCGTTTAACTACAAAAAACTACCTATATTGCATACATAGTGACATCTACTGGCTTTATGCTTTAACATACCCTCCATTAGTTTTTCATTATCCAATTATTAGTTAAATTACATTTTACAAATGTTCATACAATTATTTTTCTTGTAATTAATGTAATTAAAAATAATACAATTATTTCTGCTATAATTAAAACGTCAATTAATTTAACTAATAATTGGATAATGAAAAACGAATGGAGGGTTATATAATATATATTATTATAAAGATATTAAAGCATAAATTATAGGTTTGTGTTAATTTTATATACAGCCGGCAGATGTCACCATGTATGCAATAGGGGTTATTTTTTGTAGTCGAACAAGACATATTGAAAAGGGCTAAAAATTAAAAATTGCCGAAAAGTGCTTTTATATGTTCTGATTATATTACAGTTATTGTCATATATTATTTTATTTTGTTGTTATGTATAGATATTTTATTCTATATCATATCTAGGATTTATTTTTAATTTGCAAAAGCAACATAAAGAATTTAGTTCCTTGTATTTTAGATATATAAAATAAATATGTAAATACAGATACATTATAAATTCAACCTGTATTCTGCGTAAACATCTGCATAATTAAATGGACATACTAAGATCCTATCTGTGAGGGGTCAGACTGATTTAAGATCTACCTGGGTATAAAAATAATATGGGCATCAACAAGGGTTTTGAGCATTTCATCCTCAAATTTTCAAAGATATGGATGGCTGAAGAGTGGAGAAGATTGAAGCTTATCCATTAAAGTTTGAAGATTTGCTATTAATATAAATTAAGCAGTGATTGCATATATGTGTGGGAGATAGTGATCAGGACCAACTGATGGGTGCTCGAACAGCACAAAATACATACATTGGAGATCACTGATCTTTTTCACACATATATGGTCATGTAATGGATTGGATGGCTGTGGCGAATTTGAAAGTTTAAATCACTTATAAATATATACATATATATATATTGAAACAGACACATTGTTTCACATATACATTTTCAAGATTTCTTTCCCTCCCCAGCTAAAGCAGTTTAAATCAAAAATAAAACTGACGTGGTTCAGTAAATAAAAATTTAAATAAAGAAGCAAATGACAGTGAATTAAGGTCACTTTTCCCAACTGCGTTATAAAAACAAATAATAATAATAAAGGTAAAATAAAGAAAATATAAAAGCATTTAATTAATAAATCTATCATTAATTGATAAATCTTCAATTTAAAGTAAAGCAGATACGATTTAGTTTAGAGCTATATGTTTTCAGATTTAAATGTAAAAACACTTAAAGATAGCATCACCTTCTTGCCTGGGGCTTTTAATCAGTTGCTTTTTTAAAACATGTTAGATAAAAAATGCGGAAAGCAGAAGAAATAAAAGGAGCAGCTTAATTATATAGTACAGTTACAGTGACAATTACAGACAGTTAGAGTTATAGTTACAGTTACAATAAGAGTTACAGTGAGACCTGTTGAAAATTTATTACTTTTTGGAATTCTAAAACAACCAAGTTTGAAGCCGCAGTTATCAGCAACAGAAAAAAACTTTTAGTTACTAGATAACTAAATAATGGAAAAACATATTATTAATTTGGAAAACTCCAGGATGAGTGAGTAGAAAATTCTTCCTCTTTCTCCATCCATGTGAAGCCCAAGAAGTAGAGAACATGCCCATGTAAATAATTGCAGCTATTTATTGTGCCATTCAGCTCCAGTAAAGCCCTTCTTGATGCGAAGATTTAAATGTCAAGGTAAGAAAAATTTAGATACATTTATAATATTTAAATATATTTTGACAACGTATTTGTTGAAAAGATTAACATATAAAATAAAATATAACTATTCAAATGATTGATTTATCAAAGGAAACAGTAAGAAAATAAAGTTTTTAAAGAATAATGTTTTTAAAAAATAATAATTATACTGATTTTAAAAACTTAAGAATATTGATTAAAAATAAATGAAAAATATAATAATATGTGACTTAAATCAAAGATGTATTTATAAATATGTGAATACAGAATTTATAATGCTTCTATAGAAAAGTTAAATTGAATATGTTTTTACTTCAACTGTGAACAGGGATTAGATATGCCTTTATAATATATAGATCAAAAATGCTTCTATGTAAAAATTAAATTGAATAAATGTGTTTCTACTTCAAATATATACCTGTATCAAAGATGAATTAAACAAATGAATAACTCCAATCTACAAACATGAATTCGAGAATTAATCTTTTAATATAAATGAATGACTTGAACCTACATCCATAGACTTGGATTAAAGATGAATTAAATGAATAAATGATTTAAATCTATAAATCTGAATTAGAGAATTAATATTTTAATATAAGTGAATGACTTGAATTTAAACCCAGATATCTGCATTAAAGATGAATGACTTGAATTTATATCCACATATCTGGATCAAAGATGAATGACTTGAA
This sequence comes from Epiperipatus broadwayi, assembly GCA_028023455.1. NCBI lineage: Eukaryota > Metazoa > Onychophora > Udeonychophora > Euonychophora > Peripatidae > Epiperipatus > Epiperipatus broadwayi. The sequence continues at coordinate 5,840,073 of JAQFVV010006209.1, read as the reverse complement.
TTTATATCCACATACCTGAATTAAAGATAAATGACTTGAATTATATCCACATACCTGGATTAAATATGAATGATTTGATTTTATATCCATATACCTGGATCACAGATGGATGACTGAGATTTACATCCATACGTCACAATCAAGGATGAATATTTTGTACAGAACTTATAGTTGAAGGACTTATGAAAAGAATGATCAAATGTAAATCAAACTGGAAAAGAATGATCAAATGTAAATCAAACTGGCCTAAGAATATAGGCGCATGTATGAACTGATAATTCAAAGATGAACTGTCAATAACGTTTGTTGTTAAATAAATAAATCATTGTTATCTAAAACTAATGTATCTAGTCAGTTTTATTTCACATCACTCATCATTTATTGCATTTGTTCGCAAGAATCTCATGCCTCCTGAGCTATGTTCAGCATAACTAGATCTGAATAAGTAAGGTTGTAGTAAGCTGGAATTCTACTGGCGCCATTTGGGAAACCAAACAAATTTTCTAGATGTTTCCAGTCTCTTGTATGCTACATCCTCTGATGAGCAGGAAATATTGTTGTAGGGTGGTAAGAGAAACATTGGTTAATGCCAATTGTTAGGTGGTCCGATTACAATATATATATATATAAATACAAGAATATTTTAATGTGTACATATACACTATAACGCTAATAAAAAAGCAGGGGTTTAATAAATAAGAACCAGCAGTTACAATGTTCACAATTGGATATTCATTTGTAACAATATGGAAATAGATATCCCACCAGTTGGGTGACATTTGTAAGGCTACCATCATTGTTGCAGTTGAACCTGGGTTGATGGCAAATCATCATAAATTCCAGTTCAAAATAAATGCAAAATTAACTATTAATATTTAATATAAAATGAACATGAGACATCACTGTACGATATCAGCACAGCTAATAATCTTAAGTATAAGCATAATTAACTAAGTTCACCAGTATTAAAAATAAGTGTAAATCATTCAACATCATGAATGATCAATAAAATAAATAAAGTCAATCTTGTGATTGAATTTGAAATGGGTCTATTGCAGACCAGGCTAACTATTTAACTCATGCCAACTTGGGGCAATTATTTAAACATAATCTGGATAAACAAACTAAGTGCTCATAAATCAGAATACATAACATTCAAAACAATAATATTCAGATATTAAAACTGCTGAGCATCCGAAATGCTCTGGTCATTTAATACCATTGATGTACTGGCCAACATTCTTTTTGCACAATATGCCCATAAACACTAATATACACAGTTCTTTCTATGTAGCTGTTATGCATGAATCTAGCTCAGGAAGCAATTACTGTGAGCAAGAGACAAATAAATAAATATAGTAGCTTATTATAAATAACCTTAAGTAAATCATTGGATTTCCCTACTTATAAATAAATAGTTTTACTGGGATCATCAAAAAAATAAATCCTACAATATAAGTCTATCATGATATAAGGACACACACTACAATTCATAAAACAAGAATTGGATAGAATAAAGAAACTAAGACTAAAAACGTTTTTAATTTAAAAACCAATTTGATTTCTAATTAATTAACAAAAAATGTCATGATAGTAGGTAATTTCAAACATCCACTTCATCAAAATAAATATATACAGTTTGATAAAATTATATTAACCAATCACTAGATTTTAGTCATGGATTAATTCTAATTTCATTAAGCTATTTCTTTAAAATACTTAAGATTCTTCTTTCTATTATTTCCAAAATCAAAGATAACAATCTTTGGTTCAAATACTTGAGAATATTTAAAAATTAATTAACAACATGTTCAAAATCAAAGATAAGTCTTTATTTCAGCTTAGCAAGACAAAATTTTTTTTAACTTTACAAAATATTTTTTTCTTTTTAAAAATTATTTCATTTGTTTTGAAAAAATAAAAAAAAGTCGAACAATTTGAAATATTTTAACTTAGAGAATTATTTATTATTATTGATTCTTACACAACACAAAATCCAAATTATTTATTACTTTTATAAAACAAAGGGAAAAAAAATTATTAACAAAAAAAATAGTGTGCACAATGGCTGTCTTACTTATGTAGGCCTTTCCAATTGCAATTTCTGGTTTTTTTCTGATTATGTTTCTCTTTGAAGGCTTCTAAACATGTACCTGATTAAATTTTTTCTTTTCTGTGTCTGTAACAATTCCAAGTAAATGAAAAATACCAAATTCTGTCCATTGGTTCTCTTGAATTTCCAGGTGACAGATGTCGACAGAGATTGTGGGTGTGGGACAGAGACTGCTCCTGCTCAAAAGAAAGGTTGCAGACTACTTTAGGGGATTACCTTTCCTACATTTTCTTCCTGTGATAGTAGGTCTCATGGAGGAAGTTGAGACCTAGCTTTTAGTTTAATTTAGCATAGTTTTTATTGCACAAACCATTTTTAGGAACTCAATAGTATGCTAAAAGCTTGATTAAAACTTCTGCTATTCTATTCAATAGCTTGGTAAAAACATATTTTATCAGCAGGATTAAGCCTGGGCTCCTCTCTCTTCAACAGATAAGTTAGGAATCTTCTACTCCTCACCAGACACTAGAATCTTCTCATTTATTGACCCTCCCCATATATTTTTTCTACAACAATTTTACCCACAAGCTCATCACAATCTGCCTCTCTCATGATAATTTTCTTAATGACCAATTAAATAAATTCCCATAGATACAATTGTTCAGTTATCATCTCTTTAATCAAAAATTGAAAAATAACTGATCAAAATAAAATTTACAAAAGTATTAAAATCATAATTTTTTTTCTTTTACAAAAAAATACTCTTAAATATAAAACTTAATCTCTTGAAAAAAGTTTAAAATTAATATTAATTAAATAAGGTATAAAATCAAAGAAAAAAAATTTGTTTCTGTTCTTAGTACATTTTCATAGTTTAAATTAAAAGTAATAATTAATTATAACTACTACAGTGGGAAAAAGTAGTGTTTATATTCTTTCACAATTCTCTCTCTCTCTCTCCATTATAATCATTTATAACTTATTAAAAAAATTTTCATCTTAAAATTAAATGTTTTATAATTCTCACACTATCATATGGGAACTTAAAAATATTGAGTTAAATAATGACCCTTATTTCTAGTATAAGAAAATTAAATATTACACACCCCCATTAATGAAATAATCCTTTAATTAGACCTGAGGATATATTGTCAACTATCTACTTTCTTATTATCTTTTTCTTTTAGAGCAGCCATGTAGCCAACTGGTTACATAACCCTGGTCTTATATGGGAAATGAAACTGAGTTGAACCTCTTAATACTTTAATTTGCTTCAGCCAATTTCATTTCACTATAACAAAAAAAAATTGTTAGTCATGTCTTGCTGTACCTTACATTGACACAGAATAACAAGCTGGGATATACTTTTTAAATTAAGTCATGTTAGGCTATTTGGTCACTGGTAATGGTCTCATTTATTTGATTTATTCTTATTTCTGGATATGGGGTGATTATTGGCCTAAAATATGCATGCCTGCATCCAAAATCATGATGGACACTCATCACTGAACATAAGTTTGCACTGCAGCATGAACACCATAAAAGCTATCAGTTTAAACACAACACAACTTATTATCTAAAAGGCTCATTGAAAAAAAAAATGGCCAGAGGAATATTTGGCCACATAAAATACCTTGCTCAGTTGCTTTATACGTCTTATAGGCTCCACAGCCAAGACAGAGTTCTGTTCCTGGTAGACAATTCAGTATTCTAACAATAGAAAGCCCAGCTCCTCTGAGGGGCTTATTTGGAAAAAGTTTAAACCTTAGGTAGATGCAGTGCAGCTACAAAACATTAGATCATCATGAACCACTGCATCTATCTATAAAAATATCATCATCCACTGAAGGCAAAGTTTACACTACTTCATAATATTTACTCCCAGTTTCTGCAAAATAACTTTTTCCCTCAGGTTTCTGTTTCATTGTTTTACTTTTTCTTGTTTGCTTGGTCAGAATTATAACTGTACCCTACTTTGGGCGACTGAGAATCATGATCAGTTCTCAGATAGTAACTCTGTGTTGTGAGGTGATCTACTCCTGGTTGGTCTAATTATTTTTATACTGTCAGGGAATGATGAATCATATTCCTGATGAGTATTTTCTTGATTAAAATTTAATCCACTTCTGGAACTTCTAATTATTTGGGTTCTGGTAGGATTATTGATATTATCAGTTGATTTCTGCTTTCTCTTCCACAGTGGCACTTCATTTTTTTCTGTCCTGCTACTATAGTGGTATCTTGATTTTCTGCTTCCCATATTGGATAACATTCATATGAGAATTATTATCTCCTCTGTATGCTGATATAGTTGGAGATTTAAATCCCTCTTTTCAGAGTATGCAGGTTTGCTGCTGTCAAATGCATTTAACAGATCTGCCATCCGCTCAATTGTATGTCTGTCTGCGCCAAATAACATCCTTTCAATATGACCCAGGAAACTGTGTCTTAATATTATTATTTGTAACTGAGAGAATCTGCAGTGACTGTTCTCAATTTTGTCACTTGCTTTCTAAAAATTGGAGTGTAAGTCTCATCAAGAGGATACATCTCTTCGGATATCTTATGTTTAACCCCTTCTTGGAAATCCTCACTCCAGTAGTACTTCATGATTCCTTGCATGAATTGAAAATGAGGATGGGTGAATACCCTGAAGATGGCTATAAGCTATTGCTAGCTTTGCCTCTCAGTCATGGCATTAATGCTGAAATATCTTTCCAAACAGTTGAAAATTCAATGGATGTCTCACCAGCATTTTCTGAAAAAGTCCTTATTTTAATTAACTGGTTTATAATTCCAGACATTTGGTTTGTATATTGACTACCTATATCTATTTTTGTATTTTCAATTTGATATGGCTGATTTCTTTTTGGTTTGACCATCTTTTCTATGGTCATACTCCAACTTTTTTATTATTTCTCTAAATATAACATTGTCTCTGACCTGCAGGGTCTTAATTTGATTAGCCAGGTCCCCAATATGCTCTTGGACTGATTCCAGGCTTCATTGACTTTCATTAATCAGATTCTAGTCTCCTGCATGTAAAAAATTTTATTATCCATCACTTCTTACATTTTCTTTTCATGTCCTGTTCCCCTTTGCTTTGTCTCATTTCATTCAGAACTTTTTTAAATTTGTTTGATTCAGTCTGCTATTTCCATAACCTGCTATTCCCATACCCATCTTTTTACTGTTTTGATCCATTTTCTGTAGCATATCTACTATTATCTCTTTCAAAATTTCTTGTTATTTTCTACTTTCTGCTTTTCTTTTTGGATTCTTTTTATTATTCTCCTCTCCACAGTTATTCATCGTTTCTTTGTTGGTCTCTCTTTTTACTCTTCTTTAAACAGTTCTAATAATTGGGCTGACATGGAAGCCCCCTCTATTCTCTGGATTCTTTCTACTGGTTGATGATCGTTTTCTTTTGAATTATGTTCTTCCACCTTTTTCACTTTTCCTCTTGTCAGCACATTATATTCTTCTATTCTTCAAGAAAAACTATTTATTATATTTTTACACAGTAAATACAAATTTGAATTTTTAAAGATATCTCATAAAACAAGCTTAACATCAACCCCTCTTCTATGCAATCATATTTCCCTTTACCTAACACTACTACTATGTTATTACCCCTAATCTGCTTCTCCTTCAACCTTATTGTCTCAATACCTGGTTTTATTTCATTAATTTATTTCCCCTGCTTTATTCTTGAATTCTATCCAGTTCAAATGTGTATGACCAATTTCCAATTCTCTTGAATATTTTTATTGAGTACATATGCATATATAAACACAAGTTCATGTGAAGAACCATTTATGAAAAGCTTTCTTAGAGATCTGATAAACATCTGACAGAAAAAGAATGCATATCTATCTGCAACTCTGGGATAGATACAGAATCCAGCTACTAGACTATAAGTATACAATGTAGCATAAACACTCAAAGACATATCTCCATTTAGACACTATAAGCTACCACAACCCTTAATATAAAATGAAAATGCAAAAGTTTTCGCAAAACCCTGCTCCTTTAAGTCTTAAGGGCGGGAAAATACAGAACTATGCCTTGCTCCCTTTCTTGGGCTCTGAGACTGGAGATCATGGCAGGCATATGTTAACTACATCATGATAAGCAATAAAGAAATATGAAAAACTGAAAGAAGGTTGAAGCAATGTTTGAGAAAGAACATTCCATGGAGTTAAGTGAAAACATTGCATCCTCAAGAGAACAACAAAACCCTCCAGCCATCACCAAAACTGAAAATATAACTAAACAAACTTTAACAATCAGATACTCAATCCAATCTCCAAAATTATGCTTTGATTTTCTGTTCAACTTTAAATGTGAACTTTCTTAAATAAACACTAATGATACTGGAAAAATCAACATTGAGAAAGGTGTAAGACAAGGTGACTCCATATCTCCAAAACTCTTTACAGCAGTGCTGCAAGAAGTATTTTGTGGATTAAAATGGGAAACTAAAGGAGTGAAAGTAAATGGAGAGTATTTAAGTCATTTAGATTTTGCAGATGATGTAGTTGTTTTTGCAAATAATGCTTCAGAGCTGCAGGAAATGTTGCAGGAGTTAGCAGATGAAAGTAGAAAAGTAGGACTAAAGATAAATGTTAAAAAGACTAAAATAATGTTTAATCGATTTGCTCAAAATATGAAAATAAAGATTGATTATGAAGAATTAGAAGAAGTTAACAGTTACAAATACCTTGGTCAGATTATTAATACAGATGGAAACATAATGGAGGAAATTAATCATAGAATTAAACTTGGTTGGAGTGCTTTTGGTAGAAATAATTTGATACTAAAAGGAAATATGCCTATGTGTTTGAAAAGGATGGTTTTTAACAAATGTGTTTTACCAGTTCTTACTTATGGATCTGAGACTTGGACACTTAATAGAAGAGCAATACAGAGACTTCAGACCACCCAAAGGAGTATGGAGAGATGTATGTTGGGAGTAACAAGAAGAGATCGAAAACGCAATGTATGGGTAAGACAACAAACAGGTGTTACTGACCTTATTGAAAAAATTAAAAGATTGAAATGGAGTTGGGCTGGACATATTGCTAGAAGAGATGATAATACATGGACAATTGAAATTTTCAACTGGATTCCAAGAGATTGTAAAAGACCCAGAAAGAGACCACATGTGAGATGGATGGATGAAATAAGAAAATGTGCAGGAATGTTGTGGAGAAGAGAAACTAAAGATCGGAGAAGATGGATTAAACTTGGAGAGACCTACATCCTGCAGTGGATTGATAATGGTTGATGATGATGATGATGACTTCTATTTTTTAAATTTATATTATAACAATTGTCCTCTATACTCTTGTTGCATATTTCAAAGTAATTTTTAAAATTAATTCTGCATAAAATACATATTTTCTTTCTTTTTCAGATGTGGTTATTTAAGATCAAGTTGAGAGGCAATTCTGTAATGGTGGCCATGGATTCATGACCATCACTGAGCATCGTTAGGTATGCATTTATAATGATCGCTGCCAATACATGAACATCAACCCTCAGTTGGGTCATTATTTATAATGCTAATGGAAAACCAGGGATTTAATACACGAGAATGTCCCACAATTGTGTATTCATTTGTAACAGTGTGGAAATACAGGTCCAACTAATGCTAATGGAAAACCAGGGATTTAATACATAAGAATGTCCCACAATTGTGTATTCACTTGTAACAGTGTGGAAATACAGGTCCAACTAGGTGGGTGACATTTATAATAGTACCACCATTTTGGAGGTTGAACCTGGCATGATGACAAATCATCATCAACCCCAGTTCTAAATAAATATAAGACTAACTATCAACATTTAATATAAAATAATGAACATGAGAGATCACTCTAAAAGATCAGCACAGCTAACTATCTTAAGTATAAGCATAATTAATTAAGTTCACCAGCATTAAAAATAAATGTAAGTCATTCAACATCATGAATGATCAATAAAATAAATCAACAGTCCATGTTGTGACTGGCTTTGAAATGGGTCTACTGTAAACAAGGCTAACTATTTAGCCCTTTCCAGCTTGGGGCAATTATTTAAACATAATTTGGATGCACAAACTAAGTCCTCATCCATCAGAATACATAACTTTCAAAACAATAATTCTGGGATATTAAAACATCCTGATCATCCTAAATGTTTTGACCATTTAATACTATTGATGTACTGGTCAATGATAAACTTAATGTCTAATAGACTAAACTAAATGAAGTATAGTGGATGGATTTTTAAAGAATATTCTCTTTGTGCCAATCCAGCATGATAATCATCTGGATGTCCATAAACACTAATACCCCCCCCTCTTTCTATATAGCTATTATGCATGAATCTAGCTCAAAAAGCAAGAACTCTATAATTTATTACTTTGAGCAAGAGACAAATAAATAAAGTAGCTTATTATAAAAAACCTTAAGTAAATAATAGGATTTCTCCTACTAATAAATAACGTTTTATTGGGATCATCAAAGAATAAATCCTAGAATATAAGCTGTTATGATATAAGCTTTTACACACTACAGTTCATGAAACAGAAATTGGATAGAATAAAAAAAAAACTAAAACTAAAGACATATTTTGTCACTTAATTTCTAATTAATTAACAATAACAAAAAAATGACACGATAGTAGATAATTTCAAATATCCATTTCATTAAAAAAATAAATATAGTTTGATAAAATTATATTAATCAATCAGTTGATTTTAGTTATGGATTAATTCTAAATTTATTAAGCTATTTCTTTAATATAGTTACGATTCTTCCTTCTATTTTTACAATATTTACAAAATCAAAGTAACAATCTTTGGTTCAATTTCTTTAGAATATTGAAGAATTAATTAACACCATGCTCAGAATCAAATATAACAATCTTTGATTCAGCTTAGCAAGACAAAAAAACAACAACTTTATAACAGATTTTTTCTTTTTGCTTTTTAAAAACAATTTCACCATTATTTGTACTAGAAATTTGGCTGGGTTTTCGAAAAACAAAAAAGGGAAATCTAACAATTTAAAATATTTTAACTTAGTAAAGTATTTACTATTATCAATTCTTACACAATACAAAAACCAAATTATTATTATTTTTATGAAACAAAAGAAAAAACAATTTATTAACAAAAAAAATAGTGCACACATAAAAAAATAATAATACATATAACCATAGCTTTCTTGTTTATGTATGCCTTTCTAATTGCAATTTCAAACTTTTTTGATCGTGTTTCTCCCTGATGGCTTCTAAACATGTGCCTGTTTAAATTTGTCCTTTTCTGAGTCTGTAGTAATTCCAAGTAAATGAAAAATAGCAAAATTTGTCCATTTGGTTCTCATCTTGAATTTCCAGGTGATAAATATAGACAAAGACTCATGCTCTTGATTGAAGGCTAGGTTGCAGACTACTTTAAAGAGTGGGGTTACCTTTTTTACATTTTCTTCCTATGAAGGTAGGTCTCATGCAGGAAGGTGATAACTAGCTTTTAGCTGAATTTAGTATATAGTTTTCATTCTACAAACCATTTTTAGGGTTAAATTCATAGTAAGCTAAAAGCTTGATTTAAATCTTCTGCTATTGTATTCAATAATTTGGTAAAGACATGTTTTATCCACTGGATTAAGAGTGGGCTTCTCACTCTTCAACAGCTAAGTTAAGAATCTTCTACTTCTCACCAGTCCCTAGGGTCTTCTCATTTATTGACCCTCCTTTTATATTTTTTATAGAACAATATTGTCTACAAGCCAATCATAATTTGTCTCTTGTGTGATAATTTCCACAATAACCAAGTAAATAAATTCCCATAGATACAATTGTTCAGTAATCTACTTCTTTAATCAAAGACATTGAAAAATAACTCTGATTAAAAATAAAATTTACAAAGGTATTAAAATCTTATTTTTTATCTTTTACAAAAAAAAATATAACTCTAAAATATAAAACTTAATTTCTTTAAAAAAATATTAAAATTAACATTAATTAAACAAGGTACAAAAACAAAGAAAAATATTTTTTTTCTTAGCACATTTTCATAGTTTAAATTAAAACTACTATTAATTATAACTACTATAGAGGGAAAGAGTAAAAAAACAACTTGTTTACACTCTTTCACAATTCTCTCTCCCCCCTTTATAATCATTTATAACTTATTAAAATAATTTCCATATTAAAATCATATTACTATTAACAATTAAATATTTCATAAATCTCACACTATGATACGGGTACTTAAAAAAATATTGAGTTAAATAATGACTCTAAAAAAGGAGGTCTAAGAAAATTAAATATTATTTTCCCTCCATTAATGAAATAATCCTTTAATTAAGCCTGAGGAATGTACTGCTAATTATCTAATTCTTATTACCTTTTTCTTTTAGTGCAACCATGAGGCCAACTGGTTACAACCATACATACACACATTAAAAGTAATAGAATAAAAAAAATCATTTATTTAACTATTTATATAATCCTAATTATTTTTCAACAATTACTGATGCTTTAAATAAATTTATACTCTTTAATATGCAGTATGTTGTAATTACTTAAGTGAGAATCACTATAATTTTCTTCCAAAATAACCAATCTCACAAGGAATCCCTGCTACTTCTTTTTTTTTTTTGCTAGGGTACTCTGTATTAATTTTTATTAAGATCATTTTATTAAAGTTTAGATTCTGAAATAATCTCTTTAATTTATTTAAATCATGCCATGGTCTAAAGATACAAATATAGCATTAAATGATGACATGAAATGTGCAAATAATTTGAAGAGGCAAGCCCCATTACTTATCTATCATTATTTTGCATGCTCACCATCCATTTTCTTTGTAATAGTTATTTTTGATACCCAATTTAAGCTGTATCAAAAATGCAAATTAAAATAGAAGTCTAATTGATTAAAAGAAGTTTAATAGATTAAATAATACTTAACATATTAAGAGATTTCATATAAAAACTTGTGCTTAAATACTAGTTATTATTGTTATAATGTACAAGAAAAAAATTAAAGTATAGTTACTAGATTAATATAACACTAATACTTTATGCAAAGTGCGATCATATAATTTGATGGCATTCATTATAGATTGTTCAGTATAACCCCAGCTTTAAAATCAGTTGCAGATTCAGAAAAAAGCAAAGTCACTCAAATACAAAATTATAATGATAAATTATTTAAAAATTAAACAATGTATTAATATAAGTATACTTTATTAGTGAATATTTCATAAAAATTTAAATTCATTATTTATATTTACAATATATATTACATCATAATATTATTATTATTATACAATGACAAATTAAACAACCATTTCTTTATTTTAAAATGTTTTCCACCATTATATATATATGCATAATCTTCTTATTTCTTTCCAAAAATTTTATTTCCATATATTAACTAATGAACATATATATAAATTCACATATTATACTTTTGTAAATGACTATAATAGTGTAAAAATCAGTTGAAATATTGGAAATGTATAATATGTGAATTTATATATATGTTCATTAGTTAATATATGGAAATAAAGTTTTTGGAAAGAAATAAGAAGTTTATGCATTTATATATAAATTTATATTTACCTGATTACAAAGAAATTTTGATATTGGTGAAAAAGGCAATATTGTGTAATAATAAAAACTGTCATTTTTATGTATTATGAAAATGGTGGTGACAAGAGAAATGTGTTTAAGTTATTCATGAAACAATGGTATTATTAAAAAAAAAATTAAAAAAAGCTAAAGTCATTACCTACTTGGATATATTTGAATTAAGTGATAAACATTTTAAAAACTGGTCTAATGTAAAAAATGATGCTGTCACAAAAATTCTTCTAGTAACATTTTGAAGATAAACATTGAACATAAAATATTAACTTTGATTTTATATTTCATATAGAACCAAAGATAAATAAACTAATGTGAATTTTTAACAAATTCAACTTTTTTAAATAAAAAAACAACCATATTCTGAGAACACATTTTGCTCCATAGAATTAGAGTGATGTAGTCATGCTTGGACATTAAAATCACCAAATTTAATTAGGTTCTGATTTTTTGTTGCAAACAAAATTTTTGCATATGATCATAATTTTTTTGATTTCATCTGTCATACACAATAGTGAATTAATACATATAAATACAACTTACGGATAAATGAAATGTTTTCATAAAAGAGTATGCTATGGAAATGACATTACTTTATAGTTTTTTTTTTTTTTTAAATAATAAAATAAACTTTTAGTGTAAAATCACAATTTCTTTTTAATTCAGCTGACATACAGAATTTCAAATTAACATATTCAGATGACGTATAGAAATAATATTAAACTTCATAAAAATATTATATTGATACTGAAACAGTAAGATTCGTATTCGAATCTTAAGTTTCACCTTTTTCTGTCGTCTCTCACTGACCGGTCTATCCCACCCAAATTTAAACTTTTTGATATCGAATTGTGTGTGTAACAATATTAAAAATGTATAAATATATGTAGAATTCAGCATAAACACGCACACATTTCGATCTCAAATTAAAGGCAATAGATGGGGATAAAATAATATAATTTAGATTTCTTTTAGTTATATAATTTTGTATAATTTTAATCATTTATTTTGGATTATAAAGTTCGTATTTATTGCTTTGTTTAAATTTCGTTTAATAATAATTCTGATGTAATATTTAATTAAAAGTTAAAATAATCTTATGTTCCCTTTTTGTCTTTGAAATTTAAAAGCATCGGTCAGTGATAGATAATAGATTAATTAAAGAAAAATTCCCCAAAGTATAATTAGTAAATGTAAAATGTAAACAATAGAATGGCAGCTTTCTTTAATTAAAAACCAACAAAATGCATTGATTATCCTCAGGGCAGATTAAGTAGAACCTAAAAATATCTTAACAAAAATGTGAAAGATCAAGATAAAAAAAGAGGCCATCTTAGACTTGCTGGAGACATTCACTTAAACTTTAGCTTTGCTCTCGATCACTGAGAGTCTCCAAAAATAATAAAAATAATTTGTTCCTGCCAAGGTATGACCGAGTAAAGCACCTAGATTATTCTCCATCGGGAGATGGCCTATCGGATGCCGAACTTTCCATTGCCCATCATAAATTCACCATGAAGATCTGCTGCCTGAAATGAATGAGAAAGCTGCTGCTGCCGTGAAATTAAATGAAATATCTAAATACAAGAAAGACTTGCCAATCGTGAACTTTTGCTGCTAAACTAATGGAATCAGAAAACTTCTTATAAAACAGGTACCTGTCTGTGTTCAAACTCTAGAGTACTCTAATAATATGCTATAGCTCTTCTTCATACTACTTATCTAAATTATAAAATGTAAAACTACCATATGTATAACTAAAAACTGAATAATTAACTTAATGTGTAAATTTCTCTAATAATCTAGCTTACCTCATTCTATCTTGGGTGTGTATTTCTAAAATCTACATTTTATCTATATTTATTATTTAATTATTGCATGCTCACAATTTTCTCTATTTTCAAAGTTTAAATCTATGATCGTTTGAAACAGTGAATGCGTGTCACATTTTCATTAATATGTACTTCGTCGGGCCGAGGCAGAGACCAGCCCGCCATTCTTATAAACCATAACTAACTTAACTTTCATATAAATCGACACACATTCAGTGCATCACTTATTGTAATGCAGGGTCTACTACTTCGCAAATGGCTGACGTATTAGTTATAATAATTCCCAATTTATATAGGTTTTGTATTTGTTAAATCATCATGAATAATTCCAGAAAATTACATTTCTTTGAGAGTCGCCAACGTTCTTTAGTAAATGTTGATAATGTAGGGCTGAGTTAGAAATCTATTTAAATCTCATTATAATCGTTTATACATTATACATGTGTTACGTTTTAGAGATGCGATGACCCATTCCGCCGTGATATTTCCGGATTCTTCAGGGTTGAAATTAACCCCAGTCGTCCTACACAAGCAGGCATAATGGGTGCTCCCGTAGGACTTGACAACGTCATGCAGCCAGCCGGCAAAACTGCGACACGGACCGCTTGTCCCTGGTTATGCTTATGTGACACCTTACTTCGTCGGGCCGAGGCAGAGACCAGCCCGACATTCTTATAAACCCATTCGCGGCATTGCAGTTTCGATATACTGCCCTTCCATATCGCCTTTCTAAAGCGTTCCACGTGTCCCTTTGCTTAGTTTTATTATTCTATATATATCACTCCGCCTCTGCATTATCTTCATAATTCACTCTCAAATAAATGTTTGCCCTTAGTTATAAATAAATATTTTAATTAAATAAATATATGTCTGCCATTACTCTTATAACCCGTACTTTAGACTCTTGCATTGCAAAGGTATAAATCCCTCCAGGCATGCATTAGAAATACTTACTCGAGAATTTTAGGTAGCTAGATTACGCCTTCAAATAAGTGAATTCCTTTTGTAAACAAATAAATCATGTATTCTTTAAAATATAATCATGTCGCAAATCCCGCTACTGAAGCTTTGAATCCCTAACATATTATTAGTAAATGATTTTATTAAAATGTATTAATAAATAATTTTAAACTATACGTCTGCAGTTACGGTTCATTTATTCGATACCCATTCTATATAATATTTCCTCGATTATGTAAATATGAATGTTTAATTAATATTAGTTTGATTATTGGCTAACTCGAGAATAAAATCATGAATCTCTTGCATATCCCTGACCACCGTGCCTAAGGAAATATTTACTAATGTCGCATCAGATGCGTTGTTTCGTGGATTGTATTGTGGAACCGATAAACTATGTTCGAACTCAGTACCACGGGTGGCTTCGCTACTCGATGGTGCTGCTGTTCTGTATGGTGGTCGAATTCTGCACTATGTTTACGAGTCACACGTTTTCTGACTGTTACAATACTGATTTATAATATCTTTACATCAAGTGCTTGATGCAATTATGTTTGATTATTGAAACTTTGTAGCCACATTTTTTACTTTCTAAATTTTTTTTTATTGAAAAGAAATATTTAGTGTAGAATCACAACTTTTTGAATTTCAGCTGCCATACAGCTTATAGGTCAACTTTTTCCTATAAGAGTACATTATGGATATTATATTCTTTGATTATCTGCTTTCAATTTCTTGTTTAGAGTGAGAAAAGTTCTGATATTAGAAACTGCTACCATATTCTTTTTAATAAACTTTTAGCAAAGAATTGCAATTTTTTTTTTTAATTTTATACATCATATACTGTTGACAGTTACTCACATTGCACACAAATGAACAATATTCAAAAAAAATTTTTAATTATCAATTTTTATTTACTGTATGCAATATGAGAAGTGTATTCTTTGTGAATATATTTATGTGATGCCATGTCAGCTAGTCTAAAACTATTCAAAAAATTGAAGATTTCAAACTTTGCAATTTAGAATAAAAATTTACTACTTTTATTATTTATATATTAAGGATTAGAAAAATAAACTTTAATAAACTCAACAAGACAAATATACAAATTTAATAAAGAAAATATTTAAAAAAATTGGATATTATAAACAAACAAACAAAAAATGTATAAAAACTTTATAACAAGAAAGAAAATCAGTTTCTTGTTATTTTTTCTTCTCTTTTTTGGTGTAAAACAAATATGGTTCTTTTTTATTTATGATATCCTTTAGTGTTTTTGATTATTTTAATTTCATCTAAAAATATCATTTGATGATAAATTATATATATTAAAAACACTATGGTAATGCCATAAGTTTTAATATTGGAGCAGATACAGCATTGCCTCTTATTGCCTTATCAATTGCTGAAAGAAATATTCAAAAATTCTTAAGAAAAATGTACAGCAAAATTCTAAAGAAATTCAGAAAATTTGTACAGAAATTCTAAAATTCCAAAAGGAATTGAAAAACTCTCAGAGAAAAATAAAAAAATTTCTTACACAAACATTTAAAGAATTTTTGAAAAACTTATGAATTGAAAATAAATAAAATTAAAGATAGAATGTAGAAAAAATTCCAAGATAACATATAAAAGAAACTTTAGTAATCTTTGAAACAAATATTCATAAAAAAACAAACAAGCTTCAAGATAAAATATCAGAGAAAATTAAAGAATCTCAGATGAAATATAAAATAACAGATAGAGAATAAACAAACAAACAAATAAGACACAAAAGACAGATATGAAAATTAAAAAAAAAAAGAACAAAATATAAAAGAAAATGAAAATATTAAGAGATAACGATATTTAATCAATTGTAGGATGAAATGGAAAAGAAATTACAAAAAGTAACAGTAAATAAAAAGGTTATATTTATAATAGTTTTAATAATTGACATAATAATTTCAATGGCCTCATATAAATACCGATTAGGGAGTGTTAAACAAAACAAGAATAATCTAAGATATTGGAAGACAACAATAATTCTAAAAATATAAAAAAAGATTTAATTATATAGGTGTGAAAACATGATTCTAAGATATACAAATAATGTTACAGTAAATAGATATACAAAGAATGTTAGTATGAATCTTTGTTGTGCGAGCTATCCAGAAAAAAAAAAAAACAGAATAGCAAAAACAATGAATTCAATTAAAGATTCTTTTTAATAAAGTTTGAAATTAAACCCAAGGAAAATGTATTGGTATGTCTATTTTATTGATAACACATATCATATTTCAAGACAATATAGTCATATTACAGATAGATAATCTTATCCAAAGCAATTTATATATTTATCTAAAAATAGAAATATTTAAAAATCCCTTTTTGAAAATAAAATCAGAAATAAGTTAAATACATTCAGGAGGACAGAATTACAAAGATATTACCCATAATTTACTTCAAATTATTTTATCCATCCCTGATATTGATACATAACAAGATAAAAATACTGCTTCTGTATATAACATATTCAAGAATTATATATAGGACAATGTTAAAGTAGAACAACTGCATTTATAACAAACTGATACAGAAGATAAAAAGATTTAAAATATAGAAAATTTAAAACTTTGTATTATAGTATAAAGATCTTATATATTGTAATGGAATAAATATAAGAAATACAATGTAAAGTAATTGTGGGATGGAAGACTAACATCAAGTTAACTTATATATTCTAAACTGCAAACATTTATAAGTGGATAACAATGATGAGCAAATGCAAGCTAGATATTTTATTTACAACATTATGGATGCTACTTCTTTATCCAATTATTACGGTCTATAGTCAATGTGCATGTAACGCGACACAAAAGTTTTATATTATAATACTATTGTAAGAGTAACAATAAATAGACTCAACAAACCCAATGCAACATCCATCACTGAAAGATTTTGCATGACTTCAAAGTAAAATAAAGGCATAAAAAAA
The DNA here is from genome assembly GCA_028023455.1 of Epiperipatus broadwayi. NCBI lineage: Eukaryota > Metazoa > Onychophora > Udeonychophora > Euonychophora > Peripatidae > Epiperipatus > Epiperipatus broadwayi. The sequence goes on along the minus strand of JAQFVV010006209.1, from coordinate 5,822,607 downwards.
TGTAGAGATCAAGGATATCATGGAAATTGATAACACTAATTTTATTTCACAAAATATACAGTATAAATGATAATTAAAACAGTAAATAAATAATGATAAAAATAATAAATTAATAATTATACATTTCTCTATTTTCCATAATAAATTCTTTAAAATAGAAAATTATGTAATATTGTAAAACAATATTATTTCAAATCCTTTTATTAGTTTATTATTATACAACAATAATTGCAATAATCAAACATTTATTTACTGTTTACAATTTAAATTATTTTGACTTGGATATTAGAATTAGAAAACGGAGCACATGTATACTGCATTAAGTATTAACAACATTTAACTCTCACACGTGTAATAAAAATTAAACACAGAGATATATCTCCACTCTCATTCAAGTAAAAAAAAAAATTTAATGTATAGTAAAAGTTAATACCTATAATCATAATCATTTATTAAATATTTTATATATGAATAAGAATAAAAAATTTAACTAAAATATCTCTACATCCACTTTATAACATATTCACATATGTATATCAATCATTAATACATATTTTTAAAAATTAATATTTGATAAATAAAGGTATTATTGATATTATTTTATATAGAATGCTTTGGGAAATTATATATATTTAAAAAAAACCACACAAAATAATAATAATAATAATATTTTTATTCATCTAATCTGAATAGTGTGATATTGAATAATAACTGTCAATTTTCCTTGTTTGTTTCTCAGGCCCCTTGAATAATCCACGTCAAAGCTAGCAACATGATAATTGAGAAAAATTATTATTATTATATCCATTAGCTTTAAATATCCTTGTACAATAATTTTTTTATATTCTTTTTGCTTACTAGTTGATTGACAAATATTATAAATCAGTGGTCAGCAACCTTTAAGATATTTCGGACCACTACCAAAATTTTTAAAGGTACAAATTAATACGAGAATTGAGTATGATATTCATATATATTTATTTACACATTAATATTTATATGTTTTATAATTTGTTAAAGAACTGTGTTTTATTTTGTTTTTTTTGTTAATATAATGTTCATTTAATTTCATAAAAATAAAAGAATGTATAAATACATATTTGCTATGATTTATATGTGTAATTTTCTAATTCGTGTTTACAAAAAATATTTAAGATTAATAATGAATAGTATTCTATTCTTTAATAATTTTTATAGATGTGTTTTCCTTCAAAATTCTTAATAAAATTTTTGAGTTTTAGTTCATCCAATGCCTAATCAATTGTACAGAATTTGGTATTCTTATTTTGTTACTTTTTCTATGCAGCCAACAAAGTAGGGATTAATTAAATGCTTTTGAGGTAGATGTTTTAAAAGTCACAGTAGTATTTTGTAAAAATCAATTAGCAATATCATGTTCTTGTTCTATTTTACATATAATAATGCAGCTTAAACAAATTATTTAAAAATTTTATTAAATGAGATTAATGAATTTAAATAATATCTGAATTTCTTTGTGGACCACTAAAATTACATCATGGACCACCAGTAGTCCATGGACCACCAGTTGTCGACTGCTGTTATAAATTATAAGATATCCAATAATTTTGAAGAGATTTGTATTATACAGTCCACTTATTCCATGCTATGTTTTCCACCCGAGTTCTTAGCAAAAATATCATAGCAAAAGAGGGGTTAACCCTTCCTTCGATCTTATTGTCTTTGATTTGTAATCTATTTAAAATGTATGATTATTCCACAGTTCAGTTTTTAACAATTTCATTTATGCACCCACAAATAGCATCTACCCTCCCTATTTTTGTTGTTCTTACAGTTTAATGCTTATTGAGTGGAGAATAATAGATTATTCATCTGATTCAAGCATTAACAGTGATTTCTTCTTGTGGGACTGACAAACTAAGCTTCTGTCATAATTTTTACTTGTGATTTCTTGAAAGCAATAATAATTATAATTCTAAAAAAAAAATATTAACAAACCATCTTTGCTCATAAATTGTCTTTACCACACAATTTTTTCCTGATGGATTAGAAAAATCTCTTATGACTGAACATTAATGCAAGATTTTCAATTACTCATAAGCATTTTTTTATATAGAAAAATAGATGAAAAAGAAAAAAATCATTTGTAATATTCTTTTCATATTTTCTTGTCTACATTTTAACAATAATAAAAAAGCCAAATATTAAAAGTAAAAATTGCAATAAAATTTAGCCTAATTATATATATAAAATACCACCATTTTATCTTATGGGGATGACATTGTAGTATACATAATGATAGATATTTAATGATCACTATAATGAATAAGCATTTGCATATCAAAGTAATGTGAACAAATTTACAATGAGCACTATCATCGTATCAACTGTTCCTAAACAATCATTTTGGACTTATAACAATTATTGTATAATATTAATTGATGAAATGTATAAATAATTTTGAGAAGAAAGAATCTTTCCTAATAATCCATTGTTATTATTAATTAGTTTTGGCATCTAACCTGAGAAAAATGCTAGTTAACCAATGAAAATAACTTGGAATAATTAAAACTGTACTTGATAGATTAAATGAATCGTGAAAGATTAAAAAAAAAAAGATTTAAATAATAAATTTATAACTGAAAAGTAATTAGCATTATTATAATGTAACAGTCAAAAATAATTTTGAAGATAAGTTAAAGAGCCATGCTGAAACTGCTATTATTTGTAGCTAAATAACATTTTACGGCTGTAAATAAAATTGCAAATTAATAAAAATATCCCCCCCCCCAAAAAAAAGGCATCTATTATTATTTTATTTGTGTGTTAAAAAAAAAAAACTTGAATAAAAAGAAATGAGATAAGCAAATGAATTTTGAGAGAAAGAGATAACCTCTAATCAAAAATAAAAGTACAGTATATCATAATGACAAACAACAAAAACAAATTAAAATCTTGACTAAAAATATAGATAGATGTAATATTAAACTTTCAACTCAAGATCCTTATATTGGAATCTGAATGTCAAACTAAAAGATTACATATTAGTGGGTTTATCTTAACTCAATAAGAAATAAGATTCTTCAAAAAGATTTAATGATGTTGTATGATGGACTTTATTCTCAAAATAATATAGTCTAAAATGGAAATTAAGTTAAAAAGACTTAAATGAGTCAGAATCAAATATAATTATGATACAATAATCAGGAAGTTCTGTTCCTCATTTAATTAAAAACAATTTACTAGTTATCACATAAAAATAAATCCTAGATGATATAGAATAAATATCTTTATCTAACAACACATATATGACAATATTTGTAATATAATCATATAATTATAACATATAAAAGCTCTTTTCAGGCAATTTTTAAATTTTTGCCCTTTTCACTTAAAATATTGATGCAAAACTAAATAAAACAATCTACTGCATTGGGAAAAAAGCTAACCATACACCAAAATGTAATAAAGAGAGTTGCACAAATTCCAGATAGAAAAGCAAAAGTTTAATTATAGTAAACTGCTAAAACATAGAAAAATTTAAAAAGTAAGTAAAATATAAAACAATCAATTACACTTAAATTAGTAGCCAATATAGAAAATAAAAAGATTTATAATGCAAGAAACTGGGAACCATTTCAATATGCTTTTTGATCACTTTTTCACATATGAGAGAGCCACTGAATCACTACTGATATATTAAGCTTAAGTACATGAGTAAAATATGTGTAATATTAAAATAATAAGAACAATAAATATTGTTTAATATGAAAATAAAGGCTACAAAGTAAAAAAGAACAAAAGTTTTTAATTAATAAACAAAAAAAAAGTATTTAATTAAAAAATGCTATGCACAAATAGTTCTTTTTTTTTTTTTTAAAGTGCAAGAGTTATTTTTTTTAATCATAAAAAAAACAAGCATCTTGAAAGAAGATTAGAAAAAGATCCATATTTGCTACTGTTCTGGCACCACATTTTCCAACATATAATAATTAAGATGGAACTGTAATTTATTATTCTAGTAAGTACATGATAAAATATAAAATTCTCATGTATTTACCATTTATATTATTCAATGAAACAACTGAATAAATAAGCAAAGGCTTGCAGTTGTACTTCCGACTATTGGTGAGAGCAAATGTGGACAAACCACAAATGTCTCTATTCACTTACTTATTAGTTGTATTTATTGCCCAAACAATTGCTAGATAAAATATAGAACACTCATTTATTGGAAAACACTGAAAAGAAAAAAAAATCTCCCTAATATTATACATATTTTTTTACACACCACTTGTTATTTATAACTGTAATATAATTAAGTTATAATATTTGTTAATTAAAAAGTTTAGTTTTTTTTTCACTTGTAGCCTTTATTTTCATATTAAATAGTATTTTTTATATAATTAGAGAGGAAATTACTTCATTAAAACTTTTTAACTCTAATTAATTATCCCCCTCCCCCCACATGGTTAAAATTGCTACACGGAATAAAGTATTTAGTGATTTAATTCAGTCAGAAGGGCATAGTATTCACTGTTTGTATTAGTTTAATATTATACCTATTTGTTTAATATTATACCTATTTTTTCTTGTATCTACTGCTAAGTTAGGTTTATCTCTTAGTATTTTGATGTGATGTGGCTTCTCCTTTATCGAAGTCAGAAATCTCATAGCCATTATGCCCAGAGAAACCTGTTAGTCACCTTTCCTGCTCATTCCATTCCCCACCCTACGTTTTCCCCATATTCTTCTTTTCCTGCACCATCCCATTTCCATAACATCATCTTTATCCACCCTATGGCCTTTATATCTAGACCCCCCTTATCTTTTTCCAAATCAAGCATAAAAACCAAGAACCCATTTTCTGTATAATAACTTTTAATTTATATTTATTTTCCCACAACTTCATTATTTGTACCCTTTCAGCTTGTAAGCATTTACATTCAATTAACAGATGCCTAATATTTTCCATGCCATCCTTACATAACTTACAAACTAAATCACCCACTTTCCTCCATTTATGTGTATATTTACTCTTGTTGCTAATGATCTTATTTGAGCCTTAATCAGTAAATTACTTTCCTTACTATTATTGAAAATTAACTCACCCAATATTCTATTTACTTCTATATATATTTAAACTCTTTTTATTCTCCATACCAGTTCTCCATCTTTCCAGCTTATCATTTATTAATACATCTATTCTTCTATCCCATTCTTTGCCATTATAACACGCAACAATCCTTCTAACGCACTCATAGCATCTTTTGTACAAGTATATTGACATACAGTCTTTACCCAAATCTTCATATCGTATTGTCTTCCACACCCATTATGTTGTCTGTCCTTTACTCAAAACCCAATAAATACTATTTTGGCTATTCTCTTACTATCCATAAATTTCAATCTGCCGAACATTTTCATTTTGCTTTTTGCATCTCTTATATAAAAACTCGAACATCCATTTCTCCTTGAATTGCCTTCTTTACCGTTCACACATCTGCATTTAATGCACGTCTTCCTACTTCTCTTTGTATTTTTCCTAAGTAATCTAACATCCTTCTACTAACACATAAGATGTTATTACCATAAGTTAACCCTGCTACTGCTAATCCCTTCCATAAAATTCTTGCTAGATCATATTTATTATATGAAAATATTGTTAATTTCTTTATCAGTCCCTTTCTTTTCTTTGCCACATTTATCACTTTTTTCTCATATTCATCCAAGAAATTCATCTGATTACTTAAGATGATTCCCAAATAGTTACACCATGTAACTTTATATTCCCCAATAAAAACTCTTTCTCTTCTCTTTCCCCAGCATTTATCATTATTACTTTTGATTTTTCTTCACTAAATTTAATCCCCATCTCTTTACTCATCCTTGTGCACATCTTCAGCATAACTTTCAGATCTTCTCTACTTTCTGTGTACAAAAGGACATCATCTGCAAATAAAAGACCCAATAATATATTTACTCCCTTGCCACCTATTAATGGTATTTCTACCCCTCTTCCTAATTGCTCTCTCCATTTCACTCAAATACAACAAAAACAAAATAAGTGACATAGAGCATCCTTGCCTTAGTCCCACCCCATTTTTAACCGTGATTCTCTATTTCCTAATTATTACATATAGAAATTATTTTCATACAATCTTTTGATAAGATCCACTAAAGCTGCATTCATTCCCAAATGTACTAAACTTACCCATAATCTATTGTTATTTACTCTTATATACCTTTTCTGTATCTATAAAGATCATATATATATATCTGCCTACCTGTATTCCTACTCAAATCTATAAGTTGTGTGACTACAAATAAACTATCTCCTATATGTCTATTTGTTCTAAAAACACCTTGCATTTCTTCCACTATATTATTTTCTTCCAGCCATTATGTCACTTTTCCAGCCACCATGTATGCAAAAACTTTACATAACACTGACATTACAACTATCGATCTAGAATTGTTTATCTTTCTATGGTTGTTATCCTTTCTTTTAAATAATAGCCTCACTCTTGTATTATTCCAGCTATCTGGAAATTCTCTTCTATGCCATCTTATTAAAACATGACAGAAGATTTAATATTGCCCTATTTCTCAAATTCATCACCATTTCTGGTACCAATCTATCTAAATCTCTTGCCTAACCACTTTTCAACTTCTTCACTGCCTCATTAAATTCATTTTCTATAAAACTAATTTTTCCATTACTATATGCTTTTATGTTTTTGTCCTTCACATCTAACATCTTTTCTATATCCATTACATATTCATTTAAGATTGTCTCTAATTTTTCTCTACAGCTACACTCTTTTCCCTCATCATTTAGCAATACTATTTCTCTCTCCTCTACATTCCTTCTTTTAATATATTTCTAAAAAATTTTACTTCCATCTCTTCCACTTTTAGTAATATCCTCCAATAATTTATTATGTGTCTCTCACTATAATTATCTATTTTAGTCAACTTCTTTTTTTAAAAAATAATTTTTCCATTTAATATTAACATCTTTTTCACTTTTTTTGTTTTTAATAAGCATATTTATATTCTCTGTATGCTTTCCCCCTCTCTTTTACACTTTTATTAATTCTCACTTTGCTATTACTTTTATTCTTCTGAATATTCTCACCTAAAATCCCATTTGCCACTTTTTCTACTTCACCATACCAGTTCTTATATTTATCCCCAACAAACTCTTCCATGATTTTTTCTACTTTTATTTTATATTTTTTTAACATTCTTATTCATTCTCCATCCATATCTTTCACTATCCTTTCTACTTTTATTATTATTTTCCATTACATTACTAACCATTTCTATTATAAAGAAATTATGATTATTATTATATACTCTCTCTTCATTATCAAACACTTTAAATTTTGTACTTTATTCATTATCTCTTTCTTTACTAATACATAATCTATTCTGTGAAATATGTTATTTCTAGACCATGTGTATTGCTCCTCATAAATATTTGACAAATTTCCAATGTTCAAATTCACTCTCTGACAAATTTTTTTCAAAAGCTGTCCATTCTTATTATCCATGTCATCAATTTCTTCAATATAATCATTCATATTCCCAATAAACATTATTTTCTTCCCCGTTTTTTTGAAACTTTGTATATCATTAACTAGGCATTCTTATATGCTATTGTTCCATTACATTATAATTTGGCTATCTCCAGTGGCCATATACACTATAGACACAATCCATTTTTTTCTTCCTAACCTTATCTCAAGTCACAAATGTTCTTGATACTTTACAGTATTTAAATATTTTTTTAATATAATTCCTATACCACCATCCCTTTTTTCTTTTCTATTTATATCCTGCCATAGCAAATTTTCCAGTGTAGGTTCTTCATCTTCTATTAGATGTGTTTCCGTCACTGCTAATAACTCAAGTCATTTGTTTTTAACTGTTTTGTTTAATTCCAATCATTTTTCCAGTCTCCTACCATCTTAAATATTCAAATATTCAATTTTAACAATTTCTTCCTTTCTTACTACTCTTTTATAAATTCCCTTGATTCTTTCTTCTCTATTACATTTGCAATTAGTTTGTTTATCATTAGTTTTACAGACCCATTCCCTCTCCACATTTACATTTATATCTGGATCAGCTACACTTGTTTACATCTTACACCCCATCCATTCTTAATCTTCTTTTTGATAATATTGTAATTTAACCCCCCCTGTAAGTTTCCCGAACTATAATATTTTTCATAAATCAAACTCCCTAATGCTTTACTTCCTTATTTTGCTAAGTGCAATCCATCTTTACTGTATAACTTCCTATTATTAACATCCACAAACCTAACATTATTTCTGTCACATCATTTTTTCAATCTCTCATTTATAGACCATGCCCTAATTAACATATATCTATTGACAAATCTTGGTAGTAATCCAACTACTCCTACTCTTCCTTTAACTTTATTCTAACTATTAATCAATTCTGTATACTCATATGTCAGTAGTAGTTCAGTAGCTACTCATGTAGAAAAGATCTAGAGTGCATAATAAAATAGTAAGTACTCTTATTGCCATCATAGCAATGTTTTAAATAGAAGAATGAATAAAACCACGTGTATATATTTGTATTATTTACATTATATAAGTTTAATGGTAATATAATTTTAACAATAGTATTAAAAGTTAATTAAATTATAATTATCATTATCAGTCATTCATAAAAGAGTGTAGCTATTCTAATTTCAGAAAAAGATATAAGCATTAAAAATGAGTATCTGTGAATCTCAAATTTATTAATATATATCATATGCTGGTTTTTAAAATTTAATTTGATATCTTGTAATGACTTTATTTTATGAAATATTTCAATGCCATGCCCAATTTTAGCCCTCATTGCATTTTATAATCAGCCATATCTTTCTAATGAAACCAATTGATACTGTAATTTATAATCTTTATAACATAAATAATCAGCTGCTTTCTTAAAAAGCACAATCAAGATCCCAATAAAATACTTTTTTTTTTAAAGAAACCTGTACCATTCATTCATTCGGATACACAATCTATTGCAGATATGATTTATTAATAATATTGAAATCCCCAAAAAATTGAAGAATATACCAATTGAGAGATTGTCATTATATTTTTAGAATCTTAAAAAGCATCTTTAAATAAATTTTTTCAACGTTTCTATAATTGCAGTAGTTATATATCATTATGGTAAACACCTAGCTTTAAATTTAAATACAATAATAGCATAATGGAGTCATTGTTTCACCCAATCATTTAAATTTATTTTTCTATTTCAAATCATATAGATTAAAAATTGTTAAGATTTATTTTCCACCATTGGCAGATAAAAAATTTGAATTTTTATGAAATTAATTACTAAACCAAGACATTATAAATTATATTCAAAACATGCTGCAAATCATCTTGTGAATTAATAATTATGAATAGCGAGCCAAGAAGATAAACTTCTTATTTTTGTTTTTAATTGGATTAAATTAAAAATTACACAAACCATCTTGATGCCTTCTTAACGAAGTTGTCTATAAATTATTTCAAAGACTATTGTGTAATGCCAGTTTTCTATTTCAAACACCTCAGATTTTCCATCAATAACAATGCTTCCATTCATTCCATCAAGTAAACCTCGTGTAGTACAAATAAATTTTTCTGGATAATCAAATAATTTCAATTATTGCAAACTTTTTTGAGTAAATAAGTCTAATTGCTATGATCAAATCAATAAAAACAATATATAAACCACATATCTATTCCAATTTTATAATTGCATTAATTTCTTGGAACAAAAACCATATCTCTAGTGCTTCCCGATTCCTTAAAATGATAAGTCTTTGGATTCATCTATAATTGAACACAACCTATCCAACAAATCTTTCAAAGTACTTTTGCTGTAGAGGATAACTATGATATTCCATGACAATTAATTCAATCTTTTTTTATTCTTTTTATTTTTATAAATTTGAATAGAAAGAATCTAAAAGCAATAGGACAATTATTGAAGGTGACATATCACTATTAAATCTTAGAACTCCATTAAGCATTACAAGTTTAAAATCATAAAGAGCTATTTAAATTTCATTAAACTGTAAATTCTTATAAAAATGTAAATAAATAGGTAAGTAGTTATCTGAATCCTTGTATCATTGCTCAAAAGTAATCAACTGATTATTCCAACTGTTTGGATATTACATTTGTTATGGATTTAACAAGATTATAATATTTCAAGCTTATATGTTATTATCAATACATAAAAAAAATTATCTAAAGTCAACGTGGTCAATTAATTCGGCTAAATCCTTTGTAATTCTAATTTAACAGTCTATTTTAAACTTTCCTATATTGCTTATAAAGTTCAACATATAGTTTATTATTTAACTAAGCAAAAAACACCCATGGTTCCTTTTAAAATTATTGAGAAAAACAACCAGGATTCTTCTGTTTAGTAAACCCAGAGGCTTCCATAATATATCCCTTAAGAAAATTCCAAGAATCAGTAATAAGACATTCTTAAAATAACCATATTGATAATTTGAGAGTTTAATAGACATTAAAACTTAGCATTGATAGATAATATTTCTAATAAACAAATATTAAATTTCAGATAAATGATTGGTATAAAACAAACTTTTTGGCACTGAACTAATCGATTATCTACATTTCCATTTTTATCTTTTATTAGTTCTAATCACTGCTTTGACATCATAAAACAATACTGCAATGACTAATCGATTATTTGAAGATTTCTTTAGAAAAATAGTGATTATCGTAAAACCTAATTTATAAATTCAATGTGTAATCTAAAACCTGTTACTATTATTTTTCACTGATAGGTTTTTGTTTTAACAAACTTTTGGTAGTATTGTTTCAATTGCTTTAAAAATGTACATTTTCAAGGTTTCTTGGAGTCATATACCTAATATCAGCTTACAAAATTGATTGCTTTAGAATTTCAAGTTCTTCTTTTGATTTATAATTGACAGATTTCTTTTAGGATATTATTCTATCTTCAAAAAATTGTGTAAATTTATTCTTTCTTATTGCTGTTTTAAAAAGTGAGGAGAGAGTAGGGAGGAAAATGAATGTCGTCTGTAGTATTCACTAATTCTAACAATCTGTTTTGATTTGTAATAGACAAATTTGTTTGTCTTTAAAAATCTTATTTCTAATTGGCTTTTTAAAAAGTAAGAAAAGATGAATTGTGTATAGTACCTATTTCAAACAACTTGTTTTGATTTGTAATTAAATTTGGGACATATTTTGTCTTTAAAAATTTGTCTTCTTTCTTACTAGCTTTTTAAAAAGTGAGGAAAGAGAATTGGAATGGGAACGGTAATTGCTTTGTAGACTTTAATGCAGCTCCATTTAATACAGATCCAATCAAACACTCCAAATAAAAATAAATTGGCTGACTATAAAAACGGAAAAAAAAAAACTTAATATAAAATTTTTTTTATTAACTTGGATTTTTTTAAAATTAAAAACTAAAAAATAATATATATATATAACCATTTTAATGAAAAAACTAAGACTACTATTTCCAGAAACCTTTTAAATCAACAACAAAGTTCATTATGAAATTAATTTCTAACAAGTTAAAAAAATATTTTTTATAATGTGGCAGTGACAAAATATCATTCCTTTTTTTACCTTTGACTTCTTTTTTTTTTTTAATTCACATTGAATTTATAAAAAAATAAAAGTTGGCCAAAACAAAAACAATAACTATCAATGAAAACTAAGAGATTTTAGATTACATAGTGAACTCATAAATTTAGTTATAATGTAGAGTTACTCATTCTCTTCCTCTCCACTTTTTAAAACAAGTAAAAGATGAATCCAAATTTCCAAAGTGATTTTTTTTTCCAATTAAGAAAATGATTCTGTGAAATTTATATACAGTTTGTAAATCACTTATTTTTTTGTCGTCCCCCCCCCCCCCAAATCTCTCTCTCACTCTTCCACCTCCATCTTCTTTAAACTGAATAAGAAATTCACCAAAAAACAAAAGATCTGTTGTCAATGAAAACTAGGAGGTTTTAGATTAAACAATGAATTTTTATAAAAAACTGTCGTAGTAGTATTACTACTGATAAATAACCATTTTTGTTACAATTTCTCGATTAGTCACCCCACTATTTAAAGTTTTAATTAAAGAGAAAATTCAAATGTAGATAGCCGATTAGATTGAGACTAACTTTTAATATAAATATTATTTCAACCTTGGAGCATATTAATCTATGATCTGTCTAACAATCTGTATTTGTAAGAGATAATCTAATATAAACTTTTGCATTTTGACTTATAACTAAAGTGTAATATGAGCAAAATTTCTGCCTGTATAAAATTTTTGTAACAGTCTTATTTATATATTCTGCAAAAATACAATAATAGACCATTTGATTTATAGCATCAATGACATTATTTTTAATAATCTTGGACCAAAATTTATTGTTCTTACTAATTCATTAAAGTCATCAAAAAAAAAAAAAAATCAATTTTTTAATGATAATGATAAAATAATACTATCCAATAAGAAATACAAATATTGTTTCTGTTAATTTCATGAAGCATAAAAACTATTAAAATGGGCATAGTTTATCATTGCATAAATATTATTTTAAAATTATCAACTTTTCATTGATACATCTAAAAATTACAAGAATATTTATCAAATTAAATTTCATAATAAATTCAACACCATGCAATCTCATTTCCCTAGAATGATTAGCACAAAAAAAAAACTTTTAGTAATCAATGTGATGAATTAAAAATTTCTTTTGATAGAATATGAATTTCACTACAGCTGTTATATCAATCTTAAAACTTAACATTAATTATTTATGGACTACTTCCATCATCTAATATTAAGAACTGAATGCCTTTAGAAAAATTTTAAACTTTATTTAAACTTTCTAAATATATTCAACTATATAGTACACAGGTTAGTATTTAACATATTTTCAAATGGTATTATTCTCCTCTCTTCTTCAGATGTTGCTAGCCTGACCAGTGATAGTACAAGCATGGGAATCAAACCTGAACCCTCAGATTTTTGAATATTGAATTTTAAGGTAATACTATAACCAACTGAGTTATTCTGCCAAAGGCAACAGTCAATAAAAATTTCATATACTTATCTATGAGCATCCTCCTGATTTCTCCATTTTTTCCCTTAAGAACAAGTTAATCAGTGACTTTCAGGCATTATGTATAAGCACACCGAGTTGACTTATGGAGTTATTTGCCATAGTCATGTGAGCAGCTTCTTTAAATTTTCTTCTTTAATATTTTTTTCACACGACAATGGCAAATAATCTCATAAATTAATTCTGTATAACTGTACATAATGTCTGGAAACCACTAATTAACCTTGCATTTAAAAAAAAAAAAAAATGAAGAAATCAGGAGGATCCTCATAGATAATTATATGAAATTTCTACTGATTGCTGCCTTTGGCAGAAAAGTTCAGCTGATTAGAGAATTACCTTAAAATTCAATATTCAAGAATCTAAAGATGCGGTTTGATTTCCATGCTAATATTTTTACTGGTCAGGCCAGTAACACTTGGAGAAGAGAGAATAATGTCACTTGAAATGTCATGTTAAATACTAACCTGCATGCTATTATTAACAGTTGAATGTATTTAGAAAATTTAAATAAAGATTAAAATTTTTCTACACATTCAATTCTTAATATTAGATGATGAAAAAATCTAATAAATGATTAATACTAATAAGCCATCATTACAAATCTTCAGACAAATATTATAAGTTCTCTTTTCAGATCTTGAAGAACCCACATCAAGCAAAATTGGCTTATAACATATATCTAAATTTTAAAAAAAAATTAAAATATTTATTTGTTTTTATTACTATCAATCATACAGACATTTCTAATGCTTTGATGAGTGGCTCACAACGTATAATAATCTAGTCATATATAAGAGAAGTAATTTTTAGACTATTTTAATTATGTCCCTTTCATTTCCATAAAACTCCTAAATCAAATTCAGTTAGGTTTAGTGGATTGGAAACTCTTAAATGTCATATTTGAAAGAAATGTATAGTCCATTAAACCTGTCTGTGAAATTGTTTTCTTAGTGCTGAAGGTTTCCAAAAAAAAAAAAAAATGAATAGATTGTAATAATTGAGCATGTAATTAAGGGATGGAAAAATAATTGTTATTCCATTGGCACATTTAATATACAAAGTTAGCCTTATGACAATGTAACTAAAGACAATAGAATGCACAAAGAAGACAGAAAAGATTATTTGTATTGAAAACAGTATTCAATTTTGATTGAGTGATATCCCATTCAATAAAGCAGTTAAAGATACTCTTGCTTAGGGACTGTTTATTGTTTATTTGCTATTAACTTTCATAATATTTGAAAATCATTCACTATTAGTAAACTGAATGTAAAATAATAAAATAGACATAATAGTAATTTGATATTCTGATTAATCTAAATAAAAGTTATTTAATACTTTCATGGAGAAACAATTTTTATATAGAAACATAACTTCAAAAATGAAGATCATAAATGTTTAAATTATAGATTTTGTAAGATTAAATAATCTTACAGAAAAGAAAGTCATAACAAGTATTTTATTCTATAATTAAAAATTGATAGCAATAAAATATATTGAAAAATAAAATTATTGAATCAGATTTGCTGAAGATATAAATTAGTACATGTAGACAATGATGATAAATTTAGCAAAATTTTAAGTGAAATTTACAAAATTTGTAATTAGGAAAAAAAAAAAATCAATAAAATTAAAAGGAATAAAGATAATTGGAAAGAATAAAAGATTTAAAGATGACTATTGACAAAAAAAAACTAGAACATTGCAGAAGGAAAACAGATTTTTAAATATAGATAAAAAATAATTATCATCATCATAATTAACCATTATCAATCCACTGCAGGATGAAGGTCTCTCTAAGTTCAATCCATCTTCTCCGATCTTTAGCTTCTCTTCTCCACATCACACCAGCATACTTTCTTATTTCATCCATCCATCTCACATGTGGTCTCTTTCTGGATCTTTTACAATCTCTTGGAATCCAGTTTAAGATTTCAAAATATGAAAATAAAGATTGATTATCATGAGTTAGAAGAAGTTAACAGCTACAAATACCTTGGTCAGATTATTAATACAGATGGAAACATAGTGAATGAAATTAATCATAGAATTAAACTAGGTTGGAGTGCTTTTGGTAGAAATAACTTGATACTAAAAGGAAATAAGCCTATGTGTTTGAAAAGGAAGGTTTTTAATAAATGTGTTTTACCAGTTCTTACTTATGGATCTGAGACTTGGACACTTAATAGAAGAGCAATGTTAGGAGTAACAAGAAGAGATCGAAAACGCAACATATGAATAATAGAACAAACAGATGTTACTGACCTCATTGAAAAAATTAAAAGACTGAAGTGGAGTTGGGCTGGACATATTGCTAGAAGAGATGATAATAGATGAATTGAATTTAAGAAGGCTTATTAAATGTTTTACTATGATCATGTCTGTTCAAATTTTAAAGTTTTCAATCTTTTTTTACAATTAGCCCACTTTTTACTAACATGAAACATTCAATAAATCTTTTTTATTAAATTTAACCTTAATTAATTTCATAATTATCTTTTGTTTCTACTGTATTTAATTTGTTTATCTACTGCAATATTTTTTTTTTTTTGATAATAGCTGCCCTTAAATCTTAAGTTATAATTATGATAAACTGAATGATTAATTGAGCATGCTAATGCAATATGTTGATGGAAAAATATTATTTGTTGATCAAATTATTTTTCTTCATCAGGATTTCTTACAACCGAGGGTATCCTTAATCAAAAATCTCTATTTTCCTCTTCCATATCTCTCTATCCATAATATCTGTCTTTGACCAGATTATTCTTTTGAATGGACTTTATTAGGTCCTCATTATATTGTTTTCTTGATCTACCTTTCTTTTTCCTCCTCTCACATTCCTAATTATCATCTTTGGTATTATATTTTTATTCATTCATTGACCAAATTAATTAAGAATTAAAAAAAACAAAACAGAAATAAGTTATGGGCACACAAACTGATTTTGAAAAAGAATGTTAACAGATAATCTTAAGAAGATATATTCTAAAAAGTAAGCAATGATAAGAGGGATTTAAAAACTGATCTGGAATAATATGTAGATCAAATTAAAAAAAAATTAAAAAAATTAATGTAATAGTATTGTATAATAATCTTGTTAGTTTAGCATTATAGCAGAAATGGCTGGATTCTACTAAGGATTAAGGCTAAACAAGAGGGGAAAGATCTGTCTTATCAATTGAATGAAACTGTTGTGCTCTGCTGCCACTTCAACGTCAATTAACTTTTGAGCAATTTGATAATGGCAGAGCAATATTCATTTTAATAATGTAAAAAGCTGCATTAAAATTTATGATGTAGCTCTAAATATTGACATATCAAATAAACTAAAAAGAGTAATAGTAGTACAAACTACTATGGAGGATGCTTAAAGAATTGTAATTTAGTTGAATTACCCTATTGCTTCCTTATCACCATAGCTTGAGATAAAAATTTTAAGGCATATTTACATATACAGTAACTCTGATATATAATGCTTATTAAGAGCCTAAATTAGGATAAGGCATTTGCCACTAGCCAAAATTTAAAAAGAGTGGGAATACAAAAACCTCAATAATCAAAATATATAATACATTAATGCAATATGGCATTGGAAAAAAAGAAAATCTATAATAACCAAATATCCAAATTTTAAACAAAATATATATTCTGAACTATCACTTGGATACAGTGAAGTTGAGGACATTAAATCACCAGAATTCTTAGGCAGTGAGAATTCTCAGCAATTTATGTTCTAATTTTTCTCTTTAATTATAATTTACTATCTAATAATTGTATATCTAGCTAGGATGGTTACAGGTCAATATCTAAAAAAAAAATTCCTAAAGCTATTTGGAACTGAAAAAAATGCCAAGCTTTATCTGACTGAATTCAAACTTTTGTCATAGAATTATAAGCAGATATGCAAATTATTATGTCATAGAAACTTTTCACAATATACATATATATAATTATCCAATTATTTCATATACATAGAAACTGAAAAAATAAATGTAAAATAAGATTTATAATTAATAATACTTTCTTTTTTCCCTTTATACAATGCAAACAATATTTTTTTCAAATAATTTTATTTCCTTAGACTATGTAGCATTCTTCTTCAGAGCTATAAAATATTTAAATATGTACGACTACATAGAAACAGAAATATTTTACTATAATTATATATAGATTTACATGATTCATATTTTAATAATATTGGAATAAATATTCACATACTTTATAATTATTCATGTTAAAATTATACTTTATTATTTCATTTAATATTTGTAATATATTTACATTCTTATCTTTATATTTTAATTATTAATTAAATTAAATTATTCAATTAAGCTCTTTAAAATTATTTACTTAAATCATGCATTACTTAATTTTTATTTTTTTGTTTTAAATCATTACTTTTTCTTAGTTGCAAATTTCACCAAATGACAAATGTTTAAAATTAAAATATAATGTGTCTATCTTGATTTTTTGGTAACTATTTCTTTTTCTTATTTAATTTATATTATTATTATTTTTTATTATATTAATAAAGTTTTTAAACCTAAATCTTTATTTAAACTTGAATTAATTTTTAAAATTAATATAACTTTTTTGATTTTCATATCTCTTTTTCTATTAGTGTACTAAATAATTATTATACAATTGTTTTTCAGGTGACTTTTTATTCCATTTATATTATTTCAATCTTTTATTAATTGAATTCTTCATTTCATTCAAGTATTTACTTTTATTAATCTGATATTTTTTACATTTAATTTCATATACCCCATTTATGCAGTTTTCAATATTTTCATTATAAATCTTATATATTTATTATCTAATAAGTTAAGATCATTAAAATTTTTTTTAGTTATTACTTTAAAACTTATTATATTATTAAATTTTCTATTTAACTTAATTATGTTTTATATTGTAAGTTTTTATATTTAAGTATTTAATTTTTTCAACATTTTTTTTCTTTTAGTGTTTTCCTGAAGGTTTGTGATGATGGTATTTTAGTTATATATTGGACTATTTCCATCATCTAATATTAAGTATTGAATGTCTTTAGAAAAATTTTATTTTATTTAAATTTTCCAATTACATTCAACTGTCAGTAATAGTATACAGTTTGTGTATGTACAATGTTTTGATAGATATTATTCTCCTCTCTTCTTCAGTACTAGCATTGGAATCAAATTCGGACTTTTACATTCTTGAATATTGAATTTTATAATGCAGAGGATACCTCTTGAAACATTGTGTATATATTAACCTATGTGCTATTACTAATAGCTGAATGTAATTGGACAATTTAAGTAAAGTTAAATTTTTCTAAAGATATTCAATATTTAATATTAGATGTAGTCCAATATATAGATAACAACTTTTTTCTTGTGCTTTTTATTATTATTTCTTTTGTTTTCTATTAACATTCTTTTATTTTTTATAATCTTTATTGAATAATTATTATTTTTTGGTTCATTTATAATTAAATTCATAATCATCTGAATTTCTGCAATATTTTTTATCCCTCTTACTATTAATTTTATATTTATGTAAAATACTAATTAGTTATATTATATTACACTTTTTATATATAGATGTTTCTATGTTACATTTAAAATTAATATAAGATTTAATTAACAATATATCTAAATATACCAATTTATTTTCTTTTTCTGTCATGATCTTTATACTTTCATCCAATTTATTTATTTTTTCTATAAAATTATCTATTTGCCTATGGTTTGCATTTTTATTTTTCAATACTTTTTTCAGAAGAATAAAAAAAACAAAAACAAATGAATTTAATAAATGAACTAAAAAATAATAATTACCCAATAAAGATTAATAACAAAAAATTTTAAAGTAGTAAATAAAATATATATATATATTCTTAAGATATTAGATATTAAATATATAAAAAATTACAATGAAAATGGGGTATATGAGATTAAATGTAAAAAATGTCAGATTAATAACAAATGAAGAATTCAATTAACATAAGATTGAACAACATAAATGAAACAATATAAATGGGATAAAAGATCACCTACTTACATGCATTCAATAGAAACAGGACATTCATTTGAAAAAGACTGTATAAAAATTATTTACTACACTAATAATAAAAAAGATACGAAAATCAAAAAAACCTCTATTAATTAAAAAAATTAACTCAAGTTTAAATAAAGATTTAGGTTTAAAATTTTTATTAATATAATAAAAAAACTATATAAATTAAAAATTAAGTAATTAAGAGAAAGTAATATTTAATAAAAACCAATATAGAAGGAATTATTACATAGAGCAGAAATGTTTTAAATTTAAAAATTTATCAGTTGGTGAAGTTTGCAGATAAGAAAAGATAATAATTAAAAATATGAAAAAAAAAAGTAATGCACAATTTAAGTACATAAATTTAAATTTTAAAGAACCTAATTAAATAATTTGATTAATAAAAATATGTATGTAAAAACTTAAAATTAATATGAATTATATATAAACAATAAAATATAAATATTAAATAAAATAATAAAATATAATTTTAAGATGAATAATTATAAGGAAAATGAATACTTGTACTAATGTAATTAAAATATAAATAATGTACATTTAGATATAATTATAGTAAATATTTGTGTGTCTATGTATTCATATACTGTATATTTAAATAATTTGCAGTTCTGAAAATGTCTGCTGAACAGTTGAAATTGCAAGAAGAAATTATGTTTCCATTCTGTAAAGTGGTAAAAAAAGATGTTATTAATTATAATTATATATATGAATAATCAATGCACAGAAAATAAAATGAAAAAAAAAAAAAAAACTTTTAAAAGATTTGTAATAAATCAAACAGAAATATTTATTAAAAAAAAAGGCAATACTACTCACACGAGAGGTACATATAACTTCTCTTAAATTAATATTCATCCAGTTATCACAGCTTACTAAATGTCCATTATATGTCTCTCCATTTTTTAATTCCACTAACTAGAAAATAAAATGAAATGATGAAATGCATATATATACATATAAATAAATTATTATGATTTGTAATCTGAATACTAGTAATATTACTTCTAGCAGTATTTCAAATACATACAATGATTAAAACTGTTCTAAACTTTATATAATAATAAAGAAAAATTTCTTGAATAATTGCTTGAAATCAACAAATTCATTTAAAAAATTGTTTTAAAATAAAAATTCATTAATCTTTAAATATGTAAATATATACTTTAAAATAGATATAGCAGCAATAGTTTAAATAATTTTATTGACATGACTTATTAATATCTCAATCAATATATTAGCATATTTAATGTTTAATGATTAGATATATAAAGAAAAATAATAAGATAAAAACATAAGACCACCAACTTAAAATATTAAACAATGTTTTTTAATTGGAATGATCTATTTAAAAAAAAACTGTAAAGGACAGTTTATAAACTTCAGCTAATAAAATAATATAAACCAAAACTGTATTCTATACTGAAAACAATTTCTACATTTAACATTGAAACAATAATGCACTGATTATAAAACTTTAAAGTATAAAAAAATAAACTATTTGATGTTCTTTAACAATTGTAATTTAAGAATCTGATTGAAGCTATTGTCTGTTTTTTTTTTTCATATGTCAAATGCATTGACCAGGAAGCGAACCCGGGACAGCTGCTTGGAAGGCATCTATGCTAACCACTAGGCTACCAACGTTTGTCCGGAGCTGGGGCTATTGTCTGTTGAACATTAATTATTACTCATGTTTCATAAATAATTTAGAGTAAAGTGATACAAAACAGACTGCAGCTGTAAATTTAAGCTAAACAACTCTGAGATGTTTTATTTTAATATTTAATAAGACAAAGTTATTAATACTGCAAAAGTGAAAATTTCTCATTAAGATAATGATAAACCTCAATGATCATACAATAAGAGAACTATCTTATAGATTCTTGGTGGAAATTTTTATCTTTGTAGATGAGCTAAAATTAAAAAGTTATGTAATATTTTACATCATCATACTAATTTAATTTAGATATTCTATCAGTAACGTATTAAAAATTTTTTTCTATAGTAATAAACTTAAATAGTTAACTAATTAGTTATTTCAGTTTATAATGCAAATGATTCATCAAATAGCACAATGTAGATAAGTTGTTATAGCATTTCTTTATTAGCAAAATTCCTGATTTCACTGCCACATGATAGTTTTATCTATTTAATACTTTTCAAATGTAACAACATACATAATTACTTAAGTAATATTTCAATATAAGCATGATTAATTAAAACATAGTTAGAGTTTGACATAACTAAAGTTTTTTGTTATGCAAGACTCAACTAACAATGATTAAAATACAAATAAATCAACAAAAAGGTTTTAACTATTTACTTTTTTTACAGATAAGATAGAAAATTAAAAAAAAATATAAATTATATATAGTTAATATTTAGATTTTTACAGAAATATGCTTAAGATTGAATAAAGGAGGTGCAAATATAAAAGTCTTTTTATGGCTAATCCAGTAAATAACATGATTAGTTTGTGAAACCAATTGCTTCCATATCGAAACTAAGCTTTACTTTGAAGAATATCTAGTTAGAGACAGCAAATTATAAAAGTACACAATAAAGTTATTAATGTGTATTCTAACAATATTATGGAAAAAGATAATTGCACCAGGACTATTGAAGTGAGGGTCTTAGGCTCTCAAAATGAAAAATAATTTAATGGTATTGGCAATCATGGAACACTTCAAATTCCAGATATATTCCCTGCAGAATGATCTTCTCTTCAATTAGAAAAGACAATAAAATTAATTCAATTTAACATTCAAAATTAAAAATGCAGACTATCTGCAAATTAATTGATCAGCACAATGTTGATGTAATTGTACGTGAGGAAAGTCACTAATCTTTTAATAATGCACAACTTAAAATTCCTGGATTTACATTATCAATCAACTGAGTGCACTCTAAACTATATATTTTCAAACTACCCTGTAAAGTAAACAAGTTTCAAATAATATTGCAGTCACATTTTAGATAAATAATTTTAAATATATGCAATATTTATAAACCTATTAATTCAAATTGGCTTATCCTCTTCTTCTAGATCTTCCTACACTCTGTATTTATAGTACATTTCACTTCTCAAAGTACCTTAACAGATAGCTAAATGAAGATCAAGCAGGAAGTAACTTTTAGAATGAATGGATTTAGACATGCACTTTCTTTATAATGCCAAGCAAAAAGAAACATTCCATTCAAGCAGAAGGAAAACAAAAACAACTTATAATTTATTTTGTTTAGACAAAAAATTATTTGTCATTACCTACTGAACTACTGATATAAGACTATTCCCCTATAGCTAAAATATCAAGTCCAATCATTCTTAAAATTCATATTCCTATAGTTGAAGATTATCCTATTCCAAGTTGAAAATAAAGGAAGCATAACTGAAAATTGTTATACTAAATATCTTAAATAGATTATTAGTAGAATCTCTTCAATTTCCTCTTTCTACAATAGGATTAACAAATTCATAGTAACAATTGCCAAAGAGCCCATCCCTTGAAAATAACCAAAACAATTCTAATCAGTTTGGAGCAAAAACAGCAGTGTTCTTTATAGCCAATTTTTATCTACCAAAAATTGCTAACAAATTTATAAAATTACTGGTTGATGCCAAAATAGAAAAATGGATGGAGACTATGAAAAAGCAAAACTTTACAAAATGTAGTTGGTGGATGTACAAGTACTCCTAAAAGAATTACTATATTGTTGTTGCTAATCAGTTTGTCAATTTTATATATCAGACTTCTAAACCCAAGATTGACAAAATGAAAAAAATATCAAATTGCAATTTTTTCTTTTGCAATAAAGTTGAGCTTGCTCTACATTGTTTTAAATCAGAAACAGCTCTGGAGGAAGTATCATATTTCCAGAATTTCTAAAAAAAATTAACATCTAAAGCCAAACATAGATGTCAAAACTATTTATTAACATCATTCATACAGAAATCGTACCAAACATTTGGCATAAAAGCAGTCTTAAAATCAAACAAATGCAGAAATGAGCAAAAAATTATTGGCCCATATCATTATTGTGTTCCTTACAAACTTTATGAAAGAATCTTATTAACAAAATTTTGCCAAAAGTTGAGAGCTATGTACCTTCAAAATAAGCTAGATTTAGAGCAGGAAAACTTTCAAAATAAACTAAAAACTTGGTGCTACTTTTAGGGATCCACTCTCAGTTTATAACTCTATTTAAAAAACTGATCTAAGGATTTCTAAAACTCTTAAATGCAGGTAAACTATAAATTTATATGACAAAATGTTTTTCAATAGAAAAATTTAAATGACTTTAAATGATAATCATAATGGGATTCAGTTCTCTCATCTACTTTAATATATTCATCAGTGATTTTCCAGAAACAGAATGCAGGAAATTCATCTATGCTGCTAATATTACTATGACTTATTAAAAGAAATCATTTCCTAAAATAGAAAAATCTTTCAATAAGGATATGAAAAGATTGGAAGTTTTTTTCAAAGATTGGGGTCTAATAATCCAATAAAGATAATATGCTCAATTTTTCATTTAAACAACAAAAAAACTTCTCATAATATGAAAACAAAATGGAATAATAAACTGAAACATAAATCCTATCCCTTGCTATTTAGGATTAATCTTAATCTAACTTAATTTCTTCATTTAACTAGTTTATATCAAATTCATTTCTAGGAATAATCTCCTTTGAAAATTGACTAGTAACTAGTTGGAGTTATGATGCAATTGCTTTACAGATAGCTTCCTTGGTGCTAACATATTCTGTTGATAAGACGTATTATGCCTTTATTTGGAGAAAAAGTTCAAACACTAAACTTCTGACTATCAATTAAATATTACCATGAAAAATATTAATAACACATCCATGTCTATTTCTTTGTCATGGTTTCCTATTTTTTCATCTATTCTTCCACCAGAAATCAGAAGAGTAATTGCCTTATAGAAAATATATAAAAAGTTGTTAAAAATCAGACTTGCCACTAATTCAAATTATAGTTTCCTACCCAAGATTTGTCTCAAATCAAGATTTTGTTTTTTGAATGTTCAACCATGACTCTACAATCAAAGAATTATGATATTAAAAAAAAAAAAGGAATTCTCAAGAATTAATAAATATTTTTTTCTTTCTAATTCAACAATAAAGCTAGCTGGATTTAATCTTCCTAAATGTAATTGGAATCTCATCAGTATATTCAGAGCAACTCTTGGTCATTGTGTTCATCTGCTTAATAACAGAATTTTATATCCACTGATCAATTTATCCACAAATCGTAATGATTATCAAATCTATGACTATAATGATAAAATTAATTTCCTTAAAACCACTAATGAATTTATCTCCTGGTTGAAATTTCTACAGATTTCTTTATTTTGTTTTGTTAATAGTTAACTATCTTAAAAAAAAAAAATCCATATACTAAATAAATTGAATTAAAGTTGTCATTTTAGCTTAGTCCATTAATTATTTAATTATAAATGCTAGTAATAATTTTTCTTTCTCACATTCTCCATTCAAACCACCATGACATTCTCATGATATCTGATATTTCTATATATATTAACAATGACATCTTAAGTCTCCAGGAAAGAAAAAAATTAAAAATGACTGTCAAGAATGATCAGACAATACTACTGGTACTACTACTAATAAAAGATTATCTGAAAGTTTGAGATGATGATATTTTAGTAAGAATTATATGTTGGACTATTTCCATTATCCAATATTAATAAATATTTTTAGAAAAATTCAAATTTTATTTAAACGTTCCAAATACATTCAACTGTTAGTAATAACACACAGATTAGTATGTAATACAACATTTTAAGTGGTATTTATTATACTCTCTTCATTAGGTGTTGTTGACCCAACCAGTGATGGTGTCACCTTACATCTATTCAATATTCACAAATCTAAAGGTCCCAGTTCAATTCCCATGATAGTACTATCACTGGTCATGCCAGCAACACCTGAAGAAGAGAGAATACTATTACTCGGAAAGTTATGCTATATACTAATCAAAGACACAACTCACCATAAATTTAGTTACATCAATAATGTTCATTTTATATGGTTGATGGAGTACACAATCAAAAGGCAAATAATTAGATCACAAATTACTAATATTAAAAATAATAATTGGAAAACAATAAGTAAAAAATGAAAAAGGGTATATGAGTAAATGTGAAGAAAATTAAAGTAATGCCTTTAGAACTGATGGTGAAAACATACAACTTGCTGGAAGTTTTTGTTTCTTCAGATAATTCTCAATTATCAAAAGATCCAGCAATTAAAAGATCATAGTGAACTGGCAATGAACTAAATTGCTATGAAAAACATTAAAACATTTTTTTAGATAAAATGAAGCTACAGAATTTCCTATACTGAAAACTGAATAATGAAAGTGAATACAATCTTTTAAAATTTTTTGAGAATACCATGATTAGCAAAAAACAAATGAAAACCTGATTTTTTAGTGGTACATTGAAATTGTCTTATTTTGCTTATAAAATTATTGGCAAAAACATACAGAATGACTACTAATAAGATGGTTGAATTCTATAGCAACAACAATGAATAGACTATTAAAAAGCCAGGAACCAAACAAATGTTAGATTATTCTGAAAATCATTCATATAAACACCAGAAATCAATGCTAACTTGATGGCACCTAGTAGTAATATTTTTCTGAAATTAAAATTAAAACAAAACTTTATTGAAGAAAACAAAGCCTCCATAACTATATTCTTAAATTATTTCTTTACATAATTACCATTTTGATTGGCCATGAAATTTTTTTTACACTATTTGATTGTTTTATACTTATAATAGCAGTTTATTCTCCATCAAACGTCAAGCATTATTTTTGCACAATCTGCAAAGATGTCACAAAATTCCATTTATTTCCATGGCCTTCCAATAAATTTCAATGTCAAAAATTTATGCAACCATTAGTAATAAATAATCAATCACATCTTTTCATTACATTTTTTTTTAATGTGTTGTTTATTATGCTTTATACCATAGTTTCCGTTAGGAAGTTAGATGACACTTGTAGAGAATGGTATCTAAAAACTTATTTATTAAAAAAACCTCATAATTCATTAAAAATTTAATACTAACATAAAAACAAAAATAATAATCATCTCTGTTATCTTTAGAAATTTTTTTGGTTATAATTAATTCTTAAGCACTAACTTAAATTGGCTGTTCCTCTAAGTTAATAGAACAAAGTTCAAAAAGAGGGGGTGGGGTAAAAAATTGAAATCAATATTGCTAAAACAAAGATATTAAAATAATACTATATATTAAAATGTGAACTAGTTTATTTTATAAATCCTGCCAAATCATTATATGCAGAGAAGAAGTGCCAAACTAAGTATTCTCTCCATAACTTTCTGGTTTATTCTTAATACTGTCAAATTAGTTCTACAAACAAAAACTACATCAGGAAAATAGTAAAATAAAATTCTTCACGAGCCTGTGCCTGCCAAAATAAAAAATATCATTTTCCTCAAAATTAATTATTTAAATTGAAACAGCTTGGACTTAAATATAATTTTTCAGATTCAAAGCAAATTTAATATTTTCCTTTCAGATAAATGGTTGATAACCAAGCTAGTTATTCAAAACTGGCCAGTTAATTAATAACTAGTTATTCTTGACTAGTGTAAAACAAGGATGAAAAATTGTGTCTTGATCATGAATTAGTTGGTAAGCTTAGTAATGCATCATTATTCTCTATAAAGAGATTAAAATGCCCTGTAATGGGCATTTTATCCATTTTGTTTAAACTGTATATATGCTTATTTTAATCCCTTTGTATAAATACATTTGTTTACATATAAAACTAATAAAAGTTGGCAATATTTTATTGCTTCCTACTGAGAACATTTACTGGCTATTATATATAGAGACAAATAATTTTTTTAAAAATACAACACCCTTCCTTTTTTTATATAACTATTGCAAACATTATACAACAATGAAATATATTATTATGCACTTATAATCATACTGTCAACCCAAAAGTTATGAAGTTTTTTTCTATTTATCATTGTCATCATCAATTTCATCCATTATCGATCCACTGCAAGATGGTCTCTCCAAGTTCAATCCATTTTCTTCAAACTCTAGCTTTTCTTCTTCACAACACCCTAGTACATTTCTTATTTCATCCATCTCACATGTGGTCTCTTTCTAGGTCTTTTACAATCTCTTGGAATCCAGTTTAAAATTTCAACTGGCCATCTATTATCATATCTTCTAACAATACCAGTATGTCCAGCCCAACTCCACTTGTCTCTTAATTCTTTCAATGATATCAGTCACACCTGTTTGTTCTTTCACCCAAGTATTTTGTTTTCAATCTCTTCTTTGTTACTCCTATTCTCTCACCCAAGTATTTTGTTTTCAATCTCTTCTTTGTTACTCCTAACATATATCTCTCCATTGCCCTCTGTTAAGAGTCCAAGTCTCAGATCCATAAGTAAAAACTGGTAACACTTTATTAAAAACTTTCCTTTTCAAACATATAGACATATTTCCTTTTAATATTAAATTATGTCTACCAAAAGCACTTCAACTACGTTTAATTCTATGACTAATTTCATTTATTATGTTTCAATCTATAGTAATAATCTGACCAAGATATTTGTAGTTGTTAACTTCTTTTAACTCATCATTATCCATCTTTATTTTTTTTCTTTTGAGAAAATCTATTTAACAATACTTTAGACTTTTTAATATTTACCCTTAATCCTATTTTCTTACTTTCATTTGATAACTCTTGCAACATCTAGATGATTTTAATAATTTCCATTTACTTTTATTCCCTTAACTTTCCATTTTGATCAACAAAATACTTCTTGCAAAACTGTTGTATAAAAGTTTAGGAGATGTAGTCACCCTGTTGTACACCCATGTCAATGTTAATCTTTCTGGTATCATTATGTAATTTAATTGTTGCATTTTAATAAATATTCTTCAGAACATAACAATATCCCGGGTCTGTCTATATTTAGATAATCCAATACTTGAATCACTAAAGAAGTGCTTATAGAATCAAATGCTTGTTCATAATCTATAAATCCAACACATAATGACAACTCATATTCAGTGCTCCTTTCTATAACTTCTCTCAATACATGGACATGATCCACTGTACTAAAACCACTTTTAAATCCAACTTGTTCTTTTGTTTGGTTAGAATTAAAGGTCAACATAGACGAATACTTATTTTATAAAAATTTTGTATAGAATTGATAAAACACCGATAGATCTGTAATTTCTAATAATTTCTTTATCACATTTTTAAAAATATTAATACTGCATTCTAATCTGGTACATCTTTATCATTTATACATTTGGTATATAACTTTGGCAAAAAATTTTATATTTCTTTTGCTTCTTTTAAGATATTGATTATAATTCCATTATTAGCTGAAGCTCTCCCCATCTGATTTCTTTATTTAAAATCCTGGGTAATTCAGTAGATATAGTAATTGTAGGAAATAGTTTTCCTTGTTCTTTATTTCTATATAAATCTTGATAGAACTCTTTCACACATTTCATGATGTTAACTCTCTTTTTAGTAACAGTTTTATCTTATTTTCTTATTGCAAAAATAAATTTCCTAATAATACCAAGATGTTTTACACGCTTGAAACTTTTATTTTCTTCTACAGCTTTCCATACTAGTTCACAATTATAGTTTCTTATATTATTATCAACTCTTTATTGCCTCAGTTTACAAATTTCAAGATATTCAATCTTTTTTAATACATCATTTTTATATAATTTCATATTATTTCTTTTCTTCATAAATTATCATCTCAATAAAAATTTTATTGATCAATTGTTACTTTTTTGTACCAATTATTTTTGTCACAGTTTTTAAAAATATATCAGTTATCTTCCTATTGATTTCTTTCAAATCTGAATCATCTTGTCAAGCGTTGGTGACCTAGCGGTTAGTATAGCTACCTTCCAAGCAGCTAGCCCGGGTTCATTTCCTAGTCAACTCTTTGACATAAAAAAATTTGAATCATGTTCAAATTCTATTAATATGTGAAAACGATTTGCAAGTTCTAATTTAAATTCACTAGTTTTAAGTAATCTGAAGTAAACGAGCTCTTGGGGCAAATTTATAATTAAAGGTCAGATAAAAGATATAAAAATTTTGGGTTCCAGTTTGTGGAAGGGCAACCAACACTTGGACCCTAATGAAAACCACCAGAACAGAAAAACATGCTCAGTGAATCCGAAGGAGGAATATAAAAAGAGAAAATTCAAATTGAGAACAGTTCCAGCTTGATTTTTTTGAGGAGGAGGGTGAAAAGATGCACTTTTCACCCTCTTACCGATGTCAAATGAAGTGACTGTTGAAATATGAATGGCATTATTGTAGATCCCAAATCATATGGGTCCTACAAAAAAATAGTTCCAGAATCGATCCAGCTAAGGCAGCCTCCGGATTGATAACTACGGTATGAACAACAGACCGGTTTTCTCTGAAATCTTGAATAATAAAAACTTTGGGGAATTGGCACAAGGAACCGGGAGCTCGTCTAATGTAAAGTATAATTATGAACTCAAATCATTATAAACTTTTGCTAAATGAACTTTGAATAATTTCTTAAATAATTAAGGCCTAAGTTTAAACCATAAACTCTTATCTGACTAACACGTAAGATTAAATGTTATTAATATTTATTTTTATATATGTTTGCCAATTCAATTATTTCCATTTTCTTTATTAATATTTATTAATGAAATCAAAAAAATATATTAAATTTTAAGTTGGGTGTAGATAGCTGCATGGATTCATTATGTTGATTATGTTTTAATATTTTTTTATACGTGAAAATGTATATATATCGGTAAATACGACACCTCACGCTGAGTATCTAAACATATTTACTGTTACATATATTTTAAGTTGTTGTTGTCAATGTGGCACCTTATGATGAGTGCCATTGGGTTTACTTTATTGTAAATTTCCCTTAGCAATTGTTCAATTAATAACTTTATATTTAAATTCATTTATGTTTATTTTAAAGGGTTTTAATTTCGGGCTATTTGTTTCATAGTTAGGTCAATGCTGGTGGAGAGATATATGGGTATTTATAACAACGTAATGTGAAGTGTGTTTAGCATACAGAACAAAGCCCAACTGAATGCATGACCCAAAGGTGTAGACATTGCGTTGCAATGTACGCAGATGTATTTCCTTCGACATTGACTTCCTTAGCTCTATGGATATGGCTATAAGTCGGCAGATAAACTGCTCTCCCCCATATGTAGCATTTCTCTCAAATATTATATACATGATTCCTTCGCTAGACAGACACATCTTCCTTTACTGGACGAGGATCATGTCCTTCAAATAATATCACGCTGCAGATGCACAATCCTGACAGCATGGTTTTATGTTAGCATCTTCATATTGCATTGGTTGCATCTGTATATCTGGAAGCAGGTGTTGGGTTGGCTGCAAACTTTTAGTCTGAGATTGAATGATTGTTTTGAAAAGTTTTTAAATGAATAATCTATGTAGCAATCTATACTTAACATTATAAAACAAACTTCTATAAACGGTCCATCAGTGTGGACTTTATAAAATAATAATTTTAATTTAAAATTAATAATATCTAAATTATTCCTCAATTTTAAATATTTATATACGTGCTTTAATAAATGTTTTTTGTGTGTTATTACTGGCTAGGCTTATTTTATTTTTTTAATATTAAAAATATATTTTTAAGAAGTATTTATTATAAATCTCTGTGTCTCCTTGAGCTAATGGGAAGGGCTAACGGTCATAATAAAACATAAAATTGGATCTTAACAGTACGTATCTGCCTATTATATAAATTTGCCAGGTTCGAATGCATAGTGGCGCCCTTGTACGGCAAATACCGGAAGACTCACTATACCCCGACCGTTATAATATATATGTGTGTGTGTGATATATGCATATATCTGTTTATCAATAACTAATTACACATGCATACTCATTTGCATGCATTATGTAATTTTCTATTTATGTTTAAAT
This sequence comes from Epiperipatus broadwayi, assembly GCA_028023455.1. Lineage (NCBI taxonomy): Eukaryota > Metazoa > Onychophora > Udeonychophora > Euonychophora > Peripatidae > Epiperipatus > Epiperipatus broadwayi. The sequence goes on along the minus strand of JAQFVV010006209.1, from coordinate 5,791,335 downwards.
GACCAATTAATAGTTAATTATGTAATGTTTAATTTTGTATACATTTTCATTTTTTTCCTTTCTTTTTTTATATTTAAAATTTTAAGTTCCACAGATTTTTCTTCTACTTGAATTTTCATTTTAAAGGTTTAATATTTTTGATTAACTATTTTGTGGTCAGGTGTTAAATATCACAATTAACTTTATGAGCTATAATTTTTTATTCTGTATTTTTTCATTTCTTATTTTAGAATAAGATATTAACATTTCTTGGATTTTACTAATTGACCATTCATTATTTATGTCTTTATTTAGATGATTTCTATTTTTTATTAATGTTATATAAATCATTGGAGAGTATGAAATTTTAATCTATTTATCATTAATTGAAAAAATAATGCTATTTTTATTTACATTTATTATTCCTTATAGTTTTTATTATTATTATTAGACTATATGTGATTATAGTCATACTTTTTTTTGCACACTTCAATAAAATTTTCTTATATTTATATCGGTATTATATTTCTCATTTTTACCATTTAAAATTTTTAAACAATCATCAAAATGCAAAGAAGTTTAATCCATTAGGCTGTTTTTACATATATTTAAATAAATCAACAATATAATATATCTTTATATAACAGCAATAATATATATAATAATAATCATACATAAAAATGCTCTTTTCAGCAAATATTACATTTTTGCCCTTTTCAATTTGCTTCAACTAATTTACAATTATGATCTACATTGCATACATAGTGACATCTAACTATTTTACATAAAAAATTAACTATAACCTATTAAAATCATACAATATTTTTAATGTACATTGTATATATTATACAGGAATTTTTTTTTTTATGCCTTAAAAATATTGTATGTTTTTAATATGTTATAGTTAATTTTTTATGTAAAACAGACAGATGTCACTATATATGGAATGTAGATCATAATTGTAAATTAGTCGAAGCAAATTGAAACGGCAAAAAATTAATATTTGCTGAAGCAAATTGAAACGGCATATTATTGCTGTTATATAAAGCTATTTTATATTATATTATATTGTTGACTTATTAAAATTTGTAACAGGAGAAGGCTTTTGGTTTATGCTTATTGTAATTATATGCATGCAAAAATAGCACAAAAGATTATTATTTATTTCTATTTTGCAATAACATATGCATATTTAAAATAATTTTTATAACTTATGCATTAGAAGTGGTAATTCTGTCAATTCCAGAATCATTTATTGAAACATGAATGTATAAAGAGCAGTAAATGATAATACCATATTTAAATCCCCAAATTAGTTTCTGATGAGTAAACAATGTACACACAATGGTAGTGATATATTCCAAATTTCCAATCTAACTTCCATTGTTTATTTAAGTTAACAATAAATGGCTCCTGAAACAAAGTGAATTTCTGCTCTTTAGGCAAATGTTTGAAGGCAAACAGAAAAAAGCCATATTGTGTATTGATATATAACTCCCATTTAACTGGAAATTTTATTTACAATATTTTTTTTTCTGAAAATTTAATTTATTTTTATATAGAATATTGTATTCGAATGGAAACCACATCAACATGAACAATTAAAAAAATATTTTTTTTTCGTATTACAAAAAATAATCTTGAAATCAAGAACTTAAAATTAATCAGAAGTCTGATTGCAAATTTTTTAAAGCAATTTAAAATGTATTCCTTCAATAATAATATGCTTAAAATTTATCAAAGGATTATTTTAGCCATTACAGTTCAATAATATAACTCAAAATTATTATAGTTTCTAGAGAAAATGTTTTCAAATTGTCTGCTAATCATTTTATCTAGATGAATATATATGCTTGATCACAACCAATTATTAACTTCAGCATCCAAAATTTATCATATTACACCGAATCTTTCAGAAAAGACAATAAAGTTCATTTTTCAACATATGATAAAAAACATATATATATATTATAACGGGACGATCCTTTTCAGGACTCGAGGAAGTCGCATCTAACTATAGTCTGACTTTGAGTCTTCTTATAGAATGCCATGGATGATGTGATTTAAAATATAATCCAATTCACTCCTCTATTAATAACCTCGTTACTTTCGGAATTCGAGCTCAGAGTAGAAATTTGCAATCAACTCTCTTCAGGCATTTCCACAAATATCCCACAGTAATGATAAATTTAATATAAGCTATATATAACTTTCTTATAAATATTAAATTACTAAGTTGATTCAATATATATATGCGTGAGTATGTATATTTATAATTATTGGTTTTATAAAACGACTAAAATAAAATAAACAAACGAGACCTGTTTAATTTTGAAATCAAGTTTAACACATTTTAATCAGTAATAAAAACAAATATTATCACATAAAAATATTAAAATTTAGAAATAAAATCTGTGCTTATATATATACACACTAATAAATTATTTAATATTAAAAAAAAAAATAATGTAATCATTTACATATATATAATTTAAAATAATGTGTATAATAAATAATACACGATACATTATAAATCTACGTATTGTTATTAAAATAATTCGTGTGTGTTATAGGCCTATATAAGATAACATCCATTCACACTAGATTAATAATAGAATGTATTCTGATATTAGTTATGTATGTTTAAAAAGAAATTATATTAATTGTTATGTAAAATTCAATTTGGAATATAATAAAACTTACTTCCAAATTGAAATAATTTAAAAACTTTTACCTTAGTCAGCCGTCATTTTCATCAAAATATCAACATCTAAATTTTATTAAATAAATAAAAAAAATAAAGTGTTCATCTTATCAGTTCTCCATTTTAATATACGAAATATAATTATCCACAAAGGAAATAAAGTTTAAGGTTTATTAAAATACACAATGAAATAATCCAAGACGAGAAAGAATAACGGTTTTATATCCCTCCTTAGACGAAATAAAATGACGATGAATGTTGAAACATAAAGTTCATTGATCATCCTTCGAAGAGGCAATCCAGATATTCATTCTTTTAAATATTTGCATAGTAAAATATTTAACATCTTCTTCAATATAATACTCCAATATTAAGGCAGCTTTTTAAATGAGAATTACAATGATTATATTTTAGGCATTGATTAAGTAGGAATAAATTTACATGATCAGGTTTAAAACATCAGTAGAAATCCCTGGCATAAATTATCTAGCCAAAGAACATCTTTATAAATTTTTGACTTCTTAAATATATATTTTGAAAGCTCATTTCGAAGACATTGATAACTTTTATAACCTTGTTAATTTCACTGATTATTTTTCTATAGTTCTTTATAATATTAAAAGGCAGTAAATTAATTACTTGAAGCAGGTTTTAAAATATTGAATCTTCTTTTTTTTTCTTAAATGTGTTCTAAATTCGAACACATTTAAATTTACAGACGTAGTTCTTGCCTTGATAACTAAATAGAAGATTATTGTTATAACAATATTAGTTCGTTTTTATACTGGATTAATTTCTGCAAGCATATCACATAATCACCCTCACGCTCTCTATTGTTTAAAATATACGATTTGTAATAAACCCCAAACGTTTATTTCCTTTGTTTCAACTGATAAAAATGCAATGTTGACTTAAGGCTTTGTCAAATGTCAAGTTTTGGTTAATAAAAAATACTATTAGTTAGAAACATTTATCTATGTGTGTGTATAAATAAACTAGAATTATTCATTTTTAGAATTATTCTTTTAATACTAACTAGTTTATATATATAGCTGATACATGAAAAGCTTAAGATAGGTGTAAGTTATTTATATCTGTTGATTCGATATAGGCACAGTTAAATTCACAAAGAAACACAAATTGTTTTAGGTGAGGCTCATATGGTACTCTCACGTAAAAATGCTTATATTCACACAAATTATTTATCACCAGCTAGCAAAATTTCTATTATTCTCACTATTCTATCTTCCTATATTAAGCATATTCAGCAACATATCAAAATTCTATAACACATAAAATTAGCAGTGATTGTACTTTTACTATTAATAAAAGGGATGATTTCATTTATTCAATGAAAATATAGAAACTTTTCTTTTACCACAGCAATCTATATACTCATCATGCAGTATAGTAAATCAATACAAATATTTTGATAGATGAATGAGTCACCATAGCATCTTCAGGTATTGCCAAGGAACTTGTAATACACACTGATAGTATAGTTTATACATGGATCAGTAGTTATGTTAGCATTGGTAAAAATCAATTTTATATTTTTTATTAAATAAACAGAATTTCAAATTGATTTAATATGAAATATTTAAATATTATTGATGTTAACATGTACAAAAAAAAATAATTTTTTTTTAAGTTTTAATCTTCATTAAAATATAAACATAATGATAAAGTGGCAACAGTCTTATTAATTAAAGAATCAGTTGAAATTTTCATCTTCCTGATAGAGCTTTGCATGGGTAAAAATTTTTTTTGTTGTTTTTTTAGTGGTTATAAATGCCTTTAGTTAGCTGTAAAAAAACTTTTTTAAAAAAAAAAAAGCTTCAAATCAAAAAAAACTGATATTATATAAATTAAAACATCAAAATCCTTCTTCCAAATTTCTCAACCATTTATTATATTTAAGTCAAAAATGATCAAATTGTTAGTGCTTAATTAAATGGAACATCATTTTCAAAACTGCCAATTATTAAATATCTCAAAAGAAGGTTGTCAGCCACTTCTAGAGATAGATAAAAATCAGTGAGAATGATTGTGATTGAAAATCAATGATTGTTAAGAATTACCAATGGATATGATAAAGAATTATAGCAAAAACAATAATATTATAAATTTTGCTGATGAGTTCAATATATGTCTGAACATTTCACTATCTACCAACCAATCTAATCATGAGCTTCAGATGCAGAATATTCATGATTAGCTGCCATTTCCAAAGAAATTCTGAATGAAGTGCTACCATGCAGAAATAGATGTTTCAAGAATAAGATCTGCAGTATGCATGACTAGAAGTCAGTTATATAGTTGAACAAAACGATCACACTTTTCAGAAATTTCATGCCTGAGGTTCACCACCCTATATGTACTAAATAGATTGTCTTCTCTCAATTATAAATAAGATCTGCAGTATGCACGACTAGAAGTCAGTTATATAGTTGAACAAAACAATCACACTTTTCGGAAATTTCATGCCCGAGGTTCACCACATGATTATGTGCCAAATAGATTGTCTTCTCTCAATTATAAAATAAGATAGTGGAAAATTTCGGGTTACCATATCATGGTATTTTTGCTTCTTGATTCAATCATCCCTTTACATTGATGTATCACAGCTATAGATTTAAATATTTTGAAAGAAAGGGAGAAAACACATTTTCCAATCAACATTATTATCTTGCAGGATGATAATCCTTGTGCAATTAAATATTAGCTTGAAAAATATGAGAATAAAGGCACACATTTCAGATGAGTTTTTGTTGTCATTCTTAAATGAATAAAAGAAAGTTATTATCCACTAATGTTTTTTAGAGAAATAATTTAATAATCAAATTTTATACAGTTGTTGCTATATATAGTATTCTCAAAAGTTTCTGCCATTCCCAGTTATTACATATTAACAATCTCCCTTCTTCACTATCCAATTTTCATATCCACTGAGTTAGAAAAACACCAACAACTTGAAAAATTCTGATTCTCATTTTTAAAATATGCTCCTACATTTAATATTTTCCAGATAAAGATACTTAATGATATCAACAGAAAATAGATAAATCTTTATTATATTTAAAATTACACAGAATTTGTCTTAGTTTTAGTAACTTCATTATTAATTAGAACTTTATTGTAATTAATAATGGTTGCAATATTGATTTTGCTTCAATTTTGAGATGCATATGGCAACTTCAGTATAAACTTGGCTTTAATAGATTAGTTTTATTCAATGGTGGCAGTGGTTGGCAAAAAGTGATGGAATTACACTGAAACAAGAGCTTAAAGGATCAGTCAACAGAAATGAATTTTGATTCCTAGATAAATATTATACAGATTCCTCTTATGATAATTTTCTTCTTCCTTTTCCTATGTATTGATTTCTACTTTTACATATCATACCATTTACAACTTTCTTAAACACTTTATCAATACTATTTTTTATATCAAAACTTTATTCTAACAGTTTTGACTGTTCTGCAGTCATCATCAGAGCTACAATATTCAAATATATAATTAATACACTTATACACATATTCATATACATAATTAAATAAACAAAATAAAACATACATTTTAACCTGACCATTATAAATAATCATTTCCTATTTTATTATTTTACTTTTAAATAATTCTATCCACATTTATTTTATATTACGTTATTATTTTTTTTAGAAGTAGGATTGTAAAGAGGTAGGTAATTTTTGTTTTCTTTGTAATGTAAAAAAGTAATTTGTAATGTGGAAAAAGTTAATTGATAAATATGAAATATTTAATAAAAGTAAGAAAAGGTTAGAAGTTGATTAAAAATATAGGTAAAAAGACAATAATTATGTATTAAATAGAAGAATAAAAAGTTAAAGTTTTTTAAAATTAAAATTATAATAAATAATTTATTTAAAAATAAAATAAAGTAATATAAAATAAATTTGGCTAGAATTAAGAATAAAGTAATAAAATAGGAAATGATTATTTATAATGGTCAGGTTAAAATGTATATTTTATTTTGTTTATTTAATTATGTATATGAATATGTATAAGTATATTAATTATATATTTGAATATTGTAGCTCTGATGATGACTGCAGGACAGTCAAAACTGTTAGAATAAAGTTTTGATATAAAAAATAGTATTGATAAAGTGTTTAAGAAAGTTGTAAATGGTATATGTTATGTTGAAAAGATTAATATTTTGAATACAAATATATATATATATTATGTATAGTTGGAGTTTAGATAAACTATACTATACTAATGATGACTCAATTTACATTATAATGAGCATAACTTATGCTACAATTGAATTGCAAGAGGATTGCTAAAATCACATTCCCCAGTTTTTCTAATTTTTAAATTTCTCATATTTATTTGAATCTCTTTGCATTCACCATGGGGAGAGTTGACTGATCTTTAAATCACACAGCTATTTAACAAATAGAATTTAACTAATTAATCACAATTACTTTCTTTGATGGCCAGTTTGTTTCACTAATGTAATATTTTTTGATAAATAGTAAAAAAAATCCAAATTAATAAATAGCTTTTACTTTACTAATTCTTTCATTATTTTAAAGGAAAATCATTTTTTATAAATATAGTAATGTTTACTGTTTTGTCCTGTAGCTACATACACAACATTAACCTTATTATTATGCATTATTTATTTTCTCAAACAGATAAACAAATTATTAAATCTGATTGAAACAAATTTCAATTATTATTTTTTGAACTATTCATTTCTGCACATTCTCACAAACAGCTCAGTGATGATTTAAAAGACCAATTTTCAATAATCTTGTCAAATGCAACACCGTTTAATTAGTTTAGCATGAATTTAAAAAAAGATGAAATTTTAACTTTGAATGAATTATATCTTTCAACTTAATAATAAGTACCAAGACGAAACTCACACAAATATCTTTTTATAAATATGTAAACTATTGCTATATGGAAATCATAATGTAATAATAATGACTTGTCTTTTTATATCATGAATATATATGCAAGTGTGTGTAAGCCTGTTCAATGTATTAATTTATATATCATGAATTAAAATTTGTGTGCGTGAGCATTGCTTATATATATAATACAACTGAAAAGGAAAGTCATTTACAGCAAAACAAAAGGATCAATATCAGTAGTTCAAGATATGAATTTTTATTAAAATAAATAAATGGAAAAAAAAATTCTTTGTCGCTTATACTTTTTATCAATGAGGGAAAAAACAGATTTGTTTATCCATTTTTACTTTAATAAATGAAGTTAAAGCAGTCAAACAATTTAACAGATTAATATTATATACATACCATAGGATGATTTACAGCTGTTCTTAGAAGAGATAATGGTAACTAAATAAGAATGAAACAATGTTAATATTATTATATTAACAAAAAATAATTTTTTACGTGAATACAATATCTAAAATTCAAGTATTACCGCCTTACCATGGTTAATATTTACCGGAAGCAAACAAAAATGGTGAATTTATTTATCGCGCATGTGTCAATGAGATATCTAGATTTTGTTTTATATAATAATAACAGATGTCTTATACAATAACAATTAATAAAATGAATTTTGAAAATATTTAAGAAGTTAAAAAAAAATAATAATAACAAAACTTGTGAATAATTATCCATACTTAAGTTAAGTCATATCAAACTGCTGAATTATTATCCAAACAAATTTAGTCGTAATTATCCAAACTCAATTTTTACCACGTGTTAAACTGAGAATTTAAAAATATGACTTTGTTGTGCATTTGATAATTTCATTTTCATCATGGATTATAAACGACAAGGTTCACCATCAGTTCTTTCTTTGGGTAAAAAAATAAGAACGAGCGATTCGCTAATAAGTGCTCAGCTAAATAACAAGTATAATATAAATGAATTCAAATCCAAAATAAGCTCCCATTTTAAGCAAAAAAGTTCATTCCGTGATGGTACGTTTTATTTCTGGTCATTTTTATAAGTTGCTATTTTTATATTTCAATCTTTTCTTTAAATTCGCAAACTAAGTAAAAATTTATTATTATTTTTTGACGTAATTTAATAAATACTTTCCCCCTAAAACGTAATTACTGTTTTTCATTTTTCTTTGTTGGAAACTGTTACTAAGAGTAATATTGTATTTTAAGTGTGACATTTTGCTATTTTCGTCTAAAATATACATAATTTATATCTTACGTTAAATATTTATAATAATATATTCTCAATTTTAGGTTTTTATTTTCTAAATGTTATTAATATTAGTCTTTTTATAAAGAAATTAATTGTTTTTGTTTAGTTTCTTTTTTAATGCTTTTACGAAAAGTCAATCCCTCCTTACTTTTGAATTTTATTTAATAAAAATGTGTTATCTTGGTTGAGTCATTCAGTTTTGTAAGGATATATAATCCAATAAATTGCATGATTTATTATTATTATTTGAACTGTTTATAAATTGTATGTAATACAGTCATTATAGACCTTGTATAATGAGGAGATTCAAGTGAACACACATTCAGTATATATAAATAAATATTTATTTACAATTTTGATTTTAATTAAAAGGCCAAGAATTGAAAAGATTTGTGAACTAGCCACAAGTCTGAAAACAGACCACACTTTGATCTAGACAATTTTGAAAACAAAAAATAATCATTAAACATACTCTGATGTATTTTATATATGAGTTAATCATGTTTAGAAATTAAAAGGCCACAGAATATAATATCTGGATATATAAGTAACATTCAACACCTGAAATTGCAACTAAACTCAATTTAGTTTAGTTTAAACAACAGATTATTGCACAAGAAATACCATTTTACCATGAGACCCTTCAGTTAACTAATGCCTTAATTTATTTAACATTTTAAATTTTTTATACATATTCATTGGTTTGAAAGTATTTTTTCCTCTAGTTTCTATGTATTTAAAGAAACAGCATTATTTTTTTGCAGTGTCATATAATGTTGCTTATATTTCCAGTTGCTATAATTTATATGCCTTTCAAAATGTTGAGATCATCTAATGCCTTAATTTATCATTTTATCACATTTGTACATATTCATTGATTTGAAAGTGTTTTTTCCTCCGAGTTTCTATGTATTTAAAGAAAAAGTATTGTCTATTTTTTTGCAGGACATGTAATGTTGCTTATATTTCTGACTGCTATAATTTTTGTAAGATTTTCAAATTGTTGATATTATCTTTTTTGATAACAGTAAAATGGTAATAATTTTTGAGAATGCTAGACTTGAACTAATTTCTACATTCCTTTTTTTTTTTTAATTTTTACATTGTGTGTAATAATTTTATAATCAGTTATGAAGCAGTTAACTTGTATTTACCAGGATTGAGTGTTAAGATTATAATAATCAATCTGAAAAAGAAAGCTATTTTATTAGTAAATGATGATCATGTAATATAATTACACTGTTGTATAAGAAAGTCTTTTTAGTGTATAATATAAGTCATCCATAGAATTTTATCACACATGAAACAAAAGATAATTTTTAAAACTTCACAACTATCAAAGAAATTTCTTTTAATTATCGAACATTATATCTTCTAATTTATACAAATACATATCTTGGTATAAAAACCAATTTAGAATAAGTAAGAATAATCTTAAAGTTAATTGGCCAAGAAATCATGCCAGTTCTTGCAGCCGATTGAGCATTTAACAGTTCTAGTCAGTCTAATTTTTTTTTTATATTGTAGCACTGAGTCTGCTGCTCTACCATTCTCTTCTTGAAATAAATATATTGTATATGATAACAGATGAATTATATTAGGTTAAGAGGTTAAGAATTTTCTAAATGATATAATCAAAAAGCATATTATAGTACATTGAAAGATTGATCTTTAGTATAGTCTCATGTAAAGTAAAAAATTATTATTAAAACTATATTATTTAAGAAAAGTTGACAAAATGTCATACAATAAGTTAACTTTTACTAGCATTTTTTTTTCTTCCAGTTCTAACCTTATTACTTGATAAAATAAACTTTTTAAAAAAAATTAAAAGTCTGGCCAAAAATTCTGCATGTATTTTTCATTTCTTTATCTAATTTACTCCCAAAAGATATTTAAAGCATTAATTTTAATCTCTTTGAAAGAATTACATATAACATCTAATTTTAAAATCATTTAGGCATAGTAACATAAATGAATATTACTTGTAGTAATTGATTTATTAACTAAGGACTGGCATCAAACAAAAATGAAAAAGAAAAATTTACCAGGAGAAGATGGTATAATAGTTAAAAATAATAATAAATTAACAAAATTATTATTTTTGTTTACAAAATAAATTAAAACATATTTCCAACAATTGTATTAAGATACTTGTACTGATATTACAAACACAATATATAATTAAAATCAATCAACTCTTAGGCAATTTCAATAACAATTAACATTCTCTATCTGTTGTCAAGGCAACTTCCAATTAACAGGTTGAGATTGTTATTGATATTGTGATTATGTAAATGTTGTATGGCTTTAATGATTACTTATAAATCCATTTAGCCTTGAGCATTATTAAATAATATATATATAATATTTTATAACATGCTTTTACTTACAGTTCACTAAAAAGTCAAAAAATAAGTAACTGAATTAATTAATTCCTGGACACCCCACACTTTTATTTCAAGTAAAATATAAACCCCAATTCGATTGAAGAAAATATTTTTTAGCTTTTTAATGTATAGTAAATAAAATCATTTATTATAAAATATTTTTTATATGTATTATAAAATTACATAGTATTTGGGTACTTTTTATTATTATTCTTATTTAAAATGAATATAAACAATATTGGTCAATCTGGGCAATATTTTAAAGAAAATTTGTGGCACATTAAAAATCAATTCCAATATTGTTTTCTTTATGAATGTATATTGTAAACAAAAATAATAATTTTGTTAATTTATTATCATTTTTAACTATTATACCACTTGGTAAATTTTTCTTTTTCATACCTGAAACTGAGATTTTATTATATCTTTTGAATTTACTTCTCTATCAAATCCATTAAGAAAATATAGTTTTTGTACAAAGGGGAAAAGAATCTTCATTCTTTTTTTTATAATTACTTTTATATTAGTCCTTCTAGTTTTATTTAATACTTTATTTAAAACCTAAAATGATATTTTCTAGTTTTTAGGTTTTTTTTTAAAAACTGTTTCATTCTTTTGTTAAAAATCTTGTTATTTAATTTAGCATATTACAATTTGGAAATGTTTATTTTTAAATCTTTTCAAAACTTTAGGACTATTTGATTGTTTAAAATCTTTTTAAAAGCTTTCATTCAAACAACTAAACTCCTAGTTTCCACAAAGTGATGATCTACCTAATGCTTAGATCACTTCAATTCTTAGAATTTAATAAATCTTTAAGAACTGCAAATCTATTTTTACATTTTATCTGCAATGCTAGTAACTTTTTAAAAATTTTGAAATCTGTACATGTAAAATTTTGATGTATTTTATGATTTTATATATTAATATTAAAATGTAATCAATTTTTACATGCTTTTTGGAGCAATAGTTTATTTTTAAAATATCAAATAGATATTGCGACCGGTCCCTTATTCAACCGTTCATATAGGGATTGAGAGCTCCGAAACAAACATGATATAGCGTAAAGCTTTATTTATTTTCCTATATCGATAGTTGTTCATTATCAACACAAGGGGGCGCCAGATATGATGATTTAATTTACAATTTGATTTCTCGCATCACCTTACGTCATATCAAAACGATTTCGAAGTCTAATCCCCGCCCATAAGCTCAAACTCCCAGCATGGACCAATAAGGGTCACTCAGGGTCGCGATGAAATTGTTTCAAGAATATCATTCTGGCAAAAGACACAATAATAACCAATGGAGAAGAAGCTTGGTTGATTTACAGATCGGCCCAAATATTGGACCGGGTCATTGGTTATTTGGCGACTGATACGAATGTTTGACTTATGCATCCTTATATAAAAAATTAGAAGCTTATAATATCATCCCCCCGTTATCATACAGTCCAATAGAATTATTCATACTAGCTTTATTGACATTTACTTGTACTTATTAATAATAGGCCCTCCCAACTCTTAAACCTATCTTAACTACATAGTAAATAAACATCGTGACTTACGGCACGATGAAATTTAAAGAAATAAACAAAACAAAAAAAAAAAATAAGAAAGACAAATTTAAAAGTAAAATAATTAATCGCATGAATAAATGCTGCTTATAATACTTAAAAAAAAAAATTTTTTTAATTATAGAGAATGATTTGAGGAATGCTCGACTTGTTTAAATAAAAAAAAGAATTTATTGAATATAAAAAAAAATGAAACATTAATTAATTGCTTTATTTGCACGCACATACACGCATTCTCGCACTCGCACAGAAAGGAACATATTATGCATAATAAACATGGATGATATAATATATTTCCTTCTTTTACATTTGAAATTAGGTGTGTGTTATCATTTATTTGCGAAAGAAAATAATAATTATGATCAAAGTTCATAACAGGAAAAGTCCTAAGATTTAAATAAGAGGAACTATATATCATCTGATATTTTTATATTTACGAAAGTTGAAATTAAAATATTAAGATTCAAATATGAGGGATTACGGATCATTTTATATTTTTGATTTACGAAAGTCGAATTTAATTACTTATGAGATTGCCTTTTAAAGTCTACGTAAAGAATGAATGTGAGCATAAAAGAAATAAAGTGTTTACCTAGGATTTTGCGTAGTCTTCTGCTGCTTCTAATTTGGTGAGGGTTCGAACCTGTTGGGTACTGTTTCCATAATAAACGGTTATTCATTTTATATAAGTTCAGCGTAGTATGTTTGGACGATTCTTGTATGTTAAACGGAACAACGTCCTTGGACTGATTGGAGTACGATGTTTGGACGGCACTGTTGTTGATCATTCATAGCTGTGGAGATGTTCTGGCGGCGGAGCGTCGATCAATCACTGAAGGGTTTCTTAGCCCATCATGATGGTCGACGCTCTAAAGGTTAATTTCACAGTAGTCATATTGGATAAACCGGATAGCAAAAAAAGAAAGTTCTAGTTGTAGCTTCCGGAGGAATTTAAAAAAACTATAAGCATAAGCAAAACAAAACAAAGAATGTAAAAAACTGTAACCGAGGTAAAGACAAAGACTAAGACTCATATTTATATGGGTTGGTTATTATCTGAGGATCCAATCTCCACCCAGAGTTCAATATTCTCTGAGTTGTCGTTGGGGTCCGTGTCCTACGTAATGTTCATTCAATCCATATGCTTGAGGCAATCTTAGGTTTATGCAATCTCACATTGCAATCTCAGTTAGAAAAAATTCATACTTATTCACCTTTTATACATACATGCGTGCGTGTTTTAAGATAACAATTTAACTTACATTAGTTTAAAAGTCGAGCATTTAATCTCAAAATCACCTCTATAAGCTTTTAACTTTCGCTATAGTTATAATTTAAAATAAACCCTTTTTTAATTACCCCCGTGGCATATACAAGTAGAAATCATTTATTGAGATTTAAAATGGCATATTAGTGATATTTTTATATTTTATTTTTAGAGAATATTATTATAATAGATTATATGAAAGCCTTAAATTATTTAATCAGAAATATTAACATTTTATTTTATAGTGTATTTTATAAAGCATTGAAAGAAAACTACATTTATTTTTTATCATAAATTGAAAGAAAATAAAAAATAGAGTATTTACACTGCTTGTGTGTGTGGGTATATACATGTACTGACTTTGTCTCGGTACAATATATAACATATTAATAGCATTGCTTGAGTATAATGCAATTTTATTTCTCACCTTTTTCAACACATTTTGGGCATAAACTTAGAAATAGATAGGTTAAGTGGCACCAATGATTTCCTATTAATTTTCATTTATGTTTTTTTTTTTTTTTTTAGAGATTTAAAACAATCTGGCTGTTATTTTTTCATCTGGTTATCTGAAAATTGGAATGTACACTTGTATATTTGTATTATATTTATTTGAGGTTTTATAAACAGAATTCTTGAGAATTTATAAAAAATGTTATTTACAAAGATAAATTGAAGAATTGTATGGTATTTTGAGATTTTGGATCTGTTATATTTTGCAATTAGCATTTATTTATACAAATTCATATGAGAACTATTTGTTGTGGCTAATTTTTATCTAAATTTGAAGCCACTCACTTGGTTTGAAAGACAAGCTATAAATATATCAACTAATATATGATCATCTCAAGCTGGAAATTGGAAAAAGTTATAGGAAAATTATTTTACTTAAGTGATGTTTTATAAACTCCAAACACTGTTCTTCAGTTTATATTATTGACCCCCCCCCCCAAAAAAAAAAAAAAACTTCTAAAATCTTTATTAAAAAAAAAAATGGAACAAATTGACTACATACCAAATCTAACAACTAAATATTAAACTCGAATATTTCTTTTCTATATAAAATATGTATATTCTTTATTTGCATGTAGACCCAAAAAAGAAATTTATAATAACAAAAAAGAAACAATTTGTTATAAATATACATTATTTAAAAATATATATATCTTTAGCTTAATCTTGTTTTGTAATGATCTTTAAAAAATACACCTTACATATATTACCTAATATTCAAACAGGATTTAAAATTAGTACTTTGCATAATTTATATACCATACTTCTATTTTGAGTCAGTTTTCTAGTTGACATTAAGGTTATTCCACAGACCTTTATAGATATGATATCCTGATTCAATTCTTTAGTCACTAATTCTTACTCTAGATCTAATATAATATTTCTTTTTAATACAATTATGATAGCACATTATTGACTGTCCTGTTAAAGCCACACAGATTATTTGAACAATCAAAGCACATGCATGAATAAAATAGCACAGAGAACTTGAAAACTATATTACTGATAAAGCATTGTGTACTGTAAAACAGTGAAGAATTAGATAACCAATATATTTCTGATACTCATTATAAGCAAAGTGTAAATGCTTTTATCAAACCAAGCTAAAAGAAAGAAAAAAAATCTATCTCTGATATTTTTCTAGACTGATTCTTGGATCACAAAATTGTATTGTTATAAAATGAATAATCTACTCTTGCAATACCTCTTAAGATAAATTTTTGAGCCAGAAAATTTTATGTACAATTATTACACACTTTATGTAACTTCAAATACACAAAATCTTGTTAATAATGATTGGTAGATTTGCTTTATTAAATTTAAACTAGAGAAATTATTTACATGAAAATTATTTTTATATTTATTTAAAAATCTGAGAAAATGTAACTTTCTTTGACAAATTTAAATTTATAAAGTATTGTTAGCAAACTCAAAAATTTAAATTTTAGTGATACACTTTTAAGAATTGCAAAATACAGTACTCAAAATAGAATTCTGTTAAATCACTTTTGTAATAAATCTTTAAAAAATTTATATTATCATCAAAAATAGAAAGTTAATCCATTATGCAGCTTTTTCATATATTTAAATAAATCACATAATATAATACATAATAAAAATAATAATACAGAAAAGCTAAGGGCAAAATAAATATTTCTATATTATTATTTTTATTATATATACAATTATTGCTATTATAAAAAGATATTTTATATTGTATGATTTTTTAAAATTTATATAATTTTTAATATTTCATTTCCCATTATTATATAATTTCAGAATCAAAATAAATAAAAATTATCTCAAAATGTAGTTTTTTATTTTTAAATGTTTCAGTGAAACTAAAATTTTAGATTAGATTTTTTTTTTTTTGCTTTTGTTAGCAGTATTTAAACAAAGAGAAAGTTTAGCAGCTTATTTATTACTTATTCAAATTCTTAAGGAATCTGATTCTGGCAAATTGCTTTTATTTGATGCACATCCATAATTCATATTATTTTTTGCTGCAAGATCATTTTTCAAATGTGTAAATACTTTATAATTCTAGTTGTTGGTCATTTTTAACTGAAATGATATGCATGACTTATAAATCTGAGGTTTTACTGGTACATTCATCATTCCAAAATCAGAATTAGAATAATATGAATAATTTTTTTCAACTTAATCTGTTAAATCATTAAAGTTTTTAGGAAAAAAATGTTTAAAAATAACCTTAATTATTTAATTGGCCTTTTGAGTAATTACCTCTCAAAATGACAAATCAAATAGTCCAATCGATTTCTCAAATCTATTAAATCCATATGAATTTTTTTTTGAAAAACCATGTTTTTTTAGACTTAAAAAAAAAAAAGGAGAGAGAAATCCATTGTAAATAAATAATAATTCTAATATTTTAAATAAGTTAATCAACATGATAAAAAATACACAGATCAAGTAAATCTTTTATGAACATGTACAGATATTTCCAATAAAGGAAAACTTGTACCATTTTTGTTTGTGTATAACTTGATACTTTTTTAAAATTCAACGCACTACAGAGAAAAAAAAAATACACAAGCTGTATCTCTTTGCTGTCAAGAAACAATTTTGGCAATAACATCTCTCTTTTCCAAAAATTATTCTATCAAGTTTGCTGAGCAACAGTCTGGTCTATTACTAATTCATCATTATTATTATTTTTTTCTCATTTTGTTTATTCTTATTAACTGCTATTTCTGATTTTTTTTATAACACATTCAGCATAATTATTTAAATGTTATAAATTACTAGTTCTTGTAATTTATTCTGATATCAGTGGATCATAAAAATTAGCATATGAAAAATCCAATCCGTTTGCTATATGCTAACATATATATCTTATATTCTAGCATGTATTTTAATGCATATATTCCCAACAAATAAGTTAATATGCAGCTATCAAAAAAAAAAAAAAAAAGATTAATATTTTATATTTTCAGCAGTTGTACTTTCAATATATACACGTTAGAACCTTGATGCAGATCACACAATCAACATATTTAATAAATATTAAATTTTAGAAAAAAATATTTTAAATTACACATGACAAGGGCTATCATTGTTGGATTCCTAAAATCACCTACCTAAAGTGCATCCATGACCCGACAGTTAAAAAAAACATCTTAACAGCTTAACACTTGTTCATCAGAACAATTTTTCAAAATATTTTGCAATTATTCTGTCAAAGTTATTCATTCCATCTAGATAGGCATAACATGTGATCATATCAATATTCTCCAAGAGAAAGCTATATTATTTCATGTCACTCACCATTATCCCAGAAATGAATTCATTATTGTTTTGTTCTTTTTTGTTTATCTTCCAAATAATTTCTCCTTCAGTTATGATGAAAACATTTCCTTTGTCTCCCTGGTGACAATTTTTATTTGATTTTAGTATTAAATTTTTATTCCTTATTCATCATCATCATCAACCATTATCAATCCACTGCAGGATGAAGGTCTCTCCAAGTTTAATCCTCTTTTCTTATCTTTAGCTTCTCTTCTCCACATCACCCCTGCACACTTTCTTATTTCATTCATCCATCTCACATGTGATCTCTTTATGGATCTTTTACAATCTCTTGTGTGCCAAGGCCAAATTGGCACATATATAAAATAATTTTATCTAAAAAAAAATTATTTAAGTAAGGAATCAACAAATCAATAAATAAATTACAAAAATCTCAAGTTTCTTTATTAAACGAAATGTAGTTTGTTTTCGTAAACGTAAAGTTAAAAGTCTAAGTAGTTTTTGAAATAAAAGTTACAATTAATTAAGTAAAAGAGGGGAGGGGGAGTTTTCCTATAAAAAAAAACAACAACTAAGAGTTCTTAAAGGAAGTTAAAGGGTTTCTATTATAAATTAAAAGTTAAGATATAAATCTCTTTTCATTCGCGATTGTAGAATAAAATATATATGTGCGTAAATGTAAGTTTGGTAATAAAATATATAATAAATGCATGTATATGTGCGTTTTAAAATCATATTGAGAAAAACACATGAAAACAAATATTGAAATGAAATGTATTTAAAAACACAGTGGTGAGCTACTAATTAAAAATATAAAAACAACACGTTTATGAAAGCTACTACTAATTAAACAATCTGCAAAAAGACGTCATAGGATTAATTACTAAAGGAATTTCGACAACACCTATTGCACATTTGCCGGAGGATATTAAAAAAAAAAACACTTTGCAGATATAAATAGCTAGATTTTTATCGGAGGTCAGTTTTATTCAGTCTTGTTTCCAGTGACAGTCTTGTTCAGTTCAGATAACAATTTCTATCATGTATTCAGAAACAAAAATGCATTGTTGAGCAGCTTTTGGAAATATACGCTCGTGCTTCAGCCTTTTTGTCCAACAAGATCATCAAAACCTGCCTGTGAAATAATGTCTGCATAACAACTCAGAAATCCTCCATCAAACGTTCAACTGTCTTCAAGAATAAAACCAATGGATTCGCATAAAATCTCTTCAAGAAACGTCCAAATCTAACTGGTTAGATATAATCCAGCAGAAGCAGCCAACAACAAGCAATATCCACGTTCCAAAAATCCTAGGTAAACATTTATTTATTATCATTTATATGTAGTAGCCACCGCTGTAATTCGTAAATATTCAAGATTCAAATTATATGAACTCTATCATACATAAAATGAACTATTGATATGTGTGTTTAAGTTTCAAATGCTATTAATGCTTTATTATTATATTTGTGAATGCTATATGAGTTAATATGTGCGTGATCATTATATCAGTGTTATTAGTTAAATTAGATAAATACCAGTGTTCTACTATTAAAATCTACAAGAATATTTAAACTAGTTTAGAAATGTTACTTTAAAAATGTGCGTGTGTTAAATCAGATTTATAAAGATGTTTAAATTTAGTCAATTAATGTTTGGTAATAAATTATCTTTAAACTTAATTAATGTTAATTAAAATAAAATGTCTTCAAACTTAAACTTTATTTGTCGGTCAATTCTTTTTACCAACCTTTTATTAATTTTTTCCACCACAAATTTTGTATAATTTTGTTATTAAATTAAAATTAGACTGAGCTAGTTTTAGGGAATGTTTCGAGCGCTGGATTATGAGCCTACTGCCCGAATATGTTAGTCTTCAGACTAGCTGGCGCCCCAGGGTTTACCCCGAAACAAATAAAGTATTTGGATAGTAGGGGTTTGAATCTAGCAGCCGAGATGGGCCATTGTTGATAGTTAAAGCTATCAATAAGATCTCCCATTTTGCTCGAAGGTGCTGGTTCGTTCACGTAACCTTTATAAGATTATAAATGTATTATGAAGGAGTTTGAAACCAGCCAAAACTTATATACGTGTAAGTAAGTGGTTTCAGCGGTTCGACTCGGTACATAAATGGCTTTTCCCAACGTTGGGGCTGGACCTAAGAAACAATAGTAAATAAATGCTTTGTTTCTTGTTTAAAAAAAGTTTTTCTATACAAAAGCTAAATTACGTATGTTAAAGCGTTTTAATTTAAAAAAAAAAAAAAGAATTGACCGAAAACTTTGTTTTCTTTAAATGAAGAGAGATTTATGCTATTTACATTGGTTAAAATAAATCATTATGTTAAATTAGAGACAGGTGGATGTTTGGGCGGAGTTAAAGCATTAAGATCAGGTGGAGAAAAATGGACAAAGGAGGGGCGGAGTCAGCGTGTATTTCCAGTTTAGAAATAAATAAATAAAATAGAAATTAGTAAAGTTATGAGCGTGAATAAAATATAATATTAAAGAAAAATAATATAAAAAAGTGAAGTTTAAAATTATAAATATGACAAGAAATAAACCTAAAATGGAGACTCAAGGAAAAAAAACAGACTGTTCCCAGCGAGGAACAAAATAAAACTGAAACTAGTGAAATAGAAAAGGTACCCAGTGAAGAAAAAATAGAAACTCAAGCGAAAGAAGTAGAGAATGCTTCTAGTGAGGAACAAAAAGATAAAAACAAAAAAGAGGTTGAGCAAAAAGAAGAGAATAGGGAAATCATAGCTTTATTAACTTGCATGTTTGAAAAACAAAAAGAAACAGCCGAAGAATATAAAAAAATAGCTGAAGAGCTTAAAAACCAAAATAATGAAATGAAGAGTAAATTGGAAGGGCAAGCTGAAATGCTTGAAAAGTTAAAGGACCAGATCGAAATGGGCCAGAATAAAATAAAAGAAGAAATTAGGGAAGAAATAGAAGAGATTAAAATACAAGTAGAAAATCAAATAGAGACCGCTTACCAAGTAATTGAAAAAAATAAGATAGAAGATAGAAAAGTAATTGAAGAGATAAAAGTCGGAATGACGGATTTAGCTTGGAAAGTAAATCAAAAGAATAGTAAAAATAGTTCGCAAACGGAAATAAAACAGTGTGACCACTTGAGTGCAAACATGCACATTATAAACAATCCGGCAATCGTGAACCAGTTTTTGAAAATACGGATATTTTCTGGCCATCAAGGTGAAGCTCCTATGGAGCATTTAAATAGTTTGGAGCGCTATTTCACTCTGAATCAATTAAGTGAGGAGGCTATGATCGCAATAGCTTGTAGCCATTTACAAGGGGGGTCTCAATCTTGGTGGGACTCTTTATATAAAAAACCCGTCACTTTTGCCGAATATAAAATTGCTATTTTAGCTAGTTATTGGAGCGAAGATTATCAGGAAAATCTTTGTCACCAGATCTCGCAAGATAAATGGCGACCTGGTGAACCGTTCGTTTCTTTTTTTAGAAGGCAAGTGGCGAAATTACGCTCTTTAACAGCAGACCCACTATCTGAACAACAAATTGTCAGGATAGTCCGCCATAGTTTTCCTCATAATGTCGAGCAAATGCTCATAGGAACTGAAAGGAAAACAGTGGAACAAATGGCAGAATTGTTGAGCGCTTTCGACAGAGCTAGACCAACTTTTGACACGAGAGATAGGGGATTCAAACCCCAACTTAGAGAGCCGGCTGTAAACGCCATAAGATATAGACATAGGTCGAATTCGGGGAGTCCCCGGAGGAGACATTATTCTAATAGTCCCGAGAGAACAAAAATCTTTCGAAGAACCGACAGCGATCCTGACATCTCTCGTACTAGATTTAAGGAAAGGCCCAGGGGGGATCCCCACCCCCCCCAGAGTGGCTATATGCAGAAAAAAAATATAATAAAGAACCGCCAGACAAAAATTAAAAATATGTAAATCTGACGGATTCGCCGGCTTGACCTAGTTTATAACGACCATGGACTCGGAATAATGGAAAATGTTTAACAAAGTTTAAGGAAGTAAATGTAAAAACGAGTATCAAGATAGTTGAATAATTAAAAATGATTAAAGTTAGTCTTAGTAAAATAAAATAACGATCTTAGAGTTTAAAATGTCAAAGCATCTATAAAACAATTTATGTCAAAACCCTCGATTATGTCTTATCGATTATATTGATATCCCAGCTCATAAGTCTAGAACATAGCGGAGCCTGACGCAAACAAAATAAATGTGTAAATCAAAATAGACCAGCAAAATGAAAATGTTTTTTTTTTAAAAAAAAAAAAGGAGAGTAAAAATAATAAAACAATTTATGTCAAAACCCTCGATTATGTCTTATCGATTATATTGATATCCCAGCTCATAAGTCTAGAACATAGCGGAGCGTGACGCAAACAAAATAAATGTGTAAAATCAAAATAGACAAGCAAAATGAAAATGTTTTTTTTTTTTAAAAAAAAAAGGAGAGTAAAAATAACGCTTTAAAAATAAAAATGAAATAAATAAGTGTATAATGAAAGTATTAATGAAAATAAAACATTATCAAAAAAAAAAGTGTATTAAATTATGATTGAGGTGTGTGCGAGTATTTGGGCAAAGATATAAATTTCAGGCCTGACTTTTGTTGGATTAAGCCTTTTCTTGTGGTGACTTTGTTCTACAGATGGGTAGTGCGAAGAATAAATAATACTGATGATGATGCACCAGTAGAAAAGTCCTGGCATATAAAAGTTAATAAATCTGGAGGAAAAATTCCCAGTAACCAAATAAAATAAATATTTTAGTAAGTCGAATGTGCAGTAGAGATAGTCCTGCCATTCGCAATCTTAAAGTCCCTGTTCATGATCCGTTGTGCACAACAGTTGCCCATTCTGTAGTCACGACTTCCGCAAGAAATTAAAAGTTGGTTTAAATCAGCACAAAATCTATCTGTGTGTTTGAATTGCCTTATACTTTGCTGCCTACTTCTCTTAACATTACATTTATTACCTAATGATGAAAATAAAAACTAAAAATGCACTCTAGAAAAATAAGAATTTGAAGTGGTCAATACTTATGAAAAGTGATCAACGCACATGTTAATCAAGAAAAATGTTCGTAAATAAATAAGTAGGTCAAATAGTTAAAATAAAATCGATAAAATCAAGTTAAATAAATAAGCGTAAATAAATCTATAGTAAATAATAATGAAAAAGTGACTCGTAATAAACTAATCGATTTTTTTTTTTTTATTGAATACATGCATGTTAAATAAAGATGTTCGTAATGATTTACAAATAATATTATAAGATTAGTGTAAATAAATATTTTAAATAATGTTTCTTAAGGGTTATAAATAATATTGTAATATAAATAAATAGTGTAAGATTAATAATAAAAATATAAAGTTAATCTAAGGTGTATTATGAGTGTATAAGTATACATGTGTATATACGCGCACATACACTGGTAATATTCGGTAAATACGATACCTCATGATGCGTATCTTAAATGTATTTATCCAGATATCCTTTTAGGTTATTTTCTTGGCACTGCTGCACCTTATGATGCATGCAAAAAGGGATTTATTTATTATAGATTCCCTGTAAGCAAGTCCAGTAATAACTCGATATCTAGAATATTAGTAGGTGTAGAATTATGCTGCACGTATACACATGTGTAGGAATTTATCTAGAGCAAAAGGGAATGAGGGTAGTATAGAAATAAGTTTAGTTAAAGATATGTTTAAAGCTGCTGACTGGATAAATTTTAGTACCCGTAACGGACTTGTCAGGGATCATCCCTCTTTCCAAAAGATCCCTGTGCCACAAAATTAGTTTGTCCCTGTGATCGTTATCCATGATTTAGATCATTGTGAGCAATGTATTCGGCATAGATAGAAGGAAAGGATAGTCAAAACAGAGTGCCCTTTGTATGAAAAGTAAAAGATATTAAAAAGCTAACTTAGAAAAATAATAAATTAATAAATCTTTAGAGTCAAGAATTAAAATTGCAAGAGATAAAATGGTCAAAAATGACGCATTTTACTCTAAAACGGAGGGGGGTGTAATGTGCCAAGGCCAAATTGGCACATATATAAAATAATTTTATCTAAAAAAAATTATTAAAGTAAGGAATCAACAAATCAATAAATAAATTACAAAAATCTCAAGTTTCTTTATTAAATGAAATGTAGTTTGTTTTCGTAAATGTAAAGTTAAAAGTCTAAGTAGTTTTTGAAATAAAAGTTACAATTAATTAAGTAAAAGAGGGGAGGGGGAGTTTTCCTATAAAAAAAACAACAACTAAGAGTTCTTAAAGGAAGTTAAAGGGTTTCTATTATAAATTAAAAGTTAAGATATAAATCTCTTTTCATTCGCGATTGTAGAATAAAATATATATGTGCGTAAATGTAAGTTTGGTAATAAAATATATAATAAATGCGTGTATATGTGCATGCTAAAATCATATTGAGAAAAACACATGAAAACAAATATTGAAATGAAATGTATTTAAAAACACAGTGGTGAGCTACTAATTAAAAATATAAAAACAACACGTTTATGAAAGCTACTACTAATTAAACAATCTGCAAAAACACGTCGTAGGATTAATTACTAAAGGAATTTCGACAACACCAATTGCACATTTGCCGGAGGATATTAAAAAAAAAACACTTTGCAGATATAAATAGCTAGATTTTTATCGGAGGTCAGTTTTATTCAGTCTAGTTTCCAGTGACAGTCTTGTTCAGTTCAGATAACAATTTCTATCATGTATTCAGAAACAAAAATGCATTGTTGAGCAGCTTTTGGAAATATACGCTCGTGCTTCAGCCTTTTTGTCCAACAAGATCATCAAAACTTGCCTGTGAAATAATGACTGCATAACAACACAGAAATCCTCCGTCAAACGTTCAACTGTCTTCAAGAATAAAGCCAATGGATTCGCATAAAAATCTCTTCAAGAAACGTCCAAATCTAACCGGTTAGATATAATCCAGCAGAAGCAGCCAACAACAAGCAATATCCACGTTCCAAAAATTCTAGGTAAACATTTATTTATTATCATTTATACGTAGTAGCCACCGCTGTAATTCGTAAATATTCAAGATTCAAATTATATGAACTCTATCATACATAAAATGAACTATTGATATGTGTGTTTAAGTTTCAAATGCTATTAATGCTTTATTATTATATTTGTGAATGCTATATGAGTTAATATGTGCGTGATCATTATATCAGTGTTATTAGTTAAATTAGATAAATACCAGTGTTCTACTATTAAAATCTACAAGAATATTTAAACTAGTTTAGAAATGTTACTTTAAAAATGTGCGTGTGTTAAATCAGATTTATAAAGATGTTTAAATTTAGTCAATTAATGTTTGGTAATAAATTATCTTTAAACTTAATTAATGTTAATTAAAATAAAATGTCTTCAAACTTAAACTTTATTTGTCGGTCAATTCTTTTTACCAACCTTTTATTAATTCTTTCCACCACAAATTTTGTATAATTTTGTTATTGAATTAAAATTAGACTGAGCTAGTTTTAGGGAATGTTTCGAGCGCTGGATTATGAGCCTACTGCCCGAATACGTTAGTCTTCAGACTAGCTGGCGCCCCGGGGTTTACCCCGAAACAAATAAAGTATTTGGATAGTAGGGGTTTGAATCTAGCAGCCGAGATGGGCTATTGTTGATAGTTAAATCTATCGATAAGATCTCCCATTTTGCTCGAAGGTGCCGGTTCATTCACGTAACCTTTATAATATTATAAATGTATTATGAAGGAGTTTGAAACCGGCCAAAACTTATATACGTGTAAGTAAGTGGTTTCAGCGGTTCGACCCGGTACACTTGGAATCCAGTTTAAAATTTCAATTGCCAATCTATTATCATTTCTTCTAACAATATGTCCAGCCCAACTCCACTTCAGTCTTTTAATTTTTTCAATGAGGTCAGTAACACCTGTTTGTTCTCTTACCCATACATTGCGTTTTCGATCCCTTCTTATTACTCCCAACATGCATCTCTCCATACTTCTTTGAGTGGTCTGAAGTCTCTGTATTGCTCTTCTATTAAGTGTCCAAGTCTCAGATCCATAAGTAAGAACTGGCAAAACACATTTATTAAAAACCTTCCTTTTTAAAC
Source organism: Epiperipatus broadwayi (assembly GCA_028023455.1). Lineage (NCBI taxonomy): Eukaryota > Metazoa > Onychophora > Udeonychophora > Euonychophora > Peripatidae > Epiperipatus > Epiperipatus broadwayi. The sequence continues at coordinate 5,765,301 of JAQFVV010006209.1, read as the reverse complement.
ACATAGGCATATTTCCTTTTAGTATCAAGTTATTTCTACCAAAAGTACTCCAACCAAGTTTAATTCTATGATTAATTTCATCCATTATATTTCCATCTGTATTAATAATCTGACCAAGGTATTTGTAACTGTTAACTTCTTCTAACTCATCATAATCAATCTTTATTTTCATATTTTGAGAAAATCTATTAAACCTTACTTTAGTCTTTTTAACATTTATCTTTAGTCCTACTTTCATCTGATAACTCCTGCAACATTTACTGTAGCTCTAAAGCATTACTTGCAAAAACAACTACATCATCTGCAAAATGACTTAAATAATCTCCATTTATTTTCACTCCTTTAGCTTCCCATTTTAATCCACAAAATACTTCTTGCAGCACTGCTGTAAAAAGTTTTGGAGATATGGAGTCACCTTGTCTTACACCCTTTTCAATGTTGTTTTTCCTACTATCATTATGTAATCTAATTGTTTCTGTTGCATTTTCATAAATATTTTTTAAAATATGACAATATCCTTGATCTATACCTTGATGATCCAATGCTTTAATCTCTGAAGAAATGTTTATAGAATCAAATGCCTTTTCATAGTCTACAAATCCTAAGCATAATGGCAACTCATATTTATTTGTTCTTTCTATAATTTCTCTCAATACCTGGATATGATCTACTGTACTCAAACCACTTTTAAATCCAGCTTGTTCTCTTGGTTGGTGGAAATCCGATGTTTTCTGTAGACGAGTTGTAATTATCTTAGTAAAAATTTTGTATAAAACTGATAAAAGACTGATAGGTCTGTAATTTCTAATATTTTCTTTATCACCTTTTTTAAATATCAATATTAATACTGCATTCTTCCAATCGTCTGGTACATCTTTATCATTTAGACATTTGGTATATAACTTTGCTAAAAAAAAATTTATTTCTTCACCTGCTTCTTTTAATATATCAATTATAATTCCATCATTACCTGGAGCCTTCCCTTTCTTCATAAATTTAATTGCATGTCTCACTTCCTCATTCAAAATTCTAGACAATTCGGAAGATATAATAGGTATAGGAGGCACTTGTTCTTTATTACTATATAATTCTTGATAGAAGTCTTCTTCACATTTCATAATATCATCTCTCTTTTTAGTAATAATGCCATCTTTTTTTTTTATTGCAGATATAAATTTCCTACCAATACCAAAATGTTTTATACTCTTTAGACTTTTATTCTCTTCTACAGCTTTCCTTACTAGTTCACAATTATACTTTCTTATATCATTTTCAACTCTTTTCTGCTTCATTTACAAAATTCGAGATATTCAATCTTTTTTAATGCATCATTGTTGTATATCCTCATATTCCTTCTTTTCTTCATAAATTCTCTAGTCTCAGTAGAAATTTTATTGGTCAATTGCTGCTTTTTTCTACCAGCTATTTTTGTTGCAGTTATTAAAAGTGTATCGGTTATTTTCCTATTAATGTCATTCAAATCTGAATCATGTTCAAAATCTACTAATACTTGAAACCGATTTGTAAGTTCTAATTTAAATTCATTAGAATGTTTCTGAAGATTAGGAATATCAACTGTAAATATTGTTTTTCTTAATAATTTTTGTCTCTCTAGTTTTGCATTAACATGTATCTTACATCTTACTAATCGATGATCACTTCCTGTGTTAAATTTATTAAGAACATTACAATCTTGACATATGTATTTTCTGTTAGTAAAAATATAATCCATTTCTGCTGTATCTTCATTTGGATGATTCTATGTCCATTTCCTTTTAACATATTTCTCAAAAAAAGAATCCATAATATAAAGTTGTTTTTTTTCTGCAAACTCCACAAGTCTATATCCTCTCTTATTTCTATTAACATAACCAAAATTACCTACAGCATTTTCATCTTTCATTTGTTTACCAATTCTAGCATTAAAGTCTCCCATAACAATTTTAAAATGTTGTTTACTCTGATCAAAAGCCTTTTGTACATCCATATAAAAATCTTCTATAACTTCATCACTATGAGAACTTGTTGGGGCATAAACCTGAATTATCTGCATTTGGTATCTGCTATTAAGTTGTAAAACTAATCTTGTTACTCTGTCCGATACACCATCAATCTCCACAATGTTATTCTTCTATTTTTTATTTATAATGAATCCTACTCCACTTGTATTTCCAATATTTGTACCTTTATATTAGAGTATATGTCCACTTTTTAAATCAATTATTTCTTCACCTTCTATCTTCACAAAGTCCAATAATGTCCCATTTAATATAAGACAATTATTCTTCTAACTCTTGCAATCTTCCTTTACTTCTAAGTACCTAAATAAAAAGTCATTATCAAATGGCAGCCTGAGTCCGCAATCAGGGGATTCTTAGCACCCTCCACCTTCGGCCACCAACCGCTGCCTTGGTTGGTGACTTTACAGCCTCCTGGGAATAAGGGCCATGATTTATTTTTGTCTGTCATGATTGTATATATTGGAAAAAATATTCTTAAACTCTGAGGTAAAAAGCTAATAAACTCACCACACTGGCTAATGTGTGTTGATGAGCAGCCCATTTATGTTCATATATTATATGAATAATCACATATTAATAACAGCTGCAACGACAAGAACATATGGAGTGGACATTAGGAATTTGCCCTGCTCAGTTCCTTTAAGGCCTCCAAGAGGAATCAAAGGGTCTCCTTTCAGTTAATAGCAAACTTTTTTCTGCAGCCTATTCCTTATTAGAATTTAATAAATTGAACTTGGTTTGTTAGAAACATATGATTAAAGTAAAAAACATTCTAACAAATATTTGAATTTTGCCAATGTAGGAATAATAATAATCAAGATAATACATAATGAGAACAATAAAAATTTTTCTGATTGAATGATAAAGTCAGCTCTGCTTGGAAAAAGAAAATTTACCAAAACTTTATTAATTGAACTTTTTAAATGAGTAAATGTGAAGCCATCCTAAATTCTGTTCTAAAATTTAAAATTGCACTATAATTTTTAAAATATTACAAACGTAGTAGAGTAATTAATGAATAATATTATTCATTAAATGAATAATCTCTAGTCTTATGAATGATTAATAAAAATTATTAATTGCTGAGTACTGTGTTAAAATGTTTTAAAAGGCATTAATAATCTTATGACCATAGTTTTCTGTTTACCATTATTAACTGTATTTGTTAACTTATATTTTTAAAAATAAAACAAATAAAATCACATTGTAAGAATATATACTTTTGTTTTAAAATAATTATACAATTATAGTGTAAAAGTAATCATAAACATTAAAAAACTCTGAAAAGAAGGCTTTTTTTTTTTTGCTAATTGCTAGCGACAAAAGAATTGAGTATACAATTACCCTTGCAACTGCTCTCTACCTATCTTGTAGGTGTCAGTTTTGGACACTTTGAAATTTATTTTGTGTAGTCTTTTGTTCTCTTCAGATTTTTTTTTTAAATTAATAAATTGGTGTACTTTCTGCTATCAAAATGAATGCAAAATGAGTAAAATAATACTACAGATAAGTCCAGGAGAGTGAAAGAAAATTGTAGGTCTGTCAGCATCCTCTCCAAAGATTTCCAAGTGAGATACTTTGTAATTGTTAAGAGCTGTGACAATTGATCATTTCTCTCTCTTTTTTTTTTTACTCTACTTGCTTGTAACATTTTAAAAAATAAATCTTTTTTTTTTGTTATTGTTTTACCATCTAAGACTTGGATACTTAATAGCAGAACAATTCAAAGATTTAAGAACCGTTAATGAAATATAGAAAGATATATGTTAGGAGTAACAAGAAGTCAAAAAAGTGATACATGCATGAGAGAATAAACAGATCATTGATATTGAAAAAATTATGAAACTGAAATGAATTTGGACTGTACATATTGCTGAAATAGATTGTAATAGATAGGCATTTCAAATCTTAAACTGGCTGAAGAGATTGTAACCATATATAAGATTAATGGATGAAATAAGAAAGTTCACTGGGCTGTATGGAGAGGGGCTAGGGATTAGAAAAACTACTAAACTTGAAGAGACTGTCAATCTGCAGTGGATCGATAGTTGTTGAAAATGATTTATCATTATAAATCATTATCAATTCTTCCTTGCAAGAAATATTTATATTAATGTACAAAATTATTACAGTATAATTAGGGAATATGTTTGTCAAAATCTAATCTTATCATGTCTTCATTTAGTAGCTTCCATATCTTATTTTTTCCAAATAAAGAATTCATATTGTATTTTTTTTTTTTTGAAAATTTACACAAATCTCTTTTCTCTCTAATTTTTATCTCCATATTCAAATTTATTCACTATATTTTTTATTTTTTAATCATTTATCAATTCTAATATTAAAATATTTTATGATAATTTTAAAATATTGTTGATCTATCAAAAGATTTTTGTATATAAAATTCATAAACTTCGTCAGGTTGAGAACTTGTTGTAACATAAATTTGAATTATTTGAATAACTAAAATAACTATTCTGTCCAATATACTATCTCCCTTTGTCATTTTACTATCTTATTTACCATCAATCCCATATCATTTGTGTTTTCAATATTTATCGCTTGAAGTTCATGCTAATTTTTTAAATCATTTTTTTACTTTTTCTTTTAGCTACAAAATCGGACAATATTTATTGTAAGGCAGATATTTTTTTATTTTATGCATTTTTTAAAATTTTTTATTGAAAGTGATCTATAATTATAAATAGTCAAATAAAAGGTTATAACTTGGTGATTTTTAAAACTCTATCCTTTGGTTATCTGCCTTAACTGATAATATTTTATAGCATCATGAATACTTTTGTCTATTATAAACATAAATATAAAATGAGAATAAGCATTTAGGCACAGACATTCTTTTCCCAAGAAAATCTGATATCTCTCAATTGAAAAATATCAGGCATCTGAGAAAAAAAGTAGTTTTTTTTTTTTTGGTCTTAAAAGAGTTAGAAGCCAGTAAACGCATCAAGTTTGTTAATGCATGTTATTGAGCAACCTAATCTCATGATTATAACATTTGCAGTGACAATGTTGTGTGGATTGGCATTATAATTATCTCTTTTAAAATAAAATTAAATAATTCAATCTACATAATTATTTTCAAATTTATTATTTGTTTCTAACAAGCATTATTCATATTAATTTAATTGATCTTATCAAGTATCAAATATATTCTGAGCTACAAACTGTTCTAGATTTATGAATGAAAGATATACTCATTAATGCATATCATCAAGGAGATTTTATAATAGTATTTTTGTTTTTAAGGAGATTGAAGCCAAAGTAATTTTTTGCAAACAGTTTTAATGGAAAACAGTCTAGACATGAATTTCAGATCAAGCATAAAAACAATTTATCACATATTTTATAAACGTTGATTAAGAATGAAAATAATTCAAGAAGCACTTCTTATTAAACTTACACAGACATTGTGAAATTGATTAAAAAGTAATTAAATACCTAATCTGATCTTCCAATGAATTAATAAAGAATTTTAAAAAATTATATTTATGAACAGTAATATTTAATAATTTGCTTTTACAATACTGTTACCATTTGTTTATTTTCCAAATTTGTTGCAATCATAAAAAGACAAGCAATTTTTTAAAATATATATATATTATTTTTTTTTTTTTTTTGCGCTTCAATACTTTAAAGTTGTTTTTTTTTTAAATATATAAAACAAAACTTTAACCTTAAAAATTATTTCTCTATTTTTTTAAAATTCAAATCAAATTATAAGAAAGTAATAATATACAAACTTTATATGTCTTCGTTGTTATATATATATATCAAAATTCTATTTTTAATACTAGAACTATTTTTGATTATTAGAAATTAAAATTTATCTTTAATAAAATTATTTATTTTCTTACTATTTTATAATGTTATTATTTATATAATACCATTTATACATCCTTAATCAGTTTTTACAATGCAATCAAATAAAAATTTATTCATTGTTATTTTCTTAAACTTTCACTTAACCAGAAGTCTTCATCAGAGCTACAATATTTAAGTATGTATAACCACAAATTTAATATATATATATATATTTGTACTTATATAAATAGATATAATTATTTAAACACTATATATAATACCTATATTATAATGGAATAATTAAAATGATAAAAATGAAGTTATTAAAAATTTTAAAAATCATACAAATATAAAATAAAGAATATATATATATATATTAAAAATATGAAACAGTTTATACAAAAGAAATCAAGCAAAAATAAGAATAAAAAACAATAAGATTAATATTTATAAAATTTTAAAAATTATAAAAATATATAATTATTGGATTCATTAAAATATTTATATTCTGTAAAATCCATAATGTAGGGTATTATATATATAATGTGGCATGCAATTATATCTATTTATGTATGAATAAATATGTACTAAGTGTATGATAGCTCTGGTGAAAACTGCCAATTAGTTTATATTAAGGAATACATTTTTATTTGATTAAAGAAGGTATACAAATGTTATTGTATAAATATATAAAAATTATAATGTGATGTTTTAAAAAATTTTTTTTTTTAAATTGTCTTTGTAGGGACAGGAGCAGAAACTCATTCTGAGCCATTCTTTTCTTGTTTCTTGCCCAACTTTATCGAAAATGAAGATTACTTGATGGAACTTAAAGAAGACTTACTTGATCAAGAATTTTTCGCCAAAAGCAATGATTTATACCAGTTTCAACAAGTATTGATTTTGTTTTAGTATAACAGTTTTTGAATTTGAATTATACTATATTTTATTCAATTTCATTGGTACTGAGTTGCTTTTTTTTAACATTTAAAAACTGAAATTTACTTAGAAATATCTTTAACTTAAATTATCTGATATGTATTAGTGTTTGGAGATGAGAAAATAATTGATAAGCCTTATTTATCTTGGTTTTTTTTTTTTTTTAGCTGCCTACAAAGAAAAAATTTGCATAGATTGTAAAAGCTACTTTGTAAAAAAAATCAATATTTGATATTTTATTCCATTTTTTAAATTTTATCTTTAAAATTGTTGAATTTATTTAGATAAATCAGAGAGTTTATACACTAATTCATATAAAATAATGAAAATTAAATTAATTATAGTATTTTAATTGATTTATTTGTGATTTGATATTTGTAACTCATAATTTGTTTGATAATTTAAATTTTTGTAACTAGTATTGTTCTATATTTATTTGTTTTTTTAAATTATACTGCTTTATAAATATCCCTTATTATTATTTTCTAATAATTTTATACAAGTGGGATTTTTTATTGCAAATTTTTTTCTTCACTTCTTGCTAAATCTATCCTTTCAGATTAACAATTGTCCAGTGGGATTTTTATATTTGTAACATGATCATTTCATTTTTGTATGATAACCTTATTGTCTATCATATAATTAAAAAAAGTATTCTAGTGTGTTATTTATTTTTATTATAATATGAAGCTTAATTCATTAAAGATAATAGAATTTTTCAATATAAGAATGAATTGTGTTAGCATATTGTTTATCAATATATGTATATTTTCTACTTAATATTCTTTTAAAAGCTTAAAAGTATTAATTACACATATGACACTACCTTCACTAATTAAAAGGCTATGCGATATTAGAATCATGAGGATTTTTTTTATTTTTATAATCAATTCATTAAGAATTAAATGACTAATTCAAATTATCTTAGTGTCTATATTCTCCTGTTAAGAAAGATTCTCATTTGCTGACCAATTTTGAATCATTATTTATCTTTGTTATATAGCTGTCTGAAAAAATTATAATTGTGCTACTGAAAACTAATTTGTTGCAAGTGACTCTGTTATAAAATAATGAACAATAATTTACCATCACTTTACATCTAATTCTCAAAAAAATTAAAATATCACTCAAGTATTTTAAGTTTGGGATATGGCAATAATTTCATATTAAATGAAATAATAATTACTAAAAAAAAGCATAAAATAGAAATAAATATAATCTATTGTCTGTCTGTCCCCCTCCCGATAAATAAATGAAAGAATACTAAAAAGGATTAAAGTAGGGCAAAACTCTCCACACAGTAGCACCACTCAGTGCAAGCCATAGTAATCAATGGATGTAGGAAGGTTTGTGCATAAAATCCCTATCTAATGCTTACTCATCCAACAGCCCCAGACTAGTTTTAAGCTGTGGCTTTCATCAGTGAGAAGCTTTGATGAAAGCCGCAAGCTAAAAATTTAGTCTGGGACTATTAGATGAGTAGGCACTGGATAAGGATTTTATGCATAGACTTTCCTGCATCCATTGATTACTATGGCTTGCACTGAGTGGCACTTCTGTGTGGAGAGGTTTACTTAGTCTGCAAGTTGTATAGGGAAAGTATAGAAAATATTAGGCATCTGTTAATTGAATGTAAATGCCTAAAAGTAGAAAGGATACAAGTAATAAAGTTGTGGAAGAATAAATATAAGGAAAGTGATTATACACAAAGTAGGTTATTGATTTTTATGCTGGGTTTGGAAAAAGGTAAGTGGGATTTTGATATAAAAACCACGGAGTTGATAAAGATTATCTTGTGAAAATGGGATGGAGCAGAATATGGGAAAACTTGGGGTGGGGAAAGGAAAGGGAAGGTAAAGTGGCTAACATTTCTGGGCATAGTTGCTTAAAGATTCTGACTCCCTATAAGGAGAAGTCACAGTGTATTGCTTCATATCTTCTTTGTTAATAGCTTGTGTAAGCATAAAGAATAGTGATCATGTGATGTTTAGTAGTTTAAAGATTAATGTAACAACATGCCTTGTCAGTGTAACATATATTATTGTGAACATTTATAAGTACTGTATTTCTAGTAACTTAATGTTTTATTGCCCTCCTAATAGGATGTGTATTTTAGTATGAACTTTGAAAAGCATTTATATAATGACATCTAGATATAATTCAGGAAACAAAATCTAGTTGTCACTATATATAATGCTCTGGAAATGCAATTATGGTTTTTGGTGCAGTGGTAGAATGGCAGATTCAGGATCTCTAGATCCATGGAATGTGATGAAGTTTTTTCAATGCTTGAACTTTTTATAATCTCCTTAGTAATGAATCATTTGATTATCTATTTATAATGAATGAATGAGTTTAAAATTAATTATGTTGATTAAAAAAAAAAAAGATTTAACAGCAAAGTAACAGAACTAAAAGTAAAAAATAACATTTTGCTCCAATACTATAAAGATAGGCTTGCATGTTTATGCAGAAAGTTTATGAATTGTAGCCATCATTTACAGCGCTTATCTCATATCAGATATTCATGATAATGTATTGTAACAGGATGGAGTGATAGAAAGGAGTGAACCGAGATGATAGAACATATCATCATCACCCCACAAATAAACAAAATCTAAAATTACTTATTCAAGTAATGTTTAATAAATGGGATGGGTAGATGGAGTGAACCTGGGATGATGGCAGTCATTACCAACCCCAAGTAAAAAATATAAATAGTAAAATTTACAAAAATAACTTTAAATTGAGTATGATATCATATTTAAGTAAGATATTATTAAAAAAATATATGAAGCAGTTTAGATATTAAAGTAATGTTTAATAATTAAAAATAATATAAGAAATTTTATATATTAAGAAGAGCATGAGATCATGAGTCTGAGAGATCAGCCAGTTACCCCTCACCCGAAGCAACTATAAATATAATTAACCATCAACCAGCATTATAAATAAGTAAAAAGTCATCCATCATTGATGGGAATATCATTATCAAAATAAATCAATACAATAAAGAATAAAATCAACAGTCAATCTGGTGACTGGATTGTAAATGGGTCTTCTATAGACCAGGCTAATTATTTAGCCCTTTATCTAAACATATTAATTTAGATGCACCACTTAAATGCTTATCCAGCAGAATACATAATAATAAATAAATCATAAAAACAATAATGCTGGGACATTAAAACATGCTGATCATCATCAATGTTCTGGCCACTTGTACTGGCCAACTATAAATGTAACTTCTAATAAGACTAAACTAAAATAAAATGTAGTGCATGAGCTTTAAAGAGTATTTTCTTTTGTGCCAACCAGGATGATGATTGATCATCTTTGTATGCCCAAAAGCACGAATATAATCTCCATTTATATATCAGCTGTTATTGCACAAATATAGCTCAGGAGAAGCTCTATTTCTGTATGTGACCAAGAGATGATGGAAACAGATATTCTAAAAATATTTAGAACCACTGGAATAATCTTCATAATTGAACACAAGTTTACTAATAATAAAAATAAAATGATACACATATCAATTAGGTCTTCTGATTTTGATTAACATACAACAATAAATTATCACATTGTAATTTACATACATGGTAGTTTACATATATATATATACACACATACATGCAATTTATAATATACAATATAATTCAATTAATATTCAGTAATGACAAAAAATGATTAAATTTTACATATAAGTATTATTTGACACTCAATGACATTTATATGCACACAGATATATGCAGTACAATTAACTTATATTCCAATCGTCATATAAAATAAAATTAATGATTAAAATACTCCATTTTTATGATAAATATCTATTAACATATATGTGTATACATAGAAATGTTTGTGCATGCTATCTTTTATACCACATATTCAATTTGACATAATAAGTTATTAAAATATATTTTTCATATATATGCACGCACATAACGTGTATAAATAAAATTATAGATGATATCAATTAATTATAAATGCTCATAAAAAGTTTTCTTTTCCATAAATAAAATAAAGTCAGTTTTTTTTTTTTTTTTGACTGCTGATAAAAGTTAAATTGTCCATCAGGCATATTTTATTATTTAATATTTTTTTGACAGATTACTCGAAAAAAAAGATGTGCTTTTTCATCAGGTTTCTACTTTTTTTTTCTTTTAAAATACATTTAGTCTTTAACAGACCATTATTAATTATAACGATTTCAAAATTAAATATAGAAATTTTAAAATATCTTTGTTTTTTCAATAAATAATTTTTACACTTCTCACCATTGCATTTATCTCTACTTCTCTCTGCATATAGCTGAAATAGCATGCGCATACCAATTCTTCAAGCTTTCTCTTGTTAAGCTTGGTTTTTGTGACTGTTTGTCATCATCATCAGAAAAATAGTCCAGGCAATTGTCAGCATCAGGGAAAAATTCAGGTGTCATCATCAGGGAAGTATAATCAAGTATGTTGGCATTCCATGAACTCCCTTCTGTCTCGGGCTTGACAAGCTGTCTTGGTTTGATAGATTTCAGTACAAATCTGGAGCTATAAATTTCAACATAAAGAAGTGGCTCATTTTCCTCCATGTGAATTCAAACTCCACCATTGAACTGTAGAACAGATGTTTCCTTACATTCTTACATCCTCATGGTAGTTCTGCATAACTCTGGAAACCAGCTCTGCAGCTAGCTATTTTGCTATAGCTACCAACTACTACAGCTAATTACTGCTACTGCTCAAAAAATTTAAACCAGACTGTTCCAAATAACAAGCCAGACTCTACTGGCCAGCTCTTACTAAAACTACAATCAAGACTGAAATGATATTTTTTTATCAGTCTTTTTATATCTTGGTTGGGGCAAGTGATAAAAACATAAGTTTGAAGTTTTATTAAGGTGTGATATATATGTTTTTACTTAAATAGAGAATTTTACACAAGCATTAATTAAAAAATAGATATTTTATATAAGTTTTAATTAAAAGGGTTCAAAAATAAATCCTGCTTGTTTTTAAATTTCAAAATCAGAATAATAATAATAATTTATTTAGACATTTTTTAAAATAATTATTTCATAATAAAATTCTGTTTTAAATCAGAGTTATTTAATACTTTATTTATTATTTTTATTCCAAGTGAAATTAGAAAATATCTACAAAAATTTATGTCTGTGTTTATTTCTACTTTTCTTTTACTTTATATATATATGTACACACTTATGTTGCTGTGTGCCATGTAATCCAGATGGTTACAGTACATGGTACATTGAGGAAAACTACGAAATGCAATTTTTTTTTTTATTATGTAAAACAAAATTTGCTATTACATAATTCTTTTCAATGTTAATATTTTATTTAAAATTACACGACTACTACCAAAATACACTTTGCGTACATTGAATCACTATATATGTAGAGTTTACAAAGTATTATAGCTTATGTAAATATTTATTTCTGTATTTATTATTAAGAAAGAATTTTATAAAATGCAAATATAATTTTTATTTTACATTGTTAATAATTTAATTAAAAATTTTTTTTTTTTTCAGTCTGATGATTTAAAAAACTTAACATCTCTTCCAATTGATTCATTAAGGTGGGTGTCTTTTAAATGTCTTTCAATTTGTTTCTAGAGTTGTTGTTTTTTTTTATAATAATTTTGGTTTTTTTGTTATGCTTTTTGTTTTAAAAAAAAAAAAAAATCATGAGTTTTGTGAATAAGGGTATATAATTAAAAAAATTAATTTCAGCTCCTATAATTGCAGGATATTTTTTTTTTTCTAAATTTATATTCTCACTCAACATCTAAGTGCTTTATTTAAAAATATTATGAATATGGAACTCCTAAAGGGTAAAAATAGTGGTCATATTTTTAATATTGATAATTAATAGAGAGATTATTTTTGCTAATTATAGCAGAAGTATCAAAAACATTTTTTATATCTGACTCCCCTAACAGGGATAATATAAAGTAAAATTCACCACTTTCTTAAAGCTTACAAATATCATTCTTTAATTTTCCTATGGAATTATGATCCTGGCTGATAGATGAAATTTTGTGAATGTTCAGATATATGCCAGAAAAATGAAGAATGTTGTGCCAGAATGTTATCATTAATTATATGTTTGTTGACTGAATGTGACAACACCAAATTATTGTACAGTCAATTATTCATGATTCAAAAAAATATTGAATAAATTATAAAAAAAAAATTAGAAATTAATAAAAAAGAAATTATAAATTTTTAATTCACATATACTAATTAAAATAGCAACTTGTCACAAAATTTGAGAATAATATTAGTAATAATAGTCTAAATTTTTCAGTCTAGAAAATAATTCTTATGCTCTTAGGAATTATTTCAAAAATCAATATGAGATTTTGAATGATTTTGATTTATGAACTTATGATGGATAGAATTGTTTATTTAAGCAGTTTTGATTATGCTGAAGCAAAAATATTATAATATGCAATCAGTAATCAGATAATGTTTTTTTAAAAAATGCCTTATCTTAGTGCAATATGTTATTTAAAAAATCTTATTTTTGTAGATCCATTTCAATTTTTTTTCTATACTTGGGCTTATACTTGTACTACCTGAGGGTGTTGGCTTTAATGAAAAAATCTAAAAACAGGAATTTTTCTAATTTAGTGACTAAAATTATTTTTTGTTCAATGACTTCACTTTTTAATCAACATTGTTCATGAATTGAATGAAGTTATTGGATTAAGATAGTAAGTATACAACAATTCTTACCAATTTATCTTACTATATACAATATATATTATATACAATATATAATTCTTTTGATTGCATCTTAGCACTGACAATCTATTATTTTTCTCGGCCTAAGTCACTTAATCTTGATTGGCTTCTACCTTATAAGATAATGCTGTAGTTTTCTAATTAAAAAAATTAAAACTGGAAAACTCCACATATTAAATATTTTAATATATAATGTGTATGTATACATTTTAGCACGTTCATACATGTGTATTAAAAATTTATATTTATTATAGTTCATTGCCATTCACAAACACACACACACACACATATATATCTATCTATATAATAATAGTATATAAATGTTTAACAAGTACACTGTGAATATATGCGTATTAAAATGCATATTTCATTTGATTTATCACTATCCATGAATTTTAGTTTCTGAACTGAGATTTAGAACCAAATATTGTGGATATAGAAGGACTATGGTATTGAGAATAATATTGGTTATATCGAATAAGTTCTGTAAATAAAAGTATTTATATTTTAAAAAAATTTTTTTTATGACATTGTAGAAAAAGGCTTAAAAGATGGACATATTGGCTTCTGGTGAATATGCAGTTCTTCATTTTTAGTGGCTACTAATAAATGGATGTTATTTCCCTAACAGTAGAAAGATAAAAACAAAAAATAAAAAGAGATGAGTTTTATCATAACTTTACAACAACAAATACATCCACATATATCTATTTTCTTTTCAAATGCAGATCTATGTAGTCTATTCATACTCGACTCACTAAATAAATATTAAACTCATGGTTGTAATTTACTTAAATGTAAAACTAAAGATTAATAGAAAAATCTAAAATATTGAATTTATTACTCAAAATTTAAATGTTATTTTATATGTGCGTAAATAAATATTTTTATGTGTTAATTTCTGGCAGTGGCTTTTATTCTTTTATATTTAAGATATAAAATTTATACTTTATTATCTCTGCTACTCACTGAGCTAGTGACAATGGGCTAATGACCAAAATATAAAATAAGTGGAATCTTAACAGCGCGTATCTGCCTACTGTATAAATTTTTCTAGGTTCAAATGTCTAGATGGCACCCTGGTAGTTGCAGATACGTAGATTGCTGTCTCCACTATTGTTTTGGATCGTTATAATTGGCATCCCAAGTGTGGCCTTACCTCAGAGATTGACCCTGAGAAGGGAATTGATGATGATGAAATTTTCTATCTTTAATAAATCACGAGTGCCCTGAGAATTTTAAAAGTGAATCATGCAAATAACATTTGTTGTTTTTTCTGAAATAAGTACATTTTTGTACTAACGTAAAGTTATAGCCATTGCATTGCATTAATTCGTACGAATCTTTCAAGAGTCTAATTATATGAACTTTATATCACACATAAGTGAACTATTGATATGTGTGATTAAATTTCAAATGCTATGTAATACTTTATTATTATTATGTGTGTGTGAATTAATATGTGCGTGATCATTATATCAATATTTATTAGTTAAATTAGAGTGTTCTGTTATTAAATCTATAGGATTATTTAAACTATTTAGAAATGTTAATTTAAAATATGCGTGTGTTTTATTAGAATTATAAAATGTTTAAATTTAGTAAATAAATGTTAGTTAATAAATTATCTTTAAAATTAAACTTTATTTGTCGGTCAATTCTTTTATCAATTCCTTTTATCAAATTCTTTTTATCAATTCCCTTTTATCAAGTCTTTTAACCACTAATTAAGTATAATCTATTAGTGATTACAAACAACTGAGCTAGTCGTGGATTTAGGCGTTGAGTTAGTGGCCACTGTTCAAAGTGCGTTGTCTATTCTTTTAGAATAAGCAGCTGGCGCCCGTGTTTATACACAAACAAAAAAAAGTGCTTTGAACTTGGTGTTGAACTCAACAGCCGAGAAGAAGCTATGTCCTGGAAATGTAACGCTAGTTACATACTTTATAGCTATCGTTTGGGCATACATACTCTCCGAGTATGTTCTTCTCTGTCTAAGAGACCGGTGTTTCGAGGTTTATGCCCCAATAAGTTCTCATAGTGATGAAGTAGTAGAAGATTTTTATATGGATGTACAAAAGGCTTTTGATCAGAGTAAACAACATTTTAAAATTGTTATAGGAGACTTTAATGCTAGAATTGGTAGACAAATGAAAGATGAAATTGCTGTAGGTAATTTTGGTTATGGTAATAGAAATGAGAGAGGACATAGACTTGTGGAGTTTGCAGAAAAAGAAAAACTTTATATTATGAATTCATTTTTTGAGAAAAATGTTAAAAGGAAATGGACATGGAAGCATCCAAATGAAGGTACAGCAGAATTGGATTATATTTTGACTAACAGAAAATACATATTTCAAGATTGTAATGTTCTTAATAAATTTAACACAGGAAGTGATCATCGATTAGTAAGGTGTAAGTTACGTGTTAATGTAAAACTAGAAAGACAAAAATTATTAAGAAAAACAATATTTACAGTTGATATTCCTAATCTTCAGAAACATTCTAATGAATTTAAATTAGAACTTACAAATAGGTTTCAAGTGTTAGGAGATTTTGAACATGATACAGATTTGAATGAAATTAATATGAAAATAACTGATACACTTTTAAAAACTGCAACAAACATAGCTGGTAGAAAAAAGCAGCAATTGACTAATAAAATTTCTACTGAGACTAGAGAATTTATGAAGAAAAGAAGGAATATGAAGATATACAAAAATGATGTATTAAAAAGAATTGAATATCTCGAATTTTGTAAAATGGTACGGAAAAGAGTTGAAAATGATATAAGAAAGTATAACTGTGAAATAGCAAGGAAAGCTGTAGAAGAAAATAAAAGTCTCAAAAATGTTAAACAACATTTTGGTATTGGTAGGAAATTTATATCTGCAATAAGAAAAAAAGATGGAATTATTACTAAAAAGAGAGATGACATCATGAAATTGGTAGAAGATTTTTATCAAGAATTATATAGTAATAAAGAACAAGTACCTCCTATATCTATTACATCTTCCGAATTGCCCAGAATTTTAAATGAAGAAGTGAGACATGCAATTAAGTGTATGAAGAAAGGAAAGGCTCCAGGAAATGATGGAATTATAATTGATATATTAAAAGAAGCAGGTGAAGAAATAGAAACAATTTTAGCAAAGTTATATACCAAATGTCTAAATAATAAAGATGTACCGGAAGATTGGAAGAATGCAGTAATAATATTAATATTTAAAAAAGGTGATAAAGAAGATATTAGAAATTACAGACCTATCAGCCTTTTATCAGTTTTATATAAAATTTTTACCAAGATAATTACAACTCGTCTACAGAGAACTTTGGATTTCCACCAACCAAGAGAACAAACTGGATTTAAAAGTGGTTTTAGTACAATAGATCATATCCAGGTATTGAGAGAAGTCATAGAAAGGACAAACGAATATGAGTTGTCATTATGTTTTGGATTTGTAGATTATGAAAAGGCATTCGATTCTATACACATTTCTTCAGTGATTAAAGCATTGGATCATCAAGGTATAGATCCAGGATATTGTCATATTTTAAAGAATATTTATAAAAATGCAACAGCAACAATTAGATTACATAATGATACTGGAAAAATCAACATTGAGAAAGGTGTAAGACAAGGTGACTCCATATCTCCAAAACTACAGCAGTGCTGCAAGAAGTATTTTGTGGATTAAAATGGGAAACTAAAGGAGTGAAAGTAAATGGAGAGTATTTAAGTCATTTAGATTTCGCAGATGATGTAGTTGTTTTTGCAAATAATGCTTCAGAGCTGCAGAAAATGTTGCAGGAGTTAGCAGATGAAAGTAGAAAAGTAGGACTAAAGATAAATGTTAAAAAGACTAAAGTAATGTTTAATCGATTTGCTCAAAATATGAAAATAAAAATTGATTATGAAGAATTAGAAGTTAACAGTTACAAATACCTTGGTCAGATTATTAATACAGATGGAAATATAATGGAGGAAATTAATCATAGAATTAAACTTGGTTGGAGTGCTTTTGGTAGAAATAACTTGATACTAAAAGGAAATATGCCTATGTGTTTGAAAAGGATGGTTTTTAACAAATGTGTTTTACCAGTTCTTACTTATGGATCTGAGACTTGGACACTTAATGGAAGAGCAATACAGAGACTTCAGACCACTCAAAGGAGTATGGAGAGATGTATGTTGGGAGTAACAAGAAGAGATCGAAAACGCAATGTATGGGTAAGACAACAAACAGGTGTTACTGACCTTATTGAAAAAATTAAAAGATTGAAATGGAGTTTGGGCTGGACATATTGCTAGAAGAGATGATAATAGATGGACAATTGAAATTTTAAATTGGATTCCAAGAGATTGTAAAAGACCCAGAAAGAGACCACATGTGAGATGGATAGATGAAATAAGAAAGTGTGCAGGGGTGTTGTGGAGAAGAGAAGCTAAAGATCGGAGAAGATGGATTAAACTTGGAGAGACCTTCATCCAGCAGTGGATTGATAATGGTTGATGATGATGATGATGATGATATCACTTTTAGTTGTTTAGTTTATTTATTTGATATTTTGTAGTGTTCAATTTTAATTTCTTCTGCAGTAAACTTGCTTAAAAATCTTTTAACCTTTTACTTAATTATAGCTCTTTCTTGTATTCTAGTCTTCAGCCTTGTTTTCCCTATGAAAACAGTCAATGTTGTACTTTTTTAAAATGTCTTTAATCCTTAAACATAAATTGGATCTACCTACCTCTACCAGAAAAACTACGCTCAAATTCACTATAAAATACCTTTCTTAAAAAGTCTGTTATTATTCATTTACTTCACAGCTCAATTTCATGAAAATATAATTATGCAATAAAAGATTATAGTATCCCATCCAGAAAACTGAAGAAAATTTAATTGGTCTTATGATCTTACTATCAGATTTTTTAGAATCTTACAAAATATCTTTAATGAAATTTTTATAAAGCTTTAAATTACATTGGTAAGTAATCCATCCAGGTTTTATTTTTATACAGTAAATTGGCCAAAATAACAGTTCTATAAATAATTAATTTAGTTGCATTAATTATATAATTATGATGAAATACTCTGCCTTTTAACTTCTTAAAAACAGCAGCAATATATTAGAATCTATGCTGCATTTTAACAGCTCTGTATTTAAAAAGCTACCAAGATATTTAAATTTACTCAGACTTTTTAGTTGCTAAAGTTAAAAAAAATATTGAGTTTGAAAATAAAGTTTTTATAGGGTGTATTAAAAATATTTTATATATCATCTTGACAAGAATAATATGCCTGCTTTATGAATTTATATTCAGTTTTAAAGACTGTTGTCATAAAAATATACATCTTTGTTTAACACAAGTTTTTATTTCAGTGACTCAGATTTGGCTTGCCATTGTAATGCTTCCTTTCATTTCATTATATAGAATTTTGTTAAATGAATAAATTTTCATAGATAACCATTTATTATTTAACATTGCCACCAATCTATTTGATTAATTTAGAGAATTGCTTTGACTAAATCAATAAAAACAATACTTAAATCACATTTTTACTCCTAACAATTTTTTGCATTTGGAAAAAAAGAAAAAATTCATGTCTATATCGCTTTTTGGTTTTTTAAAACCAATATTGAGACTCTGGAAGCACCTGTTCAACAGAATCCTTGAAAGAACTGTAGCTAAACTGTATAATAATTATATCTGATAAAAATTACTATAGTTTTTTTTTATCTCTTATTTTTATAAATTGGAACAATAAAAGCATCCTTAAGATGAAGTAGCCTAACTTCATAGTTTTATATATTTCTAAAAATCTTCCAGTGGCTTTGATGCTACTATATTTTAAAACTTCTCCAGTTATCTCAACAAAACTTACAGGTTTTCCACTTTTAAGATTACATTACCAAGCTCAAAATCTTTGTCTAAATCTAAATAAGTAGTTAGAATGAATGCATTATTAAAAGCTATCACCTCAATAATTCAAAAAATGATAAAAATTTCTCTATTTATTCAAAATATCATACATTACCACATAAAAGAGCATCATCCATGGATTTATTAAGATTCTGGTAGTGTATTTCAATATCATAATTAATTTCAATGGATTCAACAAAGAAAAACCACCATTATTTATTCAAAATATCATCATTATTATATAAAAGAATGCCATTATAGTTATTTTCATTGCATTCAAAAAGATCTAAAGTAACTACAGTCAGCAAATGGTTTTATAATCTAGGCAATTTTAATCCAAAACAATTATTTTAAAATTGTTAATTTATTAATTTTTGCCTTTAAATCTTTATAATTCTTATGAAATTTCTTATTCAATTTATTCTGCCAAGCATAAAATGCCATGAAATTTTTTTTTTGGTCAAGTCATTAATAAATAGAATTATCAGCAAACCAATTAATATTGTTTTTAGTAATAGAAATAGTCTTAAGAGTATTTGCATCTACAATACATTTTTAAAGTGAATTAATGTCTCAACAATATGACAATTTTGCCAATCCAAATTGATAATTTTAATGTTCTGTAGCTGTTGAAATTTAATGTGAATATTTTTTGAGCAAACATTAGTTTTCATGAGTATGATTGGAACAAGATCTTTGTAAAGTGGATTATGATTTGTCAATAATTTGCATCTGTAAATGCTTATTTAGTACAAACTTTATTTTTTGCAATTTGATCTGTAAATATAATTTAATCTGTTAGATGCCATTATTTTGTGGATATATTCAAGTTTTTTTTTAATTGTTTTTTTCTAAATAAAATATTTATGTTTAACTCATTTGTTGTGCAAAAATTCAACAGTAGCAGGCTATTTAAGTTTACAGCAGTAATACCATTATTTTCAATAACTTTGGACTAAAGTTTACCGTTCTTACCTACACTTGCATTAAAGGCATGTAAAAAGAAAAATGCAATCTTTTATTGCTATTGATAAAATAACACTATTCGGCAAAGAATAAATGCCTTTTTTCCTCGCAATTTAATACTAGAGCGCAAGCACTGATAAAATGGTTTTTCCAAAAAAAACTTCCTAACTATTCACTTAAACTTTTTTCCTTCACTAAGAGTAACATATCAATTTTAAATGTTGAGACCTCTCTTCAAGTACAAATATTATCCTCTGTTAATGGGTTTTGAAGAATTCACATTAAGCAAAGTTTGCATATTTCAGCCTATATTTAGAAAAATACATAGAATATTTATTTTCAGTTAATCCCCATTACTTCTCTAGTTGTCACTGTTAACATTACTAGATTTATAATTCTATTTCGTCTTGCTATGAATATGAGATTTCTCACACTATAAGTTCTCGAAAGAACTAAGCCATATTTAATTTGTAGAAATAATAAGCTTCTCTATAGTTGCATATAAGTGCACTTATCACATTTATTAGATTTATAATTATTTTTACCATTTTAGCCAGTAACAGGCACAGCAATCTAGAATGATTTTGCAAGATGTTTTATTTTTTAGACCGTGTTTTATAGATCATTTTAATGTCCATGATCGATTGGAGTATTTTAAAATAAAACTGTTTGAACATATAATCTTCACTGAGTTAAACCCCGCCTCCAAATCTAATTTCTAAAGGAAATTATTATTGATTGTGCTACTGCCCACAGTGATCATAACTATTAGTTTTTGTCTAGTAATCCTGAAACGATTATTGGTTTTCAGCGTCAGGGGTTTAAACATGAAAAAAAAATTAGGAAACATTCATAATTGCAGTATGTGTAGTTAAATTGATAAAAATATGGTTGCACAAACATATAATCTAATTATTATAGTCAATAAAGAGATGATCAATAGTATTATAAAGAGATGAGTAATGAATCTATATTAATTTAAATGCTGAAAGAATTTATGTTAAAAGAATACCGAGAGGAAACAAAACCAAAAACTCTACCTACTAACTATCTAGCCTTAATTGAACCAACATTTTATCCTATAAACAGTATTAGGTACTCTTAGTCAGTCATTATTTATTATTTGAAATTAGACCTCATTATATAGCATCATGTATGAATTACAAAATCTCATCTATCATTTTTTTCATAATTGCAAAAGTTAATTAATTTTGATATAATTTTTTATTAGTGTAGATGAAATTTCAAATAGTTATGTTTAAAGGCCATGAATGGGAATATCTTTTATTCTAATATTAATATTTTTTTGAATCATAATTAAAAATTCATTAATGCAGATCATTGATCACTCTGCTATTGATATCCTTGATGTATTTACTGAAGAAGAGAGATATCATTACTACATAGTGCATAACGAATACTTTAAAAATATTTTATGACATTCGGTGTGTGTAAATGCATGTGTAACTTGAAAGTATGTTCTGTGACAATTTTGTTTGTTCTACATTTACCTTTGAGAAATCTTAAAATAAAGATTGCACTTAAAATAAATACGAATTATTGAATAGTGTTCATAAATTTTGTTCAAATGTATTATTATTGTAATTGCAGAAATCATATATTTTGAATTACTTATGCATTTCACAATAATTTTCAACAATTTGATTCATATTTAAATTGAAAAATTATAAATTTTTAATGCTATGACATATAAGTTATGTTTTCTCTGAAAGATCTTATTTATAAGTTTCATTGTATTGAAAACATTTTTATAAAATGGATATGATTTATTTCTAAAGTGATATTTCAGTTAAATGAAAGAAATGTATATATTTGTTATGTTGTTAGATTGAAATATTACTTAGCTTTAAACACCATTTTAAATAAATAAAATTAATTTGATGCTCATAAATGAAAGAATATTTTATCCCTGTTTTTCATATTAAGATTTGAATAATAATTCAGCTTTGAATAGTATGAAATATTACAGTGTATTTTTTTTTTTATAATTTTTGAAAAATTTGGGTATGTCCAATATTTTTTGTGTAAAAATATTTATAAAACTATTTACAGAACAGACAAGTCCAATTATGGTATTAAGATAATTTGCAAGCTAGATTTTCAAAAATCATTTAAATGAACTTGTAAATCATACCTACTTTTTGTAAATTATCTTAGTAACATATTTGAACTTATTTGTTCTTAAAACAGGCAAAACTCATTATACATTTATTGGCTTAAAACTTGTTTGTTCTGTAAATAGATTTATATTCTTATTGTTATATGTCTGATAAGCTGTAAAATCATTTATATGCTCAAAAATTATTAGAATATTTGCGTATGTCAAAAAACTTATTTACATAATATGTTGGAGATGAAGAGAAATGAGAAGAAATTTTACATTTTTATTTTACATTAAAAACAAGAATAAATGCAGTAAGCACTCTGGGATATTTATTGCAATGATAGAGTCATGGATTTGAAAGCTAGCCTGGATTGAAGCGCAATTTGTGCTTGAATGATACATTATTTCCAAGGCAACAAACTATTCAGTTTTTTTTTTTTAAAATTCTCCATAATTAATATATTCTAAAACATTCGAAAAAAAACAACTTTATGGGGATAAAACTTTTATATTTAAAAAATGTTAAATTATTGATATGTATACAATTTTTATAAGACAAAACAATTATTTATTTTACACAAGAAACAAATACTGTTATAAAGGAATCAAGAATTTTGTTATATTTTTATTGTGAGATTTGCTTAAAAATGAAAAGAGAAAAAAGAATAATGATAGAAATAGTTTAAATAAATAAATAATAATAGATTTCTGATTATTTACTAGTTTGTTTGTTTTTTCCAGAAAATTGTTGTATGAAGACTTTTTGAACTGGTTAATTGAAGTTACTGAAATTCCTCTACGTGATACTGTTGATATGTCATGTTCAAAGTTTTGTTATAAAGGTAAATATCCATCTAACTAACTATATGTGTAGCACTACAATTGACAATCTGCTTGGGCTTTGATATCCATTAGGAAATACATAAACACTTATCTGAGATATTAAAACTAAAAATTATATGTATGTGTATGCTGAATTCTCTGCTCTAAGAGATTGGGATTATGACAGCTAAAGTACTATGATCTTGTTATAATGTTCAATTAGTCATGAATAGTGTGCTATGCTTTCTAACTTTTGTCATTTTATTTTAGTTCTTAATCTTTATTGTCACATCATAATAAACTTTAGGTGCTATTTTTACAGTAAAAAGTACTAATAAAACATTTTTATCTAATTAATGTAAATTTATTTAATGAATATAAAAGGAAGGAGAGAAATAAATTCAAACGACATTTTTGATTATCATCGTTTGCTAATAATTATAAATGCTGGCTTTGTACTGGTCAGGTGATTGCCTTAAATATTTTTTTTGTTATTATTTTATACTAAAAATTAATTCTTTAAATATTAATTATTTTTATTTCTTAAGACTTGTATTTTTAAGACAACAATTTATCTCTGCAATTGAGGAGAAATAGAAATGAAAGAAAAATAGCTTTGTTATGTTATAGTTAATTAAACAAGTGACTCATTACACTTTTCCATTCTAAATTAAGCTTAAATAAAAAGTGTTTACTAAATGCTAATCACATTAAGGGATCAATTATTTTAAACAAATTTTCAACAAAAATTTCTCATTAGTTAATTCTATAAAGTTTCAGAATTCATAAAACTTCAATATTATAAAAAGAAAGATAGAATTTGATATAATATTAACATCAGACTTCCTGAAAGTAAAAGTTCTATTTGAAATTTTGTTAATATTGTTTATTTGTTCACATGTCAGAATAAGAATTAAATTTGATAATTTACTACATTAAAGTGGATGGAATATAAAAGATCTGATTATACACCATGGATTGAATAAAATAATGGGTTATGATAAAGTTATTTACAGTAGTTTTATGACATTAACTAGCCAAAAAAAAAAAAAAAAGTAAAAAATAAAAATTTATAAACAAAGTTTTATTGATGTGATGTGATGTACTGTACCTTCTCCTTAAACAGAGTTAAGAATCTCTTAACAATTATGCCCAGAGAAACCTGTTAGCCACTTTATTTTTCCATTCCCCAGTCTAAGTTTTCCCATATTCTACTCCATCCCATTTCCACAACATAATCTTTGTCAACTCTATGGCTTTTATATCTAAATCCCCCTTATTTTTTCCCAAACCCAGCATAAAAACCAATACTCCACTTTCTGTATAATCACTTTTTTCATATTTATTCTTCCATAACTTCTTTATTATTATTATTTGGTAGTTGTAACTTACGCCCCCATGTGGCCGCGCGAGGCACTGTTTCTGTGTCAACCATAGAAGTATTCAGAGTAGGGGGATATAATTGCAAGGGAAAATAGAAGTAAGTATGTAAGAGTATGTTTGCCTGGAGCTAGAATTAGGGATGTAGCAGATAAAGTAAAAAAGCAAGGTAGTAGAGATGTGTATGTTATGGTGGGGACAAATAATTTATCAGAATCATCAGAGAGAATAATGGATGAGCATGTAGATTTGATTAGGAATTTGACTATGATTAAAGGAAGAGTAGGAGTAGTTGGATTATTACCAAGATTTGACAAAAGATATTTGTTAGATAGGGCATGTTCTATAAATGAGAGATTGAAAAAATTGTGTGAGAGAAATAATGTTATGTTTGTGGATGTGTGGGATTGTTTTATTGGAAAGAGGGAGTTATATAGTAAAGATGGGTTGCATTTAGGAAAACAAGGAAGTGAAGTTTTAGGGAGTTGGATTTATAAAGAATTTTTTTTGGGAAACTTATAAAGGGGGGTGGGATTTTAAATTGTAATATTATTAAATAGAATGGATGGAATATAAGAAATAAGCAAAAGGAATTTGATTTAGATATAAACATAGATATGGAGAAGGAATGGGTTTGTAAAATTAATGGTAAGAAAGTAATTTATAAATGTAATAGAGAAGAAAGAATTTATAAAAGAGTAGTTAGGAAAGAAGAAATTGTTAAAATTGGGTTTTTGAATATGCAAGGTGGAAATCAGAAAAGTGGATAGAATTAAATAAAACAATTGAAAATGAAGAGCTTGAAGTATTAGCAGTAGTGGAAACACATCTAAGAGAAGAAGACGAACCTATTTTGGAACAGTTGGTATGGCAGGATATAAATAGAAAAGAAAAAGAAAAAAGGGGTGGTGGTATAGGTGTTATATCAAAAAAACATTTAAAATATTGTTAAATGTCAAGAACATTTGTGGTTTGAAATAAAGTTGGGTAGACAAAAATGGATGATGGCTATAGTTTATATAGCCACTGGAGATTGTCAAATTATATTGGAATGGAATAGTAACATATATGAATGTCTAGTTAAGGATATACAATGTTTTAAAGAAAAGGCAAAGAGAATCATGGTTATGGGGGATATGAATGGACATATTGAAGAAATTGATGATGTAGATAATAAAAATGGACAACTTTTGAAGAAATTTTGTAAGAAAGTGAATTTGAGTATTGAAAATTTATTAAATATTTATGAGGGACAATACACATGGTCTAGAAATAATATATTTCATACAATAGATTATGTATTGGTAGAGAAAGAGGGAATAAATAAAATACGGAAAATTAAGGTATTTGATAATGAAGAAAAAGTATGCTCTAGTGATCATAACTTCATTGTAATTGAAATGGTTAATAATGTGATGGAGAATAAAAATAAAAGTAGAAATAATAGTGAAAGATGTGGATGGAGAGTGAATGATAAGAATAAGTTGGAAGAGTATAAAATACAAGTTGAAGAAATCATGCAAGAGTGGGTTGGGGATGAGTATACGGATTGGTGTAAAGAAGTAGAAAAAGTGGCAAATAGGGTTTTAGGTGAGAATATTCAGAAGAATAAAAGTAATAAAAAAATTGGAATTAGTAAAAATGTAAAAGAGAGGAAAGAAGCATGTAGAGAATATAAGTGTGCTATTAAGAACAAGGAAAGTGAAAAAGATATTAATGCTAAATGGGAAAAGTACTTAGAAAAGAAGAAGTTGGCTAAAATAGATCATTATAGAGAGAGAATGAAATTGAATAGTAAATTGTTGGAGGATATTAACAAAAGTGTAAGAGATGGGAGTAAAAAATTTTGGAATTACATTAAAAGGAGAAATGTAGGGGAGAGAGAGAGAGTATTACTAGATGATGAGGGAATAGAGTGTAGCTCTAGAGAAGATTTAGAGAGAATCTTAAATAGATATATAATGCATATAGAAAAGAATGTTAGATGTGAATGATAGAAAACATGAAAGCATATACTAATGGGAATATGAGGTTTTCAGAAAATGAACTGAATGAGGTAGAGAAGAAATTGAAAAGTGGAAAGGCAAGAGGTTTAGATGGATGTATTGTAATGAATTTAGGATATAGAGCAAAAGTAAAGTTATTATCCTGTTTTAATAAAATGGCACAGAATAGAGTTTTCCCAAGTAGTTGGAATAATACAAGAGTAAGATTATTATTTAAAGGAAAGGGTAAGGATCATAGAAAGTTGAATAATTATAGACCGATAGCGGTAACATCAGTTTTATATAAAGTTTTCTCATATATGGTGGCTAGTAGAGTTGTAAAATGAATGGAAGAGAATAATGTAGTGGGGGAAATGCAAGGAGGTTTTAGATTAGATAGGCGTATAAGAGATAGTTTATTTGTAGTTACACAACTTATGGATATGAGTAGGAATTCAGGTAAACAGTTATATATGAGTTTTATACATATAGAGAAGGTATATGGTAGAGTGAATAGAAATAGATTATGGATAAGTTTAGCAAATTTGGGAATGGATGAAGCTTTAATAGATATTATTAAGAAATTATATGAAAATAATTATTATATATATCAATTAGAGAATATAGAATCAGTTAAAGGCAAGGATGCCCTATGTCATCTATTTTGTTTGTGTTGTATTTGAGTGAAATTGAAAGAGCAATAGAAAGATTAGGAAGAGGGGTAGAGATGATACCGTTAATAGGTAGTAAGGGAGTATATATTTTGTCAGGTCTTTTTTTGCGGATGATATATTTTTGTGTGCAGAAAGAAGAGAAGATATGGAAGTTATGCTGAGGACATGTGCAAGGGTGGGTAAAGAGACGGGGATTAAATTTAGTGAAGAAAAATTAAATATAATGATGGTTAATACTGGGGAAAGAGAAGATGTAGAATTTTTATTGGGAGATATTAAATTAAGTGTGGTGAATAGATATAGTTATTTGGGAATTATTTTAAGTAATCAGAAAAATTATTTGGATGAATGGGAGAAAAAATTGATAATTGAAGCAAAGAAAAGAAAGGGATTGATAAAGAAATTAACAGTATTTTCATATAATAAATATGATGTAGCTAGAATTATATGGAAAGGAGTTGCAGTAGCAGGGTTAACATATGGTAATGATGCATTATGTGTTAGTAAAAGGGTTTTAGATTATTTAGAGAAAGCACAAAGGGAAGTAGGAAGACATGCATTAGATGTAGAGATGTGGACAGCAAAGGAGGCAATTGAAGGAGAAATGGGATGGTCAAGTTTTTATATGAGAGATGCAAAAAGTAAAATGAAAATGTTTGGTAGATTGGAGTTTATGGATATTAAAAGAATAGCCAAAATAGTATTTAATTGGGTTATGAGTAAAGGGCAGGTAACAAGATGGGTGAGAAAGGTAATGCGATATGCAAAAGATTTGGATAAAGAATTTATATCAGTATATTTGTACAAAAGATGGGATGATTGTGTTAAGAGGATTGTTGAGTGTTATAGTAGTAAGGAATGGGATAAAAGCATAGATTTATTAATAAAGAATAGGGAGTTAGAGAGATGGAGAAATAGTATGGAGAATAAAAAGAGTTTAAATATATATAAAAATAAACAATATTAGGTGTGAGTTAATATATGATAATAGTAAGGAAAGTAGTTTATTGTCTAAGGTTCGAACGGGATCTTTAGCTTCAAGAGAATATACATGTAAATGGAAAAATATGGGTGATTTATTTTGTAAATTATGTAAGGAAGGAATAGAAAATATTCGGCATATGTTAATTGAATGTAAATGCTTGAAAACAGAAAGGGTAAATATAATGAAGTTATGGAAGAATAAATATGAAAAAAGTGATTATACAGAAAATGAATTATGCTGGGTTTGGGAAAAGATAAGGGGGATTTAGATATAAAGGCCATAGAGTTGACCAAGATTATGTTATGGAAATGGGATGGAGCAGAATATAGAAAAATTTAAAGTGGGGAATGGAAAATAAAGTGGTTAACAGGTATATCTGGGCATAATTGCTGAGATATTCTTGACTTCGTTTAAGGAGAAGCCACAATACATCACATCACAGGAACCTTATGCCAACTAGTTGCCAGCACTACTGCCTGCTTAGTGGCACTAATATCCATGCAGATACCATTAATAGATGGCAAGAGAGTATATATTTTGTCGGGTCTTTTTTTTGCAGCTGATATCTTTTTGTGTGCAGAAAGAAGAGAAGATATGGAAATTATGTTGAGGACATGTGTAAGGGTGGGTAAAGAGATGGGAATTAAATTTAGTGAAGAAAAATTAAATATAATGATGGTTAATACTGGGGAAAGAGAAGATGTAGAATTTTTATTGGGGGATATAAAGTTAAGTGTGGTGGATAGATATAGGTATTTGGGAATCATCTTATGTAATCAGGAAAATTGCTTGGATGAATGGGAGAAAAAATTGGTAAATGAAGCAAAGAAAAGAAAGGGTTTGGTAAAGAAACTAACAGTATTTTTATATAATAAATATGATGTTGCTAGAATAGTATGGAAGGGAGTTGCAGTAGCAGGGTTAACATATGGTAATGATGCATTATGTGTTAGTAAAAGGGTTCTAGATTGTTTAGAGAAAGCACAAAGGGAAGTAGGAAGACATGCATTAGATGTAGAGATGTGGACAGCAAAGGAGGCAATTCAAGGAGAAATGGGATGGTCAAGTTTTTATATGAGAGATGCAAAAAGTAAAATGAAAATGTTTGGTAGGTTGCAGTTTATGGATAGTAAAAGAATAGCAAAAATAGTGTTCAATTGGGTTATGAGTAAAAGGCAGGTAACAAGATGGGTGAGAAAGGTAATGTGGTATGCGAAAGATTTGGATAAAGAATTTATATCAGTATACTTATATAAAAGGTGAGATGATTGTGTTAGGAGGATTGTTGAGTGTTATAAAAGAATAGAAGCATTAATAAAAAATAGGGAGTTGGAGAGATGGAGAACTAGTATGGAGGGTAAGAAGAGTTTAAATATATATAGAAGTAAACAGTATATTTGATGCGAGTTAATTTATGATAATAGTAAGGAAAGTAGTTTATTATTTAAGGCTCGAACGGGATCCTTAGCAACAAGAGAGTATACATGTAAATGGAAAACTATGGATGATTTAGTGTGCAAATTGTGTAAGAAAGGTATAGAAAATATTAGCATCTGTTGATTGAATGTAAATGCTTGAAAGCAGAAAAGATACAGATAATGAAGTTATGGGAGAATAGACATGAACAAAATGACTATACAGAAAGTGAGTTATTAGTTTTTATGTTGGGTTTGTGAAGAGATAAGGGGGATTTAGATATAAAGGCCATAGAGTTGACCAAGATTATGTTGTGGAAATGGGATGGGGCAGAATATGGGAAGACTTACAAGTGGGGAATGGAAAATAAAGTGGCTAACAGGTTTATCTGGGCATAATTGCTGAGATATTCTTGACTTCGTTTAAGGAGAAGCCAAATACATTACATCACATTTAGCTTACATTGTCTGCTATGTGGGTTTAATTTTGTTGAGTTGTTTTTAAGATATTTAATACCATCACTGTGAATTACACTATTGAAAATGGAAAGGAAAATTCAGCCATTTAATTGTTAATTTACAAATTTTTTATTCTAAGAGTTAAAGATATATGTGGTTATAATAATTCTATTTAAATTTCAGCTGATCTTTAGATAGGAATATGCTTAAATTCTTAGAATTGTATCTATTCAAGATTTATACATCTAAGTTGCATGAGAGATTAATCATAACTATCTATTGTTATAAATAGATATCAACCAATTCTCTCATATTTTTTCCTCCATAATCTTATGCTTTGGCAGTTCTCATTTCAGTTAATGGTTTTACAATTTTTCTGTTTTTTTTTCTCATTTATATGACTCCCCTTCCCTTTCCTCAATTATTATAGTTGAAGATTTATTATTTCTAATATATAT
Organism: Epiperipatus broadwayi; assembly: GCA_028023455.1. Classification (NCBI taxonomy): domain Eukaryota; kingdom Metazoa; phylum Onychophora; class Udeonychophora; order Euonychophora; family Peripatidae; genus Epiperipatus; species Epiperipatus broadwayi. Next base: position 5,734,561 of record JAQFVV010006209.1, on the reverse strand, counting down.
GTATTCTTTTTGTCTTTTATATATTTTTTACTATTAATTTATCTTTCCGTGACTCTACTTTTCCTATCTAAGCTATTTTAAATTTCTATTAAGTCAAATCACTTTTTTATATATAGTTCTTATTTATTTTCCTGCTTTAACCTTTTAACCACTCTTACCTAATTTTATCTGTTTCACATCTCATTTTTCCCATCTTTTTTTAAAATTATATTTATCATTTCGTTATCTATTCAGGATTTTCTTGCTTTCTTTTTTTTTATAATAGCTTGTTCTTTCTATTGCATTATTTGTAAAAGTTTTCTTGAATAATTACCATTTTTTATTTGAATTTATTAATTAGAGTACTATTTTTATTAGTAACTTTGTAAACTTTTCTGAAAAATTCTTTTTTAATTTATCAACTTCTATTTCTTCCTTAACTTAAATTTTTTTATTCATTTAAAATTTTTCTATCACTACTTAGTGTGACCCAAATCTATGTCCAGGATGTACACATGTATTATTAATGAACTGTTTCTAAACTTGTTTTGAATCAAAACATAATCTAATTAAAATCTATTTTTATTACCTTGAGTTTTCCATGTACAATTTGTCATTGGTAAACTAATGATTATGCTGCAATTTCTACTCACTCATATAGACTAAGGACTAGAGATTTTTTCTATGTGTTACACAAAGAATCTAATCTAAAATCCTTTCTAGGAATTCCTATGAATATGACTAAAGTTGCATGATTTATCAATAGATAAATTTCAAAAAATAATATATCTTTCATTTCATTTTTATCAAGAATTATTTGTATTAATAGTAAAGAAATATTTAAATTTTCTGAACAAGACTCAATAAATTTTAGAATGCTTGATTTTTGCAGTTCACATATATGGTTTTATTTTTTGAAATATCTATTTGTCACTGAGTAAGATAATGATTAAAGTGAAGTATTTGTATATTTTGCTCTAAATATCATATTGAGAAATGATATTTTTTTAATTATTTGATAGTAAAATATCTATTGTTACTATAGTTATGTAAAAGGCAAAAAGAACTGAAATATTTGTTAGGAAAAAAAAAAGTGTTTACTACTGTTGGACTTTATTATTCTCTCTTGTCTTTAAATAATACTTTTTACATCAGACATTGACAATGTACAATCTTTTATGGCTTTCTGTATAGTACATTTTACATTAAGAATAAATTTCAAGTACTTTCTATATGCCACAAATTGATATTAATTTATTTGTATTAAGTACTTATAATGGGTATAATTAATACTTATATGTTTACAGATTTGTGTGTTTAATATAATTTCTAATCTACATCCAATTTTTTTTTTTGATAATGATATTGTTCATTTTTATGTTAAATGTTTAATCCGTGTGTGTTTGTGTAAATATTAAAAACACAGTTTCTTAAAATGAAATCTAAAGTATATATTTATTATTTTATATAAAAAGAGAAGATATTAGTAAAAAAAGATGATTAATATTTAAAAAATAAGATTTTGGGCCAATTTATCACATGAAATCTGATAAAAAAAAAAAAAAAGATTGAGTATGAGCTGCTCTATGTCAATAAAATTTCTTTGGACATAATTTTAGAATGCAGTTTAAATTATTCAGTTTTAATAATAAAAGATATGATAAAGAAGGCAATAAAATATGAAAAAAAATTGTACGAAAGAAATTAATTGATCTTAAATAAAGAGATAATTAAATAATCAATGTTTCTGATTTGCATTTCATAATCTCATAAGCTATTGATCTAGTGAAAAGACATCAAACAAATCTATCTTATATTGTTAAAAAGAGGTTGCCTTGGCAACAGGTTGTTATTGGGATTGTCTAAGGGTTGACTGATTTTAATGATTATTTATATATATTGAAATAATCTTCAGACATATGAACTAGGAGTTTAAATACTGCAACTTCTGAAATGATAGCTGACTTTTTATTTAAATACAGCAATTAGAGAAAATGAATAGGACTGACTTGTAGAATTCACCAATAAATAGATAATAAATGACAACATATGAAGTATTTTAATTCTAAATTAAGTATCTATCTATTTATTATATTTTTATTAATTATTATTTTTTCTAATGACTGTTTTTAGATGTTTTATTATGCCATGATGATGAATTGGAAGATCGCAGAATAGCCTTTATTTTTTATCTTGTACCAAGTTGGAATGAAGAAGATGGTGGATTACTGAACTTTTTTAACACAACTGGTATGAATAATCTTTTTTTGAAAAAAAAATGTTATTGCATTTATTTATTTTATTAACATATCCTTACTTACAATTAGGTACAATATTTATATAGACACATGTTTGTTAGTAGTGAACAACTTTGTATTTATTTATAGTTTCTCTCAATAGCAATATGTTTGCCTAGCACAACTAAACTTGCAATAATGTGACTTACATTTGATGGCATATTTGAGAACTATGTAAAAGTTATTCAAATATGAATATTGGGTTTTGGACTTTCCTTGGAAAAAATGTATTCAGTGTAAATTTAAATTTTTTATCTTTTAATTTTTTTAAAATAAATATCAGCTATGTTTTTTTAGATACAATATTAATTATATTTTTGCAATGTTTAATTATACACTTAATAATTACTGTAACATATAATAAACTTGACTACATACAGCAATATTGGCATTGTTTCAAAGGACTTAAAAAAAAAAAAACATTTAAAACTATTTAAATAAAAAAGGCTGCAAAGTTACGTTTTATAAAATATAGCTATAATTTTTTATCTCTCTTCTATTAATCAATAATTAAAAATAAAAAAGACTAAATTTACTTGTTATAAAACATGGCTTCCATTTTTTTTTCATCTAATCAATAATTTATTTCAAATATTTTCTAAAATAGCAGGTAGCAGTAAAAGTTAAATAGAAATAAACTAAAATGATTTTTAAAATATGTTTATTGTTTGTTTAATTAGATGATTATATAAAACTAACTCAATCCATCTGCAGTGCAGCTGTATAAATAATATTTGAAATTAGAACCACTATAATTACACAAATTAACAACCAAACAACACTAAAAAAAATCAGAATATAATAAACTGTACCACTTTTGAAAATTGTATACACTAATAAAATTGGAATCTTTCAAAATGCCTTACATGCAATCAAATCCTATGTTATCCAAATCAAAAAAAAAAGGAAAGTCATTCTCAATAGATAATTGGATAATTTTACTGTACCAGAATCGGTTCCATTAATTAAAAAATGTTTTATAATATTCAAATTCTCAGTTATTGTCATTCTGTTGGTCAAAAAAATCTATGAATGTTCAAACATTCTAGAAATGTTATATTTTAAAGTGAATTTATCGTAAAACGTTCTGTTGAGCATTTTTCAAAGTTGCATTGATATATTTAGCATGAACGTTTTTTATAAAAAGTTAATTGTGAAATTTCTCTCCTATCATTCCAGAAATTATTGTAACAATTATCTCTTAAGAAGTGACTAAAGATTTTACTAAGACAAAGTCAGGATTTTGAATTAACTTAGTTTATCATAAATAAAATTTATACATTTATTTCATTTTGTAATTTACTTTTGTTTATAATAACAATAAATCACTCAATTCTTTAGCTTTACTCTGTCATGCATAGCAAATTTGAGTAATCAGTGATTATCAGATTGTAGAGCATTTAAATTCCCTTTCACAGACTACTAGCAATCATCTTTAATTATATTTTCCTATTCAAGCTGGAAGCCTGAAATTTAAAACATCGTATTGTTTTGAAATCAAGCCAATAAAAAAAATGGTATTAAAGATGTTTGCTTGGTGTATAAACATAATTTCCAGTTTCAAATCTCAAGCATCATTAATGTAGGCACAAACTAAAAATTGGTTTGGAGATAGTAATTTAAATGTATTATCATCTAATAATCACTGATTACTAGAATTTAAATGTATTATTACCTGACAATTACTAATTACTCAAGCTTACTGTAGATGACATTAGAATGGAGATTGCTCTTGTTTAATCATTCCTTTCATTGAGCATGTAACTGATTTTATTGATCATGTAGAGTAAAATATATAATTCATAATTATTAGTATAGTTATTGATAGGTGGGCAAAATTTTTTATATAATTGAATGATTTTAGTCATAGATTATTTACAAGTTATACGTGAATTTATACAGATGTTAATATACAAAAAAAAATCAACAGTGATAAAATTTTTATACAGATAGCAAAATAAACTATCTAAGATAATATTTTTTATTGTGATTATAAAATGAAAGATAAAAATTTTAAGATCATTTAAATTCTGAAATTTATTCTTTGAAATTTTTCCATGGAAAAAAATTAAGAAAAAAAAAAGTATAAAAAAAACTAATCCTAGAGTTGTCTGTGTCTACAAATTTGCAGGTGGTGAGAAAGGGTTTTTTATGTTGCTACATAAATATCTGGCAGAGCTAGAGCCAAACCTCTTAAGTTTAATTTTAATAATTTTATTATAAAATAAGAATTTAGAAGAGGTGGAATTAAAAACAAAATTTATTGTGAAGAGTTAAAAGCTGTAAGAGCTCTTTCTCAGTATTAGTAATAAGTGTGGTTGTATGAATGTGTTATAATAGTGATTATATCTTTATATTTTGTAACCCAGTGCAGCTAAACAGAAAGTGATTTAAGGTTGCTTTATCTCCGCTATATAAAGATATGAAATTGATATTTGGAAATTGTCTTCTAGTTAACAAGAAGACTTATTTTATCTGAAATTAAGGAACTTGGATTAACATCTGACTTAAAATTTGTTTCTCAATTAGTTAACATGGATAGTTAACTTTAGTAGTTAAAATACTACTACTAAATAATAAACAGTTGGTTGATAGGTCAATTAACAACAGTTTAATTAACTTATAACTAGTAATGTGTGTGTTATAAAAGCAATATATCTAACTATTACAATTTAAATGCATTTATCACTCTCAGAATATAAATTTTTTTATAATGTATGAAGAAATAAAGAGTATATACAATACCCTTGCAGATTGAATGTAACCTCATCTTTTCTTTTTTTTACTTTTGTGGGTGTTTTTTTAAAAATAGATCTCTATCTTTGTGAGCAATTTTGTAGTCATTTCATAATATCCACATTTTTAGACAGCAGAATTCATACTCATTACAAAGAGCAGAAGTCAAGAACATTATCCTAGATTACCAAGTGTGATAACATTCCAGCTTGCTTGTAAAATCTGATTTCCATAATTTGAAGCATTTGATTAATCAAGCTAGTTGTATAACCATAATTTTTATAAGAGAAAAATTTCCCATTATTTTTTTGTTTTCAACCTCTCCCCCCCCCCTCCCCCCCCCCAAAAAAATTAAAATTAAACAAAAAAATTAGGGATAATAAAAAAAATTTTTTTTTTTTTTAAAAAAAAGTGATTCTCATCTCAGCCACATGATCTTAGTGCATACTGTAGGTATTTACATTGTAGAATTATATGTAATTGATCTTATTTCAAACATGTTCTATTTTGTAATTAAGAATAAATTAAAACATCATATAAACTGTTAAAATTATATCCAAGTAAAATTATGATTTGATCTCTGTAGAGAGTTTATTCTTGATGTGAATGCAACCAATAATATATATGCTTTTTGTAGCTACTCCACGGTGTCTCTTGGCTTCTTTTCATGAAGGAAATTGTGATTCAACTTCAGCACAGTTAAATGTTTAATCATTCTAATTAGCAATATTAAATGTTTAATGACATTTAAATAGCCAACATATGCTTAGAATTCAGTGTTTTTTATATTATATCTTTATCTGCCTTCTTCTTGTCTATGTTATTTTCTTTTTATTAGTTTCCAATGATAATATTAGTTTAATCTCATGTTTTATATTTTTAATTCCAAAGATTGTTTTTACTATTATATCTTATTTTTTACTTTCTTTTATTTAACTTATTCTATATTTTTGCCTGTTTGTCTGATAAAACCTTGTGACTTAATTTTCATCCACTTCCCAATTTCTGATATAATTGATATTTTGTATATATATATTCTCAATGACAATATATTTTGTTAGAAATGACAAACAATTTTTGCAGACAATTTAAATTTTTAATTTTATATGGATTTCATTACTCTTTACAATATTGGCATTTAGTGGTTATTAAACAAGGCAAAACTCTCCATACAGTAGTGCCACCCTGTGCCAACCAGAGTAATCAATGGATGCCAGAAGGCTTGTGCATAAAATCCCTATCTAATGCCTACTCATACAATATACCCAGACTAGTTTCTGGCTTGTGGCCTTCATTGGTGAGGAGCTTTGGATCTGAGAGCACTGCAGCTCACTGACGAAAGCCACAAGACAGAAACTAGTCTGGGGATATTGGATGAGTACACATTAGATAGGGATTTTATGCACAAGCTTCTGGCATCCATTGATTACACTGGTTGGCACAGGATGGCACTACTGTATGGAGACTTTTGCCTTGTTTAAAAACAATTATGTGCTAGTATAAGAGATGGTAATCATGTGATGTATTTAGTGGTTATTAAATTGAATCTAATTTTTTTTCATTTCTAATTTCTGGAATTATTTAAAACTAAGAAGTATAAAATAAAAAGTAAAAAAAAAAATCTTCAACTTTTATAGTATTTTTGATATTATGTGTCTAAAATAAAAGCAAGTTGCACTCATGCTTAGAAATAGTCCAAAAATACTTTTAAATATGAGTGCATATTTTTGTTTTGATTATATAATATCAAGAATACTGTGAAATCTGAAAAAAAATTACTGCTTTTTATTTCATAATTTCTACTATATTGTATTATTCTACTACTGTTCTATTTCTATAAGTATAATTATCATTGATATGTGCTCAGTGAATTCATACACAATTTCATATATAGAATGATCTATCTTTATAGATATAAAATATATTGCATTTAATGAATTATTAAAAGAAGAAAATATTAAAATTTATAAATTTGCTATTCTATTAATTATCTGTTAAATTTTTATCCCAAAATTTCCAATGAACCACCTCTCATCCTACTTGTATGTATTGCTAAAAAAGATTATAAAGTTTTCCATTTTGTTCTGAATAACAGATTAAATATATTGGTTGTTAATTGTAATCTAGAATCACTTTTTCTTTCTTTGCTAAATGCACAAACGAAAAATTTAACAAACTATTTTTGTGTAACATATAAGAATTCATAAAAAAAATCTTTCTAAATAATGATAAAAAAATTTTCGAATGAGAGTTCATAAATATTTACTGAAGTAGAAAGTAGTAGATTGGATTATTCTTCCTAATGCAGATGTTGAAAGAACAGTTGTAGATTTGTGTTGCTTTGTTTGGTATATACCGTTCTTGCCAAAATTGGAAGATATCTACACTTACTATATAATTGATATAATTAAGTAGTTATTGGGATAGTATCAGATCTTTATAATTATCCAAGAAAATTTACTTGAGTTCAAAACTCCAAAATGTTTGAATTTCAGGTCATTAATGCTCAAGCTTGTTATAGCTTGAAATAGAGTGTTGATGAATTGCTATTCCTAAAGTAGATGTTGAAAATAGAGAGTTATGTGATGATTTTTTGATTATAATTAGTTCATTATTATTATTTTTTTGGTTGATTAACAAATATCTGTGAGGAAATTTAATATTCTCAACTAAATTAAAACATTCAAAGTAACTTGATATAATTGTAAATACAATGTTTTTTTCTAAAATATACTTTTTTCTTCTGAACAATATTTCATATGATATCAGAATCCCAATAGTAGAGCTTTATATAATTTCGTTTCATCCTTTTCTTAAATTAATTTCTAATTGTCATATGGAAAAGATGATTTGTACATGAAAAATTTCTACTTTATAATAACTTTAAATATATATATTTTTTTCCATCTCATTATATGTTAGTATTGAGTATAAATACAAAGCTAAAATGACCTGAGTATTTTCGCCCAATGATGAGAATTGACAATCATAAAAAGTTTCTGAATTTATTTCAAGCTGAAGAAAAAAAAAATCTCAATTTTGTAATGGAATTATTGCACTCATTTATCACTCTGGTGTTCAAATATTACATGCTCTTTCAAAGGAAATAATATATTATTGTCATTTTGCAATTCTAAATTCTTTTCTAAATTTTTATTTGGGGTTATTATAATTAAAATCTTTTTTAAGTACTAAATTATAATTTAAATGAAATTTATTTATTTTGTGGATTACAGATAGGAATATTTCATCTTACTTTGAATCATTGTAGATAAGTATAATGATCAAATTGAGAATAGATATAATGAACATTTATAAATGAAGAATTAAAATTATATCTTTATTAGATTTATATGGTCTGCTATTTGCTCTCTGTGATTCAGTCCAATATGAGCTGAAGATTTCCATGAATCACAGTCCAACTGTCAGTTCTGCTGATCGAACTTTTTATGAGCAATAAACCATTTTGATTATTTTATTTATAAATAAATCTTTATATTATAACCAACTATACCAATGTTGTTATTATTTTTAAATTTGGTCACAAATCTATGATTATTATCAAAATATTTACCTTTGTTTATATGCAACTGAGGCAAATACTTATTTTTTTCACATAGGCAAAATTCTTCATATAGTAGGACCACTCAGTGTGAGCCAGAGTAATCAATGGATGCAGGGAGGTTTGTGCATAAAATCCTTTTCTAGTGCCTACTCATCTAATATCGCCAAACTAGTTTCTAGCTTGTGAGAGCACTGCACCTAGATCTTAGGATCTTATGCAACCCCTTCCTGCATCCAATGATTACTCTGGTTTGCATTGAGTGGCGTTACTATATGGAGAGTTTTGTCTATGTGTAAACAGCTTGTGTAAGCATAAAGAATGGTTATCATGTGATGTGTTTACTGTCTTTTTTTTCATTGACCAAATATTAATCCTTTTAACAAATTAGCTTTTTTATAATATTATTTATTCTAAAAATGACCATGCTATCTAATTAAGGGGAGTAAATAAATAAAAAAAAATTAGACTGCAGAGAAAAAGAAAAAAAAGACGGAAAATATCAAATGTTAACTTAGAATGAGATTTTTGCCTTTTATTTGATCTAGCATATATTATGAAATTAACTTGCACTGATATTAATATTAAAAAGCTAAAGGAAACAACTTACTATAAACATTGTTGTTATTGTTATATGTTGGGTTTTTTTAAGGATAATTATTTAATCTCAAAAAATAGTCAGTAAATGTTAATTGATTAATGTATGCTACATAAATTATGTTATGAATACTCACCTCTCTGAAATTTTATAAGTAATTTTGTAATAATAATAAAGTAAATGGCAGTGGATTAAATAGATAATAATAATTGTATAGTCTGTTACTTGAAAGGCAATGTGATGCTTGAGAGTCAATGCGACAGATTTAACACATCATTTCCATTCTGATGAACAAACATTTTTAAATTTATTTTTTCAATTGAGACTTGATCCAAAAATCTTTAGCTATTAACCATATAAAAAGGTGATATGTAGTAAAACTTTTTATAATCAAGGTTTTCCTAAAGCAAAACTTCATAGCTTTTTTCTATATAATGCATCTATAGTTTTATTATTAATTTGAACTGATATTAAATTCTTAATGTTTTTTCTTTAGTTTACAATAATATTATTAATTTTTATAGTAATTAATGATTTTTCATTAAGAATTATTTCTGTGTTTATAATATTGTTTCAAAGTAATAAAATAGATTTTAAAAAATAATAATTAAGTAATATTATTTATTAGAAAATGTATTAAAATTTATTTCAAATTTGAGTCTTAGAAGATTTATTATAAAGACTTTGTGGATAGAGGGTAGATTATCTGCTTGAAAATTTTTTTATCAAACCATAAGGATTTTTAATTTTTTTTAGCAGATAGTTAGTCCTTAATCAAATATAACTAGTCATCCACTTGATTGCTAGATGAGTATACAGTACTTAGGGTATGATCCCAAATTAATCGGAATTTGTCATATGATTGTCGATGCATTGACTTTAAAAACAAAAAATATAATTGTAATATAATGCTGCCTTTATCATTGACATGGAAAATTTTATTCTCCTATTGGGATGTATTCGTGGTTTATTTTTATTTTGGATTTACTATTATCTGTTACACTAATGAGTTTATTTGTAGGAGATCTAAAATATTCAGGATAAAATTATCAGTATTATTTTATTTCATAATTCTTTTAAGTTTAAATATAATTCAAATAAGTAAAGAATGTATTAATTTATTATTTTATTATAGAAAATGGTAATCCTTGTATTATTACCAAATCATTCGCACCACAATGGAATTCTCTTATCTTTTTTGAAGTATCACCCTCATCTTTTCATCAGGTAATGTCAGGTATTTGTATTCTTTAGCATACCTATGTGTCAAAGTTTTGGCTCTTTTCTTTATTAATATTTTAGAATAACTCCTGGTTTTTCATATTAAGGAATTTATTTTGGTTATACTTTCATTGGTACTTTTTGATAAAAATTAGCAAGTAGAAATTATCATTACATGTCTGATTTTTTTTTTAATTTGTAAATAAGTTTTTGACAATAAAATGAATTTTGTGACAGTTTTTTTTAAATAATTAAATAAATTGACAATGAAAAAAAAAACAGTTTGAACATAAGAGAAATTTTGTGCTAATAAAAATAAATCACAAAATTGTGTGAAATATCTATGTGTAATTCTAATTTTTTGATTAACATTCTTATTTTTGAGACTTTTTTTTTTTATTTTTGATAAAAAAAAGAACAATTTACATAATTAAGTTTTGGAAAGGAAACAAATTTTGTAAAAAGAGAAAATGTAGAATGAGCAATGGATAAATTGTTGAATAATATTAAGAAATAAGTTAAAGGAGGAGAGTAAAAAAATTGATGTTGAATAAAAAGTTATTTTGTGCATTAGTGAGATTAAAATTATGGGAAAGGCCTTTAAATGGTATGTTTAAATATGATAGTATGTAGAGCTGAATCATAAATAATTAAAAAAAAAGAGGGAAACATTGAATGAAGATTACCATTGACATTGATATAATATTATTAAACTTCTCCAATAATTTTTTTTTGGTAGAGTGCACTTTTGCATTGCATACATGCAATGTCCATTTTTATATAGGCTTAAGTTCTACAAGTATTTGAAACTTTTGGGATAGATGCAATACAATGTATACATGTCATGTGAATTGTATAATATATAAAAAACATTAACTACCCACTCTGTCATCATATTACATGTTTAGTTAAAGAACCTTGAATGAAAAGCAAATTTTTGTTTATTGTGTAGTTAATTGGTGATCCTGAATGCTAAATCTGACTGACTCTACTCAAAGCAAAGTGTCTACACTATAAGAATTAGATGATTGCTAAAATTATATATTTGATCTTAATAAAGATTGAAATTAAATTCAGTAGCTTTGCTTTCTTTCATAGTTTTGATTATCATGGAAGCAGATTATTTAGCCTTGATGTGTATATTATTTGAAAGAGAAGTTTGACTGATTTAAAAATATCAATCTAATATATCTAAAGAATTATTATCTTTTTGTAAGTGTTCTTGTTTTTAAAAATGTTATGATTATAATATTTAATGTGTTGGTTTTTTTTATAGTGTCTTCTATGCCTTGAACACATTTATTTTATATTTAAAAGATAGAAACATTAATGTATGTTTACTGTAATAGTTTATATTGGACTGATCTTCATAAAAAATATTTCAGTGAAAATATTTGCTTGTGAGAAAAAACTTTGTTTGTTTGTTTGTTTTTTCATAAAAGTTTATAAATGCCCATTTTTTCAGTTATAGTTAATATTCAATCTTTTATTATAGATATCCTGTAATCTTAAAGTTATAAGAAACAATTGAGATTATATAGCTCAGATATTCCTTTCAATTTTTGCATTCTTACATCTGTTTTGATTTAAATAATAAAATTTTGATTCCCCCCACCCTCTTTAAAAATAACATTTACCTAATTATAATGAAAAGAAAAATCATTGTTGCCTTTATCTTTTACAAAATTAACAGAAAGCAATGTTTATCAAGCAAAATTACAAATAGCTCTCAGCTTATATTCAGTATTTATACTAATTATTTCAATGAGGAGCATTGACAAGAGCTAAGTCTAGTGTTCAGTGTTTACTCAAGCTTACAATAGATCACTTGAGTAGAATAAGTCAAATAGATTACCATTCCTAATGCATATATTGAATATCAAACTTTTCACTATTTCATGCTGATGTTAAACTATGTGAATTGAAAATGAATATGATTTTTTTAAAAAAAAAAAAACATGTATTACAAAAAATTATAGCTAAAAATAATGATCACTGACTTGAATTTACTATAGTCGCCTTCAACCGTAAATAATAGTTTTCTGAGGAAATTAATCATAAAAAAATAAATAAGTAGATTAAATCTTATGTAAATCATTAAAATTTGTATAATTTTATAATAAATATAATTAAAAAATTATCATTTTTAATTAATTTTATATATTTATTCAGTATTGATATTACTTTTGAACTCACTAGTATGAAAAAAATTTACCAGGATGAATAAATTCTCTACTTTTTAATTCAATTTTCAATATATATTCATCTTTCAAACTAACAACTTTCTAAAGTAAATTATTTATTTTTGTTAAATATGAACTATTTATATTCATTTTAAATACAAATTGTTTTCTATAATGGCAGATATTATTTTCATTATATATGTATATATATATCATTTGGGGATTTTTTTTGGAAAATTTTTAAAATTATAGTCTTTCAATTAGAAATAAAAATATGCACTTTCATTGTATATTTCTATTTTGAGATAATTTTTATCACATTATTTTATATATATAAATAAAAATTTATATAATAGTGCAATTATCAGCAACACCATAAATTTTTCACTTTAATTGAAAGATTATAATTTTTAAGATATTATTTTGACTAAATTTACTTATAGACTATGTAATAATGTAATTAAATGACACCAATTAGATGTAATTTAGGAAATGATGAAATCCCTAATTATTATCTGTATTAAATTTTAATTAAACATCTAACTCATGTCATTGATTGTTCACAAATTATCTGCTTTACAATTGAATGATGACATGAGTAAGATGTTTAATTAAAATTTAATATAAATAATGTTTGGAGATTTTATAGTCTCTTAAAGTAATAGACTCTATACATATATATTTAGACTTATAAGGTAAACTTAAAGGATTTGTCTTATATATATATATATAAAAAGTTTTGATTGGATCCCATTAATTATCTTCGTGATAGTAGAAGTCATTTAGGATTATTGTAGTATGTATATACTGATATAAATATTTTTATTGTAACCAACATTTTTTCAGTTTTATTTTTTATATATTATTGACAAGCAGGTGACTATTAATACAAGAAAAGATCAGTCAATAGCTATGCCGAAAAAGAATCTTAATTTCTGTTGTGACTATGCATAATATCCTAGATTCTTTACCAATGTTTTAATAACACTACTATTATTTTTTTTAGGGTAAAAATTGTTGGATTCTAAAGGAGAGATGTGGGTTTGAATTTATAGAATTATAAAATTGTAAATTGACCATTGTAAAGAAATAAAATAAAGTAAATTATAGTATTTGGAAGTCTCTTCTATTACATCATGATTCTTACTGAGATATTATAATTTTACTTCATGTTTTATTTTATTAATAAATGGAATCTATTAATACTATAATTATACACTATGACTTCTTTAGAGTCATGGCTGCTTAAAGAAAGTAACTATGATGCTATGAAAACCCTTGAACACAAGCCACAATAGTGATAAAAATTCTTTTGAGACTTAATTTTTTCTGAAGTAATGGTCTTTTGCTTGTCCTACAGATGAGAAAAAAAAGGATATATCTATCTATGTATTTAAATTATATTATTTTAATTTGTGATTATTTTCTTTAAGTAAATATTTTTATTTTTTAAATTTATATAACATATATTTAAAAAAAAAAATGATTTTAAGGTTTCAGAAATTCTGACTCCTGGCAAAACACGTTTATCAATTAGTGGTTGGTTTCATGGTCCAAAGCTTCCTCGCTGTAAACCTTTTTTAGAAACGTACTCACTTTTACCTCCTGGGCATGTAGAAGTAAGTAATTTATTTATTTTTTAATTTAAAAATAATTATTAGGTTTAAAAATAAAATATTAGTGCTCCTACTTTAGAAACTATAATACTGAGTAAAATCAATAGACACTATTGCTTTGAAATCAAAGTCCTATCACTTATTTAAGCCTTATTAAATGTAAAATATGAGATATAGTGGATAACTGAAAGGAGCTTGAAAGTTTGTGTTCAAAACACATAAAAATGCCGTTTCTGTGGCTGGCCTTACGACTTATACAACATTTATGTTGTATTAACCCATTGCAGGCCGTTTTACATGACAATGCACAAAAATATGGCCTGTTTTGTGCTTCAAAACTATTTGCACGTATTTGTTCTATTCATAGCTGATTACCGTATCGCTTGAGGGTGTTTGAATTTCAAGTCGGTACAACTTTTCAAATCTCCATAATAGAGTGTCATTTATATTTAAATAATGTTGTTAATTACTAATAATTTTCATATGGTCCTTTTTTCAGGCACATAATGTCCTCTCAAATACCAGATTGTTTTTATTACAGCAATAAAATAATAAATAAGTTCAAAAATTCCAAAGTTTGTGCACTTTTTTTTTTTTTTTATTTCATTAGAAATTGACAAGTATTTGGATGATCTTTTTTCAGCGGGGTTAAAATAAATGACTATTTTTGTTGACTTTTTGTTACTAATAACAAAGTATGGGAGCCCCCCAAAAAAGCAGTTTATTGTAGAAGCCAAAAAAAAAAAAGGTAATTCAAACGAAATATAAATAAAAGTAAAAAGTGAGAAAAAATTGTTGAAAAAAAAAAAAATTGACTTTTTGTTACAATTATTTTTCCGAGTGTGGTGGTGGGGGTTTGAAAACAATTTTGTACCTCCAAAAAACACAAAAGTTACTTTTGATTTAATAAGAAGAAAAACAATTTGGTCACCCACCCCCCCCCCACCCCCAAAAAAAAGGTAGAAAAAATTTGAAACAATTTCCAAAGAGTTGCATTATATTTTTTCAGCAGGTTAAAACAAGTGGGGTTAAAATAAATTACTATTTTTGTTTACTTTTTGTTAATAATAACAGTACGAAAGCCCCCACAAATTCAAACGAAATATAAATAAAAGTAAAAAGTGAAAAAAAGTTGTTTAAAAAAAAGAAAAATTATTGATTTTTTGTTACAATTATTGATGTGGGGGTTTCAAAACAATTTTTGAACCCCCAACAATGCAAAAGTTACTTTTGATTTAATAATAAGAAGAAAAACAATTTAGTCAACCAAAAAAAAAAAGAGGGTAGAACAAACTCGAAACAAGTCCCAAATAATTATATTATATTTTTTCGGCAGGGTTAAAACAAATTTTTTCATCGTGAAACAGTCCAAAGTTTTAAAATTCAAAAAAATAACACAAAATTAAATTATCAAAATTTGTTGAATAAAGAAAAATGTCAGGTTAAAAAAAAACGAAAATGAATATAAAAATTTGTTTAATAAAAAAGAAATCATGTTATAAATGAAATAAAAATTCAAAAAAAAATAAATCATATTCTATAAAAAAAACAGTTGCGGCGGCCTGGTAACGTTACATTTGATTGATCTTGTATAGCATCAACACTCCAAGCAGTCGTGCCCGGATTTCAGATGATTACCATTATATATGTTGTGTTTCTAAATTAAGCAATATTGGAGAAATGTTTTTTCCTCAGTCTACACTTTTATGATCTGAGTTTATACATTAATTGAAGCTATGGAAGCTAAAATAAGTGAGTCTATAAATTTCTAGCTAGCCTCCTTAGAATATATAGTCCTGTTAAATCAGAACAATATACTAGAGCATTTAAATACTATTAAAATTATATAATCACTAGTAATAAATAGTAAATATTGTCCATTTGTTTTTCTCTTTTCAAAATGATTCATTCATTAACAAATATATCAAAAATTCTTCTTTTAAAAATTTGTTTTATTATGAATCACATAGCTTTTTACAATTATGCTACATTTAGCATAAGAAAAGTAAGAATATTTAATAGTATATAATTCTTCATAAAGACCATTAAACGTGATTAAAAAATGCGCTGACCTCTCGGCTAACAACGCTTGAGGTTTGCAGACATGCAGAGGAAGACATTAGAAAAATAGACCAGAAATATATTTATTACATGTGCAATTGCCATACACCTTCCTTATTTATTGCTGATTACTTCATTTGGACTATTAGTGTATATGTTAAAATGATAATCGTTAATTATTATGGGAATTCAGGTTGAAATTTATTTCCACATAAAGTAGTTGTGAACATTTATTTATTCTAATCTGTGAAAATAATTGCTCATGTATTATTGCAGTTAGGAACATTTGATGTATGAATGTAATGTGCAGAGTAATGTAAAATCTGTAGCAGTTAAATTTGCAGAGATGTATTTACAGAAGATTTTCATTCTTTAAATTTATTGTTTGTTTTTTTTTAAATTTTTATTTATGTTTTCAATATATTTTACGTACAGATACAAATTAAATAAATGCAAAAGTTAGAAGTTTTATGTGAAAATGTGATCTGCCATAAATTTCAAGGTTTGACATGTGATCTGCAAAAAGTTTCATGCTATACTATTGATGGTGCTATAATTTTGGGAGTAATGATAATAATTATGTTGACTTACTTTCTTGTAATCACTTTGTTATTGATATAACATAGTTAATTAATTATCACAAGCTCTTTGAATTAAAATGTTGACATAAGAATGGATGATGTATGAAAAGAAGTAAGAGCATTGGTATTTTTGCACATAGTCTGATGGAAGAGTCTACAAGGACAAAACTCTGTAGTCATTTCAGATCTTCCATGCAGGTGAAAAGAAAAAAACTTAAAGAAGATCATTTATTCCAGTTTTACAGTATCCATGTAAAAGAAGATGTCAGTTGACTCATTCATTCAGAAGTGATAATGCTTTTTTCATTATTTTGTTTTGAAGAGGAAAATTATCTCAAACTAAGTTTCTGCAACATTTTAGAACCGAAATATTTTTTATTTTGCTTACACTGACCAAAATGATTGGCAGACCTGACAGGAGAATCTTCTAGAACTTTCATGGAATGGTTCAATATGTGCAAAAAAGTCTGCTTGGCCATAATGGACCAAATTGATGTAGCCAGGTATGTTGAACATTAGAAATGCAATTGCAAAATTTTAAAGCAAAAGGAGGTGTATATCAAGAACTTTTCCAGTCACATTTGGATCATTTATATTAAAAAATTTCATGGCAAAATATGAAACAATACTTTTCATTACTTTTACTACACTTATTACCATCATTTAAATTATTATCAGTTTTTTTTTATTATTATTATTATTTGCAATTTTTTTTTTGTACAAATAATTTCATGAATTTAATTTCCTTGAATTAATTTTTTTTCTTGCTTTGCTTGCTAAATCTTGATTTCTATTATTTTAATAGCATACAGTGATAAATTGTGAATTTAAGGTACATTATATATACAGCTTAGCGATGGCAATTGGTCCTCCAAAACTCATTGTTAAGCAAGAATATCGTATACAAAATACGTAATTACAATGGGGGTCTATGGGAAAAAAATTGGTTGGTTCCAGTCGACGTAAAATATCCACATTGGTTTCCAAGCTCAAAGATATGCTTGATTTTTTCATGACAATGATGACTAAATATGGTATCTAAAAAGAGAAGTTTTATATCACTAGGGAAAAAAATGCATATTTTCACTTTAAAAAGTACAGAACCGCAAAAAGAAAGAGAAAGTGAAACTAAATTTGAATTTAAAAGTTTTTATATTCTTCCGCAGAAGTTTTTCATCGTAATGAAAAAAAAAAAAAATCCATACTGAAGTGCTTTTTTTTTTAAATTTGTATTACAGTATATTACTACTATACATTTATGTTTATTACTTATGTGAAATTATTCAAATTAAAAAGCAATGTTTAATTATTAATTATTTAATTGAACATAAAGACTTATTACTGTACTCCACAGTAACAAAATGCTTAATGCTTATCATAAAGCAGTCAACTTTAGAAAAAAAAAAAAATCAACTTATTTTAAAAGTAAAAAATCTAACTTCTAATTTTCTAAAACATACTGCTAGGTTTATTTTTCTTACTGTATATTTTTAGTAATGTAATAGTGCCCCCCCCCCCCGTTCGAGTAGAAAGATTATTAATTAAATGCAATCAATTTTCTTTTTAAACTTTTCTAATTCGACATTTGCGTTTTAAAATGTTGTTTTTCTTTTGATTTGAAACATCTTGAGTGTAAACAACATGTTTATTAATGAAGTTACAAAATCAATAACTATTTTTACATAATTATCCAGGTGTTCTAAAAATAATATATCGTACTTAAGAAACACACCCACGCAGTTTAATATTCATATTTAGTGTTTTCCTGAAAGTTTGTGATGATGGTATTTTAGTTTTCCTGTACTGTATTTATATATTGGAGTATTTCATCATCTAATATAAGTGTTGAATGTCTTTAGAAAAATTAAACTTTATTTAAATAATTTAAATAAAGTTCAATTTTTCTAAAGACCTTTAACACTTATAAGTATACAGTATTATCAACAATTAAAAATCCTTTTTCTTTTTAAAAACTTTATTTTATTATCTCAATACTGAACAAATATATATACTGTATATACAGTATTTATATAATACAAAACTCCAACGTTTCAATTGTTTATCTTCATACAGTCATTTTCAAGGATATCTCGCTCCTGCTGCTATATTTTATTACTCTTTCTTTTACATTATTCAATTACAAATCAACATTGAAACATTGGAGTTTTGTATTATATAAATATATATACTGTATATGTTCAGTATTGAGATAAGAAAATAAAGTTTTTGAAAAGAAAAAGAAGGATTTTTAATTTGTTGATATTATTGTAGAACATATATATGTATTTTAAAAGAAAAAGTGAATGAACATTTGCTGTGTTATTATATATGATGTATACAGTATTATAGATTCAGTAATTATAGATATTTTAAGTGTTTTATGAATAAAATATTGTATGTGTATACAATTACAGCAAAGTCATTACCTGTATACATATTACAAAAATATACTTTTGCTTTTGGGTAAAATGAATTTAATATAGCTATCTCTGACATCATCAGTGATGCAAAATTCGAGATGGCTGCCAAAATTTTTTTTTTTTTTTTTAAATTTTTTCCCGATCATTTAAGTGAAAAATTGATTGTAAATCGAAGTAGTGGGTACAAATTGATGATGATCGCTATTGTGAAATATTGCTAAATAGTCAATCGCTAAGCGGGGTAAAGGTGAATATGTATGATTATGCTCTAAACAACTAGTTAATTCAATTCCCATGCTGCTAACAATACCCGAAGAAGAGGGAGATTAATATTACTCAAAATGTGTTATAAGCTGAATGATTTGAAAAGCTTAAATGAAGTTGGAATTTTTCTAAAGACATGTAGTAATTAATATTGAATGATGGAAATCGTCTAACATATAATCACAAATAAAATTCCATCATCATAAACTTTCAGACAAACATTAAAAATATATAATCTTAACAATACAATTTTTTTTAATTGAAAACTTGTTTTAGTAATATTTATTTAGATTAAATTCTGATAATTCTTTAAAATCTAACTTTAATTCATCAATAGTAGCTTAAATCCATATTTTCATAATTAAGATCTTTCTCACCATTGTATTTTCTGTTCCTTATATTTAATTATATAAATATAACAAATGTTTTTTAGGAAGAACTTATTTATAGCTGGATCAGTCCTTCTTATTTAGATGCAGCTGTTCAATCACAAATTCAGATAAAATTTGAAAGGGAATCAGAAATAGAATTGCAAGGATTTTTTAAGGTATTATCTTATATAAAATATTATATTTAAAATATAATTTTTGTAATCTACTCACATTTAAAAAAAAAAAACATTTATAAAATTTTATTTTTAAGTTATTGTATTTGTAAATATTGCCAGGAGTCACTTTATTGAAAGTCTTCTTAATGTTACTTGCTACTCGTTTCATCTGTCATCCCTATTAACAATATAGTTGTTGTCAGTTCACTTTTATATTACTAGTATAATAAATTGTAAAGATAATTAAGGAAAAACTATTTCTGCTTTAAGCATATTGGCTTTGTGTATGCAAATTTGATGTGAATATATATTGTGGATTATTGAGAGCTAAACAAAGATGGTCACATGGAGGAATTCCCTTTTTGCATTCTATCCTTGTCTCCAAAGTTTATAACCAATGATCTCAAACCTGCTTTCGTATCAGAAAATAACACAAAATTTCATGATGAATATTAATTTTTCTCATATTATTTTTTGTGATCATTATTCTTGTAGGTTTTTAATTGAAATTCATATTTAATTATCAATTGAAAAAATTTGGATGTTGAATTTATCTGTTTTATCAGGATGTTAATAATAGTAATCATATAAGTTAGATATTCAAGATGTTATATGATGTTCAAACCTAACATACATTAGTGCCATCCAGAGCAAGCCTTAGTATGGATGCAGGAATATTTGTGCTTAAAATCCCCATCTAGTATCTATTCATCCAATATCCCCAGACTAATTTCTAGCTTGCACTGCTAATAAAATCTTGTGTAAGTATAGGAAGTGGTGATCATGTGTTGTTCTAACCTCTTAGCTTGAAGTGCCATTTAATGATGAAACTGTATTTTTGTATTTTTCTTTATTCAGTTGGAAATTTTTTCAGAAATGTTTACCTTGAGTTCCCTACTTTATAACTGTGCTAAACAACATAAGATAACATATTAATGTAATCATTAAACTTTGTGAATCAAATAATAAGATTCTATACAATTCTCAGAATTGTAAAATTCCAGAAAGAGTATTATGTAAACATGTTTTAATGTAAACAAAAGATATATTGAAATAAACCTTAGAAATATGTAAAAAAAAATAAAATTTATGTAGATTTTGATAAAGAACTCCAAATTAATGAGCAGTAGGTTGAATAATATTCTCCTTACTTTACACATGTCAATTAATACCCATACAAATTATATAATTACAGCATTTACATGCTTTGTGTTAGCTTGTAGTGAAAATAAGATACAGGTTGAATATCATTATTCTGAGATTCTCAAATTCAGAAATTTTTTATAATTAATAATTTTTAGGCAGAAATCATCATGGCATAGCGAAAAATATGCAGAAAGATTATAATTTCCATAGAGTTCTCATTTATGAAAAAGTTGACATTTTTGAAAATCAGCATTAAAACATATTTATTCATAAGCTATGTGAATAACAATATATGTTGATTAATTCTCAACTATGTATAATATATATGGTAAAAAGTATAGAATTATACACTAAACATTCTCAAAACAAATGATAACAAAAATTTGCAATGTTCTATCATCTAGTCATCTTTATGCCGCCCATCCTGATATAGCAAACACTTGCACAGACTAACTTCTCATCAGTTGTGCATGAAATATAGGGCAAAATATTTGCAATTCTATGCTAACTTTTTATCCTTAAAACAAATTACAATAAAGACAGTATCCTGCCATCTGATCACTTTTATATTTGCCATGACGCTGTATCTTGTAAATGTGCAATTTACACAAAGAAACTTGTTTAGGAAAAAGTTGAATGGCTTATAAATCAAATCATTTTATCCATTATTGATTATCAACTATGTAAGAAATATAAAAGCAAAAAACATTAGCAATGAATGGTCTAATATCTGATCATTTTTACATTAGTATATATGTCCAAAAACCATGAACCTTGTGATAAATGAACCAACTATTATTATCGTATTTTTTGCCACATATTCACTACAAATTTTATTAGTAATTAACTAAATATAAGTAGCGAATATAAATTTAGGTTTTTTTTTCTTTAATTAGTAATCTTATTTAAAAAAATATTCTTTAATAATTTATATTTAATAAATAAGGCTAATGAATTATATTTTATTGTTATTCAATTTATTTTTATAAAATGGAGCCATATAAATATTTTTAAGGTTAGGTGATACTATATATTTCTAAAAAAATTTAATAGTTTTGAAGCAAACATATTACCACTATATTTTAAATTTTCATGAGATATCAGGCTCTGCAGTCTTGTTGTACTTAAACTACTAAGAGTTTATTTTAATTTTTTAAAGCTGAATATCTATGAGTTGGTAAGACTGTCGGGTTTGATATAATACCTATAGAATTTTTGAAAGAAATGGGAGAAACTACTATGAAGGAAATAGTTGAATTTTGCAATTTGATTTGTAATAATGGAGTTTGGCTTGAAGATTTCTTGAAAACTATAATGATTTCAATTGCTAAAAAGAAAAGAAAGCTGTTAAATGTGAAGAATACAGGACAATAAGTTTCTTATCTCATGCTTCAAAAATATCATTGAGGATTTTTAACTCAGAGAATTATGGAAATGTAGAATATTACATTAAGTGAAGGTCGGTTTGGTTTTCATAGAGAAAAAAGTATAAAGGATGCTATTAGTGTTGTTAGAACAATTGCAGAGAGATACATTGAAAAAGATAAAGGAATTGATATATGTTTTGTGGATTTGGAAAAAAGCATTTTGTAGAATAATCTGGAATAAACTTATGATCATCTTAAAGAATAAAGGAGTAATTTAGAAAGAGAAAAGATTGATTTGAAATATATATATATATATACTGGGTAAAGAATAAAAATGAGATTAGAAAATAATATGACTGAAAAAATGAATTTAGAAAGAGTTAGACAAGAATGTTGTATGTCTCCCATGCTTTTTAATATTTAGAAGTCAGATTAGATAAATATTTGAAATGTAGAGGAGCTAATATTGAAGGTAGAATGATAAAGTGTATAAGGTTTGCAGATGATATGGCTCTTTTAGTTGAGGGTGAAAGGTGTTTTCAGAGTATGTTGAATAATTTGGAAGAATGTATGGAATAAAGATTGATGTTAAGAAAACCAAGTGTTTATAGACAAGGAAGAATACTAAAAGAGTACAAGTTGAAATTTCATGATAATTTAACAGGTAAATGAATTTAGATATTTGAATAGTTGGTTGAGTGAAGATGGAAGAAGCAAAGATAAAGTTAAAAGAAGAATAGGATTGGAAAAGGTGGCATTTATTATAGAAAGAAAATTTTTTGGGGTCTTTGAAAAGAAAATTAAGGCAAAGATTAATTGTGAAACATGGACAATGTGTCAAAAAAATTAGGAATAGATTGGAAACCTTTGAGATGTGGTCATAGAGAAGGATGGAAAAAATAGTTGGATAAATAAAATGACAAATGAAAGAAGTTTTGGAAAGAGTAAATGAAAAAGGAAGATTGATTGAGAAAATTAGAGATAGAAATTAGATTGGCATATATTAAGAACAAAGAATAGTTTAATGAAAGATGTTTTGGAGGGAATGGTAAATGGAAACAAGAAGAAATGATGGAAAAGATTGGCCTTGCTGAATGATATAAAGAGATGGAAAGATATATGTAAAATTGAAGATCTGGCCTACGAAGAGAACAAACCGGAGAAATGGGTAAACTTGCTGTATGCTATTCTCTGGACCACTTCATAGAATAGAATACTATTGATGATGATGATAATATTAAAAGTAGTCATACTGTTCAAAAAATGGGCCAATAGTCTTTCTTCTTCACTGATTTAATAGGATTGATATATCAATTTTCTGGTATATATGATTTCAATATATTAAAACAGTCAAATTAATTCCAATCAACAAATGATCATTTCCTTTGAGATTTTAATCCCTGTTATTTGAAAATCTTTCTAGTCATTGAACTTTTGTTTTAAAATCTTTATATTGCTAATGTCACTTATTAATCAATTAACTAAAGAACACACTAGTAGTATCCATAACATAGTCATTAAAAAGGTTTCATCTCTTAATATCAGCTTGGACATTCAAATAGATCTTTGTAATATTTATTACTTTTTGAAATCTCTATAACATTATCAATTTTTTTTCCAATATATTTGGAGTAAAACCTATTTTTTTAATGCAAATATCATTTTAATATTGAACATTCATTCTGTATTTGTTATCATATTATATTAACTTCTTTAGTGCTTCTATTGTGTTTCCCTGAAAATAAGTCCTAATTAGAAAATAACCCCTAGTATGATTTTTTAGGATGCTGATAATATAAGCCCTACCCCAAACATAAGTTCTAGTTAAGATCATCAGCCAGATAGATGTTTTTATTTGCTTGTTGAAACACACTTTGGACATATTGAATTATAAAATAATGAATGTGTGTATAAAGAATATTATTGTCATTAAAGCTTTAAACATATAATAATATAAATTATATAATACTTATGTATTTTCCCATTGATTATTTTCGACAAATGTAATTCTATCTGTATAGAGATACAATTTGCTATCAGCTGAATTAGATATTCAGTTTATTGACTTTATGAACAATTTAACAAATTTTGAAAATTTTATCTACCACAAGCCAGTATATCGACAATTTATAATTTCATTTATGTATTTTTAGATATTTTATTTATATTTAATTCTTAGATTTAGAATGCTTGATTTAGTTTTACAGTTTCATGGTAGGTTTTAAATATTCAAGATAAAAGAAAAATCAGTTTGATTTATTAAAAAATTTTTTTCTCTTAAAAGACTTAAAATAACTGAAGTGACTTTAATAATCAAAGTTTAGCTTAAATTAAATCATAAATCTTTCCCCTAAAGAAAAGTTTTTTTAAAAAAAATTCCCAAGCAGGTTTATTACAAGTAATTTGGAAAGTGTTTACAATGAGCATACTTGATAACAGATGGGCGTAGTTGTATATATATGAATCTTCATAATTCAGTATGCCATGTGTTGTAATGGACATACTTAATGTGCACATGTGAAATACAGAAACATTTTCTGAATTTTTATGCCTTCGTTTTTTTGTTGCTTTTGTGTGGATAAATCATTTTTTACTGTAATCATTTTTGTTATCACTCCTGTTTCATAAGTCTTCAATTAACACTTGATTTAATGATAAATTTAAATGGAATAATATTTTGATTCCCAGATAAGATGATTGTAAAAGACAGAACTATTCTGGTGAGTACAAAAGGAATTGTGTAGGGCTCCCTGGGTAAGAATTTTACAGCTTTCTGTAAAGAGAAATACTTGAATAAATGTCCTTTTTTGTACTTGTATAAAATGTAGATTTTGTATATGAAAAAATAAGACATCTCCTGAAAATAAGCCCTACTGTGTGAGCAAAAATTAATATTAAGATCCAGTCATATTTTCAGGAAAACACAGTAACTATAAATAACCTATAAAATGCCATTCATTTTTTATGTATACACCTGGGTCTCGTTTTATGCGGATTATTTTAATGTGATTTTGAATTTATGCGATTCATATTTCTTTTTAATATCTTTCATATTTCACTATATTTATTAGATATCAAGAAATTTAAATTATTAATAACTTATTTTGACTTGAAATACTTTTTTTTTTTTTTTTTTTCAAAAATATAACGTTATTTAGCTTCTATGTAAATAACCTATTTATACTAATGATTAAATAATAATAATAATAGATTTATACTTACATATAAAAATATCACAATAAATATTCAAAAAATTTAAACTTTTAAAACATATTATGTTATATATAACAGAAATAAATAATCTTTTAGATTTTTAAAATAAAAAACGATTTTATAAACTGAAAATAATCTTTCTAATGATAATGTTTTGATTGCAATCTCATTTTTTAAATATAGAAACAGAAAACCATTAACACAGCACAAGACTGAAAATGGCGCTAGTTGTACATCACATCGCGAATAAAAATAAATTGGCTTAACAGGTTTCTCTGTGCATAATTGCTGAGAGATTCTTGACTTTGTTTTAGGAGAAGCCACAATACATCACATCGAATCTGATTTTTTTCCAGTTTACAAATGAACGCTAGCGATAATGATTAAAATATGTATGAAAAATGTAAAATTAAATATTGTAGTTAATAAAAAAAGCTTATCTTGTATTAATTTTTTTCAAATATTTGAAATTTTTTATTAGTCATACTTTATTTCCTTATTTTTTTAATGCGAATTTTAACGTAATTTTTCTTTGTTGCTTTGCTTTTATGTGAATTCTGAAAATGACAACTCCTATCCCCCATTTTTTAAGATAAATTAAGTCTATTTTTGTGCGATTTTTTTTAATGCGCACTTTCTGTGGAACCTATCTACCTCATAAAACGAGACCCAGGTGTATGTTTAAATTTTTTATTTATAGCATTTTTTTTTTGTCTAAGAAAAATATTTTTAATAGTCAATTCTTATGTTGTGCAAAAATTCATTAACAATACAATATATTCAGATTCGTAGAACCCATCTTGTTTTCACAAATTTTGAACCATAGTTTATTATATCTATCAACATGTTCATTAAACTCTTCAAGAATAAATAATACGTCTTTTATTGTTGTTGATGTAATAATATTATCCAACAAGAAATAAAAGCTTCCTTTTCTTTAAATTTTTTGTTTAATGTTTGAACATAAGCACATACAAACAACTTTTTAATTGATACATCTAAAAACTCTAAAAATAGAAGATACTTTAAATTCTATCTTCCAGGGCAGTTTTGGAAAATCTCAAATAAAAAGTCCAAATGATTAGCAAATATTTATATTTTGCAGATTGGTTTTTATGATTATTATAAAATTTATCTTTAATATTTTAGTTCAGTTTAATTTCCTTCTTGTGAAAAATGAATTACATAAAGAGCAACTGATTCAATTTTGAATCTTGGTAACTCCTTTGCTACAAGTGCCATCTTATTTTCAAGTCATGAAAAAATCACATCTAACAAAATTTACATATTTTTATATATTTATATTTAAAACAATATTGAAATATTTACTTTTGTTAATCATTAACTTCTACAATTTGTTAAATAATGTATGTGTATATTTATCTATACTTAAATATATAGTATATAGATTAAATAATTTATATGTGCAGTGTTATTATTTTCTTTTAATAAGAAAATTGCTTTTTTATCTATTTGTATGTATTTAAAATGATTTTCTTTGGGGCATTGTATATAAAATTTGGTTTATTTTAATATATATATAATTATATTATGAAATATTAGTTCTTGTATTCACTTACTTAATCATCATTAAAAACACAGAATGAAGATTTATGGTATGCTTGATATATTATGGTACTTTGACCTGGTAAAACTCATATACGTATTGATTATTTCCATCTGATGATAAACACTTTTTACATCTATCAAGAATGCTCTTTTACATAATCATGTTTTGCAAAATATTTTATTCCTTGGCAGTAGATAGTTTTTAATTTGAGATGAAGTATACTGAACACGTCCACTCATAAATGAAATGCAATGTTCAATCTATAGAAAAATTATTACGTTCTTTATTTGTGATAAATACAAGTATTAAGTTTATTACAGATATTTTAGTCTGAGAGAATAGTACTGGAAATTAACTTCCAGAGTAGGCTTTCATCAGCATTATCCTGTGTTACAATTCCACCAGGATGATTCTAAATGATTAAGAAACAGAATTACATTCAAATTACATTTAGATTTTCAAAATTACCAGGTACAAATCTCAAGTCTGACTATCAATCAATATTTTTAGAAAATCTTTATACAACAAACAGAAATATCAAAACTTACTATTTAATATGTGTACAAATGTCTGCAGCATATTTTTGCACAACTGTTTTTGGATGTTCATGTTTTAGCTAGATGTGACTTAATATAGTCAGTTATTTTTTTTATATATATACAGAATTGGCAAAAACTTTAAAATTCTCCTTAAACTCATCTCATAGAATAACATATTGAAAGAGAAGACAATACTTATATCAGATTTTTTAGTTGTTGATTGAGCAGATCTGCATTCTTTCTATGCTCTTTAGCTAAGAATAGCTCGATTTTATTTACTGAGCAATATTATATGGTTAGCCAGATTGGCAAGGGTTCAGCTATCCATAAACACTCCCGAATTTGATTGTAATTTTAAAAAAAATATTCACATTTTATACTTAGTCTAAGTCAGAAGAATGGCAGACAACTGTATTACTGTTACTCCACAAGGCCTTTCATTCTTCTATACATATTAAATTTATGATTATGAAATAGCTGATGAAAGAAAATATGGCTGCTATGAATGTTTCTTTGTTGTTCTTCTAATGAGTATTTATATCTAAAGCTGGATTTTTTTTATTCACTCATATTCAGAAAGCTATGTATGTTGCCAATAAATGTTGGAGCACTATCAATAGCAATAATAATATGACATTCTAAGAATATTTATATTAGAGATAAATAAATAAAAAAACATTATAAAGTAAATATATAATTTTTTCTTCTAGTTTAAAATTTTTATTTTTATTTTTATTGGTTCTGTTGGAAATTTAAGCAGGATATTAATAATTATTTCAGGAAGACAAATTATAAAATTCCACATTGAATAGATCACAAACATTTTTTCCATGATATATGCAATGACTACTTTCAGATAGATACCATTTATAAATCTTATTCAAAAAGCAACTAAGTCTGAATATATTGTTACAATAATTTAACTTTCAGATTTCCAAAGAATCATTTTTTAATAAATTTATAAATAACATTCACTTTTTTATATCAGTGTCAATTTATTGCTCTCTGAATAAATTTGTATTGTTAGCATCACATAATTAATAGCCATAATTCATTTACAAGCTTATTAAAATTATTATAATTAGCACTTACAATGTGTAAACATTAAATTGGTTTCCAATGAATATCACAAAAAAAAAAATCAACTACCTAAAGTCTACTACTGCCAAAATATATCATAATGTATAATAAACAAAGAACATTTCAAATAAATGAATGGCTAAATGATGGATCTCAACCATCAGAAATTTTTTTTTTTTTTAATAAAGTTGTTTAAGATAAAATATTTGTAATAAGTATATTATTTAAAAGAGATAAAAATATATATCTATTAAAAAACAAAATGAAACTATTTTTGCATGGTTGATGTTACATTATAAAATAAAAATATAGATAATGAACCATAATACATAATTTGTAACTCACTGCTATGGGTGATTTGTTAATATTCTGCATGTAGTACTTTAAAATGTAAAAGCAATTAACTTAGGAATTAATATTTCCGTAATATAGAAATTGACATATTTTATTTATTTTTTGATTGCATTAATCTTATAAGTGATTGTAAAGTGTTTTTGAAAACCCAAAATCTAAATCTTTGTTTATTTGTAGGAAGAAAAATTTAAATTATTATCAAAAGCATTTTGCAGCAGTAAAATTCAATGGTCAGAAATTGGACCTCCCAATAAACGGTATTTCTTTTTTTCTGTCTCTTACTTAAGAAGGTTAAAAACTTACAGTTTTAATTATTTTAACTATAATATATTACATTAGATTTTAAGTTCTTCATTGCATTTGATAATCAAATATATTTTTTAAAAAAAGTAGAAATATTTTAAAAATAATTTAAGTATTATAATCAATTGGTTATTTATTCAGGAGATCACATGATAATCAAGTAGAAGAGTGGCAATTTTTGAAGTTCGACTTAGAAACTTTTAGCGCTCAAGTTTGTCACTTTACCACTGTGCTAAATTTTATGGTGTATAAAATAATTAAATAGGTACTTGCTTAGAAGATAATAATGGTGTTTGAACATCAGAAATAACAGATTGAACTTTGATCTGATTCTTTAATCCATCTATATTTTATATAATTTTTGTTATGATTTTTTTTTTTGTATATACATTTAATATAATATTTTTAACACAATGAAGAATGTATTCAGTTTTTGCTTCAGACAAATTTTATTTTATTTTCAAATTTTGAGAGTTGTTTTCTAGCTATGAATTAAAGCATAATGATTTATATTAATAAATTGAAAGAATAAGAAATTAGAAACAATAGTTTATTGGATTTTTTTATTATTAGAAAAATAAGCCTAATGATTTATTTATGCAAGTATATAAATATTTGAAAGCTTATAAGTTTTTTTTATTAAAAATTTACATTTTTCAGAGCATTGGATGGGATATGCATTTCAAAAAAAAAAAGAAAAAGTTTTAAATTTAACTTAAATTGGGAGTAGATGGTGAAATTCTTGGAATCTTGGCAATAATCAGTGTTATTTATTTAGAAAATTAGTGCTAAAATGATTCCTTTCTACAACTTCACTGCAACAGTTGAAAAATTAGATTTATTTTTTGAAAAAACTGCATTTGTCAGACTTGTACAAGCTGTATTTACCCCCCCCCCCCCATTACTATAAAATTCAAATTACAAATGACCATATTAATTTATTCCAAAAAAATTTAAGTGAATTTAAATAAGTTTAAGAATAATCAGTCCTGGCCATTTATACGGAATATATTGGCTTTTTCAGATTTATGAATATGCCTCGTGCAATGTAGGATATATTTTTTTTTACACTGGGATCATCCTGTTGTTTAAAACTATGAAATTGATTAGTCTAAAATCTTTCCCAAGATTTGTGCCATACTTTAAAAAAGCTCCATTGGAATTGATGTATTAATTTCCGAGTTGACAAATATAACTCTATATATTTATAGTAATTAATACTTATCACAGTGGACTAGTTATTTACAGAACAATAAAGAACTATTGCAATAAAAAATGTACAATTAAGATTATATATAAAGAAAAAATCAATCAAATTAATGTATTTAATCAATTATGCTTTTCCAGAGTTCTGTTGGGATAATGCCAATTTTTAAACTTAAACTTAATAATAATATGCATTACACTACAATGAAAAAAAAAAAAAAAATTTAAATAAGCTTCCAATCTGATTATCAGGATGTGTATAATAGAACAGATGAATATTAAAAAAAGTTCTCAATATTTATATTATTATTATTAAAATTTATATAGATATATTGAAATATTTTATATCAAGAGAATTAGCTAAGAATGATCCCATGGCTAATGTTTACTGTTTGCATTTATGTGTAAATAACTGAGTACAAGGAATAGATTCCGACACTATTTTAAGTTACTGGAACTATGACTCGTTTTTTGTTTTTTTTTAATATCATGCATCTATTTTGTTTGAACAATATCAGCATATTTTCTTTATAAAATTTGAAAGAATCAAATACAATAATTTAAAACTGATTATTAAAAATTATGTAAATACATTTTTTTAAAAAATTGTACTTAGAGGATTTAATTCATTTTTGTAATTATATTTGTTTGAGATTAAAAAAAAAAAATATTTGATATGTAATAGTTCAAAATGCTAAATTGTTTTTTTTTTTTTTTAAAAAAAAAAAAAAAATTATCTAAATTCTAATTGAAAATTAATTGTTATATATTTGAGTTTCCAAGTAAAGGTTGAGCACAGCAGTTCATTCAATTGATCTTTTTTATTTTTTTACTTAAGTGGAAATCTATAAGAAAAAGTTAACTCTCAAATCCATTTGTCTACCAGTGCACTAAAACCATGCAGTATTATTTTATCAATTATTGAATATATAGAAATGAAATTACAAAAAAATACTAGTTTGCCATTACATTTTGGAAAAAATAAATATATAAATCAGGTATTCAAAAGTGATAAATATTTTTAATTTTCTTACTAGATATTTTTAAATTTAAAGTTACCAATGTCTATCATAGGTAACCATCCAAAATAATTTTTAGATCCCTAATGGAATAATTATCAGTAATGACCATTAAATTAATAATTTTTAATCGTAAAAAATTATATGTAAAAAATGCACACATAGACATATAAAGAAGCATAGAAAGAACTGGATTGGAAATAATAAGAAACAAAAATAAATAAATGATTTCAAATCAAACGGCAGTACTGATTATTGTAAAGATTAAATAAATGTAGAGATAATATGCTACATATCAAAAAAAAAAAAAGAGAGGGAAATTGATGACTTTCACAATCCTCAATAAGAAAAATTATAGTTGAAGATAGAGTAAAAAAAAATGAATAAATTTTTTGGATCATTATAAAAGATGAAACCATGTGACATGCTTTTGAGAAAAATATTCGTTTTTTTTTTTTTTAAATGTTAATGATTAATCATGAGAATGATAACGTACTATGTATAGTTATAAATCACATACATAAAGATTCTATGTAATTATCTGCTCAAATCACTGGCCACGTTTATGGGCATGATTTAAATTGATAAATGCTATTCAGTGTGTAAACAGATTAGTTTTTTATATATATCAAAATAATACATATTCTCATCAAATGTGGTAGTTATTTGAACTTCTATACCCAAATTAAAATAGCATAAGTTCTTATATTAATAGAGTCTTATAATCTCTTTATTTTGTAGTGTGAATTTTATAAAACACATAATTATATACAAATATATAAGAATAGTTTGCTTTTCTTAATTGTATATACATGAATAAATTATAAATAAGCCACCGATAAATGAGTATGGCTATTGTAACAAAAAAGAAGAAAGAAAAGAGAGAAGGAACTTCTCGAGTTTTGTGATAATTATGCAAACTTATCTATGAATCACAAATTATGTCCACACATGGAAAATTCTGTTCCATTTTTCAGTTTACTTCATATTTTATGTTGTCTTATAATTTTTTTTTTGCAGAAAACTTTTCAACACAATGTCTAATTCTAGCTCTCCAATCTATTGTATTCTCTGCCATATCTTCCCACTGGAAACAGTTGATATTGTACTTCTTTAGAATGTCTTCAAGGTAATTAATCCTTATAACATAGATGAAGTCTATCTCATTCACAAAAATCATACTTAACATTCATCATAAATATCCTCTAAAAGGAATTCTTGAATTGTTCATTATTTACATGTTCAATCCAATGAAAGTGGGATTTTACAATAGTGAATTCTATATTGATTAGCTTTATGATCTTGTTATTGTATTTTTAAAATTTTATGAAACATTCATAGGTGAAACTTCTCTAATGCCTTTATATTGTATCAATAGAAGTGTCCAAGTCTCACTTCCATGCAATAAATAAAATAAAATGACCGCTCTATACACAGCTAATTTAGATATTATTTTCCTGTGAAAAACAGCAGCTGCACATTTGAGTCTGTATTGTATGTCAACATTTAATTCCACTTTTCTATTTATAAAACTATTAAAATATTTAAACTTGTTTATATTCTCAAGTTGATCATTTATCCAAACTAAAAGTTGCTGGGATTTTTTCTGTCACTGGCTGATTTAAAAAAAAAAAAGATTTTTGAATATTAATTAATAAACCAGTGTCTTTATATGTTGCATTCAAATGTTAAGAATATTCTGTAAATCATCTTTTAAACTGATAAAAATAACACAATCATTAACATGCTGTAAATCCAGAATCTAAGAAATTCTTGTTTCTGCTTTTAATCAAATCAAGTTAAAAATTCTACCATCAAACTTGTATCATATCTTGAACCCTGTTTGATTAAATCATGAACAAACTAATTTTGACAATGCCATAGACATGTCCTATTCATTGAATCTAATGCCTTGACTAAATCAATAAAAGTAATATATAAATAACTCCTTTATTCCTGACAATTTTCTTGCATTTGCCTGATATCGAAAGCCATCTTTATTATGTTTTTTGTTTTTCTAAAATCACATTGAATCTCTGATAATCATTCAGCTATGATTAGAAACAACCTATTGAAGGAAATTCTTGAAAGTACCTTTGCTATAGCAAATAATAATGATATTTCAGATAATAATTACAATCTTGTCTATTTTCTTTATTTTTAAAAACTGAAGAATAAAAGTAGTTTATGATTGGTTGACACAACTTTATGAATCCATATGTTTGTAAAAATTTCCAATATTTTTTTTATTATATAAGAGAGTGCCATTACTGGATTTTACAGGATTGTGATACTATTCTTAGCTCCATATGTGGTTTTCGATGAATCAAAAAAAAAACCACTAAAATGATCACAATCAGTAAAAGTCTGTGTCTTCTTTGCAGTTTTAAACTATCGATTATTTTTTAACCTTCTTGTCATCATTGAACTTCAGATGTTTATATTTATTATGAATTCCACATTTACTGTATAATTCTATCAAGCAGAAAATGTCATAGTTTTTTTAATCAAGTCATTAATAATAAGTTCAATGTCAGAAAACAGTCATGATTCTTTTTTATTTCAAGAAGATATTTATTTGTATCAATAATGTATTCCTTAAGAAAATTCCATGCTTAATAAAGTGACTATAATGAAAGTCCAAATTAACAATTTTAGTGATTAATAGCTGTTGAAAAAATTATTCTAAAGAATGAACAAACAGTTTTTTTGTGAATATGATTGGAGTAATATCTGTTTTTTAATGTAATTATCATTTAAATCTTTAATCATACTAATTATAATTAATGCTCATATTTTAACTTTGAAGAATACTAATGTATGATCTCTCCAATATAAATGCTTGTGTGATGTGAATTATTGTATTCTGACTCCTAACTATAATGTGTAGTCTATTAAATATCATTGTTTTGAGTTTGGATGCATCATGTTCTTTTATAGTGATTTTCATGTCTAAACAAAATGTGTGGTACAACCCGTATGTGTGCAAAAATTCAATAATAACAAACCATAAATACTAAGTCAATATCATTGTTTTTTAAAATAACATCAATTTTTTAATGATATTAATGTAATAATACTATTATACGAGGAAATGTTTTTTTCTCTGTATCTATGGTTGGCATATAGGCATTAATAAAAATGATCATTGGTACCATTGTTAAACTGAATTTTAACATCATTAATCTTTCATTGATATGAGGAATTCCAACAGAGAAGATACTAAATTAGCAGAAAATCCAACACTATATATTCTTTTTTATTGACTGACTTGCTTTTTCAAAAAAACTGTACAAATCCATTTATTCTATTAACTTCCTATGGGAGATGAGATCAGCTGTATCGATCTTAAATCTTGACAGCTCTTTAGCCTCCAATGCAATCCCCTGTTTTGGTTTTGAAGAGTTTGTATCAAGCAAAGTTTGCACATTCCATACATCTGCCTTTAGAAAAAAAATATTTACAATGCTTTTAATACTATCAATGTTTCCTGCTTTACCACTACTACTACTGATATTATTATATTATTGTCATTTTTTATTTCTTTAATAAGTAATCCACAAGGTATGGCAAACCAGGCTAGCCTATGTGAGACAAACCATTTTTTAATTTGCACAGTAAACAGGGGAATTCTTAAATAGCGCTGCAAAATGTACAACCCATGTCAGCTGAAACTCCTGTCTCATTGAAATGTAGTTCCAAATCAAGTCATTTGTAATTGCACTGCCTCAAGTAAAGATCACAACTAAGATCTACCAGCCTACTATACATGTCCCTACCATTGATTTCTTAATTCTCGAAGGCTTTAGCTAAAAAAGAAAAAAAAATTGAATTGTAGTCAGAAATTTTAAACGTAGTTAAAGTATGGTAATGTGGTTGGACAGTGAGTTAATATAGAGGATTGTCTGATAACATGAGAAGCTCATGATAATTGGTCCTGTCAGTAATATGAGCACAGCAATAAGCTATGCTAATTTCATGCTTATAGTCATCAACTTTTTCTTGATTATTAAAAAAACATTATTAAAAGTTAGATTCTGTTTACATCTTTCTCTAATTAATTATTAATTTATTAATTTACTAAAGCCATATTTTCATTTGGCTGGTGTATTAATTTCACCAATATTAGCAAGGATAAGCTTATAGACACCAAAGTTTAAAGAATAGATGGGTCGATTCTATTCTTGTTCATTGTTAAATATACAATGCTATTTATTTGTAGCCTGAGAAAGAATGATTTTCTCTCCTTAATCATATACATACATGCATATATATTAATGAATAAAAATGTTTTTATATAAATATTGTAATAACCATAATTTTTCTTATGAGAATCATATTTATCTTTTGTATTATATCACATGTTGCATAACACTGTTCATTTCCAAAATTTTGTATTTATTTCTATAAATATTTATGATAGATATATATGAGGGATCTTTTTGTTATAATGTTTAGTGCAATCCCTGCCATGGCAATAGTCTTAGGTTAGAAATTAGTTAGGGTAAAACTTGGAAATTATTTCAAGTATCCAATAGGTTTAGAATTTTTCCTTCAAACATTGGATATTTAACTGGATTGGCTATATTTATAGCCAAGTCAATTAGATATTCAATATTTGACACTCTTAATTATTATTAACTATAATATAAACAAAGTTGGAGAGCTACTAATATCTTTACCACCTGGATCTGGTAGTTGGCAAGCCTGGGGATGCCTTTTTCTTCATAGTATTTTTACGTTAGGGCTGTTAGAAAAATCATCACTATGCAATGGACTTTTTTTTTTTTTTGTCTTTATTATAAAGAATTTATAATAAATCAAATGTGTATATATGCATTCCAATCCCCTTGAAAAACTGACTGACTCTACTTGCAATTGTGATGCGAATCCTCTAAGAATAATTTCCTTAGCACTAGCATATCCCTGTTTGGAGAAAAAATGTTCATATTAAATTTTGGGATACTTACCATGTGAAGTACTTTCCATCCATTTAAATATTTATCCACCAGATACTCAGAAAATATATAAAATGCTATTATTTAGATTAGTCATAAAATTAAGATATAGTTTTGCTAGCTAAAATATGCCCTTAAATCAAGATCCTTTTTCTGGATATTTAATAAAAAATATTTTCAAACTGCCAAAAAATTAGGGTATAAGATTGAATTTATTATAAAATCTCAAAGAAGTTTCTTATTCTGATATATCAATAAAGTCAACTGGGTTCAATTTTTTATGACAGTACTAAGGTTTCAATAGATTTATGACCACCCATTGTCACTGCACTTGTCTGTTTCAGAAATGGATTTTAACTACCTATAACTTAACTGATTGTTGTCAAATATAAATCATATAATTAATAACTGTCAAATTATGCACATAATGGCAAAATCTGTATCCTAGTTCAAATCTTGGTGGATTTCCAATTTGTTAATAATTCCTACTCTTTTTTTTTTTTTTTTTTTAATAAAAAAAACTTTTGCTAAACTACTAAATAAAGTTCCAGTGTGAATATCTGCAAAGATATTTTCTGATTTCATTAATTAGAAAATTTGTTAAAGTGGCATGAATACTTTATATATTGTTTAATTTGATAAATCTAAGAATTTTTAAATCTATTTGTTATATTTTAGTATATGTACTATTATATGATATTCAAGTTCTTGAGATTTCAACATTTATTATTATGGAGCATAAGATTTATTTCAGATTTGATTCTAGCTCAAGAGTTTGATTAAAAACTGATCAAATAATTGATCATTTTTCAAAGGTCTTATAATTTGACTTAAAAAAATTCAAGTTCACTATATTTAAAGGCTGATAACTACTATAAAAACCATGGTTCAATCAACTTGACATTGAAAAACACAATTTTATTTGTGATAACAGCAATACTATCAATTTATTTAACTTTATAAAATATGAGCTACTCAAAGAGTCATCACTCTTGGATTGGTGGGTATCTAAATGATT
Organism: Epiperipatus broadwayi; assembly: GCA_028023455.1. Lineage (NCBI taxonomy): Eukaryota > Metazoa > Onychophora > Udeonychophora > Euonychophora > Peripatidae > Epiperipatus > Epiperipatus broadwayi. Next base: position 5,696,723 of record JAQFVV010006209.1, on the reverse strand, counting down.
TATCATTCTTTATTTTTACTGCCTGCCTACAAAAACTGATTCAGGAAGCTGTTATTTGACTACAATAGTTGAGTTGGCTTTGTTATTATCCAAACTAAAAATACTCCATTATTACATGCTGATAAATTTAACTATCTTCAATTTTACGCACAATTATTTTCATTATCATCAACAATATCAAATCAAATAATTTGTTAAAAATCTCACCCATTTATGATTATTATTTTTATTTATTCATTTTACATCAAACCATATTTAAAATATAATCATTGCTTCTCTTAGTACTACTACTATTTATATATTTAGGATCAAATTATAATTACACATTGAATGTAATAAAATTATGTATTTAAAATTGTCATAAGCAACTAACACCTACACGAATACATTAGCAACTACTATTTATCTAACTTATACTTATTAAAGTTACTCATTGTCTGTTAAAAATGACATAATTTGTTATTTAAAATATATTCCAAACTATAATGATAATTTTATATACATTTGAATTATTTTCAACTTTTTTATTAATTGAAAAATAGAAATAATTTAAACAAATTTATCATTTGACAGAATACCTCAATTGGTTAGAGTGTTGCCTTAAAAATTCATTATTAAAGAATCTAAAGGTGTAAGTTCAATTCCTATGCTAATATTGTCACTGGTCAGGCTAGCAATACTACCCAAGATGTGTAATTATTAAGCTGTGTTGTCACTTTGTGTGTTATTACTAACAAGTTGTTTGTATTTGAAAAGTTTAAATAAAGTTTAAAATTTACTATATACTCAACGTATTTCTAATTACTTTGTATTAGTTTTTAAAACTTTTTTAAGTATTTAATTAATCCTCTTATATTTTTTAATCAATAATTTTTAAATGAACAACAACAATATGTTATCAATTTATAAATATTTCAGATAGATTTATAGTCACCAATATTTTTTTTTTTTTTTGATGGATTTCACCATTATTCAACAATTTTATAGTGTGTGTTTTTTTATCTTTTGAAAGTTGAATTTTTTTTATCAGTAATAAAAGTTATATTTAATAAAACATAATTTTTTTAATACTTCTCAATACCTCCAAATTACTTGAGAAAAAGTCAAAGGCATTTAATTTTTTTTTTTACGTCGTAGCTGCAATTTGAAAGTCCAAAATTTCTAATTGCAAAAGTCAATAAGCATCAAATATAAACTGAGTCATATCTTGTTTTGTTTTTTTCCATTTGATTTTATATGATAAATTTACAAATTAATAGGTCCAGCAAATTGTGACTTTTACTTCATTGATGATCTAGACAAAGAAATTTTCTGGAGATTGTTTTGAAACTCCATTACATGAAAATTTATCATCTACATGGTATACTGATTTTTTTCTTCTTATATTTAGTTTCATCTTTGACGTAATTATTCTTGCTATCTCTAAAAAATACAAATTTGTTCCTGTAAACTTTCAATGAACAAGTTTGAAGACAGAATTTTAAAGTACAATAATTTTTTACATAGTTTACTTTGAACTTGCTATATGAATTTTTAATTCTGAAAATAGCTTTATAGATATCACTAATTAAATTATCTTTATTTTATTAAACTTTGATGTGTTGAAATATTAAATATTTATTAATTTTTAAATTTAATGTTGAATATGTATTTGCATAAAATTAGCCCTACTGAAGGATTACTAAATTGTTTTGAATGGCTGATTTGTTTGGAATATTTTTTTATTTATTACATATATTTTAAATTGCTATTAATTACAGCAAACACAAATACTTATTTAGATGAAGGTGGGAAAGCATTGCAGCATAATGATAGAACATCCAAATGCATCTATATAAAATGGATGCGGAATGCCTTCTTCATTGTTCTATTTTTGGAAAGGTTTTTGCACTACTAGTTATTTAAAGGACATTGTAAACTTCTTTTTAATATTTACTCACAGAAGTGATATATAGTCTCAATAAAAAATGTAAGTGAACTTATGATATAGATGTATAAAGCTTGTAAGAGTAAGATATTTATATTTCCATAATATTATGAAGCTTCTATTGAAACGGCATTTGTTTTTCATATAATAAACATAAGATAAAGTTATATATTTAAACATTATTTTAATATTTGTTTACAGGACAGAAATGTATTGGAAATTCTTATTTTTAAATAAAAAGTTCCATACATGTGGCTGAAAATTATCTGGAATAGTAATACATCATGAAAGAAATATTAGGAAAATTTATAACTGATACAAAATATATGCTGGAGAAATAGAACTGCTTACTTTGCAGTTGACCACAAATTCTCCCGTCTACATAAATAATAATAGTTTTTCATCCAAATAAATGATAATAGTTCACTGTGAAGAAATAGGGTATAGCATCATTTTCAAGAGGATATAAGTGTCGATAGTATATTACTAATCTAAATAGTTTTAGCTATATACATGGAGTTTTTCATTAGAAAATCGCAAGCAAACATCTTTTATCTGTAATATAAATATATATTATATATGTTTGACTGAATGTTTGTGGTGATTGTGTTGTACTTGTTATTACATATTGGGTGATTTACTATTTCAAGTACATTCGTATATTAGTAATAATTTGTAAGTTAGTATATGGCACAAAGTTTTGAGTAGTGTTCTCTCTTTTTCAGGCATTGTTGGTCTGACTAATAACAATATTAGCATAAGAATCGAATTAGTGATTGATTTTATATTTGTTTTATCAATGATCCAATCAACAGTACCTGAAGAAAACATGCGTTGATATGAGTGTTATTACTAACAATTGAATGCATTCAAAAAGTTTAAATACACTTTAATTTTTTAAAAAACATGTAACAAATAAAATTAGATAATGAAGATAGTCCAACATATAATTATAAATACTATATGTATATATATTTTTTAAAAAAGTCCATAATTGTCAAAAAAATTATTATTATTATTGTTATTAATTTTGGCAGTCTCGTCTAATTTACATTCGTAAACTTAAGTGATTAATCCAAGATAATCAAATGTGAAACTGGAGAGTTGCTTTCTGCTTTGATACCTAATTAAGGAAAAGTTATTAAAAAAAGGTAAAAAGAGGATGGGGAGAAATCCTATCTGGTCGGTTGTTGTCATTTTGTATCCAATTATTCAATGATGCTCTAACATTGACTTCCAGAACACATTTCTTAATAATCATTTTAATCTAATAGCAAATATATATCGAAAACTGCATCTAAAGTTTTTTGTATTTTTTTTTCAGTCACTATGAACAAGCTGGTGATAATTTACCAAGTATTATTAAAGACTGTCTAAGATTGATGAAAAGTCAGGCCATGTTTCTTATTTTATCTAATCTGACTGGCTTAACTTTGCATGAGTTAGCAGAAGAGAATGGCAGTGATTCTAAAGAAAAGTCAGAAGGTAAAATGATCATAATATATTTTTTAATATTTTATCTGAGCAATATTATATACAATAAAATTCTTGCATAACAAACGAGATTGACTTTAGGAGTTTGTTCATTAAATGGTTCTTGCATTCTAAGATACATTGAAATACATGTATTTAGTGATAATCTTTTCCAAGCCCAGAATCTATAGCATAGCTATTACACAAGACAATCATTTGAGCAGGTAAATTATAATGCAAAATCAAAAATACCAATCTAGAAATACATATAAAGCCAATTATTGCAAAATACTTAATCTTTATATAGAAAAATGCACTATACTCTACCTGTAAATTTGAAAGTTCGATTTTAATAAAAATCAAGTCATAAAAAAAAAACATAAATTTACCTTAATAAAAATTTCAGTTCAGTATAAAAGTCACATGGAGGTGGAAAAAGAAGATTCATTGTTTCTATTCATTTTGGGTGATTATCTTATGGAAAACATCAGTTTGTGAGTGTTTTTTTTTTTTTTTTTGAAAAATGAATTCAAGGATGATTTATTCATTCTGGATTTTCCAAAAATATAACTACAAGATGCCATTAAAATGGGTAAAAGTTTATTTTCAGAATTGCAACATCCATGATTTTAGATATTTCGTTCCAGCTAGAAAATAGTTGATTAAGGTCCTCTGATGTTAATGTTTTCCCTTCCAAAATTTATCTTTTGCTTCAGTTTCATTGCAATGTTCTTTCAGATTCTCAAACAATTCTCTATTAATTCCTTCACATTCATCTTTTCTCTAAGGAACTGATCAGACACAAATAGACTCCTTTTTAATTATTGAATATCTTTAAATTTTCTTAAAATCACAGTATTAAATAACAATGCCTCCAAAATAAATTCACAAAATTGTATATCCAGTTCTTTTTCTAATTCTGGCAAATTATCTTACTGACAGAAAACTCCTATGTAAGAGCTATATTTGAATACAAAGAGTTTTAGCATTCACTTCCCTCAAACAATTGTTTGAACTTTTCCACAAATAAGCATGTCATTAACATTGTTGCTATCCATTTGGTTTTTATTATTTCACTTTAATAAAAGAGTTTGCATCTGCATCATCGTATTTTAACACAAACTTCTTGTTGATTTAACCATTTCATACTAATTGCTTAGATTCTGATACTTTTGCTATTTTTCAATTAGAAATTATTTTTTACTTAATGCCCCTAGAAATTATTTTTCTAACACTTTGCCTGTTCAAATTAATAATAGTTTGAAAAGAAAAAAAAAATAACTTAAAAAAAAAAATCTTACAGTATTTTACTACTAAAGTAACACATAAATAAATGTATTATAAATTGCAATGTAAGAAATTTATATAATATTCTAGAAAATTACAAAACATTTTGCACATGTGTATGCTATTTCAACTTATGATGTTTCTCATAATATTTGGTTTTGTTGATTTAGTCATTCTGTATTTAGTTTGCTCAGATAATTTTCATGTTCTCACTTGGAAATTATTTCTTTCTCAGTGCTCATTTTAATTACATAGTTTTGTATATTTTTCTGTCTCATGATAAAATTATATGTATACAGCGGAATAATCTAAAAATATGCACACTATTTTTATTTAAAAAGATATGATATAAATAAACAGGTAAGTGATTTGCATTCCCCCGGTTGTTTTAAGAAATAAAAGAGTGAATGTTATTAATTTAAAATACATTGATTTATTTGTTTAAGTGCATTAAGTTTAACATATAATAATTTATGTGAAGTATAAAGTTGCAATACATCATTGAGAATATAAATTTAGTACACAGTATTACATTTTGAGTATAAAAAAAGTAACTTTTTGATGATTTTATGGCAGTTGTGTCTAGACATCTGAGAACTTTGAAGAGAAGTCAATCATTTGAATTTTATCAAATTAAATTGTTAATAATGTGCTATAGATTTTATCTTAAATTTTATTAAAATGTCTAGATTAGTATATCACATGAGTAAATACTGCATCTCAAATATAAAGAGTAATTACTTGATATTCGATAAAACGGTTACTTTTATATCTAGAGTATGCATAAAGCCTTGAGAAATAAAGTCAGTAATTTGAATTAGGTGAATTAAATTGATATCTGAGCATTACAAAATATACCAAATATATTGTTCACATATCTTTTGGCAGTCAATGACTTTCATTGTAAGCATTTGCATTTGTTATCTGTATCTTAATTTAATAAGAAGACATATATTGTACAGTTTTTACATTGCCTTAATTATTAAAATGTTTTAATTTGTATTTACTGATTTAACTTATTGTTTGACATATATATAATATTTACATTTTAACATTTTTATCAAGTATTCATTTAATTTATATACGATTTAAAGCATTAAGCCATTTTCTTTTTTCTAGTAATGAAACTTAGATTGTTATGTTTTTAGATGTTACATTTTAAAATAAAATGCTTTTAATCATAATGTTTTACCTATTTTTTTATATTTGTTTGAAACTTCAATTTAGAAATTAAACTAGAATTATTTAACTCAAATATAAAATATGTTGAAAATGATAAAAATGTTAAAAAAGAAGTGAATGGCGTCAAACCTAAAATATCATCAGTGTTGTTGTTGTAAGTTAAAAAACTTGAATGGAGATATGCAGAATATAACAAAAATATTTTTCATCTGGGTATTAAGGATTAAAAATATTCTTGGAAAATATTTAATTTATGATAATTAGAAGTATCTGTTAAACTGTTATAAAAAGAATAGCTTATGTTTGATATTTGTGGAGAAATATTATTGAGACTTTTGCTCACCACTCTCTTGATGATAGCATATCACTAATGATGTATTATACTTACATAAAGATTTTTGGAATTATAAAATGTCACAGAGAAATTAATCACATATCACTGCAAATGTTTTTTATTTTAAAAAGGTTTTGTCAAATTCAGTCAATGCTATATTTCAAGTTAAGCTTTTTACTTTAAAAGAACATAATAAAATATAAATAATTTCATTGAATTTATGGTTTTCCATTATTATTTAATAACTATACCTAAATAGTAAACGTATAAAAGAAATCATCACTTCCACCTTACATAATGCTTGATAGAAGCAAACTCCTTAGTTTTTTTTTACTGATGCCATGCCATCTATTATAAGTTGGAGTAATCAATAGATACTAATTGGTAGTCCTTAATAAATCCAAATCCATGATAATTTATTCATATCTCCTGATTCATTTTTCACTTATGGTGTTCAACAATTGGACCTGGATCTTTTGTACTTAATCTAGTATCTACTGCTTATTCAAATTTATGATAAATAGCAATAATGGAATAGAATAAAAATTAAAAAAAAATGAATAATTGTATTTTATGTGCATTGACTTAAATATATATATACATATTTTTATAAATTTTGAAAAAAAATATAAATTTGCATAGAAAAGATTTCTCTGGCATTCTTTCAAAAATGAATTGTGTAAGAGAAGATATTAACTAGTAATCAGTTATTCATTGCTGGCAGTTATTGTGATTTATCTTCCTTGTTTTATCATCTAGCTGAAAAGCTACCAGCCAGATATCTGAACAAAATTCTCCATTTGCTTGTAAATCAATAGTTATCTGTAAAATTTCTTTTTCCACTTATAATTTTGTATTGCTTTTATATATATATTTTATTAATTTTTATTAATATGATATTATTAAAAAAAAAGTATTTGCTATCTTGGTTAACTCATGACTTTATGTGTTTTGATGATGAGTAATAATCATAACTTACAATCTTCTAGAAAATTGAAGATGGGTATATGAATACAGATATTGTTGAGAAAATAGAAAATTGAGTTCTAAAGACCGTTAATAGCTCATTATAATGTTAAAAAGTTGCAACAATATAATTTATTTTTCTAGTAATATTACTTTAATTAGAAAACTTAATAGGTAAAAAAATAAAAAAAATTCTTGAACTCTTCTCTTTGTCAGTAGTATTCATAATCTTTGATAACTCACTTATTGAAATGTATTAGATTAAAATCAATGCTAATACTTTATACTTGGGACAAACTTTGAAAATATTAAATACAACCTTAATATATTTTCCAATGCTGACCATTAAAGTTGTATTTAATAATTTCTGTGAGAATACAATATTAGTATTATCTTTAATTTAGTAATTAAAATTGTAATGTTCAAGAATAAAAAAGAATGAATCATAAATTGTTAATGAATTTTAGTACCAAGAAAGATTTCTACTTTCTCACCTACCCTCCCCCATTATTCTAAAATAAATTTTTTATTGTGCATTTTTTCAAAAATAAGATGGTAACTATTAAATTTAAATATAATGATTGTCAAAGAAAGAAGAGACTATAATGTTAATAGCAAGAAATAATTTTAAAAAAGATATGTCAATAATTTTTTTATTTTATTTTAATAGATTAATTATTTGTGTATTAAAACGAAAGGGTACCCAAAAACTCTGGAAAGTAAGTGCATTGTAGTACACGTTTCTGTCATTAGATGCCTTTTGCAACCCCCCGGCATCAGTTAGCAAACATTGTCATCAATTAAAGTCGTGGAACCACATAGTAAATGTTTTTGTTAAGAGTGTGTAGTGTATTTGTCTATTTTTGTGATGACTGAAAAGGTGGAACAAATTCTGTTTTCTGTTGGGGAAAATGGTTATAATGCTTGAAACAATTTACATCAAGCTTGCCCTGGGGAAAATGCAGGTGAAATCCAATATCAAGATGTTGCTTTTTTTTTTTTATGCAAATAGTATTGTTCACTTAGAATTTATTCATAATGATCAGGTGTTTTATCTAGAAGTTCTGAAGTGTGCATGATGCAGTAAAGTGAAAGTGACCCTATTTGTGACAAAGTGGGGAATATAAACTTCGCCATGACAATGTTCCAGTGCACAAAACCTTGAATGTGAAACAATTTTTAATTAAAAATAGCATGATTGCTTATCTATCAACCGTATTTATTCAATCTCATTCATTATGACGTTTTTTTATTTCCCTGAATGAAAAAATGTCTCAAAAGAAAAGGTTTTGTAGACTTAGAAATGGTGAGAAAAAAAATGATGGAGGCATTATTAAAAAGCATCACTTTGCAAGAGTTTCTGGATTACTTCAAAAAGTGGAGAACATATTTAACCCAGTGCATTGCATTAAATGGATAGTAATTTATAGATTCAATTTGTAACACCTAAAAATAAATGCACAATTTTTTATTACAAAATTTTGGGGTTTTTTTTTTTTTTTTGGGCGCGGTGGGGGGGGGGCGGTCTCATATTATATTTTACATTAGTTAATATATTCAAATTATTTATAAATTTATTAATCTCAACAGAACTTTGTGTTGGTATGAAGATTAACTATTGAATTTTTGAATTATTTGGTGGTAGTGTAAAGGTAATCACAATTTCCATTATAATCTAGTAGACCAAATGGCAAACAAATATTTTAGCACTAAATGATAAATATTTATATTTATGATTTTCCTTGTCATATGAAAATTTTAATTCACAAGCTTTATTCTGAAAATTACTTGGCATTCTCAAGCGTAAGTAGCAATTATAGTGGGAATGGGGGCAGTCAAAAATGTTAACTGACATGTTTCTAAAATTCTCTTTGATTGGGCATTAGATTTATCACTATTTAAAATATTTTATTAATAAAGTTATTTCAAAATTGACCAAAAATTATTGGGAGGAGAGGTGAAATAATTTTATAAACAAGATATTTATCAAAATGATATCGAACATTAAAAATTAAAAATAAGATTTCCATAGATTTTTTTTTTTCTCGTTTTTTTGGAAGGCATCTATGCTAACATGTAGGCCACCAATGCTTGACTTTTTTTTTCTTTTTGTTTAATTTCAATCTCTGAGAGTCCTCTACAAAGTTCAGAATCAAACATTGAGTAATTGAAATTTATCCTTATAATAAGATAAAATATATATTCAATGAAGCAAACAAATATCTTTGTGAGATTAATTTAAAGCTTAACACTGTTAACAATAATTGGAATGAATAATAAGTTGTAATTAGCATTAGTTATACTATAATTAAAATGGATTTCTATTATTTTGAATATATATTTAAACTTATTCCCAGAGCAAGTAACTCTATAAATATGTTAAAAAGATTCTTTAGGGAATCTGACTTGTGAAATAAGCAATACATTTGGAATTACTTGCTCTGGGAATAAGTTTAAATATATATTCAAAATAATAGAAATCCATTTTAATTATAGTATAACTAATGCTAATTACAACTTATTATTCATTCCAATTATTGTTCACAGTATTAAGCTTTAAATTAATCTCATGTTAAAAAGATTCTTTAGGGAATCTGACTTGTGAAATAAGCAATACATTTGAAGAACACCTTTCTTGCAATGATGTCATTTTTACCTGACCATTGAGTTGACATTAATGCAAAAAAATGGGTGTTGTTTAAAAGTTTATTAAAATATTCTTTGGAAGTCTGGTTTATGAATTAATTAACATATTAAGAAGAGATAGTTACTTCGTGAATAAATTTATATATTCTAAACATTATATATTTAATAATTGTAATTTATTTATAGACAATTAAAATTACTAGAATTTTTCATATATATTTATCTAAAAATTAAGTGAGTTACTGAAAACTCCCAATGAGCTATGTGTAAACTAATATAATTCCCTTAAAAAAGTACAGAATGAGACCATCTTTACTTTAGTTTGTATCATATATAAGCATTCTATTGAGTGTTATAGTGTAGAGTATGAATTATATAAATGTAATTTTAGGACAACCATAAGCTATTCTCATAAATTTCATGTACATTTAAGTTATTGCAGTTAATATTTACTTTTATATATTCAACAAAGAGATGAGGATAATAGGAAGAGAGCAGAAGAAAATCTAATGCTATTAAAGAAAATGGAAAACATTTAAAAAAAGAGCAAAACAAAGAGACCCAGATAACAAAAAGTACAAGGAAGATAGTAAAAAGTAAGAACAAAGAGCAAAGCTCTCCATACAGTAGTGCCACCCAGTGCCAATCAGAGTAATCATTGCATGCCAGATGACTTGTGCATAAAATCCCCATCTAGTGCCTACTCATTTAATATCCCCAGACTAGTTTTTGGCTTGTGGCCTTTGACAGTGCTTCTAAGGAAAGTAGCAGTTATTCCTGATCAAGCTATTGAAGAAGACAGTAGAAGTTATTTTTGATTCAGCTGCCAAAAGAAGCAGCAATTATTCTGGATCACATTGTTGAAAAAGACAGAAGTTTTCTGGATCAAGTTGTTGTGAAGAAGGTAGATGTTATTCTTGACTCAACTATTGAAGGAAACAGTAGCAGCAGTCTTTTCTGATTCAGCTTTTGGAGAAAATAGAAGCAGAAGTTCAGCTGAGAAAAGTGGTTTTTTAAATGAAGTTTTAAAAAACCATATGCTAAGTTTTAGCAAGAAGCTGAATATCATCAAATCTCCATCATATAAGCTCCTCACTAAAGAAATTGTAGAATACGTCTGAAGTAATCTGTAACAAAACTTATCTATTCAAGAACATGGTTGACTTGATCTTTATGTGTTAGCCTGGAAAATATTATATTGCTAAATGGGGGAAAGTTAACTGTGCATTAGTCTGTAAGTGGGTATAAATGGAGAAGCCTTCAAGAAGAAAACCAACATGGAAAAACTGAAAAATACAAAGAAGGACTCAAAAAATAAATCCATTGTAAAAGGTATTTTAATGTGTACATTATATTTACATTTATAGATAATTTTGAAATAAAGTAACAATTGGTAATAATTAATAATTTTTTGTTTCATTGAAATGTTTTTTTTCTTTATATTTTCCCTCCAAAATTATAAAAAGGATTTTAGATAATTAAATTTTTTTATCTTTGTTACATAAATTTTATATATATAAATAATAATTGGTCATATAGAATAATTTTATTAATTTAACATTTTCTTTTGAAACATGTTTTTTTAAATTTGTTTGATTTTCCCTCAAAAATTATAAAAAGGGTTTCTAGCTAAATTAAATTTTTTTTTATCTCTGATTGTGAAAATGTTTTTCAACTTTAGTTAATGAAAATAAAAGTTGATTAATTTAATGAATAAAAGTCAACTGGTTAATCATAGTTTGAATTATTTTATTATCTTTTTTTTTAAATTTATGTAATTTCTTAATTTATTTAAAAAATAATAGTTTTAATGTCTATTACTTCATCTATCTGCCATGAATGAACAATGTGTGCAATTAAATTTTATTGCAGCAGAATGCTTTAGGGATGTGTAAATTATCCTGTAAAACTATTTAAACGGGCAAAACTCTATACAGTAGTGCCATTCAGTGCAAGCCAGAGTAATATAAGCATTCTATTATGTGGAGAGTTTTGCCTGTTTAAATAACAGTTATGAGCAAGCATAAGAAACTGTGATCATGTGATGTTTAGTGGTTTAATACCAATCCTGCCTAATAGGATAGTGATGGCTATGGTTATTAAAGAAACAAGGACATGAAAATGTATGGGTACTGAACTGAGTTTAGACCTATATGACTATATAAGCTAATGAATGAAAATATTGTGTTTTCAATTTTATTCTCATAGCTTTGTAGTTAAGTAGAGATAAAAGCTGGCTGCTGCAGGGTTGCATTAGATCCTAAGATTTAGGTGCAGTGCTCTCATATCCAAGGCTCTTCACTGATAAAAGCCACAAACTAGAAACTAGTCTGGGGATATTGGATGAGTATGCACTAGATAAGGATTTTATGTACAAGCCTTTTGGCATCTTGATTACTCTGGCTTGCACTGAGTGACACTACTGTATGGAGAGTTTTGCTTGTTTAATAACAGTTATGAGCAAGCATAAGAAATAGTGATCATGTGATATTGAAACTATTTAAATAAAGTAGAGTAGGCTGTTATATTTATCTTTCTCTTGTTCATAGTCACAGTCCCTAGAGTCTTATGATCTTGAGCTAGCGCTAAAAAGCAATAATGATTTGTTATATGGGTGTAGTTTGTTTGTGTTCCAGATGATAACTCTGGATGGTACAAAGGTATCACTTTTAAAGTCCATTCACTGCATTTTTTTTAAAAAAAAAATTAGAAATTATTATAGTTGGCCTATACTCTTATGATACCATATGGCCAAGAGCATTGATGATGATTAGCATGTATCAGTATCTGCATTATTTTTTATTATGAGTGATAGATTAGCACTTAAGTATGTGTATCCAAATAATTATTTGTATATAATACCTTAGTTTTGGAAGTGGCTAGATAATTAGCCTATTTATAATGTATCTCTTTTAAATTTAGCCATAAGGGATGACTATTGTTTGCTAATGATATTGCAGCTTATTAGTATTATTACAAATACTTATTTCAATCCATGCTGATTCTCTGCTTATTTATATTTTATCATTTTATATTCATTTTATTTGCAATAAATGGGGATATAGATGTTTTTCCCATCATTATTATACTTCCATATCATTACAATATATATAGGTTCAGGTTTATGATATTGTGTGTGTGTGTTATATACATTAGCACTTTAAAAAATTTTTTATAAGACAAAAATAATTTCTTAAGATTTTTTTTATATGAGCAGCATCATCATCAACCATTATCAATCCACTGCAGGATGAAGGTCTCTCCAAGTTTAATCCATCTTCTCCGATCTTTAGCTTCCACAACACCCCTGCACATTTTCTTATTTCATCCATCTATCTCACATGTGGTCTCTTTCTGGGTCTTTTACAATCTCTTGGAATCCAGTTTAAAATTTCAATTGTCCACCTATTATCATCTCTTCTAGCAATATGTCCAGCCCAACTCCATTTCAATCTTTTAATTTTTTCAAGAAGGTCGGTAACACCTGTTTGTTGTCTTACCCATACATTGCGTTTTCGATCTCTTCTTGTTACTCCCAACATACATCTCTCCATACTCCTTTGAGTGGTCTGAAGTCTCTGTATTGCTCTTCTATTAAGTGTCCAGGTCTCAGATCCATAAGTAAGAACTGGTAAAACACATTTGTTAAAAACCATCCTTTTCAAACACATAGGCATATTTCCTTTTAGTATCAAGTTATTTCTACCAAAAGCGCTCCAACCAAGTTTAATTCTATAATTAATTTCATCCATTATATTTCCATCTGTATTAATAATCTGACCAAGGTATTTGTAACTGTTAACTTCTTCTAATTCTTCATAATCAATCTTTATTTTCATATTTTGAGCAAATCGATTAAACATTACTTGAGTCTTTTTAACATTTATCTTTAGTCCTACTTTTCTACTTTCATCTGCTAACTCCTGCAACATTTCCTGCAGCTCTGAAGCATTATTTGCAAAAACAACTACATCATCTGCAAAATCTAAATGACTTAAATACTCTCCATTTACTTTCACTCCTTTAGTTTCCCATTTTAATCCACAAAATACTTCTTGCAGCACTGCTGTAAAGAGTTTTGGAGATATGGAGTCACCTTGTCTTACACCTTTCTCAATGTTGATTTTTCCAGTATCATTATATAATCTAATTGTTGCTGTTGCATTTTTATAAATATTCTTTAAAATATGACAATATCCTGGATCTATACCTTGATGATTCAATGTTTTAATCACTGAAGAAATGTGTATAGAATCTAATGCCTTTTCATAATCTACAAATCCAAAACATAATGACAACTCATATTCGTTTGTCCTTTCTATGACTTCTCTCAATACCTGGATATGATCTATTGTACTAAAACCACTTTTAAATCCAGCTTGTTCTCTTGGTTGGTGGAAATCCAAAGTTCTCTGTAGACGAGTTGTAATTATCTTGGTAAAAATTTTATATAAAACTGATAAAAGGCTGATAGGTCTGTAATTTCTAATATCTTCTTTATCACCTTTTTTAAATATTAATATTATTACTGCATTCTTCCAATCTTCCGGTACATCTTTATCATTTAGACATTTGGTATATAACTTTGCTAAAATTGTTTCTATTTCTTCACCTGCTTCTTTTAATATATCAATTATAATTCCATCATTTCCTGGAGCCTTTCCTTTCTTCATACACTTAATTGCATGTCTCACTTCTTCATTTAAAATTCTGGGCAATTCAGAAGATGTAATAGATATAGGAGGTACTTGTTCTTTATTACTATATAATTCTTGATAAAAATCTTCTACCAATTTCATGATGTCATCTCTCTTTTTAGTAATAATTCCATCTTTTTTTCTTATTGCAGATATAAATTTCCTACCAATACCAAAATGTTGTTTAACATTTTTGAGAATTTTATTTTCTTCTACAGCTTTCCTTGCTATTTCACAGTTATACTTTCTTATATCATTTTCAACTCTTTTCCGTACCATTTTACAAAATTCGAGATATTCAATTCTTTTTAATACATCATTTTTGTATATCTTCATATTTCTTCTTTTCTTCATAAATTCTCTAGTCTCAGTAGAAATTTTATTAGTCAATTGCTGCTTTTTTCTACCAGCTATGTTTGTTGCAGTATTTTTCATATATAAGTGTGTATGCTCATATATTTTTTATATGAGCATACACACTTATATATGAAAAATATTTTTCTAGATTTCTATGGGAAAAAATAAGATCCATGATAGGTAATAGTTATATGGTTTTTTATTTGGAGACTGGCCTAATTACTATTTAAATTCTCTATACAGAAAAGATGAACTATGGTCTCACTATAATATCAAGGATGATAAAAGAACAAGCTATTTTATGTTTCAAAAATGTTGCAATAATTAACATATTTTATTGTTTTTTTTTCATTTGTGAATTGCTAATAAAGAATTTTTTTTAATACTCTGTTAAGTTAATATGAAATAAATAAGGGAAAAGTGATAGAAATATAATTCCACCATTTTTATATATTCTAACAGTTATTAAAATATAGTATTTTAATTTTCTAAATAATGATATTATTTTTAAGAGTGCAAAAAAATATTAATAAAAAGAAAAATATAGAATTTTGATCTCCTAATTTGTAATTGAACAAAATCTCTGTTCCATTTTTTTCAAATGAAATATCTTGAGCATTTAGTTAGTAATATAAATATTTTGAATTTAAATTGTAGTATAGTTATTTTAAATTGCAATATATGCTGCCTCATACATTTTACATGAATTAATATTTTTAAGATTGAGAAAATATAATAGGTGCATTAATTATTTTCCGAGTAATGCAGATTCACCAATGAAATGTTTTAAAAGTACAATTGGTATTTTCTCTCTGTATGATAAAATGCTGAACTAGAAAATAGAATGGGAATGCTAATTAACATAAACATTAAGATTGTTTATGTTTTTTAAATTTATAAGTTTACTGTATAAAGATTAAATAAATACATATTCTTTTGATTATGAAATTAAATAAATACATTTTATATTTTTGCTTATGAAATATGTTTATTAGTAACATTATCCTAGGCCATGGGCCTGAAACAGATTATTCCAACTACATATATTTTAATATATGATAAAATGAATGAAATTTTGGAGCCAATTACATTCATTTTAACATACCCAGTCAGTTAAGATTGATTTAATAGAACTTTTCCCTAAAGTTTTATAGTTCGGTGAATTGTTTGTTAAAATGATAATTGCAATTATATTTACTCAGTTTTTTCATTATAATAGTTTTTCTATAGAAATCCCAAACTATCACAAGCTGCCATGCTTGTACAACTAGTTTAGTTATCACACAATATACATACAAATTGTGCACATTCTCTTGACAGTTTGAAATTACTGTAAGAAGAAACCTTGCATTTTCTATGAAATATATATATTTATATTCATATGTTTGTTATTATAGCAATAAATTCATGTTTATTGTCAACAAAATAAACTTATTCTGATTTTGCATCAGTAATAAAGTACAAGTTTTGACTATAAAAGTTTAAGATATGAGAATGTCCAAATGTGATGGTTAACATGTAAAATGGTTTTGTTATTGACATCAAACATAGAATTCCTTTACAGTTTGGTAAACATTAGTTGGTAATGTCAGCCATAAGTCTTTAATTCAATCAAACTGAATATTACCCTGTTTGCTGTTTAATGCTGGTTTGCCATAGTCTTTTGTGACAATAGATCTTGCTATTTTTATTATATGATGAATTTTCTTATTCAGTGAATTGGTTGTAAAAATGATACTTGCAATTGTATTTACTCAGTTATTTCATAAAACTTTCATTATAATAAAGTTTGTGACCATATTATGAGTTACTGAATTTAAATATGCTTTTTTTCATTTGTTTTTGGAAATTTAACAATAGGTAATATAAATATTTTATGTGTTCTTAATATTATAAAACAAAATATTTTTATTCATTTTTTAGTAATTTTAAACTTAAATCAAAGAAAAGACATTATTTGATAGATTTTTTTTATCATAAAAAATTCAAAATTTTGGTATCTGTTGTTTCTGTCATAGCTTCAGATGATACAAAGCAGTCAGAATGACAATCTCCCCAGTTTCAAGAAAGCGACATATCAATAATTGAAAAAGCAATAACTCTAACATTGAACACAATCTTTCTGATTGCTGATCTGTGCAGCAATATAAAAACTTTATGGAAAAAAATATGATGGATAATTGATTTCAAAGAAAGATTTGTTTGTGAATAAAAAAATCTTCATGTTTCAAAAGAATGGAAATCCTTTCAAATCGAGGCGTCAGAGAAAAATAAAGTACAAAATTCTCTAAAGAACGAAATGAAAATGCATTTCACATCAAAAGCTCATAATATTTGTATAGAAAATATAGCAACTTAAGCAGAATTTCATATTAAAAGCAATACATACAACTACTTATAATGTACTAATACAGTGGATTAAATATGAGCAGAGGATTGCATTATTGTAAAAATATTTAAAAATAAATTTCATTGCAAGACATGTTTGATTATAAATATTTATTAAAATAATTGAAAAAACTGAAAATATGTCAATTATTAATGAAGCTTCAACAATATACTGCAAGTCTTTCATCATATTTCTTTTTAAAGTTTTATCACAGATAATATTGGATTTAATAATAACTACTTAATAAAAAATTTGGTTAATTTTGCTCCATGGTGCCAGCATTATGCTTGGAAGAAAATCTGCAGTGAATAAGTCAGATATAATAATATGGCCTCCAACTTGCTTTAGATATTTCTATAAATGGAATAAAGTAAGTAAATCAACTTAAAATCTTCATTGGTAAGATGCATACTATTTTTCATCAGTTTAATAATTTATCATATTGAACTTTCCAAAATATCCGAACAGCTTGATATTGACATTATAAAGATTGGTAAAATTTTAGAACCCAAATGGGCTGCATTAATCCTAGCTATTTGGAATGCTTATCTAACATACGTAAATATTTTTAGTCAGATAAACAATGCTTGGTGTATGCCTATTCATCTTGAAAAATTTTTTTTTAATCATTTGGATTAATGAATGATATTTTAAATTAAATTTCTCTTCTTTCAAATGTGTATAGGTTAGTTAAAACTGATGATAAAATCTATTAAAGCGTTTCAAATGTTGAAAAGGAAAAGGGACCATATGAAAAAAAAAAAAGTTGATGAATGAATTTATTGAGAAACTATCAAAAGATTAAATTTTGGAATAAATCACCAATTTGTTAGATTTCCTCAGCAAAGACTTTAGAAAACATCCTAATGAATTTTAAGAAGAGAAACGGATTATGATTATTCCAAATTAATTTGCAATGAAATTCGAGACAGCAATAAATTAAATTTTTTTTAATATTTTGGAACCCTATTACTGGAATATTGAATACGTTCTTGTTCCATGGAAACAGTTAAAGAACAGTTTCCTGAAATTTTTAAGTTTAAAATTGAAATAAATGATTATCAAGATTTTATGGGAAATGCTTTAAACATTCCCAGAATTATGCAATTTCTGAAAATGTTCAAAATATAGTCAGAACAATTAATATAAATTCTGCAGAAGTCTCAGAAATGCATATAATATGTATAGATAAGAAGTCACTTAGCTGTTTCTAGTATGTCAAATATAATGATTCTTAATCAGCCTATCTCTGACGGAATGGGATCATATTCCCATAGTGAAGAATTGATCATGCTGCAAATGATATTCAGATAAAAGTGAAGCAAATTTGGAAAAGAAGACACTAATCAAGATGCAGTCTGAAATTGTAATTTCATTTATTTATTTTTATTTTTTGTAAGATATACTACAAAAAAAATTTATTAATATTTTAAAAAATTTTAATATGATAAAAACTTATTATATTAAATCATGCAAAGAACATGTTGCTAAATTATTTGAATACTGTATATACATGTTGTTGTATAAATATATATTGATTTTATAGATTGCAATCCCTGTTAAAATTAATATTATTTTTGTAAGAATTTGCACTTCATTAATTATAAATTTAGCCATCCTGCTTTTTTTTCCTGCATAAACATGATAAATGAAAATCCTTCTATCTGTAATCACGAATAGAAAAAAAAAATATATAAATCAATATAAATATTGAGCACTTTTTATATAATACTAAGCTTTATTGTGATATCAGTGGAAAATTTAATGGTTTAGAAAGAAAGGCAATCATATTTTAGGCAGAATAAGCAGACTATAATGTTTGTATATAATCTAGAAGAGAGTAAGAAATAAAGCTTTGTTAGAAAGTTAATACAGTATATTATCTGTACATATATAAACTAGAAGTTAGAGAAATAAGACACTCTTTGAACAAATATGAAAAGATTATATGTTTTGAGAAACTAAATTAGTAAATAAATAGAAATTAGTAATAGGCTGTAACCAGAAATTTCTCAAAAAAATTACAGCACTTTTTTGTGTATTTTTGATGTTTTTAACAATAGACATATGATATGGTTTTTTATTAATTATTACCTTATGTGCCAAGCATTATCAAATGTCCATGCACAAAATCTGCTGTAAAGAACATTACAGCAGATACACATATAAATCTGTAGATATTAAGCACAACAAATACATAAATGTGCTATATTAATAATGGAAGTTGGGTCTGAGCATTAAATAATACCAACACACACACGAATTTAAAGTAACATGAAATTGACACAGAAATATTGTACACGGGTATACGTATAATAAACTCATGTATTTTTTTATATTTTTATTTTTTGTATATTTTTATGATATGTCATTTTATGTATTTTGCTTTTCTCTGAAAAACTCAAATAGAGAAAGGCAAACTTTGTTGACCAAAAAGATCACATTTTTGGAACATATTCGTAAAATAAATAATTAAAATAATTGTTCCAACATACTTGTATATATTTTTTTAATTACTTTTCTAAAAACTAATCTTATTCCGTAATCAAAAGAATGTTAATTACTTTGGTAAAAACTTAATCAAAAAGCAAAATGTTTGATAACGAATGTTAAAATTAAAATGTTATTTTTTTTTTATAGATAAAATAAAATTCTTTTGAATTAATATCTGTAATGAAGTGGCCTGAGTATTCAAGATGGAAACTAATCATTGTATCAAATCCTAAAATGTAGAACTTAATGGGAAAAATATAAAGGAATGTTGATAATCTAAATGATAAGCTAAATTAAAAGGGTTGGCTGATTCATACTTCTCAGGGGGATACCTGAATTGGTTCAGTATGAGTGGGGTTGATAGGTTTTAGTCAGTGCTGTGGGATTCATTCTTTCTTTGGTATTCAAGTCGTTCACTACTTTGACTCCGGAATTCTTCAACCATCTAGCCACTTAGAGATTAATTTATGGACTAGACTACTGCTGATATTTTCTAAGAAGAAATCCATTATACAGTTCTTTTAAGAACTATTGATTTCTTAAGGATTTAATGAACCATTCAAGATAGCGAATGAACATTTAATAATAATTATTGTATTATAGCAGATAGAAAATATGAAGAAATCTACCAGAACTTCCACTAAAATGACTGTGGGGTAGAAAACCAGCCGGTCCACCCGCTCTTTCTCTGTCCAAATCGCCAAGATGTGACCATGCCAGTTTCAGCCGGCCACGCTGATGACAAAAGCCATTTTGCCTATGCCTGAATGAGATGAAATCCTCACCGCACAGCCAGTTGACTTGAAGCCCACTCAAAGGCCAGTCAAAAGATGAAGATGCCTACATAAGTTTATTTTACAAATATTTTATTAATATTGAAATAATTAACTGATATTTCTGATTAATTATATTATTATTTATTATTATTATTCTGATTAATTATATTATTATTTATTATTATTATTATTATTAATCATTTAAAAAGAGAGAGAGAATTGTCTCTCGCATATATATATTGAATTTGCGGTTATTACAGGCATAATGATAAAGCTTTTACTTAAATCTTTTAAATCATGTTTCTATCCCAAATTCTAGTATTTTCAGCAAAGGTTGCAATTAGTTTTTTTATTGCTGCTTGTTTTTCTTGTAAAAAATTGTCATACGCAAATATTGAAACAGTAAGATTCGTATTCGAATCTTAAGTTTCACCTTTTTCTGTCGTCTCTCACTGACCGGTCTATCCCGTCCAAATTTAAACTTTTTGGTATCGAATTGTGTGTGTAGCAATATTAAAAATGTATAAATATATGTGGAATTCAGCATAAATACGCACACATTTCGATCTCAAATTAAAGGCAATAAATAGGGATAAAATAATATAATTTAGATTTCTTTTAGTTATATGATTTTGTATAATTTTAATCATTTATTTTGGATTATAAAGTTCGTATTTATTGCTTTGTTTAAATTTCGTTTAATAATAATTCTAAAAAAATCTGATGTAATATTTAATTAAAAGTTAAAATAATCTTATGTTCCCTTTTTGTCTTTGAAATTTAAAAGCATCGGTCAGTGATAGATAATAGATTAATTAAAGAAAAATTCCCCAAAATGTAATTAGTAAATGTAAAATGTAAACAATAGAACGGCAGCTTTCTTTAATTAAAACCAACAAAATGCATTGATTATCCTCAGGGCAGATTAAATAGAACCTAAAAATACCTTAACAAAAATGTGAAAGATCAAGATAAAAAAAGAGGCCATCTTAGACTTGCTGGAGACATTCACTAAAACTGTAGCTTTGCTCTCGATCACTGAGAGTCTCCAAAAATATAAAAATAATTTGTTCCTGCCAAGGTATGACCGAGTAAAGCACCTAGATTATTCTCCATCGGGAGATGGCCTATCGGATGCCGAACTTTCCATTGCCCGTCATAAATTCACCATGAAGATCTGCTGCCTGAAATAAATGAGAAAGCTGCTGCTGCTGTGAAAGTAAATGAAATATCTAAATACAAAAAAGAATTGCCACTCGTGAACTTTTTGCTGCTAAACTAATGGAATCAGAAAACTTCTTATAAAACAGGTACCTGTCTGTGTTCAAACTCTAGAGTACTCTAATAACATGCTATAGCTCTTCTTCATATTACTTATCTAAATTATAAAATGTAAAAACTATCATTTGTATAACTAAAATTGAATAATTAATGTAATGTGTAAATGTCTCTAATAATCTAGCTTACCTCACTCTATCTTTCTTGGGTGCGTATTTCTATAATCTACATTTTTATCTATAGTTATTATTTAATTATTGCATGCTCATAATTGTCTCAATTTTCAAAGTTTAAATCTATGATCGCTTAAAACAATGAATGCGTGTCAAATTTTCATTAATATTTACTTTCCTAAATAACTTAACTTTCATATAAATCGACACGCATTCAGTGCATCATTTATTGTAATGCAGGGTCTACTACTTCGCAAATGGCTGGCATATTAGTTGTAATAACTCCCAGTTTATATAGGTTTTGTATTTATTAAATCTTAATGAATAATTCTAGAAAATTACATTTCTTTGAGAGTCGCCAACGTTCTTTAGTAAATGTTGATAATGTAGGGCCGAGTTAGAAATCTATTTAAATCTCATCATAATCATTTATACATTATACATGTGTTACGTTTTAGAGACGCGATGACCCATTCCGCCATGAAATTTCCAGATTCTTCAGGGTTGAAATTAACCCCAGTCGTCCTACACAAGCAGGCATAATGGGTGCTCCCGTAGGACTTGACAATGTCATGCAGCTAGCCGGCAAACTGCGACACGGACCGCTTGTCCCTGGTTATGCTTATGTGACGCCTTACTTTGTCGGGCCGATTAGACAAGCCCGACATTCTTATAAACCCATTCGCGGCATTGCAGTTTCGATATACTGCCGTTCCATATCGCCTTTCTAAAGCGTACCACGTGTTCCTTTACTTAATTTTATTATTCTATATATCACTCTGTCTCAGCATTATCTTCATAATTCACTCTCAAATAAATGTTTGCCCTTAGTCATAAAATAAATATTTTAATTAAATAAATATATGTCCGCCGCTACTCTTAAATCTTACTTTAGAGTCCTGCATTGCAAAGGTATAAATCCCTCCAGGCATGCATTAGAAATACTTACTCGAGAATTTTAGGTAGCTAGATTACGCCTTCAAATAAATGAATTCCTTTTGTAAACATTACAGTATCGGAAATACCGTTACTGAGGTCCTCAAGATAAAATAAGGTCGAAACAAATAAATGTATTCCTTTTGTAAACATTACAGTATCGGAAATACCGCTACTGAAGTCTTCAATATAAAATAATGTATAAATAAATAAATGTATTCTTTAAAATATAATAGTATTGCAAATCCCGCTAATGAAGCTTTGAATCCATAAAATATTATTAGTAAATGATTTTCTTATTAAAATGTGTGAATAAATAATTTTAAACTATACATCTGCAGTTACGTTTCATTTATTCGATACCCATTCTATATAATATTTCCTCGATTATGTAAATATGAATGTTTAATTAATATTAGTTTGATTATTGGCTAACTCGAGAATAAAATCATGAATCTCTTGCATATCTCTGACCACCATGCCTAAGGAAATATTTACTAATGTCGCATCAGATGCGTTGTTTCGTGAATTGTATTGTGGAACTGATAAACTATTTTCGAACTCAGTAACACAGGTGGCTTCGCTACCTCGATGGTGCTGCTGTTCTGTGGGGTGGTCGAATTCTGCACTATGTTTACGAGTCACACGTTTTCTGACTGTTACAATATACATGTGTATATATGCGCACATGCACTTGTAATATTCGGTAAATACTACACCTCATGTTGAGTGTATAAAAATATATTTATCTGTATATCCTTTTAAGTTATTTTTTGTCACTGCTGCACCTTATGATGAGTGCAAAAGGGGTTTATTTATTGTAAATTTCTCATAAGCAGGTCTACTAATAAATTTATATTTAGAATAGTAGTAAGTGTATAATTGTGCTGCACGTATATACATGTATGAGAATTCATCGTAAAAAGGAAATAGATACAGCACCTCATGTTGCATGCTATATGGTATACATGTATGAGAATTTATCTATAGTAAAAAGGAAATAGATACAGCACCTCATGTTGCATGCTATATGGTATCTGAGCTAACGCAACCTTATTGAAATGTTGAAAAATATGAAATTAGTGAAAAAAATATGAAATTAGTGAAATATTTCATAGTGCAAATATACGTATACACAGTTGTTTTTTTTATTATATTTACTATCAATAAAAAAGGTTTTAAAGTCCTGAGTGGAAGTGTATGCCTGTATGACCAAAAATCTTTTATATGAGAAATATATATCAAATCACACAAGACATAACTTATTTCTACAGGGTAAAAAGCTCAGACCACTTCCATTCTTTATGAAACATTGTATTTTAAATAGCTTTAGGGGTTTATATATTTTCTTATTCATTTAAATTGTATTATATATATTTATCTATTTCAAAGCATCAAATATATATACGGGTTTGTGATAATAATTCATTTATTTATTTTTATTTTATCATTTTAAGTATGAAATGGTGGTGGGTATCTGGGATTAAATAAATATTTAATCATAATATTAAACTTGTTTCGTTTTCGTATTATTATTCATTTGATAAAATGTACTTTTTCCTTATTAATCACGTACCTGTAATAACCATTTAACTTACCCATTGAAGACCCTAGATGTAGAGCAGACTGAGCTATCCACACGGGATATCGCTCTACCGGGGTGTTAAATCTTATTCTTATGCTCCGCTGAACTTATGGTATTGCACATCCTTCTAGGAGGGGGAAAATTCATTTTTCATTCCTTTCTAGGAGTGGCGCGCAAAAGTTATTTTGTAAATAATCTTTTCAAAGATGTGTACTTACCATGGGTTCTAAATATTCGAGCATTCAAATAAGATATCAATGAAAGGGGTTTTTTAACTGGCAGAGTCCTGTCAATTCACTCTTTCTATCAGTTTAGCTGGAAGTACCAATATATATGAGTACAGACAAATGGCTAAATTGGTATCCATTTCTTTCCCTGTTAAATCTTGATTACTTCATTCTCAGTGCAAGATTAGGAATAGAATTCCGCAGGGAAGTATGGTCCGGTACACTTAGTATTTTATATATTAAAAATAAAAGATTTGATATTGAAATTGAGAAATGCCAAAACTATTAATTTTAAAATATTGATTGAAAGCAGTGTTATAGAACTCATTTTTTCAAGAACTGAAAATTATTTTCATATACCATATATGTATTTAGATTTTAAGTAAAATAAATCTTAATTTCCTTTCATCTACAGTGTCATTATTATGTGAAAAGTAATCAAATTAGCTACATTAATATTTAATATTAACAACATTATATATAGGTTATCTAGCAGTGATACCATTTAATCAAATATTATATCTTTCATGTGTTATAATGATTAAAGAGTTATCATTTCTTTTATTAACTTTTTCGTTTTTCCATTACCTTTTTATAAGTTTCTTGTTTATCAAAATTTCAAAAAATGCTTATATTTTCTTTTATTATCCATGCATTTTAATTTTTTTTTTGTACTTATTGGTCATTTTTATTTACATAAAAAGTTTCATAAAATAAGCAATTTTGTTTAACATGTTTGCAACTGCTTTTTCTTAATCTTTTTTTCAAAGTTTGTTGCTGAATTTCTAAGAAATAGGCAACTATTTTAATAATTGAAATTGACAGTGACTGAATTAGGCAATTATTATCAGAAGAAATACATAATAAAGGAAGGTTATATTAATTTTTTTTTCTTTAATTCTTAACTGAAAATATATTTCTGAACTTATCTTTAATTGTAATAATGCTTATGCCAATATATGAATAAAATAATTAAATATAATGTCTTCTGAATTATTGCAGATGAGTCTGAAATAAATCCAGGTTGTCATGTGGAAGTTCGTAGATGGTCCCATCGGTGTTATACTTTAGTTCATGATGATATCAGTACTTCAACAAATGTTTTAGATGCAGTGCTGTTTTTAAATTGTAAAGGTATTTGAAGAAGTATTAATAGCTTTGACATTAAATTAAAAGTTTTGTTCATTTTTTTTTAAAATTTGAAACTGTCTTGCCTTTTATTTATATAACATGTATTAATTAATAATTCATTCATATATTTCAAATATACTGCAAACTTTAAAAAAAAAAAGTCAACACTGATTACCAAGATGAAATTCAATCACTGGGTTTTGGTAAGGAGCTATTAATCATAAATAAGATCATGGCACATTAATAGAAAGAGTTGAAAAACATTTAAAAAATAGAGATGTTTATGTCCTCATACATACAAAGAATAATATAGATATTTTTGAATTTTATTAAAATTAAAGTTTACATCTAAGGTTAAATAAAACATATTAATTTTTAATTTAAAAAAGAATGTTTATTGATCATTTATGTATTTATTGAAAGGTGTGAATATTAGGAAATTTGTGTTATGTTTATTAATTAAAACATTTTAATATAACTATATACAAAATTATTCCAAGAATGTTATAAGTAAAAAGTATTTTTTATTTATTTATTTACAATATTTCTTTAAATAGGTTACTGCAAAGGCAAAAGATTCTTCAGCATTCATTTTTTGAGAACTGGTAAAGAAGACAATATTTACTAGAATAGCTAAATGCTGAGTATATATATTTATAAAATATAAGCAAATGCTCTGCATGTTTTAATATAGTGACAGACTATTGAACTCAAAGTCCATAGATCGGAAACCAGCTCTGTACCTTCCGATGCTTGAATATCTTATGAACTTTTGAGCAATAAATCATTTGATTATTTATTTAGTGTAAGCAAATAAGATACAAACCTAAAAATGATGTTTCTTTCTCAGCATAATCTTTATGGCAGTGATACTCTTATTCTGTTATTATACTATTATTCTAGGAGTCTTGTCTAATGACTCAATCATTACGCAGCTCTTCATTATCAGATAAATTCACTGGAGCTTGATGTAATAAATATTTCTAAATATAAATAGAAAACATTTTCTTATGAATATTATTTACAGAAAATCTTTTGACAGAAAAGTATATACACTTTTTGTAAGGAGCACGTATACTTCTTACATATGGCTAGTATTTTAATTATTAAAACCAACCTCTTTATAGTGTTTCTTAATTTAGATTGTATGAAGGGAGATAATGTTTCACCATGTATTGATATATATTGAAGAAAATTATTATTCTTGTTATAGCTATTCTATTTTATAAATTAATTTTATAAACATTCCTTTATATATATTTGCACTCACACACATTGGTATAAATTTTTTAATAACTTGTTTACTGATATACATTATTTGACCTTGTAGTAACTATTATATCAGTTTAAATGTTAAAAAATTTATTATGTAGCAAATATATACAAATCAAACTTATTGTAGAAAATTAAGTCTGAACTTCATTTTATTTTTATATTTTCATTGTACTGTACTAAAAAAAATCTAAAATATTTGTATAAATTATTTCCTAAATAATTTACTAACTAACTACTTAAAAAATATTAGTTGAAACAATAGGTATCATTTATTATAAAAAATAATGCATTTTTTTATCATTATGCAGCTTATCATATACTTCTGGCATAGTCTTCATTTTTTAAAATAGTACTGCAATAATGTATAAAATATTAATTGTATTGATTATCAATTTAATTGCTATAACTTTGCGATAAGATTAAAAAACTGTTTGTTATAATGTTGATTATAATTTGGCATTGACAAATTGCAAAGATGCATAATCATTTATAAACATAGAACAGTTTTTGTCATTCTATTCTAGAGCCATTTTGAGAAATCAATGAACAGCTGATTCTATAATGCTGTAGTATCACCATTCTCAGCCCTGTTTCTGAATTCTACTTTTATAAATGAGGACTTGAATTGGGGAATATTGCACTTATCCATCTATTAAGCTACCTTTTACTTCTTTATATTATTAAAAGTAATATTGAAATTCAAAAAAACCTCTAAGCCTTTTGAATCCAAACCAATTCACTTGTATAATTACATAGATTTCAATACCAGGATAGTTTTTTTATTTAGAGGGCTCATGTTTTATGCCAAATAAGTCATTTCTGTTATTTGATTAGGAAGCTTAATATTATCAATAATATCACGACTCACTGGACATCAGATAACATAATACCATATTATGGATGTCCATGGATTATTCAAGCTTACAGTAGATGGCTCTTGTGTAGGATAAAGAGATTTGCTGTTGTAATGATAAAAAAGTTATTTGATATTGTTAGTATTAACTTTTACTAATTAAATGATTAAAGGGCCTACAATTGACATTAAACCGAGGTTTAGAAAATAAATAGAAACTTTCCTGGTGTCAGATTTATATAACTATGCAAACAAGTTGTCTTGAGTTCAAAATGTTAAGTTGTTGTTTTTTTTTTTTTGAGACTATTAGCTAGCTTAATTTAAAGGAGTTAAAGATGGTTGCTAAATGTATAAGTGCATCAAACTCCAGATTTGAATCCTAGTCATCAATGATGAAGGCAAAAGCTAGGAATTGGTCTGAGAATATTATAGCACTATATTATTTGGTATCTATTGATTATTCAAGCTTTTGGGTAAGGAAAACTGTTCTTGGAAGCATATTAGAGTCCTGTGATATTGTTGTAAGCATACAGTGTTTCCCAACCTTTTTTGGCTCGCGTACCATTTGGTAGTATATCATGCTAAATTGTACCACTTCGTAAAAATGATTGTATTTCATGAAATTTGTTATTGCGAGTGTGTTATTTTATTTGCATTATAAATATTATAGGGTGACCATGTATGTATTCACATCTCATAATGAGACAAATTACATTGAAACATACCTAAACATCATGCCAGATTATAAACTCACTGTAACATATTTATATGTATGTGTTTATTCAAAGTTTCACATTTTTTCCAAAATAATTTATTAAAGATTACATTAAAGGTTATTTGGTACATATTTTGTTCAAAGTGTTTTATCATTCCTTCATTTGGTTTTCCCGAATTTGAGTCTGTTTTCTTTTTTTCGGAGCATCTTGCTATTGGTTGGGCCATGGAGAGGATAAATCCAGCATGTCCCAAGTCATGGTAAAAATAACCTCAGGGGTTATCAGACTATCTCTTGTTTTTGTTTTCTTTATATTGTTCAGCATGAAGTTAATAGGATTAAAATTTTGATGATTAAATACTAGCTTATGTCTAGTAATCCACAATAGATGATCAAGAATTAATGAGAGTCTAATTTCTGGGTATGATCCTTTTCTGATACATTCTTTCAAATTAAATAATTTAAATTGATTTGCCTTGATCCGACTCATTCTTTATCTACTATTTTGTCATGATTTCGTTTACTAACTAATAAATGGTTTTAATAAAAACACAAAATTATAAAAAAACAATTAGTATATTTTCTTATCATAATCAAATATGTTTATAAAATAAATTTAATGAGATCTTTGTGCTTGTTTCGAACAACATAATTTTTTGAAATTTGGTTCAAAAGATGCGAGGTATACCCTTAAGTCTATAGCTGCATTCAATCTGTTTCGATACTTATTTTTTAAAAAAATATATGAAGAAAAAGCTCTTCCTATTAATTCTGTACTAGTAAACGGTAATAATAATTTAAAAGCTTTTTCAGAAAGTTGTTCATATTCTTTAATGTCTAACCAAAAATTAATTAGATTGTGTCGTTTGAATTCTACTTGTAAAGTTCTGTCACATGATAATTCTATTAAATTTTCTTTATCCTTTATTGATAATGATGTAGCTTTTTCTAAATTTTCTGCATAGAAGGGGTTTGAAATCCAGTTATCATTTGTGTTTTCGGGTTTTGGAAAATATTTCATGAAAGATGTTTTTAATCCTGTTAAATGTGCTATTATATTTTCTCGTATATCTTGAGACAGACTAACCTTATTTTCAAACAAAAAAATATGTAGAGTTTCGAATACTTCCAGTTGATTGTTTTCGATACTTATATATATTACTGTTTCCAAAAATCTAATTTCTTAATCATACTTTCAATTTTATCATTAACATTAAAGATCATTATCGACTGTACATATAAACAACTTTACTGTATAATATCATTAATTAAAATAATTTTTATGAATTATAGGAAAAAACGTTTCTATATTTTTATGATTTAATTTTTTTTTTATGTCCGCCATTATTGATTATTTTTCATGTACCACTAACCAGCAACTCGCGTACCACCAGTGGTACGCATACCACAGGTTGGAGAAACACTGCATTAACCTAAAGTCAGTACAATCAATATTAAAAACAACTATTTATTCTTTTCATAGAGTGGTAAAATATTCATAAATATATATCAATTTTAAAAGCAGTTATCTTTATCTTTTAATGTATTTTGATTCAAGAAATATGTTTTTGGGTAATCTGGAGTTTTTTTTGGATATAACATTTTATGATTTTGAATATTCATGTAGTCAACATTCAGCGATGAATTAGTTTTATTTTAAAACAAAAAAATTTCAAAACTTACATTTTATAATTTATTAAATATTTATATTTAATTCTTTTTTTAAGGATGGGAATCCAGTGTTGGTGGTTTTACTTCCTTTATAGCAAAAGATGAGGATGAAGAGGTAATCTTAATATTTTTATTATTCATTATTTGTATAACAATACTTTTTCTTAAATCTACTGTTTTAATATTGACAGCAATAATCATTAATTTTAAAATCAGAAATAATTTTATCAATAATGGCAAATATAAGTTCGTATAGTAGTAAAGTTTTGAAGGTCTTACATAAACTGATGGATTATTAAGTTTTATGAGATTTGAAATTACGTGTATGATAGGATTGAATGGCCATTAATTATCTTATAAGTTTTTATTAAATATTGAAATCTCATTGAAATTTATTATGTTGAAATATTAGAATAAATTAGATTGTGAAAACATGAAATAATATACTTAATGATTAGAAGGCTATTATGGCAATTTCTTATCATTCTGCATATATCTTTCAAGGACTTTCTAATCTACTAAAATATTCCTCTGTTATAATTTAATGCTTTTGTCAATCTCATATATCTTTTCAAAATCTTATTGCTGCTTGGAAATAAATCAATTGTAATGGAATTATATCTTATTTCTAGTGGTGCCAAAGACATTAACCTTTAAAATTATACACAGATTGTATAGATTCTGCATTTTGTAAAAAAAAATTTAGATGAATAGAAAAGATTTTATTATAATGATTTTACTTAAAGCTTCTACCGAAGTTCAGGCGCATAGTCTTAAGGTGATACTTAAAGCTTCTCAATAATCCTAAACTAAAACAAACAAATATTGATTTTGGCATTCATTTTACCTATACTATATATCAAATATCATAAACTGATGAGACCAGTTTGAGAAATGGACACATTTTTTGATTAATTTGTTAATGTGCAAATATTGTCATTCAAAAAATAATATTTCTATAAATCTCTAAACATTGAGAGCTATTTTTAAAAAATGATAAACTTCATTTTTTTTTAATGCTATTAAATAATAAAAAAAATAGCTATGGCATCAAGTTTAATTTTATTTAATATCTTTAAACTTGTTTTAATTTATGGTAGAGATCTATTTTAAAAATGTTAAAACTCTGTGTTTTTTAATTGGTATCAAATACCAGATTTTGAACCTGATTCAGATTTGAATGAAATTAATAGGAAAATAACTGATACACTTTAAAAACTGCAACAATGATAGCTGGTAGAAAAAAGCAAATAAAATTTCTACTGAGACTAGAGAATTTATGAGCAAAAGAAGGAATATGAAATGTTGTATTAAGAAGGATTGAATATCTCGAATTTTGTAAAATGGTGTGATAAGAAAATATAATTGTGAACTAGCAAGGAAAGCTAGAGAAGAGAATAAAAGTCATTTTGGTATTGGTAGAAAACTTATATCTGCAATAAGAAAAAAAGATGGAACTATTATTAAAAAGAGGGATGATGTCATGAAATGTGTACAAGAGTTCTATCAAGAATTATATAGTAATAAAAAACAAGTACTTCCTACAACTATTATATCTTGAATTATTCAGGATTTTAAAGGAAGAAGTGAGACATGCAATTAAATTTATGAAGGGAAAATATCCAGGTAATAATGGAATTATAATCAATATCTTAAAATAATCAGGTGAAGAAATAGAAAAAAAATTGGCAGTTATATAGTAAGTGTCTAAATGATAAAGATATATCAGAGGATTGGAAAAATACAGATTCAGTCTTTTGCAAAATGTTACCAAGATAATTACAACTTGTCTTTAGAGAACATTGGATTTCCACCAACCAAGAGAACAAGCTGGATTTAAAAGTGGGTTTAGTACAGTGGATCATATTCAAGTATTGAGAGAAGTTATAGAAAGGACCAATGAATATGAATTGCTATTATGCCTTGGACTTGTAGATTATGAAAAGGCATTTGATTCTATAAGCATTTTCTCAGTGATTAAAGCATTGGATTATCAAGGTATAGATCCAGGATATTGTCATATTAGGAAGGTTAACATCAAAAAGGGTGTAAGAAGGTGACTCCATATCTCCCAAAACTTCTTGCAGCAATGTTGCAAGAAGTATTTTGTGGATTAAAATGGGAAGCTAAAGGAATATAAGTAAATGAAGATTATTTAAGTCATTTAGACTTTGTAGATGATGTAGTTGTTTTTGCACATAATGCTTCAGAGCTTCAGGAAATGTTGCAAGAGTTATCACATGAAAGAAATTAGGACTAAATATAAATGTTAAAAAAACTAAAGTAATATTCAATGGATTTACTCAGAAGATGAAAATCAAGATTGATAATGATGAATTAGAAGTTAACAACTACAAGTATCTTGATTAGATTATTGCTACAGATGGAAACATAGTGGATAACATTAATCATAGAATTAAACTTGTTTGTGGAGTGCTTTTGGTAGAAATAATATTAAAAGGAAATATGTCTGTGTTTGAAAAGGAAGATTTTAATAAATGTGTTTTACCAGTTCTTACTTATGGGTCTGAGACTTGGACACTTAACAGAAGCGCAATGCAGAGACTTCAGACCACTCAAAGAAGTATGAAGTGATGCATGTTAGGAGTATCAAAAAGAGATTAAAAATGCAATATATGGGTAAGAAAACAGACAGGTGTTACTGACATCATTGAAAAAATTAAGAAACTGAAGTGGAGTTAGGCTGGACATATTACTAGAAGAGATGATAATAGATGGAAATTGAAATCTTAAACTAGATTGCAAGAGATTATAAATGACCCACAAAAAAGTCCACTTGTAAGATGAATGGATGAAATAAGGAAGTGTGCGTAAGTGATGTGAAGAAGAGATGCTTTGAACTTGAAGAGACCATCCTGCAGTGGATTGATAATGGATGGCAATGATGACGATCTAGAAATTAAATTTCACAATAGAAAATTCCGGAGAAAATAATTCTCACTGAAAAGGAATCTGCTGAAATCTTGTCATTTGTTAAAGTTTGTCACTTTTATATTAAAGAAATAGTCTGAAAAAATGTTCTTTTCTCAAGCTAGTTCTATTACTGTTGTAATGTATGGTATGGAGATAATGACAAATCATGTTCAATTTTCATACATTTTTTCTATTTTAAATATTTCTCTCTTAGTCTTTGAAATGTGTGTGGTTGATTCCCCCCCCCAAGGACTATTTGATAAAATAACTATCCTGATTAGATATTTGTATGTTTTATTCTTTGTATCAGTATAGTGACTAGATATTGTTCTTTGGATTTTATAAACAACTATTGAGTATTTATCATTATTAAGTATAGTCTGTGCTTTAATGCAATGGCAGAGAGCAGACTGGAACTCGGGTCCATAAATTGTAGCCCAGCTCAGTCGCTTCAATTGCTTGAACTTTTATAAACTTCTGAGCAATAGAGCCATTTGATTATTAGATATCTTTTAAATATGAGTATATAAATATTGAAATTTTATTAGAACTTCAAAATCCATTATATTTTGTTCCAAGTTCTCCTCGCATAGATCATTTATAACAGCTCACATTTTGTTAAACTTTGATTAGAATAGCATACATATCTTTCAACACACACATATGCATATAGCATACGTGCTTTTTTATATGTACAGTATGAATATATAAAGTAAAATTTTAGATAATTTTTTTTAAAAAAGTAATAGTATTTAGCTATATATTTATTGTATGTTCACTCATCGAAAAAATAAAAAATTATTGTACCATATCTTTATTTTTTTAAATAAAATGAATAACGAAACATTGCAATTAATTATATTCTAGACAATAATCTTTTTCTTCAATAACTTTTATTTCCCCCAAGGAAACATTAGTAGCAGTATCATTAGCAATAGACATTATTTGCTTTTCTTACTGATATTTTTAAATCTGCATCAGTAGTCACTATTAGCCATTAACTATTTCATATTCTGAGTTAAACTCTTCAAACTTTTAAGCTTTTTGATGCAATAGTAAGAATGTTTCATAGTTCTTATATTTAATTATTTCAGAAATATAGTGAATTTTATTAAATTTCATAAAATGTTCAGCTTTCTGCTTAGAAAACATTTTATTATATGAATACTATACCACATCAAAGTGATAAATAAGATATATGTGATTCAATTTAATCCAAAGAAACATTATTGTGATTACATATAGGGGTACTCATCTGATAGCTAAAGACGCCATTCTATGGCATGGTTTTCGCGCTAAAACACATAAAAATGCTGTTTCCACGGCGACATGTTCGAACCCGCGTTTTCTATAATACAACTTTTTTGTTGTGTTACAGAATGCAGGCCGCTATGTCGCGTCGCAGTACAGCATGTATGTCGCATCGCAGCAAATACATTTTCCAAATTCGCACAGTTTATAAAATAGTTACGGCTTGATGAGAGAGTTTGTATTTGAATTGGATGGAAATGCTATTTTCATTGGATTTTTTTTTTATTTTAAAGTATTGAAATGTTCATGAAGTTTTAATTGAGAAAATGGTAAATATCTATGTTTTTAGTGAGTTGCAATTAGGTAACGCGTCAAGTAACGTACTGTTCATAACATTTCACGAGACAAAGAAGATTCTACCGTGTATATATTTTTGAATTAAAAAAGAGCGGTACCAAAAAAATATCCAGTAAGAAAAGTACAAATATACACGATTTTTTGTAAATTTCATAAAAAGCAAATATTATAAACATGTTTAATAAGTAAAGAAGATATTTATATGTGTTTGTTGTTGTTTAAAAAAGTTTGAGTTTCTTTCTTTTGTCTGAGTATGGTTACGATTTTGAATTATTTTATTTTAGCATTGCAAACAACAGAACACTAACCCTAATACTAAAACTAACCCTAAACCTAATCCTAAAGCTAAACCTAACCGTAACAACTTCTACTTTTTATTGTCATTCTATTTGAAGTAAAAAATAGCTGTAGTATATCTTTGTCTGTAAAAAATAAAAAATAGACTAAGAAATTTTACTTTTTATTACGATTATTATTTTTTAGTTAACAACAGCAAAAAAAGTCGTAACACAAGTAAAAAAATATCCGATAGAAAATTTATAAAAAAAAAGCCGTAACACAAGTAAAAAAATATCCCATAGAAAATTGATATAAAAAAAAGCCGTAACACAATTAAAAAAATATACGATAGAAAAAAACACGAATCAAATTGTAATTTGTTGATTTTATTTTACATTTATTATTATCATTTAAATTGTATACGGTAATAAAAAATAATATTTATAAAAGACGATTTTGTTTTGTTTTTATTTTCGCATTACAAAAAAGCAAAGCAAAATTATTATAATCAACGGCCCGGGAATGGTCATATTTATAGTTTTAGCATGAAAATGGCGCCATCCAACGGCATCTTTATCTATAAGACAAACACCCATATAGGGCCTTGAAATGGAAAAATAGTTACTGCCATATTGTAAAATTTATAAAATTTACAAATTTTAGTATTATTTATATTTTTTTTTGGATAGCATACAATTAGAGTATATTGATTTAGCATATACCACAATTTCACTATACAATATGACAGAAATGCAACAAATATTCAAACTACAAATCAAATTGGTTGTAATTAAGATATACAAACAGAAAATCTATCATTTTTGTGTGGATGTTAAGGTGTTTCAAGTCTTTAACTTATTTGATGAATAGGAATTTCCTGTAAAATACAAGTATAGGGAGAGAGATTGGTTTGGAAATTTTACACTGAATGTTAGTTCAAGATTTATAGCAAACTTTGGAGGAATACAAAGATACGATTGGTTATATATATACACACACACATGTACAGGTCAAAAAAAAAAAAAAAGCAATGTTAATGTACTTTTTTTTTTTTTCAGTTACTACATATTGATCCATCAGAAAATTCTTTGGCTTTAGTATACCGGGATCCATCAACAGTAAATTTTGTCAAATATATTAATTGTGGTATTGAGAAAATGCAAGGT
This sequence comes from Epiperipatus broadwayi, assembly GCA_028023455.1. NCBI lineage: Eukaryota > Metazoa > Onychophora > Udeonychophora > Euonychophora > Peripatidae > Epiperipatus > Epiperipatus broadwayi. The sequence continues at coordinate 5,660,365 of JAQFVV010006209.1, read as the reverse complement.
GGATCTTCTTTTCATGATATTCATATTATTTACTGTGAAAATTGTTCTGCAAAGATAACTGGTTAAATACAGATTCCTGTGCATTTTATTAAAGATAATGTGATTATTAATGTAAATAAATAAAATTAGAACTATTAAAATAATTTTTATTAAAGAAATATTCTTGACTTTGTTTATATTCTAATTACTTATATATAGATGTGATCTTTTGTCATGAATAAGATCATTGTACGACATTCAAAATAAACTTACAATCTAGTTATGCTTTCAAATAAAAATTGTTAACTGATTAATAATTTGTCATTCACAATATTTTTAAATATCAACACTACCACAAACATAAAAACTTTTTCTATCTTGTTGATCAATGACTCATTTTCATATCCAAAGATTTAGAAAATATTAGAACTGTAGCATGTGAGCCATATGTAGCTCCTTGATCCCAAACTCATGACTCATTCTATCATGATAATGTAAACATTTTATTTCCTCTTGTAATTTGTAAATAAATATTTTAATAACTCTAGGAAAGGGAAAATACGATTTAAAATGTCTCTTAAATTCAGCCTTATTAGAGAATAGTAATTACTGTATAAAATAAATGTTTAAATATTAAAAATTTGTGAATAAATTAAAATATTGAGGTAATTTTTTGTTTTTGTTCATTTATTTAAAGAGAATTTTTCTTTTCATTAAGATGTATACAATTCTCTTATGTTCTATTACTAAAATAAAATTTCAAATACATCCACAACCATTTGGAAATTAAATATTTTTCATGAACCTATTTTTCACCTTTTCTGCAGCTCTTATTGGAGGGATATTTAAATAAAATGGCTCTTCGTGTTAAAAAGTTTGCAGAATCCTGTACTAGAACATTATGAAAATCTTTTCTCAATCTTAATTCTTGGAACTTCTATTAAATACTTGTCTGCAGCATGTTTTTTTGTGCTCTGGATCCTTTGATGAATGATCAAAGGAAGCAAAATCAACTTAAAACTTCTATTATATATTGCTGACTTAATAAGAATGGCAACTGATTTTAAAATTATAATTTTAAAAACTATCATTCTTATTAAGCCAATAATATATAATTTACCTTTTATCGCTATATCTTTTTCTCTCTTATTATAAATACAAAAAAGATTGATCATTTGCACATTCATCCTATTTTCAAGAAAAAAATAACATATCTTAATTAATAACTATTAAAATTATTCAAACGGAAGTAAATCTCCAATAAAGTGCTATTTCTTAAATATTAATTTCCACACCCTCGCCTGCCGGTAAGAGTTTAAAAAACTTAAGTGAATCACTTAAGTTTAGAGCATACATTCTATTGCTTAAATCAGGTCTTTAGTCTATTGTGTACCTGATGTTATAATCAAATATTCAATTGTACAAATCTATTTAACGCAGGAGAAAGTCTTATTTTTAACCACCTACGATTAGACAAATATGACATATAAGTGTAAACCTATTATTATAAAGCACTGAAAACTTTGAAATTATTCAAACGGAAGTCGATCTCCGATAAGGTGCTATTTCTTAAATATAAATTTCCATGCACTGCGATGGATTAAATAGATTTGTACAATTGAATATTTGATTATAACATCAGGCACACAATAGACTCAAGCCTTGATTTAAGCATGGTCTGTAAGAATTGATGTATATATATATAATATACGCTCTAAACTTAAGTGATTCACATAAGTTTTTTAAACTATTACCGGTGGGCGAGTGTGTGGAAATTTATAATATTTAAGAAATAGCGTCTTATCAGAGATTGACTTCCGTTTGAATAATTTCAAAGTTTTCAGCACTTTATAATAATGGGTTTAATAACTATTAGCATCTGAGAAGGAAGACTAGGTATTCCTGGTTTTAAATTTAGAAATAAAACCACACTGCTATCCATATTTATTTACCATTTGAATAATTACATAGTAATAAATTACAATAACAGAAATATATTGACTGATTATTAGAAATTTGCCTTGCTCTATTCCTTAAAAACCTTAGAATTTTTTTTTTTTTTCAATTAATAACACCCAAATATCTGTAGTAACCTTTGGATCGAAGTTTAAACTTTAAATTCAAACTTGTATTATCTCTCCATACCTGATATATCAGCATGTTAGAATTAAGAAAGCTTTCACTATATTTCATAAAGTTTCAATTTTATTATTTTGATTTTGCCTGCTGAAGCTTGTTAAATTAAGTCTTATCTTAAAAGAGAATTAACTTTTTAAATGCATCATTATACTTTTCATATTTAGCCAAGCTATAACAAAGAAATAACTCCAATATATTGTAAAAATATTGAGGATGTGATCAATTTGCAATTTAAATCCTAGGGAATACTATTTTTTACTGCAAGTTTGCCTCAGCAAAAAAATTTGTAATGATGTGACATAATTTGAAGCTGGAAAAATCATGATAGTAGGAGTTTTATGATCGAGACAAGTAACATTAATATTTTCTGGAAAAATGTAATTTATAAAGATAATTGCAATCATTCATATTACGTAATTTTAAAATCATTGCCAAAAATAATCAAGAATATTTGTGGAATGTTAAAGAAAATGAATGTATTATATGAGTATAACACATTAAGTAGTAGTTATGTTTGCAGGAAAAAAACTATAATGGTAGTCAATCATTCATACATGTAATTAAAATCAATTTCATAAACATTAAAGCCTGAAAAGTGCAATATTTTATGTTTAATAAGATATTAGACATATATGTGTAAACAAAACTTGCCAAATATGTAAAATATATGTACTTAAATTAACAAGTACTGTAGTCAAGTTTTTTAGAATTAAATCTGCTTTTATAAGATTATCACACTTCTAAATAAAAATATCATTTAAAAGGAAAAACATGATACCGTTTGCAAAATTAGATGATACAATTGAGAAACGGTCATTGATATCATAGTCGATGATATCTGCTTCAGAATTATTCTTAAAATACTTTAATTTTGTACTTTCAATATTAAACATTAAAATTTTTAGCATGTAAAATGGCCTATATTTTATTTATATTATTATTTTGTTGATATTTTTTTTTAAGTTGCCTTTTAAAATGGTAATTTTTTTTTTATGATTTCTGGATTTATTTTTCCAATGAATAATTTTCCATGTAAATTAGTGCAAGAGTAGAATGACAAACTTAAAAGCAAAAAGTTCCTGGACCACCTCAGTTGAGTAAAAGATTTTATCAACTAGTAATGCAATTCTATAATGAATAATTTATTAAAATACATTTTTTTCATTTAAAATTTTGTTTCCCTACTTTTAAATTATTTTTACATTTTATTTTCCTGTTGTTTATCACCGAAATATTTTTTTTTTAGTCTTAAATTTGTGAATTAAAAATGACCTTAATAACCACAAAGAAAAAATAATCTACAGAACATATTAATCCGTACATTTGATAAAAACTTTAACTACATGATCCTCATTAATAATGATTGGATAAATTTTGCTGCTTCACAAAATAGAACTTTCCAAGGACCAGAAGTTTGCTAAATAAATCATTTTTTAATTTGAAGTATATATATATAAAAAAATGCATTTTCACAAAAAAATGTACAGGTAACTTTAATATGATGTGTACTATGATGCAATCATTTTCTGTTATATGAAAATATAAGTTTTAATTATTTACTTTAATAATCCAGTTTAACTTCCTTGTATGCATTATCTCTTCATTACGTGATTTAATACAATAAACATACTATGTTTTTCTCTTTTCAAATAATTTTATTTTTAAGCTAATTGTTTTCCCAGTCTAACAACCTTCAGCAGAGATCTGTAAATATTTTATAATACAGTGGGGCTGCAACGTCTGCTATATTTTATTCGAAGCTTTGATTACAATAGAATATGTATTGTTTATTGAATTGCGAGTGTAAAGTACTTCTCAATATGCACTTACATATAACAAGCATTTTTTTATATGCATAGTCTGCATATATAAATTAACATTATAGCATAAATAAAATTAAAAAATAATGTAATTATGAATAACAAAGTAACAGTCACATTTGTGCTCGTATTCATTCAAAAAAAAAAAATTATAGTAATTTTATTTTTTGAAATAAAATGAATAGTGAAATTCACTTTGAGCAGTATCCTTTTTCAATAAATTCCTTTTTGTTATGGAAATGAGTTATTATCAGCATATCATGCTTTCTCTAGTTAGTTTGATGTTTTAAGTCCATATCAATTTTACAAATGTTCTTAAATTTCATAAAATTTAATATTACTATTAGAAACATTTTATGATCTAAAATATTGTATATTAAACTTTCTATCCCCTTATATAACTTTTTATATAAGGTATCCTAGTTATATTTCCTGGACATTATACATCAAATGATATCTCAAAGCGTCTCACTTAACCTTTACTCATAAGGGTTTATATGAATGTACAGGTTTTAAATTTCATACTCTAATTCAGAATGCCACTTTCTTTTAAATATCTTCTGCTATCATTATCAGTTTTCATAGTAACATCCCAGATGTGCTTATCTTAGAGCATGAATGCGCAGAATCAGTGGAGGACTATTATGTATTGGAGATGAGACTATTGAGAAAAGAAAGAACTAAGTAATTTTAAATGCCAACATTATTTTAGATAATCTTAATTGATGTCAGAATTACCTATAGATATTATTACTTGATTAGAATAAATCAATAAACATAATAAAGAATGACTATTAAACATTAATAAAAATTCATCGTGAAGGCCTCATATATATGCATACAAATTTAAATTCTTTCTGCAGGTTTCTCTAAATAATTTAATAGCTTATTATTGGTGGATAACTTCGAGTCTGAAATGTGTTTTTAAAGTCATTTGTCCATTGTTTGGATTTTCCTTGGTTTATTTTAATCTGCTGCTCAAATACGAGCTGTTCGAGTGCAGGCAATGAGAAAGTTCTTATTTGGGCAAAAGCTATATTTTATATCTTCTCCCTCTCTGGACTCCTTATGGTTCTTCAAGATTGGTATGGCTACATCGTTCAAGATCTGTCTGGTACACATTAGATGGGCTTAGAAAATCATGTTTATTCTTTTTACTTTGTGCCAAAACTGAAAATTACTATTACAACAGTCTTTTTGGAAAATATATATTTCAGAAGCTAGAAATGAAATTATTTCAAGATGCAGAATGCTGATATGCACTTTGGATCTCTATAGACATTGCTGTTCTTTCTCTTATAGATTATATCCCATCAGGACAACTCTTTCCAAAAAGCCTAAGCTTGTTTTTACTTTCGCTATGACTTTATCTTTGATCTGCTGTTTTTTCCCTTTTTTTTGTATCCAACTTATTCCTTTAATTGCACATTGTTTGACTGAAGTTAGCTTTAATCAAACTACAATTATCTTTAAACCACTAAACATCACATGATCACCATTTCTAGCTTGCACTGAATGGTACTACTGTATGGAGAGTTTTGCCTATAATTATCTTTGTTTTTTTGATAGAATTTAACTTTTAGGGGAAAAATTATTAAGCACCATTATGACAAATATTTTATAACTTACACTTATTAATAATATACGCAAAGCGTAACAAACTTTACAAATATCTTATTATTGTTGTTATATAATAACTTACAGATATTAATCAATACACAGGAAATTTACATAATTTTCATATTCTTTATATGAATAAATAAACATGATTATTATAATATTACCAAATAATGATATAAATTATATACTCAAATGAATCTAAGATATAATCGAAAGAACCTTTTTTCTACATTATTTTTCTTTCAAACATTTAAGAATATTTAATTAACCCCTTGATTAAGCCAGACTAATTTATAAGGCTTGTAAGATATGATAGCACTAAAGCTAGTTAAGATTGTATCATTACAATATATGCATATACACACTAATTTGTAGCTAACACTTAATATTTTGTGAGAACTTTGGAGAAAAAGCTTTCTTACGGTGCATCTTAATTGATGAACAAATTATAATTTTTAAGTTACATTTTTATATAATGAGATATTATTTTATACAGTGCTATGTTTTTTATGTAATAGTAATATTAGCGAATAAGCCAATGCACATGCGCTTTAAAGATAAATTATAAATGAATACTCAATTTTTCCAGACACACTCTTATTTCCACACACTTAAGATTTGCCCGTACATAAATGTTTGGGTCGAAAGAATGGGTAGATTCATTCCATTCTTTCTAAAATATTATATCTCGTGTCTGGAAAAAATGAGTATTCATTTATAATTTATCTTTAAAGCGCATGTGCATTGGCTTAATCGCTAATATTACTGTTACATTTTTAACAAATTGAAAAACACTTGCAAAATAATGTTTGAACAAATTATTTTTTAATCCTATTGATTTATATATGGGAACTATAAAACAATCCTTCAAAATGCCCTCAAATTGACTTTATCAGTACTTTTTTTAGCAAATATAGGATGTACATAGAGTCTGTGCAATTTAAGATATTTATAACTTTATTAGTATTTGTGATAGATAAATTATGTAGAATGTATTGGAAATAAGAAAATCTATATTTTTTTTGTTGTTTTATTGTATTTTATTAAGTTTCCGCATGTCCACCATCATTAGTAATATAAAGGGTAATATGATTTTGTAGTTCTCTAGTAAAAACATTTGCTAATTAATTGATTTACAGTAATGCCTGAAATCATATTAATTATTTTAGCTTTCAAGTCTTATAACAATCGAGGTTTGGTTGCGTATATTATTGTTTTCACATGTCTCCCTAAAAAAAATCTAATGGAGTCAAGTCTGGGAATGTAGAGATCAAGAAAATGGGTCACTTCTAACTTGCAGAGCAAAGTGGCAAGGAGCTCCATCTTGTTGAAATACTGTAACATCTTTTAGTCCTAATTGTTCAAGCTGAGGAATAAAGTAATTCTGCAGTATATCTAAGTAAATCTCACCATTAATAACACAATCTTCAAATGGCCCTATGATTTGATTTTTTTCCAAAACACACCACACATTAACTTTAGGAGAGTCTCTTTCATGTTCAACAGTTTCATTTGGTTTTTCAGTTCCCCAAATTTGGCAATTATGCCTGTTGACTTTCCCACTAATATGAAATGTTGCTTCATCAGAGAATATTAAACTACTCACAAATGCATCATCATTGCCAAGTTTTTCAGTGAACTGATGGAAGAAAGTTAGTTGTGTATGATAGCCCTTTTCTAATAACATTTGATGCAATTGGATTTTGTAAGCTTTCATGTGAAGTCTTTTCTACGGAATCTTATGAATAATGGACTTTAAAAGTCTCAGCTCTAGTGATGCTCATCTTAATAACTTTCTTGGACTTACCTTAAAGAATTGTTCTATAGATGCTACACTTTCTTCGCTGACACAGGACCTATTAGACTGGCTTATCATGGATTGAGCCTGTCTCTTCAAATTTTTTCATTAATTTGGCATAGAGTTCCTATAAGGTGGTTCTTTGCTGTATTCAGTTCTAAATTTTTTTTGTATAGCAACTGTAGATTTTAGTTCAGCCAACCAAAGGACACAGTTTATTTTTACTTCAGTTGAAGTCATAGGTCACATAATTCTGAAATTGAGGTATTTTTAAAGTTTCGAAAAATTATTCTTTTGAATAGTTACTAAATAATTTTACTTAAAACTATATAAATTAAGCTTTCTAATACTTTTTACAGATTTTTTCTATCACGAATACTAATAAAGTTATACATTTTTTAAATTGCACATGGGCATCCTGTATAACAAACTTTGTGAAATCATTACACATAAGATTTTCTTCAATTCCAAAAATAAAATCAATACCAGTTATTTAATAATTTACAAAAAAACTCATACTGTATTTTTTTTTTTTAAAAAAAACTTTTTGATACTCTTAAAATAAAAATTACATCCTTCACTTTATTTTCTACCAAACATATTTTAAAAAAATCAATAAAAATAGTCATTTGTTTAAAAAAAAATTGAATCATTGAAAGAGTGCATATTTTAAAAATATGTGTTTTAAAAATATTTCAGACAAATATGGATCAAAGAAATTGGAGTGAATGGATGACAACCTTATCATGGCCCACTCTGCATGTAGTATGCATTGGCATATGAAACAAAAATTTCCACATAGAAACCATATTTCACCTTGATGAATTTTTGGCTAAAGTCAGCAAATAATAAAATTATACAATAAAACTATTAGTGTGAACTCCAACAATATAAGGGGATAGTCACACCAGGACTAGAGGTACGAGTCCTAGGCTCTTGAAGAACAAATACTATTGGCAATCTTAAATGCCAGATATACTCTATAGAGCTATCTCTTTCCTTGGAAACAATAAAATTACTTCTATTTAACCTTATGAATATATCAAAAATGGAAATCCTTTACAAATTAATTTTCAGTGCAACAGTGATGGTATTGTATTTCAAGATTCGTCATTCTTCTAGTAATGCATATCTTTTAAAATCCTGGTAGTCATATTATTGACAGGATGCATTTTAATCATGGTAGTTATTTTTATTTCAAATCATATTGTAAAGAAAACAATTTCCATTAAAGATACTTCAAATGATACATCAGTTTGAATAGATCATTTTTATGTAGGTCATGTTTACAATTTAACCTTGAGAATATATCAAAAATGGAAATCATTTATAAATTATTCAGTGAAACATTAATAAGATTGTACTTCGAGAAATTCATCAGTCTTCTAATAATGTATATCTTCTTAAAATCCTGGTAGTCACATTGAATAGTGATAGGATGCATTGTAATCATGGTAGTTATTTTTATTTCAAATCATATTGTAAGTAGAACAGTTCCCATTAAGGACATTTCAAATGATACTACAATTAGAATAGATTTTTATGCATGCTACATTTACAAACCTTCCAATACAAACTGGCTCTATCTTCTTAGATCTTTCTACACTTTTTATATTTATAGAATATTTCACTATCATAGTAGTTCTTGGGGTTATGTACATGAGAATCAAGCAGTTTGTCAATTTTCAGAGTGGATGGATTTAAATAATATGCATTTAGTTTACACTGCAAAGCAATGAAGAACTTTCCAATCAGGCAGATGGAAAACACAAACAACTTCTAATTTATATTCTGTTTTGACAAAAGATGGTTTACCATGACTCACTGAACTATTGATATATGATCATTTTCCTTATAGTTAGCATAAGCTAAGTCTAATTGCTCTTGAAATCTACATTAATTGAAAGTCATTATTCCAAGCTAGGATTTATGAAAAGCTAGAGTCAATATATTGGATATCTTGATAAGAATATTAATGAAATCTCTCAAATCCTCCTTATTTATGATAAGTTTAATAAACTCATAATAATATTTAATTTATAAAGTGCAACAGTATTTGAAATTAAACTGAGAGACTACAAACCTCTCGCGCTTATTAGCCAATCATCAAATCGTAAATACAAGACAGAGAATTTAACAAGAAGAGGGCGTCCACCTTCCTCTTTACTTGTCTTTCTATATATCCAAGCCAGTCTGAAGTACTTAGATTTGAAAGCGTGAATCTTCAAACATATTCACATTTAATTCACGGAGTTTAAATTACAAAACATACAGCATGAAATCCTACGATTTACTATGCAGTAGTTTTTAGATTGGCTAATAAGCGAGAGGTTTGCAGTCTCTCAGTTTAATTTCAAATACTGTTTGCGCTTTATAAATTTAATATTATTTACATATGTTACTGCAAGTTATAACATCTAAAAACTACTGCATAGTAAATCATAGGATTTCATGCTGTATGTTTGTAATTTAAACTCAGTGAATTAAATGTGAATATGTTTGAAGATTCACGCTTTCAAATCTAAGTACTTCAGACTTGTTTGGATATATAGAAAGACAAGTAAAGAGGAGGGTGGATGCCCTCTTCTTGTTAAATTCTGTCTTGTATTTACGATTTGATCGCTATTAATAACACCTGATTGGCTAATAAGCGTGAAAGGTTTGAAGTCTGTCAGTTTAATTTCAAACTCATAATAATAATTTCCAGAGTTCATTCCTTGAAAATATTGAAAGGAATTCATTCCAGACTGGAACAAAACTAGTAGTGATTTATAATCAATTTTTTATCTACCAATGATCTACACATTGCTAACAAACTTATAAAATTACTGGATGTCAGAAGTGAAAAATGGAAAGAAACTATCAAGTTTTCAAAATCTAATAAGGCCTAGTCATTTTTAAAAAAGCTTGATGGTTCCCGTAAAAGAATTACTACTATTACTGTTAATGGAATTACCAATTTTATATGTCAGATTTCTAAACTCAAAATCAATAGAATTAAACTATTGATCTTGGGTTTAGAAGAATTGCAAATTTCTCTTTCACAACGTTTCTCTAATATCAATTTGATAAAATCTGTAGATATTCATGAACTTGAACATCTTAAAGCAGAAAAGGCCCCAGGGGCAAATAACATACCCCCAAAGTTTTTAAAAAAATTTAGAAACTAAAGCCAAAGCACAGTTGGCAAAACTATTAAATTATTCCAAAAATTTGGCATATAAACAAAACTATAGCAGCCTTGAAACTGAATAAACCTAGTAAATATCAAAAATAAGGCCTAATATAATTATTGTGTTCTCTACAACTTTATGAAGGAAAAATATTAACAAAAATATTGACAATAATTGAGTTATCTACCAGTAGAATAGAGCTAGGAAGGAGCTGCTATGAACAAGTTTTATTTTTAACAACTCATAGTGAAAAAGGCTTTCAAAATATATTTAAAAATGCTGCAATCTTTATTGATCTAACTCAGCTTATTATTCTGGTTGAAAAATTATCTAAAATTTTTAAATGCAGAAAGTCATTAATTTACATAACAAAATTCTCTCCAATAGAAAAATTCAAGTTAGTCCAAGTAATAAATATAGGAAGGCTATAACAGGATGCAGTTTTCTCACTTACTTAATATATTCATCAGTGATCTTTGAGAAACAATGCAGGAAATTCATTTACACTGATATTGATTTGCCTTCTCGTAAAAGTTACTTTGCTTAAATAGAAAAGTCTCTCAATAAAAGTATGAAAAAATTAGAAATATTTTTCAAAGACTGAAGTCGTATTCCTAATCCAATGAAAACAGTATGCTCAAATTTTCATTTAAACGATAGAAAATCATCTTGTAACCTGAATATAATCTTTTGCAATAATACATTAAAAAACAATCATAGTCCATGGTATTTAAGAGTAATTTTGGATCATCAACTTATTTTTCTCATTTAGCTAAGATTAAATGAAAATTAATTTCTAGGAGCAACTTCCTTGGAGAGCTAACTGGCACTATTTAGGGTTGTGATACAAATACTTTACAGATAGCTTCCTTAACATTAACATACTACAGTGATGAATATGTGTCCATGTTTGGGGAAAAAGTCACCATACTAAAATTCTGGATATTCAAATAAAAATTATCAAGAGAAATAATGGTACACTAGAGTATCTTTTGCAGTGACATTTATTCCTCTGCCAGATATTAGAAGTTGCTGCACAGAAAATGTAGAAAAAGCTGTTAAGCAGATCAAATTTGTCAATAATTCAAGATCTATAATTTTACCACTTAAAACTCAGCTCAAATCAAGCTCTCCTTTATGGAGGTTCAAACAAAACAGCTTTAAAAATGGAATTTTTATGATATTCTAAACAAATTTCTTTTTCTAGATTTAATAATAAAGCCAGATAGATTTGATCTTCCTAAACACAACTAAGCTCATCAATAGATTCAGGACACCCATTATCGGTGGGTGTGCTTATGTGTTTTATAATCAATAGTGATTACATAAACGGGAATATATATGTATAAACTATAAACCATATGGCAAGAGTAGCAAAATTGAAGCTACTGGTGAGTCTATTTGTGATTGGAATCTCTGCAGGTTCTTTTATATTCTAATAAGCAAACTGTCATAAAAAAAATCCATATGTCAGTAAAGAAATTGACCAAGAAATTATCTATATCCATATATAGAACAATATAATACAAACATTTTTAATATTAGCACTTGGTATCTGATGTAACATTTTTTTCCAGATATAACTCTATAAAGAGATTAAAAAACTAATAAAATTGATATTAGTAAGTTTACGAGAACAAATATTGAGCATATATTTAACGGAGTTCAAGTTGTTGGAACTATATGGACCATCAATGTCCAAAACTGCTGAACTGTTTAATGTTTCAAGATTTACATTCAATAAAGTTGAAATAACAAAACTTAAAAAAAAATATCAGAAATTAAAACCAAGAGGACCTGACTGACTATACAGATTATGTTAATCCCATACTGCAAATATAAAGATTTACATGTTTAATAAAGCAATTTTCATTAATTTCCCAATCAGAACACTTCTTATAGAGATGGTAAATGTTTCTGATATTAAAGGCAATAAAATGAAAGTGGCGAGTTATGAAATTAAAAATTGGATAGTAGATGACTGAAAGTATGGCCAAACAAATTTATGATATAAGCAATGTTTACAAATAACACATCTCCCTAATGAAAAAAGATTCAATTCATATGGCTACAAAACAAATATTAGTTTGAATAACAGGAAGCTAATTTTACAAATCTAAAGTTACCCCAATCATCTGATGTAAATATTACTGATCCTACATGACCCATTCTTGAAAAAATGAGAACTTAATATTCTCCTGAGATCTTTGTGAGAATTTGAGGCTTTGTTCCATGAAAAATTACTTAAAATACTTTTAGACACTGTTCAAATATTATATAATTCCATCCCATTTAGAATATAAGTGTTACCATTGTTTTACACAACATTATGAAGAGATTTTATATCTATCATTATTTCTGATGTGAATGCTATTAGACAGAATGGTGAATCATGGGAATAAAAACTTGGCAGTGAATGATTGAAAGCATGTCATGAGATGATATATCCAAGATGTGTAAACATTATCTCCAGATAAATAGTATGACTTCCACAAATATAAAAATCTAAGTAATAGAGCCTGACTACAGACAAATCTAAGTGAATAGACTTGGTTGGATTGAAATGCATCTTAGGAGCCATTAACATATTTTCTCCAATACCTACAATTATAGGATTGTTATGTAAGGATGCATTAGTTGTGATTTTAAAAATATAAGATTTTGTTGCACAAACAAAAAGATGAATGGATAAATGAAAATTTTCATGCAACCATGTAAAAAACATTATATAGATATATTTCAACTTTATTAAAAATTATATATAACATTAAAAGAAATGCAATAATTTTTAACCAAACAAAAAAATGATCAATAATCATTTATTGAAATGCAATTATAAATAAGTACTCACTAAAAATATAGCATTTGTAAATTAGTGTAAATGTCTAATGAAGTTGGTGTCAGTTGTAATATTTGTGGCAATCTCACACACACATATATTAAATTCATAAACGATATTTTCAAAAACAATATGGAATTGTTAAATGAATGAAAAATAATAATTGAATGTTTTATTGCTCAGGAATTCATAAAAAGTTCCAGGTACTAGAAATAACAGTTAATCCATCGGCTTCAAGTTTTAGAGGTTATTACTTTACTACTGAATCAAAAACTGCAGGGCAAAATTATTAATCAAAATGTCAAAACTGCACAAAATGGCTTATTATATTGTGGCCATACATATTTCAAAAATTCTTGATATTTATAAAAATAAATATATTTATTGTTCACAACAAATGTTTAAAATATTTTTTAATAGTTTATAACATTATTTAAAGTGTGCAAGAAATAAACTAATGCTACCAATGATTAAATGCCATCAATTGTTTGCACCCTATTGCCTATTTATTCCAATCTATCTTTGGATATAGATGTTAATATAAATGAAGTTAATAGTTAATCTTTATATCACAAAATTATTAACAAATTCTAGTACAAAATTAATTTTATGATTAAACTGGGAAATAACAACATACTCAACAAAAGTACATCAAAAGATTAATTGTAAGTAAAGTTAAGATTTAAAAATGTAAATATTAGTGATTAATAAAAAGATGGATTTAGAAAAAATAAAAAATTCTTATATGATGCGGATTGTAAAGAAAATATACAAGCCCAGTATAGTTTATAGTAAGATTAGACATTTTATTAATAATATAGGAACACACAGAGATAGAGATAACAAGCCTGGGCTGTTGTTGCCTTACGTGCCCTCTTTGCATAAGACATTCTATAGGACTTTCTTTATGTAGTTTCATTTGAGCTTTCATACACTTCTCTCAACTAATAGGCTTATTAACAATACTAAAGACACCATAGCTTCTGATCAGACCTCACAGGTTGCATATAATGTTGCATGCCCTCATAATGGATGCAAAGCCTCATACTACGGTGAAACCAGAGCCACCATAGCTGCTAGGTTGTCATAACATAAGTATAGGTATAGTAAGTCACATACTAACCCAGAATAGACTCCTCTTTGCATAAGACATTCTATAGGACTTTCTTTATGGAGTTTCATTTGAGCTTTCATACACCTCTCTCAACTAATAGGCTTATTAACAATACTAAAGACACCATAGCTTCTGATCAGACCTCACAGGCTGCATATAATGTTGCATACCCTCATAATGATGCAAAGCCTCATACTAAGGTGAAACCAGAGCCACCAGAGCTACTAGGTTGTCGCAACATAAGTATAGGTATAGTAAGTCACTTACTAACCCAGAATAGACTTCAATTTTTGCACAACATCAAAAAGTATCTGGACATGAGTTCAAACCCGCCTCTGCAAAATTAGTTTGTATTGAGAGGCACGATGTTAAACATAAGATAAAGGAGGTTTACTTCATGGCAGAAGACTTCTTCGCCATTAATCGTAAAGAAGCATGTTTTGCTATATCAAAAAGATGGGATAATTGACTCATTTGCATAGTTTGATTATACATATAGAATGAGTCATAACAGGTTATTGTAACGGTAAGAAAACATGTGATTCGTTAACATAGTGCAGAATTCGACCACCACACAGAACTGCAGCACCATCTAGGTAGCGAAGCCACCCGTAGTACTAAGTTCAAACATAGTTTATCGGTTCCACAATACAATCTATGAAACAACGCATCTGATGCGACATTAGTAAAAATTTCTTTAGGCACGGTGGTCAGGGATGTTGCAAGAAATTCATGATTTTATTTTCGAGTTAGCCAATAATAACACTAATATTAATTCAACACTTATATTTACAAATCGAGGAAATATTATATAGAATGGATATATAATAAATAAAACGTAACTGCAGACGTATAGTTTGAAATTATTTATTGAAACATTTTAATAATAAATCATTTACTGCAAATATTGGTTAGTATTTAAATTGAGTAACGGAATTTTCCGATACAGTTATATATTCAAGAAATACATTTATTTATTGAGAAACATTTATACGAAATCATTTTACCAATAATACTTTATATTTAAGATCTCAGTAGCGATATTTTCCGATATTGTTATGTTTACAAAGAGAAATACATTTATTTGATGACGTAATCTAGCTACCTAAAATTCTTGAGCAAGTATTTCTAAGACATGACTTTAGGGATTTATACCTTTGCAATGTAAGAGTCTAAAGTAGCTACCTAAAATTCTTGAGCAAGTATTTCTAAGACATGCCTTTAGGGATTTATACCTTTGCAATGTAAGAGTCTAAAGTAAGATTTATAAGAGTAGCAGCAGACGTATATTTATTTAACTAAGGGCTAACATTTATTTGAGAGTGAATTATGTCACTAATGCAGGGACGGAGTTATACATCGAATAATAAAGTTAATAAAAGAAAACACATGGGATGTCTAGAAAGGCGATATGGAATGGCAGTATAGTGAAACTGCAAAGCCGTGAATGAGTTGAGAACAACGGGCTAGCGTTCGCTGTAGGCCCAAAGAGGTAAGGTGTCACATAAGCATAACCAGGTACAAGTGGTTCATGCCACGATTACCTGCTGGCTGCATGACGGTCATCAAATCCCATGGGACATTCATTTGTCAGCTTGTGTAGGACGACTGGGGTTAATTTCAACCCTATAGAATCCGGAAAATTCAAGGCTTGTAATGGTCATCACGTCTCTAAAACGTAACATGCGTATAATGTATAGATGATTCTGTTAAGATTTAAATATATTTCATAACTCGGCCCTACATTATCAACATTTAATAAAGAACGTTTACGACTCTCAAAGAAATGCAATTTTATGGAATCATTAATCAAGATTTAATAAAATATAAAACCATATATAAACTGGGTGATTATTATAACTAATATAGCAGCCATTTGCTAAGCAGTAAACCCTTGCATTACAATAAAGGAAGCATTGAATGCGTGTTGGTTTGTATGAAAATATTAAGTTATTTATGAAAGTAAATATTAATGAAAATTTGACATGCATCCACTGTTTCAAGCGATCATAGATTTATACTTAGAAAATTATGAGCATGCGATAATTATATAATAAAATGTAGATTTTAGAAATACGTACCCAAGAAAGATAAAGTTAGGTAGGCAAGATTATTAAAGAAATTTACATATTAATTATTAAATTTATAGCATTACAAATGAGAATTTACAGCTTATAAGTTATATAAAGAATGAATAAACTATAGCATGATATTAGTTGAGTACTCTAGAGAATTTGGATACAGGTACTTGTCTCATGAGAAGTTTTCCGATTCAGTGATCAGTAGCAAATTGTTTATGATTCTAGCATTAGCAATTCCTTACAGCATTTAGATGATTCAAGTAATTTAACAGCAGCAGCTTCCAAATTATTTTAGGCAGCAGATCTTCGTAGTTGAATTTATGAAGGGCACGGGCGTAGGTTATCGGCAAACAAGCGACCATCTCCGGGAAGAATAGTCTTTGGCGCTTTCTACTCACGCATATCATGGCACATAAAACAATATATATCTATGGCGACTCTCCTGATCGAGAGCAAAGCTAAGGTTAAACTGAAAGTTTCTAGAAAGTCTAAAATGGCCTCCTTTCTTAGATCTTATCTTTTACATTTTTGTTAGTTTATTTTTGGATTCCAATTAATCTGCCCTGAGGATAATCAATGCATTTTTGTTAATTTTAATTATAAAGAAAGCTGCCTTTCTATTGTTTACATTTACATTTTATAATTACATTTTAGGGAATTTTTCTTTTTAATTAATCTATTATCTCTCACCGGCCGTTGCTTTTAAAATTTCAAATACAAAAGGGAACATATGATTATTTTTACTTTTAATTAAATATTACAATCTATTTCTAAAATTATTACTAAATGAAATTTAAACAAAGCAATAAATAACGGATTTTATAATTTAAAATAAATAGTTAAAATATATATATATTTTTTTATAACTAAAAGAAGAAATCTAAATTATATTATTTATCTTTATTTATTGCCTTAAATTTGATATCGAAATGTGTGCGTGTTTACGGTGAATTCTACATATGTCTATACATTTTTAATATTGCTACACACACAATTCGATACCAAAAAGTTTAAATTTGGGTAGGATAGAGCGGTGGGTGAGAGACGATTAAAAAAAAGGTGAAACTTAAGATTCGAATACGAATCTTACCGTTTCATTATGATTATGAGAAATACATTTTCTCGAAAGCACTAAGCCATTTTAATTGATTAATTGATATTAATTTATATAGCCTTATGTTATAAGTGCATCAGCACGATTTAATATTATTATAATTACAGAAGGAACAAAAGCATTTAAAAAATTGAGTGGGAAAAGACAGATTTAGATGAATTGAAGGCAATGATCTCAAGAATAAAACAGATTTTATATTCTTCCATCTTTTTTGGAATATCTTGTGCATTAACATAATTAGTAATGAGCTTAAAGATATCTGAAAAAACAGGAGAGATTTGACTAATTACATATTTGTAGATATAATATTTTATATGTTCAACCTTTTCTCAAGTTATTACAAACAGATTTAAAATATGGAGAAATGCAAGCAGAATTTACAGTAGAAAAACTGGTGATTATATCTTTGCAGTCATGCAAACTGACGAGTTAGATATTGCTAAGTAAGTGTATTTATATCTTTTTTTAAATACTGATAAAGTATATGGCAAATTGATTAGGAAACTTCTGATTTATATTATTATGATAAAGCTTGATGTACAAGAATTGGGATTTATGAATCATATAGAGCAGGGTGGGGAACCTCTGGCCCATAGGCTAACTGTTCTCAACAGCTTTCGATCCGGCCCATAGACATTTTTAAAAACATATATAAAATGGACCTATATAAATTTTCTATATAAATTATGCACATAATGCAAATATTGAATTAAGAGTTAAGTAAAATAAAATATTTACTTTCTCAATATTTTTTTATTCTTCAACTTTCATAATAGTTCTACATTCTATCAGAAGTGCAATATTCCAACAAATTATCCATATTGAGTGGTCAATTTGACTATGGATTTAATTTACAATGCTGAGAGCATTTTGTTTATTTTCATTACAATTTTCACAAACAAGCAAAAATGAAACTCAAATTTTACTTAATTTTATTTTTTCCATTTAATTTTTTAAAATTAGGATGGCTATACTGAATAAAAAAAAATGACACAGAAAATTGCGCATTTCAAAAGAAATGGACCAACACATATTTTTTTTTTTATAAAAAGAAATAATAAATCAATGTGCCTGATATGTCTGAAAAATATTTCAGTTAATAAAGAACATATTAAGAGGCACTATTTATCAAAATACTCTGATTACAACAAAATTATTGTGGCAGAAATAATAAAATAGAAAATTTAAAAAGGAGCTTCATCAAGTAGCTGTTATGTTTTATAAAAAGTACAAACAAGTCAGAAAATTCTGTATAATAAAGTTATTTAAAAAAAGACAGAAAATTCAAAAGCATTTTCTGAAGAGAAGTTTATAAAAGACTGCATCTTAGCTGCTATAGAATTAACCTGTTAGAACATAATAGAAATTTGATTATATAAATAATCCACCAGCATAAGTACAAGGCGAATTGAAAAAATTTCATTAAATGTGTAACAGTCATTAATAATATTGATGCTACTTTATTTTTAATTCATAAAAAAATTATGATCCTCATTTAAATGGGAAAACTGAAATTAGCCTGCCAGTTGAAATGGTTGC
This sequence comes from Epiperipatus broadwayi, assembly GCA_028023455.1. Classification (NCBI taxonomy): domain Eukaryota; kingdom Metazoa; phylum Onychophora; class Udeonychophora; order Euonychophora; family Peripatidae; genus Epiperipatus; species Epiperipatus broadwayi. Next base: position 5,641,149 of record JAQFVV010006209.1, on the reverse strand, counting down.
TCATCCCTAATGATTAGAAGTAAATTAATTAAATTTTTGATTAAATATAGAAAGTTAATTTTTAAATACACGATTTAGTATGGGCCTAGAACGATATTTTAATATACAAATGGCTTTTGGCAAAAAAAAATTTCCTGCTCCTAATATATATAAGAAAGGCCCCTTTATATATTACATATTGGTAATACAAGCTATATAGGTCATGTGATATATGACTGATTTTTACTACTGTATTGTTTTTATTGTGTTTATGAAATCTAAATAAATTAGGATTAAATATAGAATGTTAAATATCTAAAGTTTAGATATGACGAAAAAATAAAAGGTACTATTAAATTTGCAGAGAACAAAATTGTTAACAAAAGATATGTAGAAAATGGAGAAGATATTAAATTTGATAAAGAAAATTCAAAGATAATGATAATAAAATAATAATCATGATTTATTGCTCAAGAAATCATAAGACATGATCAATGAAAGTGACAAAACAATATGATCCATGAACATTTAACTCTGAAATTAACCATTCTATTGCCCTAAATAACATATGGCAATAAATACAGAATGAGAATAACAGAAAAATACTGAGCAAAAGAAATTAGCAATAAAATTTGATATATAGTGGTATAATTTTGGATATGGAATTGGGTATATTTAGAGAATATATGGACAACAGACAAAGATATACATACAAGTTGACATAAAATGATCATCATTTCGTATGAAAATTTTTTAACAGCAAATTTAAAATATTTGAAAGATGGAAAAGGATAGTTAAAATATGAAATGAAATGGAAGAATTAGTTAAGGCAAATACAATATTAAATTATACAAGAGATGGAAAATATAAAAATTTCAAAGTATACAAAAATTGAGATGGACATATTACAATATACATTTGGGAATGAATTAAAGCATTTACAAAGTAAAAGGCACATGTTACAGAAATATGCGGTTAAAAAAAAAGTGCTAAAATAGATCAGTTTTAACCCTAAAAATATTTACAATAACATAATTAAAGCAAAAGAGAAAGTCGTAAAAATAAAAAAGGTAAATGCTGTACTAAGAAAAAAAAATTACAAAGTTCCGAATAGATTTATTAATAGAATGTAGTATACAATTTTAATAAAAACAAAGATGATAAAATTGTGGCAATATAACATTAAAAAATTATAAATACAAAAAAAAAAATGGCGGGTAGAGAAATAAGAAATAAAATTATGGCAAAAATAAGGATTATTGAAAAATGGCAAATAGATTGAGATTATTGAAGTCTTGGAACAAATAGCTATATATAAAAATCGTATAGCAATTAAGCAAAAAAGAAATCCAAGTCTTCTCATATTATTATATTGCCCCAAATAACAGTTGTTCATTACATTTCGTATCTGAATTACCGTATATTAATTAGTGGTAGCAAATTGTATGATGAAAATTTAATATTTATAGCAATTGTTAACGGAAATAATATAAAATGACTTGAGGCCAAGACCTTTATTTACTTTACTTCAAACATCCAACTCTTATGATGTGTTGAATGGTAAAACTATGAATTATAACAAAGTTGATTGAATTTGCATTATCGCAATTATAATTTAAACAAATTAATTTAAAATGTCACTATATAGATAAAAATGCATTCATAATTAAAAGCCCGAAAACAAAAATTAGAAACATTACGCAGTAGACACTTTTATTTATCATTGCTGTTTTAAAAAGCTGTTGCGGTTAGTTTTTCAAGATTTCTAAAGAACTACAATAATAATAAAAAAAATAGATTATTTATTTGTGTCAAATGTAAATATATTAATTTTAAATTAATTAAAATTATTTCTACATTATTTGGTTAAAAGGCGAATATCTTTAAGTACCATAGATCTTACATATAAAATTGACATTAATATATCTTTACTTAATCTTTCGTCATGGCGCTTTCCGGTTCTCATTTTGCTTCTGTGCTGACTATATTTATTAATGCGAGAATTTCAATATTAGGATTATAAGTATTATTTTCATTTTTTTTTGAGAGGAATAATAAAATAAATATAATTACATCACGGTAAGAGCTATTTCTCTCTCACTTTTTTTTTTAATATAATTAAAATATATAGTATATATAATAACAAAAACAACCGGATAAATACATTTGTTTTTATTTATTTGTTTATTTATAATAGTTTGTTTTACACGTATATTGCTTTTTTATTTTACATTCAAAGAGGTATAATTTAAAACCAATTATAATACCACTTATTCACAGAAAAGATTTAAAATATCAAATATAACCTTAATGCATGTTAGGTGCATTAGGTTGTGCTGGATATTTTCAATGTTTTCGCTGTATATACGGTATTAATATTACCTTTAATTTAATGAATGCAGTAATATTTAATATAAATGAAAGTATAAATATATTCTTGTATTTAAAACTTTAAACAATCATGATTATTGATACTCATATAAGAATAAATTTTACTAACGGAAGAATTAAATAGTTAATTAAATATTTTTGTAAAAAGGTATATTTATCTAACAATTTCTTAGTTTTAAAAGCTAAAAATATAATTCAATCATTTTTGTTAAAAGGGAGGGACAAATATATTTTAAGAATATTATGATCACACAAAAAAAACCCAATCGATTAGGTTGTTTAGTATTACTAAATTATAAAACATCCAGGCTAAAATTTTATAAACTACTGAACATCACATGATCACCATCTCTTGTTAGAACATTAATTATTTTTGTGTGGCAAGGTAACTTTCGATATATTAAGGATTAGAATTCATAACGATAATTTGCATAAGATACTTGTGTTTCAGTAACACATTTTTGATGGTAGATACTTAAAGCTTGTAAGAATTAGATATTTTAATTCGATACTGAACTTGTCCAATTTGTAAACTCATTTTACTTTGAGATTGGGATTTAGTGAACAAGGAAGTATTCGGTATTGGTTTGTTATGTAAATAAAACAGTTAATTGTAATAGGCAGATAATTACTTGAAAATCACATTACGATCTATTACTACAAATTATAAGAGCTGCTCTACAGACAGCAAGTAGTGAGAGTCAATATATCATTATAATGATAATCATCAAATACAATTAACTATTATAAAACTATCGGTGACTATTATACCGCATTAACTGAATATAAATAAACAAGTGTTTATAAAAGGGTGATTACTAATGCTAAATGTGTGTATATTTATGTATACATATTATTAGTCAAATAATAATTATAATTGAAAACTAAACGGAATTCTAATTGTGTGTGTATATTTATATATACACAAAATAAATGTTCTAAATGATAACGGTAAACTAAATGTATGTGCGTGGATGCCAATGGCATTCACAGTATAGACTAATTAAATAGTTTAATTAATGAAAAACTATAAACTAACTTATCAAGAAAGTTAAATGAATGCAAGCAAAGGATTAAGATAATGTAAACAAAGTTATTGCTTAAAATAGACAATTCTAAGGTAATTGTATTATCTGAGGGATGAATAGTGTAACTAAAGAGATGACCACCACATGGACAGCGGATGACCAATCAAGGGAGTCTACTCTAAAAACAATGAGAGAAAAAAACAGATCTAGAATAGAAGTGAGACCAGACACTTGCTAAGTGAAGCTCTTGAAAGGCAATGTGCCATTTCCTCGGGTGCCCCCTCCTTCACTTAGCCTTGCGGAGAAGTACCTCTACCTCCGGACTTTCAAAAGTAAGCTTAGGAACTGTAAACAGGTTGTATTGATCTTATTATTATTTTGTTATGCCTTCGGGCCCTTATTGTTATTTATATAGCGTGTATATATTAAACAAGATTGATTGTCTTTGTATAACTCTGTAAATAAATTCTTGTTATTTAAATGTACTTGCTGAACAGTCTCATTAATTAGTAATTATTTGTATTATTTATATTTGCTTTCCAGCAGGCAATAGAGTGCCGCTGGACACAGCAACTAATATAATTATACTTAAACTGCAATAATATTTGTAGAACCACAGGACTTCGTATTTTATAGGAAAGTTCACTATCAACCTTCCTGCTGATATAAATGAGTTTGGCTTTTTATATTCTGTGTACTAAATAAATTCATAAATGTTGTGCATCATTTTTAGATAATCTTGAGGTTTTATACACTTTTATGTATTCTATTTACAAGCATATACGATTAACCAAATCACACTTTTCTTATAAATAAGTGTTAGAAAATTTGACTATATTTCCTGGTTAATCTATCCTTATGCATGCGACATATATATATATAAGATCAGAGCGAACTATTGGCAGTTTTTATTTATTTGTTATTTCTGGGTGCCAGTGCTTAATGGTCTGTATCCACAAAGCACCTACCATGTAGTCAATTAATGGATACTAAAATTGTCTCAATTCTGCATCAGTTTTGATGTATTGAGATTTATTAATTAATCAAGAGTATTGACATTTATAAATGAGAAACTCTAAAAGGAAGATTGCTATTTGGCACTTAATACATAAATTTAATAAACAAATAAGCAAAGATTCGAGTTACAAATTTATTTACTAATTCTACCCTATGACAGATTATTAGCATTAATATATAACATGCACATATAAAGAGTATTGTTACAAATAACTCGTATTTAAAAGTTATAAATAACCATATTAATCTTGAATATTACATTAATTTTAAAGTCCTTCTTAATACTAAATACTAGCTCAGTTTGTGTATTAAAAGTTTGTCTATTTTAAGTAAAATTATAAAATGAATATACAGTTTTTATCTATCTTACCAGAACATTCTGTGGATATTTACTAGTACTAGATGTAAGTATACCATGACCATAGATTTTCTTTCTGCGAGATCCATTTGGTACAGTTGGAATAAGATTTTATTAGCTTGTTTGGGGTCTGATCCTTAAGTAGGCATGGTGTCAAGATTAAAACTTCTATCGGCTTCAAGCGAAGAATGGAGCATCAGTGACCGCATTCATTTAGCAACTCATTTGATTAAGATCAAATCCATAGGTAATGACAAACACACATTTCCTACGGCTTTCTAATGATGAATATGCATTTCTCCAATAATTTTATTCAGCAACACAAAAAAAAAACTATTATTTCAGAAGCAGCATAAGAATAAAATAAGAACATTCCATGGATCACCTTTTTTTTTTATATCCTAATGTCAGAGTCCACTGCACAGGTCCTATTTATACCTTCTTTTTTTAAACCACTAAACATCATATGATCACTATCTCTTATACTAGCACATAATTGTTATTAAACAAGGTAAAACTGATCCTGACAGTAGTGCCACCTTGTTCCAACCAGAGTAATCAATGGATGCCAGAAGGCTTGTGCATAAAATCCCTATCTAGTGCCTACTCATTCAATATCCTCAGACTAGTTTCTGGCTTGTGGCTTTCGTCAGTGAGGAGCCTTGGATCTGAGAGCACTGCACCTTGTCCAGATTTATCTTCCCCCAACTTTCTTTTTTACCATTAATTTTCACATTTTTTTATTTACCAAGTTCATCTTGGCAATCAGCTTCGATCAGCCAACTTTAAATAGAGGGGAACAAATGTCACACTTCACATTTTCTTTTAATTACAGGTAATTGCATTCCAATAAAATCTGCAAGTACTTTTTTTTTCTTTTCACTAGCGTAGTTACATAAAATAAAACTTATTGTTTATTAAATATAAAAATTATTACTAATTCTATATGAAAATTATATATTTAAATGTAATTTTCTTTTAACAATCCTCTTTTAGATTAATGCCAATACATGTACCCACAATAATGGTATAGTTGTGAGAGATTTATTGTATTTTATTATTATTTTTAAGTTGAATAAATGCTTAAAATGTTCTAATGGGTTGTGTTTATCTGCACACAATATTAGTGATGAAGATGAGATTCTGAAATCTAAAAATAATTCAGGGCACAGGTGCTACCTTTCAAATCTAAAAACATCAGTTTAAGTATTGGACTATTTCCATCATCTAATATGTGTGTTGAATGTTTTTAGAAATGTTTAATTTTATTTAAATATTCCAAATGCATTCAACTGTTAGTAATATCACAGCAAACAGGTTAGTATATGCACTATCTGTTAGTAATATCACAGCAAACAGGTTAGTATACACACAGGATGGCTCAGTTGGTTAGAGCATTACCTTAAAATTCAAGAATCTAAGGACCCAGGTTCGAATCCCATGCTGTCACTGGTCAGGCCAGCAACACCCGAAGAAGAGGGGAGAAAAATACCTCTCAACATTGTGCGTATACTAACCTGTTGCTGTGATATTACTAACATTTGTTTACTGTGGTAACTAACAGTTGAATGCATTTGGAATATTTAAATAAAATTAAACTTTTCTAAAGACATTCAACACATATATTAGATGATGGAAATAGTCCAATATAAAAATACAATCAGCTTAAGTAGATTGTAACTGTACATAAGATGCAATAAAATAGTGAATATTTATTTAAAGCCTTGTTAACTTGAAAATCAGAATATGGTTATTTAAAGGTACTTGAAAAATTTGATCTAGATTGCATAATAAACTGGCTAGTATAACTTAGACAGACTTAAATTTTTATAAACTCTAATAAAATAAAAACTAAATTAAAGTTGATTATGCTGATGCACTCTTTTAAAAACTAAATTAAAATCGTTTATTCTGTGCTGTATTGTCAGAAATATTTTCAGTAATACCAGTCAAGCAGGCATCAGTTTTAAATAAATAGCAGCTAAGACAAAACTTTAAAATGAAAATAATAATAATAGTGGAAAGTGATTAATAACAATTTGATATGTGAGAATAAATTATCCTCACATACTGCAAATACTTAATACAATCTGTTTAATTTGAGTTTCTATTATCTTGTATTTACAAATACAAGGTGATAACTTTGTGGATGACATCTTAACATCAGGTTAAATCAGTATTTTACTTAGGTTGGCCAATTTTACTTTCTGTACATTTTAAATCTATACATACTGCTCTGACTTAACCCATGCTTTTGTTTTTCCTTGCGAGAACTTCTTTATCACTCAATTCACCATCACACTTTTTACTGTTCTGTTCATTTTTAATAACTAAGCTAATTATCATATCTTAATCTCAATTGTTATTCATTTATTATGTTGTATGTTAATTTTCTAGATTGCACATTTTTGAAGAGGTAATGATAATAACAATGTACTTTACGCAAATTACAAATTTTCAATTACATTATTTACAATAATAAATATATCCATAAAATGATCATTTCATAATTCATTTGTCACAAATTTTTATGCAGCTCAATAAAAAGAAAAAATATATTTTTAATGCATTAAAATTATCAATCTATTTAATACTAAAATAAAATATGATAAAACAAGAACAACTCTCTATTTTAAGGGTCATCTAAAGTAAATTTGATTACCAGATAATAATGTATTTAAATTCCCAATCTCAAACCATTTTCTGGTTTATGTCTTTATTAGTGAAGCTTGGAATTTAAAGCTGGAAATAATGCTGTTATACATCGGAAATCACTTTCAAATCTATTTTACTATTGAAACTAAAAAGTCTGAAAATTCAGAACATTCTAAGGTTTTGAATCCAAGCCCAATCTGTAAAGAATTATACAAATCTTAGTTCAGAGGAATAACTTTATTTTAATATTTTTAGTTCTTTATTAATTGTAGGCATCTATATCCTATGATTAAAAATCTTAATAAGACAAATTACTTAATTTAATACCTTACACAATATACAATAAAGTAAGGATAACTCTAGCAGATTGACTTGGTTTCAAAATCTTTTAAGTAATTTATATTTTTGAGTTCTTAGTTTAAATAATTAAATTGACTTAAATGTAGTTGCTAGATGTATTAATTGCATTACTTCCAGCTTTAAATTTTAAGCCTCTTTAATAAAGACCAAAGTCAGAAACCAAACTAGTGTTGGGGTTTTAGATTCACTATTAGCTAGTGATTGCTGATTACTCAATCATTTAGATGATACTAAAGTGGAAAGCTGCTCATTTTTTAAATATTTCAGGTAAGGTAAAGAATTAAATGATTAGTCTCATATTAAGATGGTTATTTTTGATTTTTTCTTCAATATAAACGTAGTTTTAATCTCAGTTTTAATGATATCAATATAAATGATAGATTATTTCTTATAAATTTCATTATTAAAACAGGCAAAACTCACTATACATATTGCCACACACAGCAAGCTAGAGTAATCAATGGATGCCAGAAGGCTTGTGCATAAAATCCCCATTTAGTGCCTACTTATCCAATATCCCCAGACTAGTTTTTGGCTTGTGGTCTTTGTCAGTGAGGAGCCTTGGATCTGAGAACACTGCACCTACATCTTAGGATCTAATGCAACCCTCCAGCAACCACCTTTTATCTCCATTTAACTACAAAACTATGAGTCTTAAATTGAAAACACCTTAATGTTTTCAATCCAAGCCCATTAGCTTATATAGACATATGGGTCTGAACCCAGTTCAGTACCCATACATTTTGGTGTCTTTGGTTCTTTAATAACCATAGCCATCACTATCCTATTAGGCAGGATTGGTTTTAAGCCAATAAACACCACCTCTTATGCTTGTGTATAATTGTTGTTAAAACAGGCCCAACTCACTATATGTATTGCCACGCACAGCAAGCTAGAGTAATTAACAACAGTTATACACAAGCATAAGAGGTGGTGGTTATGTGATGTTTATTGGCTTAAATTTCATTATTCTGAATTGTTTTTCAATGACATGTTCCCCTCTGGAAAGTTTTTATTAAGTCAATAGTTAGGAAACAATTATTTTTCATTTCTAGGTTTTATATTGTTAGATTGTATTGGCTCTTAACTCCACATATCTTTTTTTAAATACTAGTTCAATTGGAGTACTATTTAAAATACAATTTTACAGCTTGGAAATCTTATGATTTCAATAACATGAAGTTTGATTTTCTAGATATACAAATTAACAGCCTAATCTTCAACTTTGCTTCCCTTTTCATATATATATATATTTTAAAATATTTATATATATATGCATGAAATTATCATCAAATCAATATTTTGGCCACCTTGGTTTACCAAAATGTCAAAACCCGTAAATTTATCTATAATTAACAAAAAGCCAGATGATCCTTGAAAGTAATAGCTTCAAGTTTTTCTCTTAATAGAAGAATTTTTTTTACATACCTGTCTATGTTTTAGGATTCTTTATATGTTTAAAACTAAAGAAAAGAAAATCTTTAAAACCATAATTTCTTTAAAAAATCAATCTGAAATCTTTTTTTTTTTATTTACTTTTTTTTTTTTTAATTTACTTTTATAACAAAACTGTTTTTAAGCCAAACACATTCATATTAACTACTTATGTTTTAGAATTATCATCTTAATTGTTCTAGCTAAATATTTATTTATTTATATATATAAAGGCTTTAATGGTCCACTGCTGGGCAAAGACTTCTTCAAACTGCTCCTCGAAGATGAATAATGAAGAAATGCTTGCCAACTGTTTTCTACCTTACTCTTAATCAATAATAGCTAGGTAGCATATACTGAACAATAATTGGATGGCTGGCTGGAATGACCATGGGCTATCTGAAAGAAAAATCATAAGCCATTTGTAACCTGAAAAAAAAAGTCTAGTTTCACTCAGCCAAAACTTGAATCCCAGATTCTAACAGATTGGGTATGCTAACCATTCATAATCAGGGTCTTTTACATATAAATGTAAACAATTTTTTCCATACTCCATTAACACATGATTGAACTAGTTTAAATTAATATGCATATGTATATAAAACCAACATTTGCTTTATTATATATTATATAGTGATCAATATTTAATAATTTTAATAAGCTTAAACATAAACAGAGCAAAACTCTCCATACAGTATTGCCACCTGTGCTAAACAGAATGTGCTAGTATAGGAAATGTGATCATGTGAAGCTTAAACATAATTTTACTGCTTATCAAACATGTAACACTGAAAATATAAAGCTATTCATAGAACTAACAAGTTTGAATACATTATTAAGATTAATCACGAGCTAGATTCTCAGTGAAAATCATTTAAATGGAATTGCAAATAGTGTCCACATTTTGTTATATCAATACCAATTTATGTATCAGATGATAAATGATAAACTTTTATCTGTCAGTTTGGTATATATTATTAAATCAATGTTATATAAAAATGATCCATCTTTTATCTGGCAAACTGGATTGGCATTAATGTAACAAGAAAATAAGCATTATTTACAAGTTTATTAAATGATTCTTTGGGAATCTAGCTTATAAATTATCTTAATAACGTATTTAGATTTGTTTGGTCTATGAATAGGTTTATATTCTGAGTACTGTATTACATTTTTAATAAGTCCTAAAATTATTTATGTTCTCATTAAAATGATTTTAATCTAAATTAATATTCGAAACTAAGCTAACTTGATTATTATAAAATCCAAAATCATTGCTAATAAAAAGTTTCAGCCTTTTCGGGTATCAATGCTTGTTATAATAAACTGAAAATCAAATAAAAGTAATCATCTTCTATCTGACAAAATAGATTGACATTGTTATAACGAAGCTTGGGCATTGTTTACAAGTTCATTTAAATGATTCTTTGAGAATCTAGCTTGTGAATTATATTAGTAATGTATTCAGACTTGTTTGTTCAGTGAATATGTTTTTAATGATCAATATTCATATTTAATTATGATATCATTTGTTACTTGACTATTTAATATTGATAAGATTTTATACTATGATATATGCTAAAAGTTATGAAATTTATTTTATCTTAGAATTAATATTGTTATTGTTATTTGTTTTTTTTTTTCTATTTTTCAGATGCAAACTATTTTAGTACAAGTTTTGTGTTTGGTGGGATTGTTTTTTTTTATGTTACTTTGCTGCCTTGCACCTATTCCCATGATGCGTTTTCAAAAAGAAAAACAACATAGGTGTCATATTGGACAAATTATAAGTATTAGTAACTGTCTTGCTGGTGGAGTTTTTCTGTCAATGTGTTTTTTGCGATTATTTCCAAATGTTCAAGACAAATTTTCAGCAATCAAACAATTTGGTATCAAATTTCCTGTAGCAGAATCAGTAGTAGTTATCGGATTTTTATTTGTGCTGTTATTGGAACAGCTAATATTAAAATATCGTCAACAAAGTAAAGGACATTTAGGTGATTTAGAAATGGACACTTTGACTAGTCAAGAAAGTGAGGATAATCTTAAAACAAATGATGATTCTAGTGAAGAAATAGATTTAAATCAAGATAGCTCTCTAAGAAATGGATTTGTCAGTAATCATTATGGTCATAATCATGGACAAAGTTTAATTGCCCAAGAATCGGGTCTTCGGTTTATAATGTTATTTCTTGCAATAGCAATACATTCTATATTTGAAGGTGTTGCTTTAGGTTTACAAAAAGATACTGTGACAATAATAAATATATTTTTAGGTATTTTAATTCATGAAGCCCTAGTATCATTGGCTCTTGGATTTAATTTATGCAAATTAAAATTAGACTGTTGGGGAAATATTAGATTTGCAATTCTCTTTTGCATAATGATTCCTGTAGGAGGGGCTATTGGTATTGCAGTTGGAAAGACTCCAGGATTAGTTGGTGATATCATATCAGGGGTCCTGCAAGGACTTGCTACAGGAACATTTATTTATGTCACATTTTTTGAAATTATTCCCAATGAAATTGAAGGAAACAAAAATAGACTTCTCAAAGTTTTATTTCTATCTTTAGGTTTTGTTCTTTGGGCTATTTTAAATTATATAACATTATAACCAGTTATAATTAAAAGCATTAAAACAATTTATTTGAAGTACTTTAATCCCCTTCCCCCACTACCAATTTTTAATCTCCATTGTTATAAAATATTTTTTAATAACTTGGTACTACTTAAAGCCAAAAAAAAAAAACATTTGAGGGAAGAATCTTGTAAATAAAAAGTATAGTAATTTCTCATTTGAGAACTGGTGAACCAAATAAATATATAAAATAATATGTAGTTGAGCTCGTATGTTTACACTGTATATATCATCTCAATCAATTTTAAGAAATTTCTTATACTTTTATACAAATTTTTATTATTTTTAAAATTTTCTCAAAAATTCAATTAAAACTTATTTCATATCTAATATTTTCTAGGATAATTATTTTATCTTTTTACTATCCAATTAAAATTTGTTTTAGTCCATTTTTTTTCCTTACAACATAATTAATGGTGATCTTTTGACAGTTTATGCATAATATTTTATTGCCTGGATTCATTTTTTATCTTTTTGTTTTTCCAGCATTTTTTTTTATTACTTGCAATAATCATTTTGATATTCATATTCCATTTTTATAAATATATATAAAATAATTTTTCTCAAACACATAAAGAAGCTGATATTAATTAATGAGTTAAATAAACACTAATCTCTTCCAGCAATACCATCTATTGTAAGGTTGAGTAATCAACATGATACTAGACTATCAGTGAATATTTTGGAGTAGATGTTTTGGATCCAATGCATCTTCCATTCAGAAGCCATCTTTTATTTTTTGTACTATCAAGTTATCAATTGCAATTCAAAAACAACTTGTGCATCCGGGTCCATTTAGTTGCTTAATTACATAGTTTATTGATGAAGTAAATTATTCAAGAATATGGATACCAGTAACACTAGAAATGGATTTAATTTGTGCTGCAATTTAGTATCAATTAATTATTCAAATTTATAATAGATGGCAGGATTAAAGTAGAGTATCATTATTAAATATGATGTAGCTAGAATTGTATGGAAGGGAGGTGCAGTCGCAGGGTTAACATATGGTAATGATGCATTATGTGTTAGTAAAAGGGGTTTAGATTATTTAGAGAAAGTACAAAGGGAAGTAGGAAGACATGCATTAGATGCGGAGATATGGACAGCAAAGGAGGCAATTCAAGGAGAAATGGGATGGTCAAGTTTTTATATGAGAGATGCAAAAAGTAAAATGAAAATGCTTGGTAGGTTGCAGTTTATGGATAGTAAAAGAATAGCCAAAATAGTGTTTAATTGGGTTATGAGTAAAGGGTAGGTAACAAGATGGCTGAAAAAGGTAATGCGGTATGCAAAAGATTTGGATAAAGAATTTATATCGGTATACTTATATAAAAGGTGGGATGATTGTGTTAGGAGGATTGTTGAGTGTTATAGTGGTAAGGAATGGGATAAAAGAATAGAAGCATTAATAAAAAATAGGGAGTTGGAGAGATGGAGAACTAGTATGGAGGGTAAGAAGAGTTTAAATATATATAGAAGTAAACGGAATATTGGATGCGAGTTAATTTATGATAATAGTAAGGAAAGTAGTTTATTGTTTAAGGCTCGAATGGGATCTTTAGCAACAAGAGAATATACATGTAAATGGAAAACTATGGGTGATTTAGTGTGCAAATTGTGTAAGGAAGGTATAGAAAATATTAGGCATCTGTTGATTGAATGTAAATGCTTGAAAGCAGAAAGGGTACAGATAGTGAAGTTATGGGAGAATAGGTATGAACAAAGTGACTATACAGAAAGTGAGTTATTAGTTTTTATGCTGGGTTTGCGAAAATATAAGAGGGATTTAGATATAAAGGCCGTAGAGTTGACAAAGATTATGTTGTGGAAATGGGATGGGGCAGAATATGGGAAGACTTAGAGTGGGGAATGGAAAATAAAATGGCTAACATGTTTATCTGGGCATAATTGCTGAGATATTCTTGACTTTGTTTAAGGAGAAGTCAAATACATCACATCACATATTCATATAGATTTTTTCTTTAAGCAAAACTTATCTGTAGATTGTCTTAAATCAGTTTTCTTATTTTAGATTTATCTGATGTTCTTGCCAAAAGATGACATCAATTACAAATGCTTCTAATAATTTATTCACTATTATCTTTTTTTTTTTACTGTTAAACTATTTATATTTTATTAATTCACTGTTATCTTTTGATTCTGTTCCATCAAGATACTGAATAGTAGTTTTTATCTAGTATACATTTCTATTTTAATTTTTAAATTTCAAATAATTTTATTTTGTATGAAATAAGATTGTTTCATTATTGTTCTATAAAATACTGTTGCAACACAGAAAAAAATATATGGTTTTCTTTTAAATTACAGTCTAAATCGACATTTTTTTTTACTTAGAAATGTCATTTTTAATTTAACAATTTTTTTTTTATATTTAATGAATGATAAAAGGTAAAGCATTTTTGAGGCTTAATATTAAAAAGTTTATATCTGTAATGGCAAGTAGTGGGATTATAATGATGCAATCAGCAAATTTTAGAAATAAAATTAAACTTATTAATGTGTCACAAACTTTTCTGTTTATGCAATAAAAGGAAAATGTCAACAAGTTAAGAAAAGTTTATTTAAATAAGAATTAAAAAAAAAATTAGCTGTGTATTTCAGCATTCTTTGATCAAAAATTTTGTTGCAAATAACCAGTCAATAAGGTTGCTGAAGTATGTAGAATTTTGAATTATTTTTGGATTTAAGTAACTGAATATAAATTGATGATTTGAATTGAAAATCAAGTTAGTGATCTACCGTTTCAGATCATTGGTTTGGATAACATAATGATTTGTGAACAGTCTTTATTCTAATTAAACCACTGCAGCAGATTATATTGTTAGACCCCAATTATTTAATATATAGATTAATATAATTGTTCCTAGATGATTTAGTGCAATGATAAATTGATGTATTTGAAATCTTCCCATTCTAGTGCTGCCACTGGTCTGGCCCGAAACACCTAAAGAAGAGTCGAAAATAAATGCTATTTGAACCATTGTATTTATTTATGTTATTACTTGAATGTATTTGAAAAATTTAAATAAAATTTGAATTTTTCTGAAGACATTTAACAATTGATCCTAGATGATGGAAATAGTTCAACATATAATTACAAGTTTTCAATAGTTTTAGAAATATCAACAGAAATCTTTAAGACAGATTTGGTCCAATGTGGTAACTGTTTGGTAGCATATGATGGATCCTGAATACTTTTTGAAGAGTGTGTATTATACTTTCAAGCAATTGGGAAAAAATATTTACTTTAATGAAGTCAAACTAGTCTCTTATCTTGGTAACATGGTAGATAGCAGTCTTAGCAGAAGATATGGCATTAGCAGTGAGAATAGATCTTAGCAAAATGTACCTGATGTAGTTGAACTTCAGCCCATGGTTTGCTCAATTCTCTGATCAAAAGATAACGCCATTGTGGATAGTAACTTTGGCAATATTTTTTTTTGCAGTATTAGCAAAAAACTACAAAAATGGTTGATCAGTTGGAACAACTTTTATATTTTATAACCACAGCTAATGAGGTATACAAAAAGCATAGTCTTTGATAGTTATGATGTATAAAACAATTATTATTTGATTTGATTTAAATGATTAGATCTTTTAAGATCATAATTTGGCATATGTTTTTATTTTAACTTTTTATTGATTATAGGAGCTTAATATTCTTAGGTTTAAAAATAATAATAATTCATACTTTGCTTCATAGATCAATACTTTGATAATGATGTAAACATTTTGAAAAAGCTCTCAATTAGATTTTATAGAATCAAGATTGGTTTAAAGATTCTTAATTATAATTTTATGTGAAAGATTTTCAACTATATATTTTATAACTGTCTACTTATATATATATATGTGTGTGTGTGTGTGTGTAAATAAAGAGAGTAAGCCACAGGCTATGAATTAAAATCATTCTAGATTTTGAACATAGAATCAAAAATAGAAAGAATCCATCTATTCTTGGAGCTCTGATATATTATATTGTACCTGCTGAAGTTTGAGATGAGTTTCAGTATGTGGTAAAATCTCAGCCATAATATTTTTTTTTTGTTTCTTGTTTGATTTTGATAGTGGGTATTTTAATCTATGAAGCATTGAACTATGTTGCTATGACGATAATATTGATATAAAAAAATTGTTTATTATTATTTGTATAAGATTGTGAATTTATTCATTTTAAAATGGATATGTAAATAATAAAGCATATAGTTTGGATAAAATTATTCTTTTGTTATTATATGTATTTTCGTTACTGCATTCACAATAATAAATTACAAACAATATAACTAAATGCTTAATACCTCAAATTTACTTATTTTATATGTATAATATTAAACTGGATAAATATGTATGAAAATATATTTCCAGTGTAATATAGTGAGAATGTATTATCAATTGTTTAATTTGTGTTAGAATTAAAGAATGGTATTTGTATTATCATACATCAATGTTTGTCATATGTAATAATTCTAAAATTTTTATTTTATTTGTTATTCTTGTATAATAAAATTTTTATTTGAGAGGTGCTGTTTGAAGTTGGTTAAAGAGTGAGTAAAAGGTATTGCTATAGTTACTCTGACATCAATGGGAAAAGTTATAAATAGAATGAATAAAAAAAACTTTCTAGCTTGGCTTCTATAGATGTGAATCTTCATTTTTGGGATTTTTTATTTGTAAAAGTATATGACTGTAAAATAGATAGAATGATGGGCTGAAAGCAATAATGTTCATCTGTTGACCCAACAATATTGGTGAATTTGTGAGAGATGGTAATTTATTAAAATATGAAAATTAATACTTAAGTGTTTTAAAACTATTAGAATGTTCATTTCCTTTAAAAAAAAACATATATTACCTACATTTCAGTGATGAGATCTAAATGTTAACAACAGAAAAATGTATACAAAAATTATGTTCATATACTAATATAATTTTATAAGCTTGATGGATAATTTATACAGCAGAAAAAAAAAAAATTGGTTCAATTTCCATAGCATCATCATGAATAAAATTAGTATCTGTTCATTTGTAACATTTTATGAGTTTATTACTTGCTAAATGAAGAGATATCTATGTTGCATCATCATGAATATAAATTAGTGTTTGAACACGTATAATCTTATATAGGTACAATATCTGCTAAACGTAAAGATAATTTGGATATTTGGAAAATACTGGAATTAATAAAATGTGCTTTGAATTTTAAAGCTTTTCATGATATTTCTACTTTTTCTGGAATAATAAACATTGTCAGATCATGGTTTTAAAAACAAAATACACCTGGGTCTCGTTTTATGCGGTAGATAGGTTCCTCAGAAAATGCGCATAAAAGAAATCGCACAAAAATAGCTTTGACTTACCTTGAAAAATGGGGGATACGTACTGTAATTTTCCAAAAATCACATAAAAGCAAAGCAACAACGTAAAATTACTTTAAATTTCGCATAAAAAAAAAATAAAATATGACTAATAAAAAATTTCAAATTTGAAAAAAATTGATACAAGACAAACTTTTTTTACTTTTTTTATTAACTACAGTATTTAATTTTATTCAAAACAATATATTTTTATGCATAATTTACATTTTTTTCATACATGTATGATATTTAATTATTATTGCTATTTGATACATCAGATTCGTCATGATGTGATGTACTGTAGCTTCTCCTTAAACGAAGTCAAGAGGAAATACAACTAAAATGTTTTCTAATCGCTATTGATCCTTCCCATTTCGCTAAGCAATCTAAAATTGAAATTTTTGTTTCCAAAGAAATTCATTTTCTTGGGTGTTTTTTTATTCTCCGTTAAAGTAAACTAAACGCTTAAAATAAAAATAAGAACTTAAACTTTCGATAATAAAAAGACACCGACTCACTATTGTTGGGCAAAATTTAATTAAAAATTAAATTCTTATTTTTGTCTTTAATTTTTTAATTTTCAATTCCGTTTAAAAATCAAATTTCATCGTTTTACATCACCTCGTTACGTAATTTTTAAATTGTTAATTACAATTAAAAATCAGATTTTAATTATCAAATTTAATTGTGGCCACCGCTGTTACTCACCTTTTAAAAATAAACTTGCGGACACTAAATGACTAATTGATTACATATTCTTTTTATAAAAAGCAAAAATTGAACATGATTTAAAATGCAAAAACAACATACATCGTACGTTTGAACAGATTTACATTATAAATTGTAAAATTTATTACTTGTGGACACTAAATGATTAATTAATTATGTACTCTTTTTATAAAAAGCAAATAAAGAACGTGATTTAAAATGCAAAAACAACAACATAGTATTTTTCATCTATAATGTTTGAACAGATTTACATTATAGTCTTGTAAAATTTAATGTGTGTATATAAAATGGGGAAATTCTGATTTTAAGTGAATTATGAACTTCTTTATTACATAAAATCTATTACAGTACTATTATAAAGTGCTGAAAATATTGAAATTATTAGATGGAAGTCAAACTCTAATAATGCGCTATTACTTTAAATATGACGTGAGTGCGCGAAATTTATAATATTTAAAGTAATAGCACATTATCAGAGCTCGACTTCTGATCTAATAATTTTTATCGCAAAAAAGAAAACTGCATAGAAAAATATTAAGAAGAATCACGAATCACATAACTTCAAATATTTAATGACTATTACTATTTTTAGAACTGTCATATTTAATGACTATTACTCAGTTCATTTGCTTTTATTTATCATAAAAGTGCATGCACAATAGCTCGAAAAGGCTGATCTTCAATGTATTACAATTTATAAAACAGCGCTATAAAATAAATGCTTATTTACATTATTAGTGCTATGGTTTTTTTTCATATAAAATGTATAGTATTTATTGGTAGAAATAGTATAATTTTAATTTTGTAATGACCTATATAAGGGAATTACATTTTTCTAAGTTTGAATTTATATTTTACAGCATAGTAATTATTATTTTAATTTTAAATATTTTTATTTATTGATTATAAACTAATTTCAGGTATATTACTTATATTAGGGATTCAAAATGATCATATATAATAAGTATTTATTTTGTTCTCTTAAATTTGTATTAACAAATAAATAGATTCATATATATACATATTTCGATTAACTATATTTTTATATGAAGTATAAAAGAAACTTACATCTTGAACTCACTTATATTTCAGAAAGAATAAATGTTCAACATTTTTTGTGTTATATAAATGTCTTTGTATTTTTATCCGATAAATAGAGATTGATATGCAATCAACTACTTAAATATGAAATTAATGTTAATTGAAAATCTATTGCTTAAAGCATAATTGGATTATATGCATATATTTTAAATGTTTATTTGCCATATATATATATATTTTTAATTTATATCAATTTGTTAATAAATTTTGAAATAATTTAAAACAATTAAACTTGCTTGGTTGTCATTAAATTTTACAATGCAAATTTTTTGATTAATCATATTTGGATGATTTGATATTTACTAATTGATTATATCACATAATTCATTGAAGCAGTTATAAAAATAATTCAGAAATCAAGACACAGGATGAATAATATAAGTACATATTTTCTTTGTATTGAATTTAATGCTTATTATCTGACCAGGTATAGATTTTATATATCAATAAATTAGCTGATTTGACATTCTTAATATTATAATGGTCAATGGAATCTCTCTAACGTAATCTGCCATACAAGGCACCACCAAGCCATTTGAATCTGGAAAATTTATATAGTAGGCAGATACGCACAGGAGAGGTTACTCTTTTATCGAACTGAAAGCCTCAGTCAGTAGCTCAGGGTAAAGCTGAGCTTAAATATCTCTCTATGTTAAAATTTTTAATTTTAAATATTAATAAAATATAAAAATGAATTACTACCAAAATTAATTAAACAAAACATTTTATTATTACGCACACATACTAAAAGGAAAGATTCTGAAAATTAAATTAACTAAATATATTTGATTTGAATTATATGCACAGCTGGAAGTATTTAATAGATTTAATCCACATTTAATATTTCATTATGCATGAATATGCTACATAGATTGCGCAATAACTAACCCAATCCCTTTTAACCTTAGGCTAAAATCTCACATTTAAACCAATACTAGCTTACTGATATATGATATGACCAATGCAAAATGAGATTATTAGCATAACACAACCATGCTAACAGGAATTTACTTCTGTAGCATGATATCATTTGAGAAATAAAGAATCATGGTGGGAAGAAATGTGCATCTTCCCCATGATCATTAATAAATTTTACCAACAGATAAGAATGATTCACTGCCCAATTGGTGATACACAAAATGAAATTATTGAAATATATATAGAAGAGATGCTTTGTAAAAAGGAATAGCGGTCTTTGCTGGCTTACTCTCCCAACTAGAGTATAAGAAAATCAATGGCATAGGAAATATATCTACGACCATCGACAACATGATGACTACTTTTTTTGGGTCACATTCGGGTGGGTATTTATGCCCTGTATGCTAACGCGGTACAAGGGAACGAGTATCCAATGCATCTACTCAAATTATATTGGCATAAAACATCCATATATATATTCACTAGCATCGATTTAACTATGAAATAATCATCCCAAAATTAACACACTTGAAAACCTAACAATCTTAAGAATCTATGCAGCCATTTATGCCTATTTTAAATTATTAATTTAAAAGAAATTACGAGAATGGAAACAATAATACTAGCAAACATATTAAAAGAAAATATAACAAATAATTTAAGTTTTAGTCAGATAAAAGATTTCTTTTAAAATTAAATGACGTTTAAAATTACTACTTGAAAAAGTTTGTATTATATAAGTAATGTTCATATTTTATTTAAACAAAAGTTTATACTTTCCAGTGCTGTAGGTAAAGTCCGTTTTTGCAGTCCTTGACATAATTCAAAGTTCTTTCCATTTCATATTGTTCTGGGTGGAGATAAGTCCATTGCTGACCAGTTTCTGGGAACCATCGTACTCTGGAGGCCGCCTCAACTCAAGCAAATACGGGAAACATAATTTTTTGCGTGATACCTACATTTTGGAGATCCGCAATACATTTATAAATATATTTAAATAAGACATAATTAGCATGAGCAATCCAAAATCTAAATCTCAACTTCAAAGTTTTCTTTTTATATCTTTTTGAATTCTTATCAAATTCCAAGATCGATCTTGCCTGGCTTGACTTTTCTCTGTGGACCTTGTGTTTATTTCCATTGTTACTGGTTAGCTTTCTTTAGAGCAGAAACTCAAAATTTTATGACTACTATTTTTTAATTTATCTCTTATCTGACTTTATGCCTGAGGGCCTGTTTGCAATTACATAAATATAGAAAATTATTTCCATTCTAAGATTAAAAATGACTAATTAACAACTTTTTATTATTATTATTTTTATATTAAAACAATCGTGTTTTTAGATTTTAAACTTTAAAGAATTATATATTTAGTTTGCCATCTGTGCATTATATATATTAATTTAAATAAAATTATTAAATTCTCTTTTTATATTTCTATTTGAGGGTGATTATATATTTTATCCACTTTTATTTGAAAGTGATGTAACGGTGGGGTGGCGTAATTAGAGCTTATTGTAATTATTTTATTAGTAACATGTAATAGTCATATTAAGTTAGAAATTATATATATATAAATTGATTTGATGATTGATAAAGTTGCAAATATGATAATCATTAAAGATGAATACATGTAGATGCAATTGGATGTTTACATTTATTTTATTTTAAATCATTATTGATTAAAGTGAATGTTATATTGGGTCAGTGTACAACCACAAAGATTGTAATCTTATTCACTTATAGATCTGGTAATAGTAATATAATTATTCTGTTACAAATTAGAGTGATTTGCTTTAATTTTATTTAAAGTTCATTAGTGTGAATTGTATATTTAGTTTAAATAATAAATTTTAATATTAATATTTGATTATAATCTAACAATCTTTCACATGCTTCAACGGTTATAATCTAAAGTTTTGACAATATGATTTGTCCATAGCATTTGAATAAGTATCAAATTGGAATCCATCATTTATTTTATATATTATGATTGGATATCGAAAATCTTAAGGTTAGTTAATAGGATGATTTTATTTTATAATATTTTAAGTTGGTGAAAATGGAAAGATAGGTTAATTGATTTTCTATTATTATTAAGTATCAGTGGAATAGCAAGATTGAGTTGGTATTTTATTTTATTTAAATGTAATTAGAAATCAATTATTGAGATATATATTTTGTTAGATATCATTGATATTGTAAACTTGTAGGGCATCCATGAATTATTTTGATTAAATAGAAATAAAGTTTGATTTTTGGTACAAGTTTGTATTAATATAACCAGTATGTTGATTCATGAAGAATATTAAAGTATTTCTGTGTAATCCTTTGTCATTATTTTAATTCTATTATAAGGGATTTACATAATAGAAGTTTTATTGTTTTGGCTTATTGCAAATAATGCTTATATTTTAGGATAGCTTGAAGTAATGTTTAATTTGTTTTCTATCCATTCTAAATGCTATTGGAATCTATGAGATTATAACAAAGATTATTATCATTGTTTTATTAACTTAAGGGTTAGATTATTATTCATTGATTGATATTCATTTTAGTTTAGTTTACTATTTTCATTCTGTTACAAATAATGCTACAATTCACTGGCATTAATAAATTAGGATTGGTCTTTGGTTCATGCAGAAAGATTTGGAATACATTAACTTTAATCCAAGTTTTTTTCTTCAGTTGCTTTGAGTGAATTTTTTTGTTTCAGTATAATGCATGGCTTTTGTTGATTCATTTAATAGATCTACTGTTAGAATCTAAGAACAGATGAAAGACAAATCTAATAGTATTTCAAAGTATAAAAAGTTGTCTTTTTAATAATTTTCAAATTGTCATTTCCTTAAAAGTATTATCATTTTTTAGATTGTTTTTTTTTTTTTTTTGCCAAGTACAGAATGAAAATATTCATATAATTGTTTGAATATTACTGATACAATAACTGTTTTGAGGGTTGTGAGATGTTTGGCAATTAATACAGACTCTCACCCCACATAAGCGAGAACACTTCAGATTAATATTTCTTCACTCAAACTTTAGATGAATTCAATCTGGCTAGTGGAATAAATATTAGCTGAAAACTTGATATCAAAGGCAAACTTAAATTTTTTTGCAGTATTTTTGCCTTGTTATTTGTGTAAATATTGTAGACAAAAATGAATATATACACACACTATATATATATTGAATCAGGTGATATCCGATTCAATGGTTTTATTACCAAAAATTAAAAACTTAATTTTCATTAAATTTCTAATGTTAAAAAAGAGGACGTGCATTAGGACACATACTCGTTTACGTTTAAAATATATTTTATTTTTTATATAAAGTTGATTTTTAAAATAGTTTTCTTTCCTGCTTGTTTTTTTATTTTTTTTATTTATCAAATTGATTAAAAACAAGCAAACTTGTTAATTACATTCCTGTCTCTTTCTTTTAATCATTTCTAAGTTAATTCTAAAAGCGGAGATTTAATTTTGTGTTGTTTTTGTTTAAAATAATCCATGGTTAGAATTCCTAATTAGTTTGAGCGGAAAATTGAGATTTGCCCTGCCCTAAGGCATGGAATTTGAAAATGAAAAGTTTACACGGGAAATGTAGCGTGGGTATAAATAATCCCGCAAATTTTGGGACAATAGCTTTTAGATTATGCTGCTGAGATTCACACCGTATTGGTAGCAGTTTGGACATTTAATTTCTTGCAGTTATTAAAAGATTTTGGTTTCTTCACAAGATGTCAAAATGTACTACTGTATGTTTGTAATCAACAATATGTGTTGCTAACTTAAACCAAGACAAACCCATGTCTGCTAGCTGGACTCCAGTCATGCTATGAAAGTATAAAATAAACCAGACCCCCAATATGCCTCTACACTTGCCACTGTAAAATGATGGAACACCTGAAATAGGAACTTAAACAAAAGTGTGCACTCTTGGAAACTATGCGAACTTTGCTTTACCTTACGATAAATATTTTCTTTTATTCTTTCCAGGGTAAATTCTTTTATTTAAATTTCCGCTCAATCTAAAATAAACTTGTAGACTTTATAATTATTTAATCTCCTATCTATTAACTGTGTTTGCTTTGCATTGTATTTATAGTGTGTCTTGGAGTCTTAGTTTTAAGATTCCAAGTTTACTTTCAATTTTATTTATCGGAGAGTGTCTAATAGGCTTAATATATCTCTATTTATATGCCTAACTTTTTCTAAATGCTTTAACAGTCTTGCGTAATTTTAATTTGCTCACCTGTACTTATTTTCTTATCCAATAATTGATTTAAAATACTGTGTTTGCACTTTTGCAAACCGCGAATTCTTTTGGCTGGCAGTTTATCATGTTTATTGTTTTGGTTTTCCATATTTGGAGATTTCGTTTCTTTTCTAGATTATGTAAGGCCATAATCATATTTTTCTCTTGGCTTGTTGAAATCAATCACGTTTGCTTTAAACATAATGTATAGCAGTCCTACGGTATTATGACCTCATTAGTCCACAAACTAGGGTGAGCTCATCTGTGCTGGTTTTGTTGATTTCCTACAAGACTGTATTTGTGTTTACATCTCTAAAATGGGAAATTGGAATTGTTCTTTGTAATTTTATAAATTGCCAGCAGGAAGATAATATTAATCCCCTTGTAAATTATAGGTGAAAGACAGTTTCTTTCTGCTAAATTATTTAATGTCTTAATATTTTCTACTCATATACACTCTCTGATAAACTAACTGATAAAAATCTAGGTCAGTGTCTATATTTGCTTGCTAGATTTATTTTGGTCTTTTACGTGTTTTAAATTTGATCAGAGCATGTACTAAGAACTTGGTTTATTAATTTATTTGTAATTATAATTATTTCACTTGCTTGAAATTCTTGGGCAGAAGTAACTGGTTTTCTAATTATTTACTTGTCTTCTATTGAGACCTCTAATTATTAGTGTTGGCCAATCATTTGGTTGGGGATTCACTAGTTTTAAATATCTATTTTCCTTTAATCATAGATTTAATATTTTATTAATTTGAAATCATTACGTCGAGATATTTTCTGATTTTATTATTTCATTGAATTGGAGATGTAAATTTCCTCTCATTTTATAATTTATATTCCGACTTATTTATTTTTGTTTTTGGGATAAATCAACCACTCATTATCTTAAACATGATATACCGTGGGCTATTGTACCAGAAAATAGGATGTTCTTGGTCCTGACGCATTTTTCTGGGCCAAGAAATGCTCGCTGGCACTGTTTCATTGATTTATTTCAAGAACATATTGTTTTCATATCTTTGAATTGGGAAACCAGTGTTGTAGGTGAATGGTCAGCTGAAAGAAATTTGTTCCCTCCTTTTTTAATTCACTATTAGAAAATTAGTCTGACTGCCAGAATGTTGAATTTTATTATTTCTGGTACACGCCTGATATAACCCTATTAGTTGTATTATAAACTTTTACTTTATAATTTATATTTCTCTCAAATAAAATTAAAAAATTGTTTAAACATAATTTGGCTGACATTTGTCTTAGTGCTTTTATTTCTCAATTGTCTGAACAATATTTAAGATTTTTTGTTCCTCCCTGAATCTAGTCGGCGCAAACCATCCTTATCCATTTTTGGTCACAGTAAATAAATTTTCCAGATATGTAGCGATCTGGTGCCACCCTCTGTGATCAGTGATGGATTGAGTGACCGTTACAATATATATATAAACTTTTACCAGCAATTAATATTATGTAATATACCAGATTAACACCCCATATTATGTAATACACAAAATTAACCTTCCAACAGTGGTTTATTGGTAAATGAAATTCAATCAATTTAAGATCTTCAATTTTTCTTTTCAAAGTGTTTCAGATTTACCTATATAAACGAATTTGAATAAAAAAGATGTTGGATCATTTTTATTTTTTCAAAAGTTTTATATTTTGCTTTGGATTGAGAATATTTCATTTGCTCAATAAATCAGTGTCGCATTATGCTGAAACAAAAAAATTCACTCAAAACAATTGAAGAAAAAAACTTGGATTAAAGTTAATGTATTCCAAAATAAATCAAGATCTGAATTTTTCTGCATAACTACAACAACCATGCTTCGGTTAATAGAAAATATGTACTTACAGTGCCCCTTTCTAATTTATGGTCATTTTCAAGCCCTCATAACAATGTTTAAACTGGTGGGTAATAGCCGCCTTTATATAATATAATCCATAAACATAAGTATGATAAAATTTAATTTAAAAATTTACACATATTAATACAACAAAAAAATGTTACAAAAATAAAATGAATTAGTCATTAAAAAGACTGCATAATAATGAGCTAAGGAAGAGAGAGTACATTCACACATATAATATTTTCAGCATGATAGCAACCATGTGATCGACTGAGCAAATAAAACATAAAAATGACTGACCAAAAAATCATTCACAATGTCATTCCTGCATATAGGCATGTGTAAAATTTATGGATTTAAATTTATGAATTTTCAATCTTTACCTTTATTTATTTAATATTTTGTTCAAATTATAAACCGAAGGATGGAAACCCATGGAAGAGGAAAACAAGTATTGTGTGTATATATATGTATGTAATGTATATGAAAAATTGATGCTTTTATATCTCTATATGTAGACATATATGGCTACAATGTTTGTTGTGCCACTGATCATATAAATAAAGGATGCTCAAGAGACGACTATTTATTATTATAAAAAAAAACCACTATAACAATTTGCATACCCAAATAATAACTTTAAAAACTCTTGGATTCAGAAGATAATAGTTTCTTTAAAAAATCCTATTTTATATTACTTTAATACTCGAATGATAAATGTATTTATGAATTACTAGCCATAAGATTATTTTTAGCTTAAAAATTGCTATCTTCATTACTAGAATTGACTGGGAATAAATACTGTAAATCATGTCATTTCTGGGATAAAACTATTAAAGAAGATAAGAGTGTAAGCAATCATTTTTCTGTTAATATCCTAAGTTAATTCATATTTCTCTTAGATAGTCTGATTTTAGTTACCTATAAAAATAAAATAAGATACTTTAATTAGATTGTTAATGATTGAATAATTATGATTTATTTAATTATTAATATGCCAAAGACTTATTTGAGGAAACTTCTCAACTCTTAAACAAAGCCAGTTCTTAACAATTATGTTATGATATGGAAGATATATGTAAATCATGTATACTCTAGTGTCCAGGTTAAAGAGACACCAAAAAGTTATAAAACCACAAAACTCTTCTTAATGGCTGACATCCAGATGAAAGATTCATCTATGTACTACAGTCTAAAGAAACAATGGTGAAATATATATATATCACTACAAGTGTATGTTGACAATTAAAACGATTTAGTTTTAAAATATTATTATTGGAATTAAACATTCACCGAGTTAAACAAAACATAATTAACAAAGGTGCCAATAAAATATATAAACCAATTTACAAAAATTATTCACAGAACAATAAATAATATTTTACATATTTAAAAGATATTATGCAGAAACACATAAAAAAAGAATCAAAGTCTTTTTACCATTTTTTGGTAATTCGTTTACATTATTAAATTTTGTATTTGTTTTTTTTTTTAATTTTTTTATAGACCTCTATTCTGTTTTCCCAGACCTTTGATGAGATCCAAATCAATGCTTTAGAAATATTTTTTTGAGAATTTAATTAAACTTACTTTTCAAACATATCTAATCTTTTCAGATTAATTTATTGTAGGAATGGCCCAATTCTTTTTGTTATTTTACAAATATAAAGATTTTTTTTTTTTTTTGGAAACGTCCAATTGATGAGGGAAAAGATTTTATCTTCCCTGTACAATTTCTAGTGATTATTTTGCGAGATACCAACTGAAAATAATATTAGTTTAAAAAAAAATCGTTCTCTTTAGAAATAATGCGATAATAATTACTACCAAACTTTCATTATTCTGTAGAATAGTTTTTTTTATTATTATTATTATTAAAATGAATAAGTTTATAGTTAATATTATATTGAATTTCTTTAAAAAAAAATTATATTTTCGATTAATTTATCATTATGCTAATTATTTTAGAGTTTTTAAATGAATTTTTATGACAATAAAAGAAAATGTATTTATCATGTGTGTTTTTTTTTATCTGTGATACCACACACATGCATTTTTCGAAAGTTCGAGTAAATAAATATAAAGCATAAAAATTAATAGCGTTATTTATATAAATATATAATAACAGGATTTGTAATAAATTAAATATTTCTTGAAACAAAATTAGTTCACTACTTTTTATTGCTGAATTTTTGTTTTATCCTACCCTCCACATATCTTTGATTTATCCTTATTGATCTTTTCATTTCATATTCTCCAAAAATTGATAAAAAAATTAAAATAAAATTTTATACTTAAAATACTGTTTTATATCTTGTGTTATTAATTCCTACTGCTCTATTTTTATCTTAACTTTGCTAATTTCTACTATCTTAGCTTTCCATAATCTTGTATTAAGTATTGAATATCTTTATAAAAGTTTAACTTTTATTTAAATTTTCCAATTACATTCAACTTTTCGTAATAGCACACAGGTTAGTATATGCACCATATTTTAAATAGTAGTATTCTCTCTTTTTCAGGTGTTGCTGACCTGACCAGTGACAATACTAGTGTGACAATTGGTCCTGGACCCTTACTTTCTAGAATATTAAATTTTAAGGTAAGGACTCTAATCAACAGAGTTTTTGGCAGGATGTCTCAGTTTGTTAAGAACATTTCAATCCTGCCAAAGATTCGATTGGTTAGAGCATTATCTAAAAATTCGTATTCAAGAATGAAAGGGTCCAGATTTAATTCTCATGCTAGTATTGTCACTGGTCAGTCCAGCAACACATAAAAAAGAGAGGAGAGTAAGTCTTCTCAAAACATTGTGCATATACTAACCTGTGTGCTATTACTAGCAGTTGAATGTACTTGGAAAATTTAAATTAAAGTTAAATTTTTCTAAAGACATTCAATACTTAATATTAGATAATGTAAATAGCCCAAAATATAAATACAATTAAAATGCCATCATCACAAACCTTCTGAAAAACATTGTATAGATAATAATTTCTTCAATCTCTACACTCCTTTTTATTCATCTCTTATTGCTTTCTTACCTGATATATGTAGTTTTAGATTATGAACATTATATGTTCAATCTAATATATTTCTTCTTTTTTTTTTATAGCAATTGCATTTTGGCCTTGTTTTTTCATAATTCAAAATGATTTTTTTAATAAATATATTGCTGTGATTATTTTAACTTTAACATTAGAATTGCATCATAATTATTATTCTTTTACAATGAATCATTTGTCAGCCATGAAAAATGATTTTGGTGATCTAAGTATATGTGACTATAAAATAAATGTATATCAATATAGTAGCTATCTTTTGGATCTCTGGCCTATTAAATGCTACCAGTTTTTGACATAACTGAATACTTGTATTCTATAAGCAATTTTTAAGTTCCAGAAAACTAAACCTCACTATTTTTCTCAGATCTGCAAGAAGTGATTTTTATATTTTTCAAACTAATAAATAATGGTATTTTGTATTCTGAGTAATAATCAATATTGTACTCTTTAAAATAGGGTTTTTGAACATTTGCTAATAAATATGCAAGACACTTCATTAAATCTGTCATTCCAAAACTATCTAAATATTAATAAGCTTCTATGTTTTTTTTGACAAATATTAGAATTTTGAATATCTAGTTTTGGATCATATGACCTAATGCTGACACATGCAAATACATCTTAGTCGTAATAGAAAAATATGACCAATTAGAAAATTTTAATAGCAAATACATTAATTTAGACTCATTTCATAGATTTCTCTCAGAAAAGAAATAATGACCAATAACTTCAGGATTTATTAAAGTCATTAAAAGGATGATTTGTTCACAATCCTTCTGATTTATCCATGATCACAAATTTTTATTTCATCTTTATTTTTTATGTCTTTCTTTACTGTTTTTACTTCCAAGAAAGATTAACTAATTTAATATGAAATTAACATGCATCTAATTATTCTGATTCTCTGTTCAATTTTTTTCTAAGATTCACATTGGCTTGAGCATTTATTCCATTATTATATTTTATATGATATGTTTGCATGATGTTTATCTAGTCCACATATAGAATTTAGCCCAATCTCCATGCCAATTTGATTTGTTCCAAATACTTACATCTCCTCATTAATTGTTGATTTTTATTTAACCTCCAACTCTTCCAAAATTATATAAGAAATTTCAATTTTTAATTAATCATTTCTAGGTAATTTTTGACTTTATTTAATTCTATGTTAGGTTGCTCTAAAACATATGCTTCCATATTAAATTTAATTTTTTTTCTTTTAACTTTTTAAAGATTTTCCTGGGTTTGTATTAATTCCAATACATACTTCTACCTATCTTGGACAATTCCTTTATAATGCTACATTGTCTTTTAGCTTTTTATGTAACCATACCTCCATTATTCTTAATTTTTTTCTTTTTCATTATTATTCCACTATAGTATACAAAACATCACAGCCTATTTTTTTAAACAAATTTAGATATTATTTGCTTAAATTAACTATATTATTTTATAGCTATCTATTAATATTTTAAAATCAAACTTTCATAAATATGATAAACTGTCACTTAAGTAACTATCACATTCAATTAATTCTACATGCAAAATTAACTATATGTTTAATAAAATATTAACTTAAAGAGGAAAAAAGAAACCAAATTTCTTTTCATCAAATATATCTTTTTTCTAGAACTTTAAAATGATTTTTTTAAATTGAGTGTATTACTTTATTTGGCAGTGTTAATTTAAATAAAAATATTACCTAGAGTAAACTATTTATTTTATTATGCGATCCATTTCAAAAAGTTGTCCTATATGGTCTCATCAATATCTCTTTATTTCATTATGTTTCCTCTTCTAATTCCATTTTCAGGATTTATTTTTTTCTCTATACTAAGCAAGTCTGCTTCATCTTTGTTATTGGCGAAGTTATAGTAAAGGTGTTTAAGTTTTCTTGTAAAAAATTTCTTTTAGAAAACTTAAGTTTAAGCAGTAGCAATTCTCTTCAAATATTAGTGCCACCCAGGGCAAGTCATAATTATCAATGGATGCTAGAAGGTTTGTGAATCAAAATCCCTAACTAATTCTACTCAACCAATATCCCCAGACTAGTTTCTAGCTTGTGGCCATCACTGTTTAGAGAGAAATGCTATGTTTTAACAGATAATGTAAGCATATGAAATAATGATCATGATGCCTTAATGGTTTTAAAACATATGTTTCTGATACATTGTCTTACCAGTATGCTTCCTACCATAGTCTGCCAGCATTTCTTGGTCTCAAAATAGGTTCACTAAAAGTAATTAAGCAACACAAAAAATAGAAATTAAACCTTTGGTAATTTAATCAAACATTCATATAAAAAAACACAGGAAATATCTGAAAGAAATTCTTAAAAACCAGGAATTATAGTTCTGGTACATATAGACATAAATATCTAGGAACTGAGCATATGCTAAACATATTTTAGTAATAAAACCAAGCATAGGACATATATAAACTCTTGCAAATATAAAAATGAATACCATTATAGTTAGCAAATTAATGCTTCATAGGCAAATGTGCACAAAATCTATGAATATATTTTCCTTACATTTCTAGAATGAATTTTCAAAAAATGCAATACATCATTTCTCTAACAATCACATCTGATCTCAGCAACAATAAAACACATCACAGGTTTAAAACACTGAATTATCCATTAGTTTACTATATATTCTGGGTTTTTTGCTTTTTTGAACTTCCCTGTTTTTTCCTTAAAGAGTAATATTTAATTTCTAATATACTTCAGGTTTTTAATTTTATCAAGGACTGTATTAGACATCATTTTTATATTTGTTGTGGCTTATCCCAGAAAGTGTGGTCTACATGGGAATCAAAGTAGAGTAATAGTATTGACTATTTAAATGTACAATTATTTTATAAGTTTTAGATACTATTCAAGTCAAAATTGTAAATGATACTATATGTATGTTCACACACAATTCCTATATTCCATTTAACTGATGTAATGAAGATATCAGATCCACAGAGTATGAGTTGAAATCAAGATTAAGAGATACATGTTAGTGAAAGAACACAATTTTACTAATAATTTTGTTTAACATTAAAAAAAATATATTGACAACAGAAAGTAACCACAGTCTTACCAAATTCTTCCTTTTACTCGTACTTTGTAAGAACCAAAACAATTCTAAAATTCTTTAATAAATGTTTGTTTTGAATTTTCAGTAAAAAAGCACAAATGTTGAGTAAATTGTGACTAGATTTATTCATTACCACTCATCTTTATCCATGCACTTGTAAGACATTTAATTATAATGTAAATGTAATAATAAAAATGTATCTTAAAATCATTCTGGGCTTCGTGGCCCAGTCCCAGCGCCATCAGTTGCTCTGACCTGCTATCAAGGCCTCACCCATAGTTTAAAGTCTCTCCTATTGTCATTGGAAAGCCAAAAAGAAGAGAAAGAAAATCATCACTGAAGACCAAATGGCCAGTTATGAGTAATGACAGAAGCAGCAGAAATGGAAAGGACCATGAACCATGATAAGAAAACTTTTGTCAAAAAAATGACATCATTAAGAAAACCTAGATAAATATGAACATTCAAAGATATTACTGAAAGTCTATACATTACTAAGACAAAGGACTATTAATGTTACAAAATGATATTTAAATGTTGATAGTTATTGTATGGTTATGTATTTTTTTATTATGTAGAATATATATCTGGGTGTAAGAATAAAAGTGTTTATTGAATCTTGCTTGGTCTATTTTCTCTCTCCTTTACCTGCATCACTCTGATTATATAATTATTGCCATGTACTCATTATTAATGTACTGGACCCCCTGTTTGAGATATTGGAGCTAGTCTGAATAAGTTTCAAGTGCTGAGTTATTTGCCTTTCATCTGGGCTTGCCAGTTATATAAAGCTATATGGATGGATGGCACCTGGAATTCATCTCAAAAAAATATATTGCCTTGGAGGATTGGTGTTGTACCAGCAACATGGAGGAATGCTATGATCATGAAAAATGGTCAGAGCTGTGCCTTTGTGTAACCTTGTTCTAGTCATAGGTATCATTGACAGTTAATCTATCAATGATATACTACCCATCTGCTTGAATGTGCCATCAGTAGTGCAAAGATGTGTGAACTTTAAAATGAATATAAAATAATGTCATAAAGAAATAAAACTTGAATAGTTAAGCCAATAAGTAAATAATAAATAAGAATAATGATTGTCATCTGATAGTGAATGAATACATATTAATAAATATGAATAGAAATACAGTACGTAATGATAAAAGGTCGAAATAATGCATTGATAGAGACACATAGTCAGGTAACAAATGTAGACAATTAACAATAATCTAATAGTCCATATAATAAATAGTAATAATGAGTTAAGAATAATGATCATAAATCCATAAAAAAACAAGATCATTACAAATGGCATCGAATGGGGCCCATATCCATGAACGGCCCAGCATAGTTAAATAATATTGTTTTAACTAAAAATGCCTAAGATGCATAAGACAAAACAGTTGAAGTTGGTGAGCAGGGTAAAGGAAGAGATGACCAAAGCAAATATAATATTAAAAGCAAAATTAAAAAAGGGTATAATTAATATATAAATGAAATGTAAATAGAAAGGAGAGAGCAGAAAACATGGGCAGACAAATAGAGAAGTTTGTTTATTAGGAGTTTTTGATAAAGTCAGGTAGAAATGTAGATTGAACTGGGGTGTTTTGAAGTTAGACATGTACTTTTATTTAAAAGTTTAATAAAGAAAGAGAAGTAAATGCAAATGCAATAAAAAGCAAAAATGGAGTTAGAGAAATCAAATAGGAAAGAAGAACAGGAAATTGAAAACAGAATAGAACAGCAAAATAGGAAAGAGTTAAATGAGAGACTAAATGAATAGAAATGATCAAAATACAAATTAAAAACAGATGAGAGTTCAAATGTCAGAAAAAGAATGTGAGGATGTTTTGTCTGGCTGTGAGTGCATTGGCATGAATGTAAGCATATTGGGTCAGAATAATCTAACCATGAATCAATTTTTAAAGATTTATATCTTTGATGGTCAGGTTGGTAAGTCACCTATGGAACACTTGGGGAGTTATGGAGTGATATTTTGCGATGAACAAAATGAGGAAAGAAGCTAAGCTATTGCTTGCAGCCACTTGCAAAGTGTGGCCCAGATTTGGTGGGAGTCTTTGTAAAACCAACTACGTTCGATGAATATAGTTATGTGCTGTGAAATAGTTATTGAGATGAAGACTATCAAGAAAACAAAACACCAGATGGCATAATATAGATGGCATCCCAGTGAGCCATTCCCAAGTGGCTAAGTTAAGAGTGCTAATAATGAGCCCTCTATCCAAACAACAGGTTATGTGGATCATATGCCATAACTTCCTGGTGAATGTTGAGCAAATACTATTAGACATGGAGCAGAAGACAGTTGAGCAAGTGGCAGAGTTATTAGACACAAGCTAAGAAAAAGAGGATTCAAATCCCTACTAAGGCAAATAATTTTGGTCCTGTAAAAAGGCTTGAGAAGGGAGTACAAAACAGTTCAAACCAAATGGAGGTGGATGAATATCCTGGCAGCGACCCAGATGCTAACTGTCCAGAACATTAGGGCAGGCCAAAACATAGGTCATGACTTCCCAGCATGAATTGGTATATAAGAAGTCACAAGAAACTGCCTGTCAAAAATTAAGTGGATCAGAACTAATTTGATCGATCCTCAAGCAATGAAAAAAAATTGTCTTCAGACTATGAAATCAAAAAACAAGCAAACAGGAATAAAAAATAAAAATTATATATATCACCCTTAGACTGAGATTGGATAAAAAGTAAACTGTAATAGAAATAGAAGTTAAATTAACTCAGCTCATACTTGCCAAAAAAGCATTTCATGAATATAAGTAATATGGAAATGACAGTTGTGTAGAAGTAGCTCAAGTATATTGAGGTGTGTGTGTGCTTGAAAAGTTAATGAAAGATTCTAGGACTCAATAAATGTTGATGTAAGCCATTGTGCTGTGAAAATCAATGACCCATAAAGTAGATTGAGGATATCATTTTCAAGGATGAGGACCTAGTAGAGAAAGTCCTGGGCCTATCCAATGCACTGGTAGAAAAATTCCCAGCCCATTGTCTAAATTAGTGAACTGTAAGAGCAATTCTTAGCCTATGCTGCAAATTAGTTGCACTGAAAGAAAATTCCCAGCATATCAGTACATATTTTTTGCATAAGTTGAATGGGCAGTTGACATGTCCTGCCATTTGCAGTATCCAGTTATTTTCAAGGATGAGAATCCAGTATAGAAAGTCCTGGGCCCATCCCATGCATTGGTAGAGAAACTCCCAGCAGCTCAGTATTAATAAAAAATGTGTTAGCCTAAGCTGAATGGTCAGTGAACATGACCTGCAATTTGCAATGTCCAAATTCTGCATCCATAGATATGAGATGTGCCCCTGTGTGGTTTCTACAATGGGAATTAAAATAGGTTTATTCAACATAAAATCCATCATTAGAAAGTCAGTATAAGAAATGTCACCCCTCTGTAACTTCATCATTTCTGATCACTACTGAGATTGATTTAGAAAAAAATGCAAATATCAGAGTTAAGATGGGCTAAAATAACACCATTTTATCTATCAAACCAAGAGGTGGTGTAATGCTCGTAAAATATGTTATAAAACATGCATTGTATTTACTTTAATCATTTAAAAAAATAAAAATAGCATAAGAATAAATTAAAATATTGCATCAGATTTTTTTGAGTAGATTTATTTTATAAATAATAAGGGAGGGAAAAGAAAATTGTCTTTAGATAAAAATTCAGAACCTGCTCTCTTATTAATTTTATTGTTTAGTAAATGTTAAAATATAAAATAGAAATGAATTTTAAAATAGAACTAAACAAAATTAATTAACAATAAAATTATTTAATAAAGGTAATCTTTGTAAACTATCTCATCAGCAGGAATGCACTTAAATTTTGGAAAGATTCCTGGCCAATAAGATAGTAGATTAATCTAAGAGAAAGGTTAAATAAATTATTTGAATGTAATTAAAAAAAATAAAAATCAAAAATTTGATTAGGTGAACAATAGGAGCATCATATATAAAAGCAATCACTTGATAGTTGGAGGGGTTTTCTTTCTCTTGCTATTCACTCTTCATTCAGCAAGTTCAAGCTGAGAAACAACAAGAGTAGTTTTTCTATTGCATATAAAAATTTGAAAATTACAAGCTGGAAAGCAGCAACAAGCATTGCTAAAAGAGCTCAGGAGTGTCCATATGTGCTTTGTGCCCCAGGCCTTGGCACAGTCAGTTGTTCTGCTATCAATGCTTCACTCATAGTATAAAGACTATCATACTCTCCTATTGTTGCTGGATAGCCACAAGAAAGAAAATCATCACTGAAGAATGAATGGCCAGCTATGTATAATGACAGAAACAACAGAAATGGAAAGGACCATGAACCATGGAAAGAAAACTATATTAACTGCCAAAAAGGTGAAGTCATCTCCCCATTAAGAAAACCTAGGTAATATGAACATTCAAAATGTATTACTGAAATTCTAGACATTCCTAAAAGAGAAAGTGTTATTAAAGTTATAAAATGATATTTAAATGTTAATAGTTATTGTATGGTTATGTATTTTTTTATTGTATTGAATATATCTATGTCAGTGTAGGAATAAAAGTGTTTATTAAATCTTAATTTATTTTCTCTCTCCTTTACCTGTATCATCCTGGCTATATAATCATGTACTCATTATTAATGCACTGGATCCTCTGTTTGAGATGTTGGAGCTAGTCTGGGTAAGTTTCAAATGCTGGGTCATCTGCCTTTCATCCAGGCATGCTGCTATATAAAGTTATATGGCCTGATGGTGCCTGAGGTTCATCTCAAAGTAAATAAATCATCTGGAGGATTATTGTTGTCCCAGAAATATGAGGTATGCTGTGATCAGGAAAAATGGTCATGGCTGCACATTTGTGTAACCTCATTCTGGTCATAGGTATCACTGATAGTTAATCTATCAATAATATTCTACCCCTCTGCTTGAATGTGCAATCATTGGGGCAAAGATGTTGTGAACTTTAAAATGAATATAAACTGTCATAAAGAAATAAAACTTGAATAGTTAAGCCAATAAGTAAATAATAAATAAGATTAATGGCTGTCACCTGATAGTAAAAGAATACATATAAATAAATAGAAATAGAAATAATAATGTTTTTTAACAGTACGTAATGTATAAAATGTCGAAACGTTAAAAGTACAATACATTAATAGAGATATGTAGTAATTTAACAAATGTAAGCAGTTAATAGTAATCAGTTAAAAATAATGATCATAAATTCATAAACCTCCATGATTGTTACACTACTATGCGTGAGAGTGGTGTAATGAAAATTACACTACAAAAATATTCATTATTGGATAATCTCTTGTTACTGAATAACTAATAAAAATATTAACTGGGTTTATATTTAATTAGAAATAAAAGCATGGGGTATACAGAAATTAATTTATTCAATCATTAGTTGTAAAAATTAGTGATGGAATTAATTAATTCCTGACGTATTTATTTCAAGTTAAATATAATAACTCTAATTGTGGTTGAAAAATAACAACTATCTTTGGCTTTTTAGTGAACAATAAATAAAAGCTTATATATATTATTTTAATTTTTTTAGTATTGGGATTTTTTTCATAATTATACTAAATTTAATTAAAATGAATACTAAGAACAATGTTGCAGTCAGTGTAATGTCTGAAAAGAAATCATGCATTAGAAATGAATTCTAATATTATTTTGTTTTTTAAAAAACACTTTTAAAATCAAGGGAAGTTAAAATTTAAAGCAACTTTTATATTCAAAAGATATTAAGATTTGTTTTTATTTCTATTTGAATTTACCATAAACATTTTTTATTTATTTATTTTCTTAAAAAAAAAATCTTTTATCACTCAAAACTTAGTGAAACAATATCAATGTATTTGAAATTTGATCCATCAGCACTGCTATAATAAATAAATGAGGGGCCAACTCTAAAATATTTCACTGTCATATTGCACTATCATTGATATCTTACAAATATGAAGAAAATTCATTGATAAAAGTATGTTAAAAACTAAATTAAAAAAACAGCAACAAATTCTTTATCACACTATTTTTTTGCAAATTTTGTTTTTTGATTTTATTAACCACTTATTTCAGTTTTCCTCCAATATTTCGACCATATTCTGTGCTCATTGTCAAAAATTCATTATTCTTATATGTTGACAAAGAATTTTGAGAAATAACAATAAAAAAATTATATGATATAAATCACATTTTTTAAATTTAACTTCTTGCTTACTCTCCTATACAATTTTTTACATTCAAAACATCACATGATCACCATTTTATATGCTTATATAGGCTGTTAATAATAGTAGCAAACTCTCCATACATTATTGCCACCAAGTGCAAGCCCCAGTAATCAATGGATGCAAGAAGGTTTGTACATAAAATCACTATTTAGTGTTTCTCCATTCAACATCCCCAGGCTAATTTCTAGCTTGTTTTTTTTGTGAGAGACCTTGGATTTTAAAGCACTGCACCTAGATCTTATGATGTAATGCAACCCTCTAGCAGCCATCTTTTAACTATTTAGTTAACTATACAAGTGAATGAGCTTGGATTGAAAACATTATTGGGTCTTAATCTTGGGCTTCTAGCTTTATAATTAACTAAATAGGTAAAAGATCACTGCTGGAGAGTTGCATTAGATCCTAAGATCTAAGTACAGTGCTCTCAGATTCAAAGCTCTCACTGATAAAAGCCACAAACTAGAAACTAGTCTGGGAATAATGGATAAGTAGGTACTAAATAGGGATTTTTTGCACAAACCTTCTTTTATCCATGGGTTATTAAGGCTTGCATTGGGTGGTACTATTGTATGGTGGATTTGCTTGGTGATCATGTGATAGTTTGATGGTTTTATATCAATCCTGCCTATGGAATAATGGTGACTGAGATTTTTGAAAAACCCAAGACACCAAAATGTATAAATACTGAACTTGGTTCACATATATATGATTATACAAATGAATAATCTCAGATTGAAAACATTATTGTGTTTTTATCTTGAGTCCTAGCTTTATAATTAACTAAATAAGTAGAAGATGGCTGCTGGAGGATAACATTAGATCCCATGATTTAGGTACACTACTCTCAAATCCAAGGTACCTCACTGATAAAAGCCACAAGCTAAATACTAGTCTGCGGATCTTGGATGAATAAGCACTACATAGTGATTTTATGGCAAACCTTCTAGCATCCATTGATTAATAGGCTTGCACTTGGTGACACTAATGTATGGAGAGTTTTCTACTCTTATTCTTTTACATTTTTTTTTCTTTAATTTACATTTTTATTTAAAATATCTTTCAATTATTATACTTATACTAACTAGGGTTCTAACATTTTCTATTAAAAACTGTTTTTCTCATTTTTGTATCTAAAATTTTTTAAATTAATATCTTTCTTTGTAAGATCTCAAATTTTGCAATATCTTTATTTCAAAATGTAAATGCATAGATTTATTTCATACGTAGGTATATATTACAATTTTTATTTATTGAGTGTTTTATTAATTTATGTAAATTTATCTTTTTAAATACTGGTTTAATTACAAATTTATTGTTATAGTTCCTGTTTATATTTTTTAATATTTTACTTATCTTAGAAAATGTACTTTTTGATAAAAAATGAAGTGAAAGTAAATGATGTTTGAAATGATTATCTTATTAAATTAATTAATAAATTATGTGGAAGGGAAAATGTTATAAAAATACAGAAATTTATACTAAATAAAATAATAAACTATATAACAAGGGATTATAATGATAAATTTGTTAATTAAAGCAGTATATAAAAAGATTAATTAATAAGTATTAAAATAAAGGTTTGAAAAATATGGATGACATTTATGTTGCAAATTGCATATGTTGTAAGAGAGACTACAAAATTTTCATATGTAAATACAACAAAAAATAAATTGAAAACTAGATTGAAACAGCATTTAAAAGACATAGTATGTAATGTGATGCACTGTGACTTTTTTATATATAAACATGAAATAAACACCCAAATTCCCTCATAATCATTCACATGGATTTGACTGAGGGTTATGAATTGATGTAAGTATATGTTTTATCCCATGCCTGTTCATCCATTAACTATTCACTAGAGACAAAGGACATTCCATGATCTGACAAGATTTGGTCCAGGATTCCTACAGACTTAAAATGCTGTTGTTCAAAAACCTGAATAGTTTGTTTTGCATTAGATTGAGTTACTGGATATGCAGCTACCAACTTCAAAAACATATCATATGCCACAATGAGGTATTTCATTTTATTGAATAAAGGCAAGGGTCCATAGAAGTCTGTCCCTACTAAGCTATTCAAATGTTGGGTATATATATGTTTTAGTGGTCCTACTCCAGATTGTGTTTGGGGGCTTGGTTGTCAAACATACGGTGCATTTGCTAATGATATCTGCAATACTGGCATATATTCCTGGCCAGTAGAGCCAATGACTCAGCCATTCCTCAACTTTACTTGCCCCATAATATCATACGTTTCATGCACATATTTAATTATCTGCTTCCTTATGGCAACATAGCATTTTTTTTCTGAGATATATGCTGTAAGAGTCCCTTCATGCAAAAGTAGTTTCTGTCCCTTCATAATGGATTATTTGCCATTTTCATTACAGGATGATGGCATAAATACTCCATTATTTATTTGCCATCATTGTCTTCTTCTTAATACTCCTTTAATCTTCACATCTATCCCATTTCTTTTGTAGATTTTGGCTGCAGCTTTATATGCTCTGTCACAACTTAAGTGTTGTCCTTGAGTTACTGGATATCAGCTTAAAGTGTCTGCCACAATATTTTCTTTACCATGACAATATGTCACTTTGTAATTAAATTCCTGCAGGAACAAGCTCCATCTTATTAACCTGCTATTATTTAGGAAGCTATGCTTAAGAAACTCAAGACTCTTATGGTCAGTAATTACCATTACCTCAGAGCCTATTAAATACTACTGGAATTTCTTGAATGCCCATACAACCACTAGGGCTTCTTTTTCAATTACAGTATAGTTCATTTCTGGTCCCTTCAGTAAGTGGCTAATGAAACAAAGGACCCCAAGCTGACTCCCTTCTTGCATCTGAAACAGTGTGGTCCCCAATCCAAGTCTGGATCATTTGGCTTTTCCAACTTCTTTTTTTTAATAACTGCAATAATAGCTCCATGTCAAGCGAACTTTTTTTATAAATTCCAATTATAGAAGTTACACAACCCAAGAAAAGATTATGTTTTTTATTCTGAGGCATGGGAAACTCCTGAATTGCTTGGATTTTTTCAGGATTAGGTAATATTTCCTTTTTCACTAATTATATGACCTAAAAACTTGATCTTGGTAGTCAATATTTTTTTCACACCACCCAGTTACAGTTCCAAATGCACAAAATGCTCTTTTATACTTTCCAAAGCCAGTATGATGTTGTCCACATACATTATACCTAGATTCTTAATATCTTCTGACAACACCTGATCCAGATATTGGACAAGCTCCATCCACTGTTTTTAAGCCAGAAGGGAATCCGGTTAAAATTATATGCATGTCCATTATATTTAAATGCAGTATATTTTCCAAATTCCTTTAGGTGAAGTTTAATTTGCCAATAACTGGCAATTAAATCGAACATCAAAAAAAAATTTTTTTCTTTGAAATTTTATTAACAATTTGTTCATAGGTGGAGGAGCATTGGCATCAGGTATTGTTGTCTTATTATCTCTTTTTTTACTGTTATGATGAGGTTATTAAAGGGAGATGAACATTTAAATGTGATTCACCATTTAAGCATTTTATCTGTCTGTTCTTCTACTTCATGTCTATATTTATGTGGTATAGAATAAGAGTGGGGTCAATACAATTGATTTTTCATGAGTCTTATCCTGTGATCATACTCTTAATCACCCTGGGACTTAGAAAACATGCTCTTGTATCTGTTTAGTAGCTCTTCAATTGGTACCTTTGATTATCATTTTTGTATCTTGATTCAACCACCTTTTCCTTATCTCTATTTCCATTCCTGCACTTTGTGTGCATCCTTCTTTATTAAATTCATCCTTTTGGTGTTTTGTAAATGGAATTATTGTTTATTTCTGTCTGACATTGTTTGTAATCCATACACAGCCTGTTTTGTACATAAAGTCCGAGCCTAATATGACTTCATGAATCAGACTTTCTAGAATCAACAATGTGGCTATATTCTCCCTCTGCCATGTGTATTTTTACCCATACTTGCTTTGATGCCAGCTTTGCCCTTTTACCATTAGCTATAAAAGCATATACCATTTTCAATAGCAATATTTTAATTTCTGGGTCAATATTACTTATTTTATTAAACATTTCCTGTGACATTACCCATACCTGACTTCCCAAATCGAACAATGCACTAGTTACAATCCCTTCTATCCTCATCTCTACCTTTGAACAACTCTGAGGTGCCATTATTAGTGTGCTCTCTTTTCCACTACACATTAGATTCACTATTTGCATGCGATCAATTTTTGTATTTCTATCCTCATCCTGATCTTCCATACTTGCCCATTGTTGTCCAGCACCATTAATACCTCAGCCATCTGATCCACTGTTTGCTTGCCAATCATTATTCATTTCACATTCCTAGGTAAACCATGCTTAACTATTCACATAATCTTTTGCTCTGACAATGGGTAGGCAGTGATTCCTCTCAATTTCACTACTTATCTATAAAAAAATATAACAAGTAACTTCTCTGGCTGCCACCTATCCTGCACTATCTGGAGCTCAACCTTTTTTTGAAGCTCCTCCACCCCCAAAATTTACCAACAGTGACCATTTGTATTCATCAAACATTGCCAGTTTTAAATGTAATGAGTTCCAATGAAGTTGAGCTTCTTCCTGTACATGACTGCTAGCTATGGCAATTCTTTCTCCCTCACTTAACCTATTTAAGATACAATAGCATTCCAGGCTCTCCAGGTGCTCGTTTGGATCCTCCCTCTGTTTCCTGAAAATGTTTTTATTTTTAGCAGCTTATTTACTGCCTTCATTATATATATATATGCCCATGTTTTTATATTCTCTTTCTAACATAGCTACTCTTTTTATTAATCCCTCCAGCTCTATATCTTTATTCATTGTTTCACTGTATTTTCTTTGGCACACAATTTCACTTTACAAATTATTAACACAATATCTATTTGTATCTCTTTCCACCCACACAAACAAATTCACAAAATATTATTAGCTGTTTATGTATTCTCTTAAATAGAACATATGACTCACTCCAACCCCTTTAGTCCTATTGTCTTTGCCTGTTTTCAATGTCCTAAATCCTACCTAAAATATCTATCTCCTTTTTAATTAAATCGAACAAAATGTTTGACTAATATTTTAAATTGAATGAAGTGTTCACCAAACTCTAACCCCAGTAATTATTTATCATTTCTGGCAGCTTTTCTCTCTTTTCATTTTTTTTTTTTATAATTTGTCTGTTTTGGTCTGTTCTTTTTTTTTTTCAAATTATATCCCTTTTTAATTGTAATTACCCAATTTTCATGTTTCTTAAAATCTTTATTTCAAGACAATTCTTTAATTAATTTAGTTGAATATCATTTATGATGATTCTGCACCCATGTTGGGATAGCCAGTTGACGCGGGTGGAAGTTGGATCACTTTATCTTACCTTTAATAATGTACACACATACTCTCAATAAAACATATAACACAATAAAATGATATCAATTCTATACACACATATTTTTAATAAACATTTAATAATGAAATAATATAATTAATATACATCTAAATGTGTATACCTACTCAGACTAAATACTAATTATTTCAGGAAAGCTTTGCGAAACATTTGGCTACTACATTGGGTGATGAATATACATGCACATATCATAGTTCATCTGTATGTGGAATATCAAGGACAATGAAAGATTGCTACTATTGTTCAATAAATTTAGTATTAGTCTGTGAATGGGAATAAGAAATTTATATTACCTATAATTTTTAGACACATAGTACTCTGGGAGATGTGGTTTCTCACTCTCTCTTGCTGTATGGATGATTTATCAATCAGTTGGATTTTAGGTTTCTGATGATGTTCTGA
Source organism: Epiperipatus broadwayi (assembly GCA_028023455.1). Lineage (NCBI taxonomy): Eukaryota > Metazoa > Onychophora > Udeonychophora > Euonychophora > Peripatidae > Epiperipatus > Epiperipatus broadwayi. The sequence goes on along the minus strand of JAQFVV010006209.1, from coordinate 5,596,773 downwards.
TTATTGTATTTTTGGGCTGCATCTTATTTCAAGCAGATAGACATTCTTAGCAGCTTCAAATTATTATACAGGCATGGCTTCTATCAGAAGACTGCTGATGTTCTTGCAGATGAAGGCTGGAGCTTGTTTGCATGATCCAACTTCTGTCTGCTTAGCATGGCATGATCTTAATTGACACTCACAAATCAAAACACATTGACAAGTTGAGAAAATAAGAGTCCAAAGTGAAAAGAGCCAATTGAATAGATTTTTGGTCCTATTTATATGATCCCTTCTTGTTGTATATTCTCTTATCTTTCCAAATCAGTTTAATTAATTTGTAAATTTAATTAAATTTTATTAATTATTTTGCCATTGTTTTTTAACTCACGTTTTTGTTTAGATCAATCTAATTATGGATAAGATACAGTTTTTAAATTATTTCTATTTATATTTGTAGCAGTTATAAATATTAATTCCCATTCTTTATTTAGCAGACAAGCAATCTTTGAGTGAATTTTAAGATTGTATTATAAGCTTTTCTTTATTTATTTAAACTTAACATTCATTTTCTTTTTCTTTAACAAGCATACATTTTGTTCCTTTATGTATTTAAAATCAGCTTTCATTTATAAACACACATTTTATTATTTTTTTCTTTTTTACGTGAGTAAATAAAATAGAATTTTTAGTTTTACAATATAATAAAATTTTATTTTAGCTACATTTATTTTCCTTTTTCTTTTCTTACATTCTTTTTCTTAAATAAATAAAAAGAGAGATTTATATCACATACACCCTCTGATTTACTTTTTCCCCTTTCCTTTTTTTTGAACTAGAAAAACTTATACTACAGAATGACACAGCCTTTTCTTTTCTACTTCCTTTTCCCTCCAACGATCTGCACTACATTTTTGAGAAACAAAACTTTTTTTAAACTTGCTAAGATTAACTTCGGATTCCTAAACATTTTAAAATTATATTTCTATTAACTTTTGATTACTCTTTTAATGACCCTTTATTTCAATCATTTATTGACAACTCAGCAGTGATTTTATTTTTATTTTTTTTAAAATTTGATTTGCAATACTTTAAGCTGCTTATCGATTTTTTTTATTTTAATAATTTTACTAAAAATTATGAAGAACATGTAACGTTGTATTCACCAGTGGTACAATATATATTTGCATGATTTCTTCAACTGGGTTATTTTTTTATTATATAAAAGAAATTAATCTACTACTGTAACATGGTACTTAGGTATTATTCCTGCAACCTAGGAAAGATAGGATGACTTTTTACATACGCGATAAAGGCATAATGTTGGGAACATTAAATAAACCCTTGTGATTTGAGTTTTTTCCTCGTCAAAAACATGTTTTTGAATGTGCACAAAATGTGCTTTGAAACGTGTCAACTAAAACTATTATATAGGTGCTTTTTTGGACATTTTGGTTTTTTTTTTTATTCAAAAGTTTGTTGTTTGTACATTTTAAACTTACCATTTGTTATTATTGTGAATTTGGTTTAATATTTTTAATTTCAAGTGCATTATTTACTTCTGTGTTTTTTTTCCAATTTCAACTTGGTTATTGACTGACTTTTGTGTTTTTGAATCTTTGAATTAAAACTTAATATTGTAATTGAATGAAGACGTTGACTTTGTTATTTGTTTATTCCAAAAATTAGATTGCCTGGCAGAATTCCATTTAGAGCATGTACTATGCAGTCACTTGTCCCCCAAATATTTTGAAGGAAGAATGGTGGAGGGGGGTATTACTGACAATCACCATTTTGTATGCAAGAATCATCTGCATGAGGGTATATATTTCATACAATATTTTTTCTTTTTTACTTTTATAAAAATATATTTATGTTGGCTTTTTTTTTACGAACCACATATTTTCTTTTTTTTTAAATTGATCGAATTAAGTAAGCATCAAAAGTTAATTTGTGTCTGTGTACAATTTGTAAAAGTACATGTATATCTCATATAATTTTTATTTTTATTTTTGTAAAACTGTATTGAGTATTATTTCTGCAACCAAGGAAAGATAAAAGGACTTATTTGTTTATTCGAAAAATTAGATTGCCTGGCAGTATTCCATTTAGAGCATGTACTGGTCAATCACTTGTTTGACAACTTTTTTGGAGAAGTAGGAAGAACGATGTGGGGGGGTGCTTAGATTGCCTGGCAGTATTTCATTTAGAGCATGTACTGGTCAATCACTTGTTTGACAACTTTTTCAGAGGAGGAAGAACGGTGGGGGGGGGGTGCTACTAACTATCGCCATTTTGTATGCAAGAACCGTTTGGATAAGTATATATTTCATAGAATATATATTTACATTTATAAAAATATATATTTATGTTGGCTTTTTTTTCCTCCTGCCACACGGACCACATGTTTTTTGTTGAAATTGATCAAATTAAGTAAGTGTCAAAAGTTAGCTTGTGTCCATATATAATTCATAAATACATATTTATCTCATGTAATATTTTTTTTTTGTCTTTGTAAAACTGTATTGAGTATTATTTCTGCAACCAAGGAAAAATAAAATGAATTTTCAATTTGTATCAAAGCATTGCTAACTTTCTAATGTTTTTCTAATGTTTGATGTTGCCAAAATAACAACATTAAAAAGTTAGCAATGTATTGATATGAATGTGAAAAGTCCTCCTATCTTTCCTGGGTTGCAGGAATAAAAGTACCGTAACATTTTATTTATTATAGTATTTAATAAAATAAACATTTGTTGCATATATATAACCATGTTTGTGTGTATGTTTACTCTATAAAATGATAATACATCTACATTTTAAATGAGTTTGATTTCATGGTGTGAGTAAACAGAGGCTGTACTCAATCAGATTGTAAACTATCCTTACAATATATATACATAAAATAAAGATTGGGAAGATCCATCTTTGCAGTCCTTTAAAGAAATATGAACAAAAGAATCGGGCTAACTAGGATATAACAATATTGAATTATGGTTAAGTTACATAAATAATAACTATCATTACAATTAACAGCCGAGAGGTCAATGCAGCCACCTTGCAAGCAAGAAGTTGGTTGCAGATGGTTGTTGTGGATTTGCCTTCTGGCCAATGCTATGTCATATGGAAAAAAAGCTAACTCAAGATACACTTCTAACATACAGTATCTAATAAAACAATATTTTTCAATAACTAAATATAAGAAAACATTAAATTAAAATATCATAACACTTAAATTCAATTAAAACAGGCAAAAACTCTCCATACAGTCCTACTACTCAGTGCAATCCAGAGTAATCAATGGATGCCAGAAGGCTCTCAGATCCAATGCTCCTCACTGATGAAGGCCACAATCCAGAAACTAGTCTGGGGATATTGAATTAGTAGGCACTAGATGGGGATTTTATGCACAAACCTTCTGGCATCCATTGATTACTCTGCCTTGCACTGAGTGACAATACTGTATGGAGAGTTTTGACTGTTTTAATAAGTTATAAGCAAGCATAAAAAATGGTGATCATGTGATCTTTATTCACTTAAATTCAACATAAATAATCAGGGTTCCAACTATAATACTCAATCTATTCATTTCAGTAATAAATTTAACTTATAAACTTGCTCAATATTGTAAATAAAATAAGTTTCTATCAAAATAACAAATATAATTGAAAAATTCTTAACATGAGATGTCCAGTAACGTATACTGGCTTAAACATTGAGGATACATCTTTAAAGATACATTCTCAATAGCATAAGAATATTTCTCCACTAAATTCACATAACAAAACTACCATGTAATACTCTCATGTCTTAAAACACACATCTAATAATCCTAAAATGTGATTTATAAATTTATTACAGAAATAACAATAAATTACATAATATTCCTTTAATAAAAATACTAATGGGATATTCACCATTAATTAATTTCTTACTTATCATCTTTCAATAAAAATTTTTACAATTCCCCCAAAATAATAATAATAATAATAATCTCAGGTTCATAATAATAATAATAATAATAATAATAATAATAATAATAATAATAATAATAATAATAATAATAATAATAATAATAATAATAATAATAATAATAATAATAATAATAATAATAATAATAATAATAATAATAATAATAATAATAATAATTCCCCCAATAATAATAATAATAATAATAATCTCAGGTTCATATCTAATAAACTAGTAATAAAATTAATTAATTAAATAACACCCTGCAGTTAAATATGATGAGAAATGTTACATGATATTTAACTACTCTTACAAAATAAATACAACAATAAGCAACTAAAATAAGTTAATGTATCAACATTAAATCTATTTAATAATTAAAATTTAGCAATAAAAACAAATAATATATGATTTTTAAGTAAGCATTATACAATCTCTCTTTGTTTAAAGTGGTATTCTTAAAAAATATAATGTATTTGAATATTGTGGCAATATCAAGTATGTCTCATTGGTATTGTATGAGTTTAAAAATAATTACCAATTATCATATCTTCTACAATAATAATAATAATAATAATAATAATAATAATAATAATAATAATAATAATAATAATAATAATAATAATAATAATAATAATAATAATAATAATAATAATAATAATAATAATAATAATATATTTTGTTGATCAATCAGATATAATAGAAATAATATCTAAGTAATTTTTATGGATCATGTGCCAAATAAATAATATTTTAAATTATTAATTTCTATGAATCATGAATGTAGAATGAAAAATCAAATAAGCAACACGCAGATAAAACACAACTCAATTAGAATATGTTTCAAAAACAGTTAACAAATCTTTTAATAAATTAACATTCTCATATTATTACAATATAATAACAACATCATATAAGAATAAATATTTACAAAAGTAAAATAAGAATTAACATTATTTAACACACACACAATATATATATATTGTAACAGAATAAAAAATGGAATTAAATTGATAGTCACTATAATTTATAATTAAATAAGGAAGACGCTAATATAGGAATAAGAATATGGCAATTTTCATATCATGCTTTAGTTAGGCGTCCATTTGTAACTAATTAAAAATAACACCAAGGCCCATTTGCAACTATCATAAACATTAATTCCGTCATGCTAATAATGAGATAAATAAATTATCCCATTTCTCAACATACAAAATAACAAAATGATAATTAATCACTGTCATCATTTAAGATTTAAAATATTCCGATATTGGGAAGTCATTTGAACCTATAAAATATACTGGCCATTGTCACCAGATAAACCAATATTAGCTATAGCAACTGAATAAAATTACTGTGAAATCCATGGAGTGCATTATGCTTATCTCCAATAATAAGTTATTTTAACAAAGAATCCTTCCCATTTCTCTTTCCATCTATATAAGACCATTCATGGCCACACACACACACACTGGCACTATTTATAATAACTTTAAAAAATTATCAAAGAAAGTTAATAAGTTGAAAAGGGACTTGATCACTTTTATTCAGCTTAGCTAGGTACATGTGTTTTCTATGGGTGCCACTATATTGTTTTAAAATCTGTCCATGGTGTACTGGGTTCAAACCCATTCTGTACATTTTACTACACATGGCTTAGATGACTAACGAACAAAAAAATGACATGCTTATATTTTATCCATGTCAATAAAACTATAAGATCCCAATACCATAAAATTTATATATCAAACACTCTTATAGATATTACTAGCTCAGTTTAAATATCTTGATGTACTGATACAAGTAAGTATACTCTTACTAATGGCTTCCAAACATACATAGTGAAGATCATTACTTAGTTATATGGCCATTAAACCTAGTTACTTAATTTACTTATTCATCATAATATAATGATGATGAGGAGGATGATTCTAGCCACAGCTTTTATAATGAACGCATAACAAGTTTATCTTTCATAAACTTATAGGCACTTTCATAAAATCACATTATGTTCAAATTGGGATTTAATTACCATTTATATACGTTTATGGTTATTTACTCAAAATACTTTTATAGTTAAAACTATAATTCAATCATCAATATTTACCAGTGATAATGACTAATCATCACGAATCTCACCACTTGATATTCAAGTTTTCATAAACCCCTATTTACTAAACATATTAATTATTTTTAAGATTGGATTTAATAATTATTATTTATTCAGTGATGATAGTGATCATAACTCTTGGGCACAACATAATTTTAGTCTTATTATTAATGTATAACTACTCAAAAAACTTGGTTATATGTCAAGCGTAATCTTTAAACATCCTTATATGTAAATCAATATCCTATGCTTAACATTCGTGAGTGATGGTGATCAATTAAAATGATAGAATCAAGAGAAGAAAAAAATATAACAATATTAATAATAATAACTCAGAAGCCAAATATGGTATAATTATATTTATTAACAAACTTCCTTTTTTTTATAAATCAAATTTACTAATTTTACAATTGACTTTATTAAATATATAATTAAACAAAATATTTTAATACTATATGTTAGTAATCAACTAATTTTATATATCTGCTTTTATTACTACATATTTTGAAATAAGTTAGCTTAAAATGACATAAAAATATTCTATTGAATACTTATTCAAGAATTTCCCTACTTATTATATTTCATAAAGGTAAATTCCATTTATATAATGTGTGTGTTTTTCACTTTCATACATATGTGAAGCCCTGCTCTTCAATTTGCTATATTTAAATTAACTATGCATAACCTATTTTTTGACAGGTTTGTATAAGCAGTGACACATGCACACACCCTGTGATACATCAACATATATATTTAAACTGTGTACCCCTATATTATGGATTGATACATAAATCACATATATAAAAAATATTATTGCAACCTTGAGCAAAAATAAATAATAATAAAAAAAACATTATCAAGCACATATTGACAGGTTGCCTAATTATCACAATGAATAAAGAACAATAATAAAAAACATTTTAGTATTATAATACATAATTAAAAAAATAACAATAATGAAAAACTAAGTTTAATGAATTTAAACTGTGTATGTGTAATGTTATATAGAATTGAGAATAACACAATCAATAAATAAACTCTTAATGTTTCTGTATCAAAAGAAAAAAATGCTTGACTTTAGAAATTAAAATTTATTTTTAATAAGTAAATAAAAAAAATTTGCTAATTAAATTTCAAAGTTACCCGATCCATTTTCATTTCCCATTAATGTTCCAGGTTTATTTATCAGATGCTTTTCCAATTTATAGCTTCAACTGGTTGGTTTGCTTGTTCCTACCATTAAAAAAAGTTATTGCAGATACTTTTAGATAAATATGAACTGGTTGGTTTGCTTGTTCCTACCATTTTAAGAAAGAAAGTTATTGTAAACACTTTTAGATAAATGTGAAGAAAACTCTTAAAAAATTGATTCATAGATTAATTGAATTGGTTGCATAGCTTTATACATCTTCTTCTCTTCTTTCCTTTTCTCCCTCCATTCAAAGTTGATGATCCTTTAATAGGCCAGGAGACAAAAAGAAGTATCTCAGACAGCATCTGTGGTTGGCTTTGAATTTGGCCATTCTTTGGTTATTAAAGACTGGTATATGAGCCCACAGATATAACAGCGAATTAACTCATACCTGCCAGATACCAAGGAACAAAAATGGTGAAATTAGCATGGCATCCTGATTGTTTCACAAACAGCCAAAATATATATAAGTACCATTATATATTATATTAACAACTTCTTTCAAAGGATTTCATTTAAATCCATATCTTTAGACTAATTTTGCTGTGAATTACTTATATATGTGCACATTTTTTATGCTGATTTTAAAACAAGAGTCATATTTTCTTCCTTAATTTTTTAAAGAGAAAAAAAATCAATAGCTCCTACTAAGCTTTAAAAAAACAGATGAAAAACTGCTGCTAATTCTTTAATCTTTTTCTTAACTTTCTGCCCATTTATTTTAATTTTAAAAGAACTGAATATTTGGCCAAAAAACTTTAACTTTTAACTGCTTATCTCTTTAAAGTTTAAAACAACTACATATTCGGCCAAAAACAAAAAACTGCTCTTTTTCTGAATATTGTTAACTGACTGCCTTTCTTAATATTGTACCATTCTTTATATCTCAAATTTCTGATCAAAGAAAAAAAATCTCCCCCCAAAAAATAACTGATTTTGGAGATAGCAATCAAATCTCACACATAGATGGTATCAAGTCATTAATAAGAAGATTAATAATTATATTTATTCCATCAAAGCATTTCTTCCTTCTCTGGATATTTAAGATCTAAATAATACAAAACAGTAAAGCTTGCAATCTATAGTCAATAAAGATTTATGTAAAATGTTCTATGTTTAAAAACAGCTGCACTCATTCTTTCACACTTTTGTACACCTTTTTAGCCTGTTTTATTTTAAAAAATAGAACTAAATAACTGAATATATTATTTATTTAATAATAAGAAAAATAATATATTAAATATAATTTCTTATAACATTCTCTCTCTACTACTGCTTATTAATCTATTTTTCATCTATAAACTATATATAATACATGCATACATAAATCTATATAAAAGAAAAAATTTTTTTTTCTAATTAAAGAATATATATATGTGTGTGGGATATGAGAACATATATATATGTTATACATAATATTTTCACGGTTATATGATGTAGATAAATTATAACTTTTTGGAATATACCGTGTATTGTTTTCCATTAAACACCAATATTTTGACGGAATAGCAACCGCCATTTTCAAGGTTAACTTTTGAAAGAAAAACCGTTAGATCTTAACAAATAACATGACTGTGTGCAAGATGAGAAATATATATATATATTTACAGTAAATTGTATCAATAAATACAAGAAATAAAATAAGATAGCCTTCACTCTGGCCATTTCAAAATAAAATAAAAAAAACTTACAACAGTAATGATAATATGTGATCCTCATTCAGTAAAATAGTATTCTATTATTTGTATTGAGAATAGTTACAATTAATTTTCCAATTTCTAAAAAAACTTAATATCATCCTTATACTGTTATAAAATATACTTCTTATGGTATAGTGCATCAATATAAGTTTATATTTTAAAATACACTTCTTAAAATTCAACACATAAAATATTTTTTAAAAAAATTATTAAAGCCTTTCTTTGCAGTTTAGCAAAGTATCATCCTAATATTTAAATATCTGAAAATTTTAAATAAAAATATAAATACTTCCCTCTATAAAAAATTAAAACAGGCAAAACTCTCCATACAGTACATGTGATGTTTAGTGGTTTATAAAAAATTAATTATTATGCAAAAATATTTAAGAGATAATTTCATAATTATTTATAATAAAATTTAAAGAACTATCAATAAATTATATTGCTTGTTAATTGTATTTTTTTTTGTTTTTTATAGTCTTACATTTGTCATCTCATCCAAAAATCATTTTCACTATTCTCACTTCCATTCCAATCTAAATATGCATCTTTTTAAGCTAAGTGATCTCTAATATTTGTATGAGTATCAATTATCCCTCTCTTATGTTATATACTATGACAATCATCAAACATCTCAACATCATTGGTGAAAGAAATTTCTATATAGTTCATCTTGCCCTCTCACAAATTATGAATTTCAAATGGTTTAGTCATTACTTTACCAACTTATAAAACTATCCTCTGTGATTCTAGTCATAGTTCTATTATAGCACTTATTGATGATAAGGAAATACAACTGTATCTGTATATTTTAATAATTTTAAAATAAGAAAATATAATTCACATTCAACAGATTTCAACATATCTCTAACACCTAGGATTTTATAGAATATTACTCTTCCAACTACCATCCTATATCTTCCACCCTGAATAACTCACTTAATGTAAAATATACAAACAGCATTCAAAAATAATTTTCAAAACACAATATTAAAGAAATGACAAAGATCTAAATTCATGTCAAGATGGTTTTTTAAAAGTTTTCATAAACAAATTATCTTGATAAAATATACATCAGTACTATACATTTATTTATTTGTTATTATATAATTTAGAGATTAGTATTAGGTTTTTCTCGGTATTTCAACAGATAACTTTCACAAAGATAAAACTTTATTAAGCTAAAGATGTGATCTAATGTATGTATATTCAAGCATTCACATTAAATAAATATTTTAAATATTCTTGGATGCTTTCAAAACATTTACTTGCACTCATCAAGTTTTTTATAAAAAAATATACATGATGATAATTTCTATCAATGATTCATTCCACTGTTTAATATTAAATTTAAGCAATATGAAATAATAAGTTAAAAGTCTAATTATGATATATCATTTAAAAAAATTATTAAGCAAAATGTAATCTAAATAATAAAAAGAAATTACCAATGATCTCAACTATCATTAAGATCATTATGGCGATCTGCTTCTGGAACCATATATTCAAAAAAACCAATTACAATTGTAAGTACTTTCTCAATACCCATTTTTATTATATAACATTTTAATATTAATAAAATTAATATATTTTAAGATTAAATTTAAAATACAATAACAAAAGATTAGTTTCAATATTGCAAAAAAAGTAATATTTTAAATATTAATGCTAGACTTAATAAAAAAAATTGATAAAGTTATAACGTTACAAAAATATTTTTTTCTTTCCTTCTGCTCATAGGTTGAATGCTTATCAGAAATTTGCTTGTTAGGAATTGTTCCATTGCCTAGTTACAGGGAATATTTGTGTGTGATCATACTCCTGTCTTGTATCGATGCCATTAAAAAAATGTAGAAGTAATAATGTAAAATCCATTAAAATCTAAAAAGGATATTAACCATCCTGTAAGATAAAATATTTATTTTAGTCCTTTCTGAAAATTCATCCAGGCATTTAATATCTTCATAGAATAATAATTTAAAATTCATTTTATATAAAATATTTTCTTATATACATTTTGGCCATTGTGTATAGCAGATACATTGCAGTAAATATAATATAAGTAATATTTGCATTTTCCATCGGTCAAAAACATTAATACAAACATAAGTTTTTCAATTTTTATCCTTTTAATAAATAAATATGTGTATTTTTTCATTAAATATTTTTCTTTTCCAGGTAAAAAGACAGCTATATCATTCAAAGCATTTATTATCTGGTATAATTTCAATCTTTTAAAAAGACATATCAGAGTTCATTATTTCCAAATAAAGTCATTTTTAAAGTATATAATATTTATTATTGATTTGATCAATAGCAAGTCCTTTTAAAAGCATAAAAGTCATTCAAAAGCCATCTTCTTCAATTTGTCTTTAAATATATCATTTTTAAATGTAAATCAATTTAAATTACTTTAAAGACAAATTAATGTAAATTATTACAATCAATTATATAATAAAAGACATTTATCATACCATAAAACATTTTAAATTCAGTTTTTAAACATAGATGCAGAGTCTCAATTATTTTCTTTCTTTCAAATTTAATACTACGATAATGATTTTTAATAAATATCCAATTTCTCTTAATTAACTTTAATAAATTAGTTTCATTGTAATATGATAAAGTTATTGCAAAAAGATGTTCACTCCCAGACATACTATTTATAAAAATTTCAAAGTCCTTACATAAATCTTCTCTGGTCTTATTGCTGTATATTCTTTGTCATTCAGTGTTCATTATAGCTACTATCACATTCCATAGAATTATTGAAGTCATGAACCAAATTTCAAAAAGAATAAACTGACAGAAAAATTTGGTGTTTAGTATATCATTATTTAAATAGTTATTCAAATCATATTTTTCCAAACACTTTTAAGTAAAATAATAATAAGAAAAAATAAATTACTACTGTCACAATATAAAAAATATATAGCTATAAATTTCAAACTAAATCTGTCTTAATCCGAATTTGTAAATCACTAAGAATCTGTGAAAATTTATGAAAATCTGTCTAGACTGGTCTCAACCTTTCTTTTATACTGGTTTTAATCCAATGATTTCATTGGTCAATACTGCTTGTACAAATCTGCTAATTTGCATAACTAAATCAATATCATTTTTAAAATTAAGTTTTAAAACTATGAATCATAAGTTATTAAATATTATCAAATTATTTAATACCTTAAATATTAAATATTTTTATCTAAAAAAATAAATATTTCTGTTTAAACAATTTTTAATATTTTTACCCTTGTATAGAGTTCAACGCATTGAAGCGCCACCTGTGGCATTAGTACTCAATGCAATATCACATTTTGAATTTCCTTTTACAACTGTTAGCAGATTTGTCCAAATATTTTTGTTTTTTCGATTTTAGAACATGCGTATATGATTCAGGTATTAGTTTGTAAAGTTTCACATAGATGGCCATTATAATTAATGATTTATTCATTTTTCCATGGATGGTAATTTGTAGCTCCATATTCACTGATTTTCCTATCTATATTAGAGAAAAGATGTTTATCTTTGCTAATCTGCAAAATAATTTTCAATTTTTTTTAATAATTTGCATCATTCTTTCAATTGGTAAGTTATAATAATTATTTATGATTTATTTTTCTTTTTTAAAAAATATTTCTATGAAAATAATGTAGATTTTGAAAATATACAATGTTGTTTTGTCTTGAAAAATTTCAGCATCACGTTATGTTTCCTTATCTATAAATTTTTGAATATCTATTATATTTTTTTACAAAATATTTTAGATTTTAGAAAGTATGTGAATCAAGACTTGATTTATATATATTTTTATAATAATGTATTTTTAATAATAAAATGAACAGCATTTGTTTTTCATATATTTTGAGTCATGTGATAGCATATATATATATATATATTCATTTTTCACCTCTCATTATATCCATCAGGGTTTTTGGACAAAAAATATATAAATATGGTTTTCTTTCATATAAAATATAATTTACATTTTAGAATGTATATGATCCAAAAATTTTGATTTATATATATTTATAATTCAATAAATAAAATTAGCATTTCTTTTTCATATATTTTGAGTTACATGATAGCATATATCTGTAATTGTATAAAGGTACAATTTGGGCCTCTTTTTTGAAAAAAAAAAAACTATGGAAAGGTTAATGCCCTAAAATTGATTTAAAAATAAAATATCACTCTTAAATAAAATAATAATTTTCATTATTACTTTGTAATATTGTCTCTAGACTTTATATTTGCTATACTTTATTAGGTATCAAATTTTTGTTAACAAGCTAAAGTCAAACTTTTCTTTCATTAACTTTGAAAGTCCACATATTCATATAATCACCTCTAACCATGTGATACTTTCAGAACATTTCAAACTAATATCAAATTAATTTATCATTTAAACAAAGTTTTAAACAAAATAATTATCTTAAACCTACAATTAATCTATTTTATCTTTATAGTATATTTTAATTATAATACATAAAAATTAATATTATCTTTTAAAAAACTTATTATATTATTTTATGAATTCATTTCCAAATTAGTTCAAACTATTTAATATATCTTTTTAAGCTCCTATCTACAGTGTTTAAACTTTTACTACCTAAATATCAAAATTATATGCTAGAAAATAACCTAAATTTACATTTTTAAAAAAATATAACTACTTTTTCCAACCCTAACTAATTGTACCATATTCTAAAAAAAGGAAATGAAAGAAAGCTGAGATTTTTTTTTGATTATGTATAAAGTTTGAATTATTTATTAGTAAAAGTTGATGGATATTTTTATTAGTTTGATGTGTATATTTTCTTTTATAAAAATGATTATTTAATATATATATATATATTATAATGGTTAAGTGATATCTTAGTCTTCCGTATCTGCCAACCAGGGTGCCACCAGGCCATTCAAACCTGGAAAATTTATATAGTAGGCAGATACTCAAGATCCAATTTTATTTTATTATAGACTGTTAGCCCCAGTCATTAGCTCATGGAGCAGCAGAGATAATGTATACTTTATTTTTTAAAAAAGAAAGATAATAAAAAATAAAAATAAGCCACTGCCAGATTAACAATACACAGAAACATTTTTTTTGCACATATATAAAATTTAGAATTATTTTAGCATAATGTTTAATTTATAATTTGATTTACATTTTGATTTTTGATTTTATAAGTTCGCACAGATTAATTTATTAATATTTTATTAAAATGTCAAGTATGGATAGACTACATAGATTGCACTTGAAAAAGATTATATTCTATATCACTTGTTTAACCCTAGGCCAAAAGTTCGCAATCAAACTAACACCAATCTATCTGATATATCGATGTATTCAATGCAGCATGAATATGACAGCACACTACTGTACTGTCAGAAATATACATCTGAACAGCACAGTTATCAAGAAGAAATGTCTCTCGTCCAGTACAGGAATGCTATGTCTATCTGGTGAGAAGAACAATAAAAAAAGAAAACTCCATAGGAAGGGATTGCAGTTCTTTTTGCCATCTTACTATCCTATTCCATAGGTTAAATGGATGATCCAAGGAGCAGGGAGTACCATCTGCTTCCGATAGTGAAAAATGGGACTTATTTTGCCCAAGTACAGCATATAATGGGATTCTGCACATAGCGGATCTTCATGCTACATTTACTAATTACACCAATATATCCAATCCATTGAACCAATTTAACTGTGAAACAAATAACTTAAGATTTACCCTCCCTCAAACTAATATAATTTTACGAATCTATGCAGCTATTTATGCCCGACTTAAATTTAACATTTATTAAAAGTTTAGCTTAACAGAAAAAAAAAATCATAATACACAATTAAAATAACAGAAAAAAAAAATTAATAGAAATGATTTTAAAAAAATACATTCAATAAAAATAATTATTAATAAATGATTTAGTTTGGTCAGATAGGAATTTCTATTTCTATTTAAATACTGGAAAAGTTTTATAGTTAAAGTTCATTAGAGTTCATAAAGTTCTTACAGTTTAAAAAAAAAAAAAGACCACACTTTCTAGTTGCTTGTAATTTGGATCCAGTGTTAAATTCTCATGACATCCTTTGCTGCAGTGGGTATAGTTCTTTGCAAGCTTTTATTGCAGGACCCTGATGTCCTGGGGTCCACAATCTAGGAAAACAGTATTACATTCCTTCTTTTAGAAAAACTGAAGGGATTGAAAGTGCATCTTTTCAATCACTTCTCCCTCAACTCTCCAGACTTAACACATATAGCACACCTAATAATTTTTTTCCAATCTTTTCCTTTTTATATTAAAATTGTAGATTGACCGGATGTGACATCATGATGATAATGATCCTTTCACTGTGGTTCGTTTCCTGAGGAATTTTTTTATTGGCTATTCTGTTCTTATTGTTTTTCACTCCTATCTGACCTTTAATTATAAATTTTGAGATGCTCAAGGGTTAGTTTACTTAAGAGTAATTAAAAAAAATAATCATTTTCATTTTTAGCCTTTTTACACAATAGAATTAATTAAATTTTGTATATTTTTAAAGATATATTTTTATCTTTAAATCTTTAAGTTTTTGTTGAAAATTTAGTTTTAAAATACTTTTTTTTTATTTTAATAAAGTTTTCTTTTAATATTTTTTTATCTGTGCAATTTTATATATATATATACGACTTTAGATGACTTTTAATTTTTAATTCTTAAAAAAGAAGTTTTTATTTGTGAACTTTTTATTTTTAATTTGTAATTTTACTTATTATAATAAAATTAACAGCATGTATGCCCATTACAATATATATATATTTCAAAACTGTAGTAAAAAATGTTGCAATTTTTTTTCTCTTTGTTTATTATCTTCATTCAATTTGTTGGTTTTTTGCTGTTATTTTTTTTCCTCCCATTTTTGTGATATACATTTTTTTATAGTTGTAGATTTGACAGTAATGATATATACATAGTAAATAAAGAAACTATATAAAAATCACTTTGGGAAATACTGATGATTATAATATATATAAAGATATAAAAATATTTGTTTGTTAAAAAAAAGACTTTTAAATATGTATTTATTTATTGTATGTGTCCTGAAATGTTTAGATCTATTTTAGATATCTATATTATTTAATCATTTGTTTTTCATTTTATTTATTTTTTGTAACAATTGTAAAATATTAGAAAGTTTAAAAAAAATCTAATTATATTAAGAAAAGGTTTTAAAAAATTAATCTCATGAAAGTGTAAGCTAAAGTGCCAAAGTAACAAATAACATATCTTAGAAAGAAGAGACTGTGCTTGTAATTTTATTATTATTGACAATTATTATCACTAATTATTTTTGTTTTTCTGTCTAAATTTTAATTAATGGAACTTTATCTGGATTAAGGAATACTAAAGAATGATTGGATAGGAAGACTTGCTAGCTGAGTGATTTGATTTCTCTTACTCTATCTCTCTCCAACTAATTATCAACAGGCATGCATTTTAAAAACAAATTGCTATACTTTGTCCTAGAGATTAAGATGAGAATTTTAATGGTAAAAACATCTGAAATAACTTTGCTATTTTGGTTAGTTCATCTTAGATTTGACAAGCAGAGAGGATGCTTCAAGAAATGTTAACTTTGGTTATTTATAAATTTCAAGCATTCATCAACAATAAATTATTGATTATGTTAATAGGATTCAAATAAGATTAAATCTAAACTTTTACAATAACTATCCATCTAAAATAATAATAAGAAATAGTAGTAGATGAAAAAAGATATATTAAAAAACAGTCAATCAAAAAAATTATGTAATGTTAAAGGGTACACATTTATTTTTTTTTGTTTTTAATTGTCATGACAAACCAACAATCCATCATGTATTTTTTTTTTGTTTTAATACATATATTTAATATTTATATGGGATATGCATAATACATAATGAATGCTTTACTAGAGTTTTATTAATGTTTGTTTTTATGAGGACCATACATATTGTACCAGATGAAAAGATTTGTCTTTTGCATATAATGATCACCAAGGCACCACTAGTCCAAAATTCAGGACTAGACATTTATTTTAAGGATGAACAGGATATACAAACATGAATGCACTGGACTAACTCAACTAAGCAAATGGGACTTTACGTTTTATTCAGATAGTTGGGAAGGTAGCAACAGAAGCAAAATCAACTAAGTAAAATGAATAAGTAATTTATTAATAGATTATTAAATAAACATAAATCGTGAAAAAAAAAACTTTAAAACTAACTTAAAATATACTACTTGTATATTTGTCAAAATTTAAATATTTTAAGATGGTTTATAGAACAATTTCTTGCGTGTGATATAATTCTATTGGAAGGAGTGCAAAAATACTGACCATAGCAAAAGTACTAGTAAGTATTCAGTGACCTCACATTTCTTAAGGGGATTAGCTTCCTACTTATGACCAATATTTATGAAAAGAATGAATCTCCATATTTGAGATTTCTTAGAGCTTATGCTGAAACAGGAGAAAGGTGAAAATAGCTCCCAAAACATTAACTTTAGAAACAAAAACAAGGGTGTTGAAAGTTATTACGAGACAGGCTACTATTGAGATGATTAAAACAATTGTACATACCCCTAATAAACGAAGTGGAAGCTTGAAGGAATGAAACTAAATACTATTACATTTCTTAAGAGTATATTACAAATATGTATAGTTTCTTGACACAAATCAGAGTAATAGCCAAATGGGTCACAAGCCAAAATCTAATTAAAGTAGTTTGTAATATCCAGACAGCTGTCTACAACACAAAAAGGTATGTGAGATTACAATTAAGACAGTACTACCTTAATTACTAAGACTTGAATGGAACATACAATACAGGTTTGAAACTAGCACTCATTTAAGAGAAAAAATATTAAATGCACAGAAACCAGATTACACAATAAAAAAAATTAAACACATGTATATAAAAAAAAATTAGACAATAACATTGTTTAAGTTATAGAATGAAAGGTACCTTAACAGTTTATTTAAATGCTAGTGCACTAGGCTTATTGACTATGGCCCCTTGATCTGAAGTCATTGCTAGCAGGCTTGGGTAAATTGATTAGTGGTCTCTTGGTAGTTGATTCTTATGGCATTGTAGGCAGTTAATGGAAATACATGGAGCATGAATCTGTTCTGGTGAAAAGCTTAGCAAACCATGGTATGAGAAAATGTCATTGCAGTAAGCTTGGTGTTTATTTTAGGTAGAATCTCAGCAAACCAGTAATAACAAATTTCTTACAATAGACTTTCCAAAGACTGTAATACTTTCTTTCATGATTTGTGTAGGATAATTGCAGAATCAGCTTTCTCTCAGATTATTTACAGGAAAATAATTCTCTCTGAGTCTGTGCAGAATGTCCTCTCAGAATCTGTGCAGATTAGTTACAATAGCCTGGTTAAGACTTTTATAGACAAATCTCTTCTATATGGACCAATCACAAAACTTCTTTTTTAATCTGAAATGGGCTAATGAAATATCAACCATTCTGAGAAAATAGCATCTTTCATTTAGCTAGCAATACCTAGGCAATTAAAAAAAAAGAAATTGCTTTTTATAGATTTAATTATACCTAATCAGATTTAAGATTCACAAATAAAAACTTTTTCTTTTTCTCTTTTTTTAAATTACTTATTCTTATCAATGTAAATCTTAAATCGGAATGGCAATTTATTTATAAAAAAAAAAAAAAACTAATCTTAGTTTTTTTATTTTATTAAAAACTAAATATAGCTGTGGGATTAAATTATAATTCCCACATACATGCATATATATATTTTACAGTAAAATATACTTTTAATCAAATTTTACAAACAAAATCGAACTTATATAAATTTATTTTTAACTCTGTAAAACTTCAACTTTGTAATGGTGTTTTAATTAAGAATCCATTACAATATATATATATGGAAACATAGTGATATTATTATCATTATTGATTTTTTTTTCTTTTGGCAAAAAATTTGTAGCTATAATCAAGATATGTTTGAGAGGTAGTTTGGTATATTAATATTTTATATATTATATGCGAGTATTTATATGCATAAACAAAAAGAATCACTTTATCATTTATGAGAGTTTATTATATAAATATATTCATTGAGTTATGGTAATTTAGTGACAAAATCTCTCATTACATTCTGAAAAATAAACATGATATAGAGGAATATATCAATTATTTTGGCCATAATTGAGGATCACCTGTAACATAAAATGGATCTATTTAAGAAGTCTGCATTTGGCACTTCAAAAGAAAGAAATGTAGTTTAGGAAATATATATTTAGATTTAGCATAGTATACGGAGAATATTGATTTTTTTTTTTTTTATTGATTGCAAAGTTAATATGATCCTATTTTAAAGAACATATCTTTGATTTTGAACTATTTGATATTTCAAACAATATTATTATTAATTATTGCATCTTATTTATTCTTAAGGAGTAAATAGTCTTCATTCAGATGCAAATATAACTTAGTAAACATTTTCTTAACAAATGTTATAAACATAAATGTCATAGAAATCGGATGAAAAACCTATAAAATAAAAATGGCTATTGTGCTTTTATTGTTATTGTCAGTCTTCTTTTTTTCCCCAAAAAAATTTATTTAATGAATTTTAGTGTGATTTACAAGTTACAATAAAGTGTACAGGTTTATATTGGAACTTTGATCTGTGAGGCGTTTTGATTGTTCATGTGCCCCAGTTGGGACCATCTCAATGTTCATAAAGTTCTCTTTTTGTGGGTGATGTTTGCCTAATATTGAAGTACAAGGTTGTGCATATGCTATGATTTGTATCTTGTAGGTTTTTAGGGCTAGGATGTTGTTACATGCAGTTGAGTTCTGGCTTATACTATTGCTGTGGTATTGGAATCTCGAGGAGTTTCCAAATGTCGCCAAAGATGTTGTTGGAGGAAAGCATTTGATCTCTTTTCTTTATTTTGGTAATGGTGTTGATGAAGGTGAGAACCGGGTTTCGACTTCGATCCTCAATGGCTAGTTGACAGCGGACTAGCCATAATGAAAATGTGAGGAATATGGCCAGTCAGATCCAGGCAAATATTTTTGCGCCTAGGCATCTTTGAATAGAGGTGATCATGTTGTAGTTTATTTTAGAGTTAGAGTGAATTAACTGTCTGATGTAGTTGTACTTAGGGCATAAGTTAATGATATAGTCAATTGTTTCCTCCTCTTGCTGACAGAACTGACATTGGGGATCCAGGTTGCCATGGCCTATTCTGTATAGTAGAAACCATCTAGTGGGAAGTGCATTTAGGTTTAATTTTATCACAAAGTCAAGATATTCGGTTTCCAGGCTCCAAAGCCTAAATTGGAAGATGATTTTTTTGTTTGTTGTTTTAAGCCTGCAACCCTGTTCTTGGCTGCATGGGTGTTGTAGGCTATAGACTTTCCAGTAAGTTATTTTTGAATTGCATGAGGATGGATTTGTTTTAGTTAGGTTGGAGTAGTAGGCTGAGAGGGATAAGATCCAGTCCTGTTTATGTGGTGGCGATCAAAGTGTGGGGGGGGGGGGATTATTGGAGCAAATTGTAGATTGTCAAAAGTTTGTGAGAGTTTGTGGATGAGATTATGAATTCTTTGAAGGGTGAAAGTTGTGACTGCATGGAGGGACAATCTTTTGAGCCCAGATGGATGGCGCATCCCTCCAATGCTAATGGTGACTGTCTTACCACCCCAAAATTTTTTAGAGCACATTAAGTTTGTTTTCAAATTTTTTTGTTAATTTAACAATGGATAA
The DNA here is from genome assembly GCA_028023455.1 of Epiperipatus broadwayi. Classification (NCBI taxonomy): domain Eukaryota; kingdom Metazoa; phylum Onychophora; class Udeonychophora; order Euonychophora; family Peripatidae; genus Epiperipatus; species Epiperipatus broadwayi. The sequence continues at coordinate 5,576,038 of JAQFVV010006209.1, read as the reverse complement.
GTAATAATTGATTTTAGAAAGAAGGTCTTTGTTCAATATGGTTACCTTTCCATGCAGTGAAAGGTATATTTTGGAGAGAAATGTTGTTATTTTATTAGCCAAATTTAATATGTCATTTTGAATTAGTGTGGTGATGATGGTTGGGGATTTATAAAATGGTATTCCAAGAAAGTTTTATCGGCTTGCCAAGAAAGGTGCTGTTGATTCTTTTTCCAGTTGCAATTTTCCATGTCGCCGTTTTTTGAAGGTTGAAGGTAAGTTTATATTGAGAAGTGTATTTGGTTAGGATTTGGAAGAGGAGAGGAAGGTATTTGTGCGAAAGTAATATTACGAGTATATCATCCATGTATGCCAGTACTCCTATCTCTTTCTTTAGACAGGGCACGTAGACACCAGACAGCTGCCTTATCAATAAGAAGAGGGTTAATGTATGCTGGAAATAGGAGAGTGCTGAGGGGAGAGCCCTGTGGAATGGAGAGCATAGGTTTGAAGCAACTGGAAGTGTTTCCATTTAGAGATATAATTATTTGGTGATTACTGAGCAGGTTGTAAATGATTTGGAGGAAGGGATTGGGTACGGAGTATTCCGCTAGCTGTTTGAGAAGAATGTTGGTCCTGACAGAATCGAATGCTGTGGCTATGTCAAGCTGTATGGCAATTAGTTTTGACTTTCTGTGTGTCCTAAAGTAGTCTACAAGGGTTTTAACTTGGGCCATGGCTAGGATGGTGGATGAGCCTTTTTTTTTGCATATTGTGCATTAGAAATGTGTTTTAGTATGCATTCTTGGATTGAGTCTTTTATAATGGACTCTATGATTTTTATCATGAGGGGCATCATTGAAATTGGTCAGAGACTTGTATGTTCTGTTGGAGATTTGTTCTTTTTGAGGAAGGGAACCATGGCTATAGGGTAGAGGCCTGGAATGTTTTTCCTACCCTCGTCCAGATAGTCAATCATTTGTGCTATTATTGGAATAGAGAACTGGCTAAGGTGGGAGATGAGAAAGAGGAATGCCATAAATTCCTGGATGGATTCTGTCTGGAAGTGATGCTAATTTGTTGTGTATTATTTTGTGCATGATATTGTGAGGGTCTGCAGTTTCGGGTTCATTCCAGGTGGTTGTTGGTGGTTGTGGCTCAGCTTGTAGGGAGTCTTGGAAGTGTTGTTTGATTCTCTCTATCATTTGCAGCCCAATCAAGGATTGACCTTTGTGAGTGATCATGGTAGGTATGTTTTTATTTTTTGTGGTTCCAAGAGCCAGCAAATGTATCCTTGAGTCCAACAGTCTTATAAGAAAAAAGAATACAGATCGTAAATAAAGATATACCACTTGCTTTACTTAAAGTGACCCTGTGAATTTTTCTTTTTATAATTTATCCAAACACTTAGGTCACTGTGCAATGCTTGAATTTGTTAATTTAATTAATTTTATCCTGAGAATATTTAAGCACTAATGATCACTTGTACAAACACTAATAAGCAGTTAAATGATAGATCATTAATGATTTAGAGATATTAAATAAATTATTTATATTTAGTTGTTTGTTAGTATAAATTAGATTCAATAAAATATTCCCTTTGTTTCTACTTTATATTTTAACAAGTAATGAAGTCTCATTAGTTGTTTTAATGCTAAATCTGAAAGCCAACTATTGAAGTACTGAGAGAGACAATAAAGTTGAATACTTTCTTTTATTTATGTTATGAGTTTGATTGAGTTAGTTATAAGATGTCATTTCAAAAGGTAGACCATTATCATATCAACTGCCAGTAAAGCTGGACACATAGCTGAGAAAGCTTCTTGTTCTCTGTTTATTATATAATTAAAAGGCCACTTTTCTATAATGATCTATATGTATGGAATTTAAAGGCCATTTGAAGTAGGGAACTTTTATATAGAATTTAAAGAACTAACTTACTCATTCTCCTTCATTCCTAGTAATATACTATTTTGTTTTGATGTATTGCTTTCCTTATTTTCATATTATTATAATTGGGCATTAGCAAATCTGAACCTTTCAATTTTTTTTTATACTATTACAATTTGCTGACCAAATTTTTTGGATATAACAAAGATTATATCATTATTATCCTATCTTTTATTTCAATTTAGTTTTATTTGTGACTCATAATTGTTGATAAAGCTCTTTGCCCTTTTATATCATTTCAATTTGGTGCAACTTGCGGGGAGTATTGATTAAGTTGAACCTTGCCCATGTGTACCATTGTGATCATTTATATAGAATTAGTTATTCTTACTGATTACAAACAGTTATTTATACTCCTTATAGATTACACATATAATCTCTCTTTCTACATATATATAAAGGTTTAGTAGAAAATACTTTCAATGAGATTCTTGTGCTTGATGTTGGTTAACTAAATAGTTTGCTTGTTTTTATTTTTGTTAAAAATAATTGAATGTCTTCCCTTTCTTACACATCCAAGTGGTTTCTCTCCTCGGTCAAAATTTGTTCATAATACTGAATCATGCTTCCATCAAATAGGAAATTGGAAAGGCTATCAGGAATGAAAATATTTTATTCCATAAATATGGATATAGCTTGGGAATTTTTTTATTTTGTCGCAATTGTAGGTATCCTCTTTCATTGAAATTTATTTTACCCTCAGTGTCATATTTTAGTTGTAATAACTTATCTTGCAAAGTAATTTTAATTTCAGTCATACTTCATCCATTTCCAAGTTGATGATATCTTGAAAACAGATTTCCAAATCAAGTTTGACAATGAAGGCAACTACTATAATGTCTCCAAGTCATTAATTGTAAAAGATCATCTCTGATTGACAACAACTTAGGAATCTGATTCAATTCCTTATTCATCATATTTTGTCTGAACAAATTTAATTTACCAATAAATAGACAAATTACTTTTTTGCATCCAATAATCCTCATAATTTTTCTTTGGAATCAAATTCATTTAATTCGATAAAAATATCAGCTAAATAAAAAAAATCATTTTTGGGTGTTTTAATTTTCTGACACATATCAACTTATTTGGTATTTTCAAAACACTCTAATATAGTCACATATAATTTCACAAAATATGAAAGACAATGCCTCCACAATAAGTAGCACACTTCAGCATGAAGAATTACTTAGATCTATGATTCATTACAATTCTTACAAAACTGACCAAATACTCAATCTTTTTTCCCATTAAATTTAAATTTTATAAACAAGGCAAAACTCTCCATACAGTAGTACCACCCTGTACCAACCAGAGTAATCAATGGATGGCAGAAGGCTTGTGCATAAAATCCCTATCTAATGCCTACTCATCCAATATCTCAGAATAGTTTCTGGCTTGTGGCCTTCGTCAGTGAGAAGCTCTGGATCTAAGAGCACTGCACCTAGATCTCAGGATCTAATGCAACCCTCCAGCAGCCACCTTTTATCTCTACTTAACTATAAAACTATGAGAATAAAATTGAAAACACAAAAAATATTTTCAATCTAAGCTCAGTAGCTTATGTAGATTATATGGGTCTGAACTCAGTTCAGCACCCATATATTTTGGTGTCTTGGAGAGTTTTGCTTTGTTTATAAACAATTATGTGCTCGTATAAGAGATGGTGATCATGTGATGCTTAATGGTTTAACACCAATCCTGCCTAATAGGATAGTGGTGGCTATGGTTGTTAAAGAGCCAAAGACATCAAAATATATGGGTGCTGAACTGAGTTCAGACCCATATGACTATATAAGCCATTGAGCTTAGATTGATAATATTTTTTGTGTTTTCAAATTTCATTCTCATAGTTTTATAGTTAAGTAGAGATAAAAAGGGGTTGCTGGAGGGTTGCATTAGATCCTAAAATCTAGGTGAAGTGCTCTCAGATCCAAAGTTCCTCACTGATGAAGGCCACAAGCTAGAAACTAGTCTGGGGATATTGGATGAGTAGGCATTAGATAGGGAATTTATGCACAAGCCTTCTGGCATCTATTGATTACTCTGGTTGGCACAGGGTGGCACTACTGTATGGAGAGATTTGCCTTGTTTATAAACGATTATGTGCTAGTATAAGAGATGGTGATCATGTCATGTTTAGATTTAAACTTATTGTATTTATGACAATTGTTAAAGATAAATGTAAACTGGGGCTAGTATGCTTTACAGCAAAATGTTACCTATGAATAATGCAATGAATATATAAATACATTGAGAACTTCTTTCTTCAAATATGCTAAAACCCCTTGTTAGTGGACAACCATTGCTGGTGCTCCATCTAATGCACAAACAATTATATTTGTTAATGCTATGTTATGTTTTTTCAAAGCAGAATTGAATTGTTAGTATAAATGGATATATCTTTTAAGGTTACTGACAAATAGCATTTCTTCTTGCAGTAATTTTTATTAAAATAATGAACATAGGGCATTAAAAGAGCATTATTATAAACTGTTGAATCATCTACTTGCAGATAATTTTGTTTAAAGAGCATAAAAAAGTTGCTTTTCAACTTCAACAACTATTTCATCGATCCATCTTTTAATTCTGTTATCACTAATTGGCAAACTTTTCAGAATATTGGCTGGGTCCTAATGCATTATTGTCAAGTTAAGAGATATAAAGTTTTGAAGAAGATTGCTGGGGCAATCAAAACTGTAAACTGTAAAAGATGGTGGTAAATAAAACATTGAGTAACAGTAGTAAAGTGCATGGATGATTTAGTATTATATGATATCATTAAAAGCACTTTGAAAAGATAGTTTTAATCATTTTTCTTCAATAGTATGGGCTCCCCCATTTTTAGCAAAAAGTTTTGATATCTGATAACGTGCTATGAATCCATCTATTTTTTCTTGAATCCTTTTTAAATTTTGACAATATGATATTACACTTTTTTAAATTGTTCATAAATATCTTTAAAATATTCTATGGATTTTTGCAATTGAAATGATTTCATTGCTACAATAGAAAACAATTTGTGACACAATAAGCACACTGACATAGTTTCAATTACTGGTGATTTGTTGAAACTATATACCAAATATTCAGTTGAATATAAATGAGTATATATTTTCTTAGGAGGCATAATAAAACTTGGGTACATTCAGAAAATATGCACAATTTTAAAACAAAATTATTCTGCAAATGAAAGATAACTGAACTGAGAGAATGCTATGCACACATGATTGTGTAATTACTACTAGATTTTTACATTCCACATGTTTAGAATTTAATACTGAACATGTGACATTGTGACACACATTCAATACTAAATTTTAAATATTGACAATATATTCAAAATGTACAAATTGAATAAAAAAAAATTATAAAACAGAATCATAAAATAAAAATGTAGTTTTTAAAAAATTAAATGAAAATATTATGGCATAAAATTAATTATCACCTGCCAAAAATCACTGATGGGTGTTACTGGCCATGTTGAAGATCCTGGCATATATTATGATATGCATCTTAATTAAAAGAAGAAGTAATGTTAACTATGAGCTCAGAATTCTTAGTTGTATATTCATCTCTGTAGCAATAAAACAGCTTGATAGGTCCAGAGCAATAGTTTTATGCAGGGAAGATAGGATTTTTTTTTCATAATAAAAATATTTAGATATTTTTTCAAAATTATCTTATTTGCAGATATATATATATATTGCTTTACAATTATTATAAATCAAGTCAAGAATTTGAGAAAACAAAATAAAATACATTTAATGCAAAAAAAGTATATTTTATTTCCTTGAATGTTTTATTGGGAATCTGTTAACAAATTCTGGTTCAATAGATAAAAATTTTAATGAAGAGCATTATTCTTAACTAAGATTCACAATAACATGGAAAGAACATTGTGAAATATTTAAGCATACACATTGTACATAGCTGAAAAATCTACATTACTGCTCAGTCTATGCCTTTACAATTGTATCACTTCGACATGGTAGGGCCTTCAAATAACAGAATTTTGGCAGGGGAAAAAAGGAAACATAATTATGTTTAACAAGTAATAAAACATTTTATTTTTCATTTTCGTAGAAAGTATAAAACATGAAGATGCGAGACCTCGATAAATGTGGGGCCTAATATAATCACACCAGCTCGGTCCGAGTCGTACTCGCATTCCTAAATCTAATTGTTCTGAACCTGAAAAAATTTCAAGGTTTACCAATGATGATTCAGTGTTAGTATTTGGTCGCAAGTGCACTATTGTCTAATTATTTTCTCGTGCCTTCAATCAGAGAAGGTAGCATACATAATCACTAGAATGAAGAATTGACCGAAATTCTATTCAAACTGCATGCATAATATAGGGATTAATTTTATAAATTTTTGTCTTATGGATATCTACTATTTTGATACTCCCTAATGATATTATTTTTTTCTACTTCTGAATTATTTTCTTTTAAAATGAACATTTGTAATTAACTATTGCATTTTCACAGATTAAATGAGTGTCTTTATCAGTGTTCGGCCGCAATATTCAATTTTGTAAACTCTTTCTATATATATAAAGTTGTGTTAAGATAAGGAAGCAATTTAGAACGTATTTACTAATTAAGACACATACCATATATATAGATATGTCAGGTTTAAACTGAAACATGATAATCAAAAATGTGAAAGTTTGTCATTACAATACTTTCACCTTTGAACTTCAAAAAAACGTCTACAGTTTTTAAATTTCATGGTAATCAATTTCCATATCTTGTAAAATAAATACTTAACAATCGAGATTACAATACTATTATGTAATTACAACAAATAAGAAATATAGTAACTAAATCAAAATTCGACATTTTTTTAAATAAATGTCCTTCACTAGGATTTAAATGTAAATGGATATATTTTTATTTCACCGAAATAGTAATTTTTAATTTTCATTATTAATAATTTTGTAATCATTTTACACCTGCTTTTATCAACCAATAAAAATTACTGCTGGCGATCACCTGAAGTGCATTACTAGATTCCAAAAATTAAAGTATATAAAAGTGAATTATTAATTAGTATTGGGGAAAGTATTTTTTACGTGAAAGTTCAAAGTTTGGTTTTAAAAGTATCTTTTTGGTTATTTCCAAATTCTATATATTAATGTTGATCTTTGGAATAACTTTTTAAATGTTATTTTTGACTTTCGGAAATAGACAGTTCAACCACCCTCTATGCATTATCTTGCAAATGGCGATCACCCACCTATACGGAACTTAAAAGAAAAAACTTTATTTGTAGCACCAATTTTCTACTGGCAAAAGAACAACATATACTTTGATGTTTTAAAAACTTCTACAAATCATGCCTTTATTCGGAAAAAAGAAAAAGGACATTTTAACTGAAAATCAGTTTTCTAATGAAGAAAGTCCACCTAGCTATTCTTCTGTAAGCAGTCCAGTTAAGGGTGGAACTCCAACAAATTCTCCTAAACCAAAGCACCAAAGTCTACCGTCTCCTAATCCTCCAGTACGGCCCGCAGACGCTGCTGTACCCCCGAAACCTAAACTAGTCTTTTATTGCCAACAAGCGCAGGGTAGCCCTACAGGAATTATATCTGGATTTACTAATTTAAAAGAACTTTATCAAAAAATAGCAGAATGTTACGAAATTCCAGTTTCAGAGGTAAGAAGCATTTAATAGTGTAAGGTGTTAATAAAAAGCTTTTAAAGAATTTAATTATTTTGTTTTATTCCCTATGAGGTGTTATATACAAAATGTTCCGGGTTTTTATGACTATTTCCGGTGTTTATTTTCTAATCTTTTCTAGATCGTTACTGATACTGATTTACAATAAAATATCCATGATTATCTTTGCTTGTTAGCACTGCCGTTGTTCTTTTTTCATATGATTCGAACTTTTCAATCTTCGTTTAGAACACTGATTGTAGTTTCTTAATTACAATATTTTCCTTCAAATTGACCTGATTTTTTTTCTCTTTTTAAAAAAACTATCATGCTTATATTCTGCGAATTATTTATTATTTAGATAAAAAAAAATCTGGGAAAGAAATTTAAGTTTTTTAAAAAAAAATCCATGCTATTAACTAAATGTAATTAATACGGTAAAATGTTTTCACTTGCATATTTTGAAAAGATTTAAAACAGGAATAGGAATATGACAATATGACTGTGTATTGGGCTTGGGGGGGGGGGCAAACAATTTTATTTAATGTATTCAATGATACTTACAATTAATGGTAAAGAGTCGCCTTGTCCAATTAGAAGTATTAAAATGCCTTATCCAATAATTAGAGATTTTGCTGATCTGAGGGAGGTCTCAGGGATTGCATAATGTAGATCATGTAAATAAACTTTTCTTAAATTAATTCACTATAGTGCAAAGATTTTACCAGCATCCCTTCAAATAAGAATAAATAACAATAACACGTGTTAATCAACTGCAGAATGATAATGATTATTTTTTCTTTATTGCTTTTATCTTCTAGGTAAACTAAATTAAAAACTGCTGGGTTGGTTATGAATCACCTATCTAAAAAAAACTCTAAGCTTCCTTGGAAATTTTGTAAAAATTTGACTCCCTTCAAGGATATAGCAAACAAGCGTATTTATTAACCATTAATCCTCAAGGCTTTTCACAAATCTGTCCTTGGTTTTACTTTTAAAAATATTAATTCTTCCCTGTACATGTATACAAATAGTACTTACAAATATCCCAGATACTGTGGATATCTAAAACTGATCTGCAGAATGATATACTGGTATGAAATGTGTCATATCTCACAAATGCAAACTATTCCAAGGAAAGTTTATGTATATTAATAAAAATTTAAAAAAAAACATATATTAGTGAGCATTGCTGATGATTTATTTATCATCCAGAGATGTATTCCTGAAGATGTGTAAAAAGGCAATTTCCTCTTGCTTTCCAATAACAGTAAACTGATGATTAAAGACATTTCTCCCATATTCATTGACCTTACATATTTAGTTTCATCAGTATTTTTTCTAACATGGCTACAACTTTTATGGCTTGTGACATTTTTCCTTTTTTTTTTTGGTTCGCTAATCATTGTTCTAATATTTACCTCTCTTCAAAAACATACTAAAACCTAAAACTATCTAGAAATATATATTCACATCCGACTCAAGGAAGAAAACATTTCACATTTGCAGATTATTTAGCAGATGTTAATCTATATATAAAATTCATAAATATTGTTTTACTGAAAAATTTTAATGTCTGAAATGATCAATGTAAAATGTTCAAATATCCTTAGGTGAAATGCAAAAGAACATAATAAAAGAACTTTTTTATGAAGAGCCAAAATGTTTTGTATTTCAAAGTAAAATTTTTTTTTAGATATATTGCAATGATATTAGATCTGCAAATTGCCAGAAGGTGAGGATTTTTTTTTCATTCTTGTTTCTATGTCTAGCTAAGATTAGTTAAATACCCATTTACCAACTAATATTTTTTCTAATTAAATTGGCTGGGAACTAGTTACTAAAGAAAAATCCAAAATCTGATTTGAACCTGAGAACATTTTTAAACTTTGCCTGACATGGATTCAAACCCAGGTCATAAATATAACATGTAAATGTTACCACTATATCACAGGACTTTTTCTTATTATAGTACTAATGTTTTTCTAAATTATATCAAAATGCTATTACATAAATACTGGGTTAATTGAAAATGAGAAAAATTAAAATGTTTAATGAACACAGTTATTAAAATAAACATTCCATGAACTTTTAATTTATTAAGCTATTCAATACATTGTCAAAATTAATAAAATTATATTTTACAAAATCTCTTTCAATTACATTTTTTTTCATAATGTTATTATTATATATGATCTAAAAAATATTTTCTAACTAAAGTTTGATTTAGATTCTTATTGTTGCATGTGCAGATGTAGAACTTTAATCATCTACATTTGTTGACTTATCAAGAAAGGATGATTAGTAATTTGTTAGCCTTTTCAAAATTTTATCTGTTGCCCCCATAGAACTTAAAGGATCTCTGATGTTAATAATGATCTTGTAATTTACGAAAGACTTCTCTACAGAAATTAAAGTTAAATAAAGGTTTTTACAAAATCAAGCAAAAAATTACAAGTAAATACATTAATCTATTAATGTATCAAGTAATTATTAGTCTTAAGTTTGAGAAATGTACATCCACCTGCAATGTTATTGGCAAATTTACATTATATACGCTCCAAAAACAAGATGATGACAAAGTGACAGTCTATAATAACTAAGTGATCATGTTTACAACTTTTGTTAGTTGATTTCAAATCAAGAGCTAAGAATTAGGGATAAATAAGCTATTAAGGTTGGGCTATTTTTAATTAGAAGTGTTTTGAATTATATTACCTTGTAGTCATAAATGAGGTTATTAGCAATATAAGAGATACTATTTTTTCTGTTAAGTTCATATGAATCATATTTAATAATAAATACAAATCATATTATAGTGACAGTTAAAAACATGCTAAAACAACTCTTATTCATTCATTGAAACATTTAAATCTTTACTGAAATTTATTGCATCACATAAAAAATTAAAAGTACACACTAATTTATCTGACCATCTTAAAGCTTCATAAATGAATAAAACAATATTTCTGGAGTCTTCTTTATATGAATGTCATTATTGAGATAATAATGTTTTGACGATGTTAGTATGGATGAAATGCTACATAATGACTAGCATGTCATACATTCATTGTTTTAAAATATATCAATTAATTAGTTATTACTATATAGTTATATATTATGGTCCTACAAAGTTTTTATTTTTTTAAATGACAGACTCGAGAGTTAAAGGTCTCTAAATTAAAACTCAACTTTCTGTTTTCCAGTATTCAAACATCTCATGACCTTTTGAATGAATGAATCTTTCAAATATTTTTATTATATATTATTAGGTACATGCAATAGATATGTTATTGAACACTTAAGTATTTTTAATAGCATGGTATTATTATTAAGTTGGAATACCTGATTAATTGCAATGAATTTTTTTCATGCAGGGTACATGCTACACAGATCAATTTATACCAGATGAGGAAAGAATAAAAAGATCTAAGTTTAGTCAATTATTAACAGAATTGCTATATTTAATCCATCATTTAGATGTTAAAATTTCCTTTACGCTAACAACTAATCATGTGAAGTCAAGAGACATTGCAGATTCCTTTTTCTTGACCAATTAAATTGTTAAACAATCTTTAAATACCCGGAGAAAGCAAAAAAAATGATTAATAATCATTAAACTTTCATAACTGAGTGTCCTAGGAACATTTTGTTATCCAGGAAAGTTTAGTGTCATCACTGTTTGTGACTGAGGATCTTATCTCGTCTTTGTAATCATATTAAAATCTTAAAGATCAATAAAAAAACTTCAATTGTTTGATTAAAATGCATGAGTTTTATGAAAGGTTAAAGAAAATCCAAATTTTCAATTTTTTGATGTGTTTTATTTTGTTATATTATAAAATATTTTTATATAAAAAATATACTTAAAATATAAATAGTTAATATTATGTCAAAATAAAAATGACTATATAAAGTAAATTTTTATCATTTTAGTGTGTTTTAATTTCAAGTACAATTGGTTCTTCATTAATGAGTTCAATATTTATGTCCCCTCCCCTTCCTGAACAAAATAATTAGATATGAGTCTTCTATATAAGGCAAGCCAATTTATATACTTACTAAATGGATTCAAAGAGTAGATGTTTTCATATAATATTGCTTTAAAAAAAATGTTTTACAATTTATCTTCAATACCTTTTGAATTACTAATTTCCAATATTTTGAATGAGAAGTAGTCTTCTTCAAGGTTTAATTTTATTTGATATCTTTGAATTAGTAATTAATAAATTTGAAATATTCAAGACAAAAATAATAAGATGAATCACTTTCATGGTCATCAGATTTAAACACAGATATTTCTATAATCTGTATTATATGATAATCTTTAAGCTATTGACAATCTCAATCTGTAGTCATGGTAACCATTAACAATAAAAGTGGTGCCACCTCTATCTATGATCTTTTTTGTTAAAGGAGGTTGCCTTGATTGCAGGTTGAGATTGTTGATAGCTTAAGATTGATTGTTATCACCTACTTTTGTAAATCTATTAAAGTCTTGAGTAATTGGGTTTATTGTCTTAATCTGTATTATCTTCATGTTTAACACAAACAATTATTATATCAGCATAGTATTAGAATTCATTCGATAACATTTAATATTTGAATTTAATCTACATTTGTAATACATATTAATCAATTCATTTCAACTTGTGAGCATAAAACAGTATAAATATATACATGCCTCTGCATAGTTAATACAATGGTAAAGTGTCAGAGTCTGGATCTAAGATCCTCTTTTTGATTCCCATTTTGGCATTTCCAGCACTTGGAATTTTTTATGAACTTCCTAGCACTTTTATTTATAATAAATTCATGTAAAAATATAATCAGTTAATATTTAGTAAATAAATTGCAGAGGGGAGTAATTAAATTAATGTAAAATCGCTTTTATAACTAATTAGTAAAAAAAAAAAAAAAGGAATTTGGTTTACTATAGAAGATCTGAAATTTTAATTTTCACATTTGAAGGATTGTATATTAGTTCAAACTAATAAGCATGTTTCTAGCCTTATTAATTACCAATTTCAATGCCATCTTCACTTTGTTTTCGGGCTATGAAGCTTTCTAATACAATTCTAATTTAAATTGTGTAGCATTATTGTTAAACATTTTATTTTGTTTTTTATTATTTTATTGCTAGTTACCATGCACATTAAATTCTTTCTTTTTTTTTTGTAATACTTATAATTTTTAATCTTATTTTAAAATAAAGTTAATGGTATGTAAATCAAAAATTGCACAAAATATTAATTAAAATATCTTTTATAAGTGTGTGATTTTGCATATAATCTAAAATGAAGCCTAACAAATTCAAGTAAATTTACTGATTTTTGTTCTTAATGATAACAAATATAAGATATTCATTATTGTTATTAATATTATTATTATTGAATTAAAATGTAAATTGTCTTTGGAACTTCATGATTCATCTGCATTTACATTAAATCAGATTGAAAACAGAAGTGACTGCACTTATATGACATATAGACACATATGGAGGTATTAGACAATATATCAGAAACATGTATCATTTTATTATATATTTTTGGCATCAAGTAGCATAGAAGTGGAAACATGTTGAAACATTATGTTAGAAAGAGAATATAATGGAAATGTGAAATCAATTCATAAACATAGAGAAAAAATGGCAGATTTATCTAAGTTTAAAAATGCTACCTGGTTAATTAAAATAAGAATGTCAAAAATTTTCAAACTGTTTAATATTTTAAGATTAAAAATAGCTGGAATCAATTTATAATCTCATTACAAAGTTCATAGCCAAAAAAAATAAATGGAACAAATCCCTGAAGATGCAACATTGTAAATTTGCAAATAAAAAATTGTAATTTTAAGACTGAAACTATAATACATTGTATTATTCTTTTAAGATGTTCACCACTCTTTTAATCTTTTTGCATTGCTTATTTTAAATAAAACAATAAATTTTGTCCAATTCCTCATGCACTTTTAATAGTTCTTTTTGTGACTGTTTCAATTGTCCATCAATGTTCTCGAGAGTTTTTGTTTTTTTAATTCTTTTTATAAGTAAACTTGTATTAAAAAAGGGGGCCAAAAACTCAGAAGATGACCACTAGAAATCCTGTCATAAAAATCATGGCTAAAAAAACCCCAAGAATAAATGAATAATTTATTATTTTAAAGCACTGGTTTCTGATAGACGTACTGACACTAAAGCAGTAATGTCATGTGTGTAAGACCTTATTATTACTTATATGTCATGTGATCAGACAAATTATGTTTTCTTACCACTGGAAGAATATATGTTTGATTAAAGCCTAAGTAAATATATAAATTAAAAAAAACAAAAAACATAAATATTTAAGAGTTAAATTGTGTGGAAAAATACCCAATAATGTGAAGTTTATACTTGTATATATACGTAATCTTTTCAAAAGAATTTTTTCTTTAATTACAAAATAAAAATTAGAAAGTATATAATATTTTTTTGTAAAATAATTAATCAACAAATATGATGGGTTTTTTTTATTTTTAAGTAAAAATTCTATGGCATAATACTGTCTTCATAAACACCATCTTTAATAATTAGGTTTTAATTAAGATTATAAAAGGAGCTAGATATTTTTTAATTTGTCTAGTATGTAGAAAATATGCTGCAAGTAATAACTAATTGCTTAAGAATAAATTTTGTTTTTTTTTTTTAAATAAAAAATTAAAGTATTTTTATATAAAAAGTTTTTATTATACTCCTGCTAAAAAGAATATTAAAACAATAGAATGTAAGTTAATCAAAATAAACATTTACACAAATATGTTTCATGCGTTCAATAGTAATTTGATTTAATGTATGTAGCATTTTATTTATATGTTGTCCATTGATATTATTCACACAATCAGAAATGGTCCAAAGTAACATTTTAATGCTCTAGTAAAGAATTCTTTGGGAATGGATATCATTACTTTTATAATAATCTCCTTAAAGTTATTGATATTTTGCAATTTTTTGCTATAAATTCATTTTTTCACTTGACAGATCAAAGTCATTATGAGACTGATCTGGAAAATAGCAAGATTATTGCTAATACTCCTTTTTTCCAAATAATATTAACTATATTGTATTATTAATATAAGTTTTTGATATCATAAGTGAGTATAATTCTTAATTCACCATTGGTCTAGTAAGCATTCACTTTTGTCAAGCGACTGCAGAGTTTTGTATTTAAAAATATTGTTGTGTTAGTTACTGTTATTTCTAATGCGAAGGATGATTTCATCATTAAATACCTTTAGATGCACAGTATTCTGATTAATTATATGCTTTCTATCATGTTTTTATATGTTAAAATTCTTTAAAGTTTTCTGTGATATCTTTCATCAAATCTATCAGTTTTGTAATGTCCAGCATTATTTTTTACATCTGAGTCTGTCTGTTAGAGCAAGCTTTTTATAAATGTGATAAATTGTTAAGTAACTTGATGGGTCTTGTTCAAATTATGCTTAAAACCATTTCTGGATTATGCTTGAAAAACAAAACATTCTTCTTTTTTTTTTAGTGTTGATCTGTTGACTCTTATATCTTAAAAAACATAGAAATTTAAATACATTTTTTTTGTGTGTGTGTCAGCATAATTTTGCCAAACTATGTAAAGTCTTAACACTAAAATGATTATGAATATAAATATTCTCTGTTTGTGCTAAATTACAAATTTTTTATGTAAGGGTCTCATGACTATAATCATAATCTGGAATTTAATACAGACCAGGCAATTGGTTTGGAGGTAATCCAATAAATATCCAATTACTATTCTTTAATGAACATTTATTTAATTTTTAATCAGAGGCTAAAAACAAGGAATAGAAATGCTAAAATTTTACCACTTAGCATTTGATAGACCTGTTAAGATTTTTTTTTTTTAAGAATTTTTTTTCATTCTATACTAGAGCCACTTTTACCATAAACTTAACTGGTCAATGGGCACTAGATGGCAGTAAAATTCAATGAAGGTAACTTCTTGGAAATGTGTGAGTAAGCATGTGAGAAAGACATTTGATGGTTATGTTAGTACATTATCTTTTACTGTTTTTCTTTGGAGATAAAACTATTGAAAAGATTTTGCCTTGAAATAAGCACTTTAAAGGCTATTTTCTTTATTTTACTTCTAATATGAATCTTAAGAGTCTGTATAATATTAGTTAATTTAGGATCTTATATATAATAATCGTTACCTTCTCATCATTTCTTACTAGTATATTGTATACTTTGGCGCAGTGGTATAATGGCAGATTCTGAAACTCAAAGTCTGTGGATTGTGGCCCAACTGTCATTTCCAATGGTCAAACATCTTATGAATTCCTAAGCAATAAACTATTTATTATTTTATTCTTGAGTAATAATATTTAGTAATGATCAGATGTGTATTTTATGCTTACAATAGGATTATCTATAATCAGATATTTACTCATTCAAAAATAATAGTTGCTCAATATAATTAATAACAATATCTATTTCCTATCCTCAGGGTAATAATACTCAGATTCTAAAACAAAGAAATTGTCTTAACTTCCAATGGAAAATATTTTATATTGAAGTCACTTTGAGTTGTTGACCACAGCATTAAACTTAAGATAATTTATTATTTTATATGACTTTCTAATAAATCAAACAAAGGGTTAATTTTAGCATCATTTAAAAGTTTCGAAAGCAAATTTTATTTTATTCACTATTAAATTCTATATAATGACTGATAGGTAGATTTGTAGATTTTACAAAATATCATTTTTGGAAGAAGCTATTAAATTCGTAATCTAAACATTTATCATCTAAACTTAAGAGCATGCTATAACTCTAAACAAGCTTTTTTTATTTTTTATTATGATAAATGCTACTACAAGAGAAGGCATTCAAATCATCTTTATCTTAGATTGTCCCCATCCCCAGACCAGTTTCGACCTATGGGTCTCTTCAGTGAGGAGTTGGGATATTGGTAAATGCAAGTTATATATAAGTCATGTGACATCTGACTTTTTATTATTACTATTTATCATCTAACTTAAATGCAGACCATATATTTTTTCTCAATGTTGTACTATTGGAGTGTTATAAAGAACTGATATTTAAAATCTTACCACTTAGTATCAGTTTCCACATAGACTAAACATTTTTCTATTGAGCAATTCTTTAGTTGGTTCAATCAAATCAGACAAGTTTCTGGAGTTGCATTGAGATACTGCTTCAGTGTCTAAAGTTAGCATTTTCTTTTTTAAAAATGTTGCAATCAATATGCCATTTTTTGACTCAATTTGGTGCAATGGTAGAGTGACAGACTCTGGAGCTCAACTTCCATAAATCACAACTCAAGTCTATATTTCTGGTGTTTGAACTTTTTATTAATTTCTGAAAAAAAATAGTTTTATTTTTTAAATGTTTTATTTCATAAGAAAATGGATTACAGTCAGGTCTTGCAACAACATGCTCTGATCTTTTGACCATTCATAAATATTCAGTAGAGTGGTGAGATGCAGTTATTTAATATGTCTTCCATCTCACAATTAAACAATAAACAACTACTTTAGAGTTAATTGTAATAAATGTTCCATTAAAAATATATGTAAGATGTCTATTATATTTTTCATTTTTTTAAAATATCAATAAAACTTTCCATGAATTATTTCATGTGAACAAAGGATATTCTGTATGTGTCCTTTTTTAAATATTTATTTATGTCAGCAAACTCATCAATCTCCCCCCACAAAGATGTTATCTAAATTATTTTTTAATCATATAATTGATTTGGTTATCTATGATTTTTAAAACTTCTTTATTGTTCCACATTGAGTTTTCATTTGTACTTTATCAATATGAATAAAAAGCATTGTAATGCACAGCATGCGTGAGGTAACAGAACTAGAGATTTGTAAAGGATTTAGCTAAATATCATTTGTGCCAGTTGAATAGTCTCTTCTATTTATGTAGGCTTATATGTGTTTTTAATAATGTCTAGTGATAAATGTATTAATGCTTCCATAGTAAAGAGAAATAATTTTTACAATTTTATTATAATATTATCAAGGACACCCCCCCCCCCAAGTATTTTTTATTTTTTAAATATAAATTCACCAATTTCAAAATTAAAAAAAAGAATTTTGAAAAATAAGGTAACAAATTAAGATTCTAAATGTGTTTATATTTTTTGTCTTAGAAAGTCCTTAGGTTATGTCACAAGATTCCGAAAATAAGTGATAATTAATTTTAGATGTAAATGTTGTTTATAGACTACATATTTAAGATTCCTCAATATATATATGTTTAATAATAAAAACTTGTTGTTAATATTCTTTTTTATCATAAATTTAAGCTTGATTAATTAGAGAAACACATTAACATGTTTTTTAAATTACTTTATTTCTCTATTATAATTGTCTGAATAATGGATAATTCGCTAACATGTGTAAATAATTTTTTAAATTGCTCAAAAATATTAGTATATGAATATTTTATCAATAAATATATTAAAGTTAAGCATTGTTATTAATAATTGTTGGCTATTATTCTGTTTTTGCTGATATTTATTAATGTTAAATTACATACGACTTTCCATATTATTTTGACGTTTTGAAGAATTCATGAATTGAAAATATTTGTTGTGAATTTGCATTTTTGTCCATGATTTTATCATATTATTACAGTTTAATCTACTAGTGCCAAATTTTTTGCACTCACACATTTGACACCATTCATTTTAGATAAATACATTAAATGTTATTGCTAATCATTTATTAAACTAGATATCAAATTATTTTTTTGCAAGATATAAACCTGAAATTTAATTAAAGATTAATATATCAATTTTTATTAAACAGAACAAATGTCAAATGTGTGAGGACAAGAAATTTGGTATTTGTAGTTCTAATTGTAGTAATTTGATATTGATAAATATTCAATAAATGATGAAGACTATAATCTCAGTCAACTAAAAAGTTCTGGTTCAGCTAGATTAAATTTTGAGGATTATTTACCTTTTTCAGATGTTTTTATATGTTTCAAGTAGGTATGATTAAACATGTTTTAAGTATATCTACATATATATTAAACATTGTTCAAGTGTTCCCATGTTCGGAATAGGCCGGGAACAGTGTGGAGAAAAATCATTAGATGAATAGTTTTGAAAATAATTCTGATTTTTCTTTTGCATGTTTTTTACCTCAGATTGGCAATTAAATAACATCTAAAGAATCCTACTTTCATATTTAGTTAACTAGAATACAACTTAGGGTCTGTATTTTTAAGTTTAATTGCTTCTTATTATATAATTTAGCTATAAAGAATAAGCCTACACATTCCTAAAAGTTTTAATAAAAATTTCTCTTCAGGGAAAATTAATTTTTATTACAATTCAGTATCACTTAAATTTACTAATAGTTAAAAAGATAAAATTTGAGCATTAATAAAAGATTTTTATAATCATACTTTATAATCAAAATAAATCTACTGATCTAAATTACAAATTATATTTAAAATAATTTATAAATGTAAAAATATGATTATTTATTAACAAAAAAGTAATCCTATGCTTGTTCAGATGTCATACGACATTCAAGCACAACCTTTTTAACTGAATTTTATATATATATTTTATTTTAAATCACTTAATTTAAATTGGATTATTTTGTTGTTTTTCATAGACAATATATAAAATTAATAAAATCAATTATATAAATTTATATTCCATTTTCTGTAGATTTAAAAGGGCTTATACACAGATCTGATTTAGAATTTATATATATTAAAATGATTTTAAATATATATAAAGTATTTACAGATATTTTATGTTTAAAGAAAAATATAAAATATAATCAAATGACTTTATTGTTTAGGGATTCATAGGAAGTTTGAATACCAGAAGTGATAAGTGGACACAACCTGTGTACCTTAAACTCCAGAGACTGCTATTCTATTACTGCATTTAACTATACAGAGCAATCTTATGATTTGAATCTATTTAAAATAGCAACAGAACTCAATGTGATTTATTCAGTATATTTTTATAATTAAAAATCATATGTCAATATTTTACATAATCATTAATGTTTCCTTTTGAATGTTCTTGTTTTTGTATGTAAATCTTTGTATATATCAATTATTGGGATATGGAATAACAGTTTATGGTTCTGCCAGACATCTAATATTAAAAGACACGTTTTTGCAAAAAAGACAAATTAATTTAATAGAAGAAAATTATATATAAAAAAGAAAAAAATGTATAAATAATATTTTGATATTTTTTTAAACTTTTTGAGTATATAATTAGAAGAAAAAAATGTTGATAATACTTTCAAAACACTTTTGTAAAATAATTTGGAATGACTTAAAAAAGTTGAAAAATCTTACAATGAATATGAAACTAAAATGAAAAATTATTATGTTCTTAAATTGTTTGACAATTTACCTATTGAATTAAAAAACTTACAAAAATATAGAGAAATAAAAAAGGCAAATTAAAAAGTATATTAAAACAAGAAGAAAAACAGTTAACTCTAAAAAATATATTAATAATGTATATAAGTATATAATTTGATATAATCAATATTTTTATTAAGTATAATTAATATATTCTTGTAATATATTTTTATTATCATTACCTTATTTTGTTTATATTTAAAGTCAAAGAAATTAAAATTATTTAAATTATTTATGACAATTTCTCTGTAAAATCACAACTAGGGCTTAGTAAGATAAGAATGAAAATTTTAACTTGCATAAATAATGAGAAAAAAAAATCATAATTTAGATTATCAGATTTATTGTGATTATTAAAAAAAAATTCATTTATGCTCATATTTTATTCTTATTAACTAGTAATGATTTTAATTAGTATTGAATTGTATTAAAAAAATAATTTTGCCTGAAAATGAAAAGTTGACTACAGTATTTTATTATGAAACTAATATGAATAAATAAATCAAATTTATAATTATGGTGTGACAAAAGAATTGTATTCTTATTGGTTTACTTTTTCTTATTTATAATTTTATATATTTATAATTTTTTATATTTACTATACATAATAATATTTTACTTTTGTAACAGATTTAGTTAATGAAAAATCCTCATTTGGATATTAGTACTTGAAAGATTGTTTCAGTATTTTCTTAGATAAAGTATCTATTATCTGACATTAAAATTTATTACAGTCATGTTAATGTATAACTTTTAAAAATGATTTATATATTTATCATCAATAATCATTTTTATTTATTGATAATTGAATGCAAAGCCAAGACCTTCCCATTAATTCTTCTTAACCTTTTCATTATTACATCCTCATGCTTCAAAGTAGATTTCATTTGACAGTGCCTCTTATCTCTACCTATTCAAATGAATCTTAGCCTAGTCCATCATTATAATTTTTCTTATTATATTCCCAGCCCAACTCTATTTAAATCGTCGCATTTTTAATAATTACATATTAATAATACCAATCTAGCTTCAAATCTTATTTTTTTTATCCTTCCTGATTAGTCCCGATATAAAATGATGATAGTTGTTCTTAATTTTACTCATTTGATGTAGTAGAGAATAAACTATAATGTAAAAAAATGCAAGTTAAATAATGAATGGAAACAAGAATGTATGCTGCAATCTTTAAATACCCATTGCTGTGCAAGTTGTTGAATTTTTTTTTTTAAAAAAAGTTTCTTTTTTTGTTTTTCCACAGCTAAGAATTGATTATAATAAATAAAAGCAGAAGGAAATTCCATAAACTTGATACAATATTTATTGCATGAGTAATAAATAATTTCAAAATAGTTATCATTAGTACTCAAAAGTATGGGACAAAATACTTTTACATAATATTCTCTTAGGTAATCTGATATTATATAATTACAGTATATATATATATTAGAAAGGACTTGAACTCAGATTTTCAAGCTTCCTACAACTATCCACTCCATCTCATACAACTGATACACATGACCACGTAATGTGAAAAAGATAAATGACCTCAAATATACGTATTTCATGCTGAAACAGCACCCATCAATTGATCCAGATCACCATCTTCCACACATATATACAATCAGTGTTCAGTTTGTATTAAGATAGAAAATCTTCAAACTGGTCATGTGTATCAGTTGTATAAGATAGAATGGATAGTTATACAGAGCTTGAAAATATGAATTCAAGTCCTTTCTAATTACATTGTTTAGTATAGAAAATATACATGTATTTAAATATTACATATTCAGCATGTATTCTGCCCAAACTTCTTCTGTATATTTAAATGGACATATTAAGGTCCTATATGTGAGCGGTCACAGTGACTTAAAGTTAACATGGATATGACAATAATATTGGAATTAACTAGGACCTTGAGCATTCCATCTGTGGGTTTTCAATGATATGGATGGCTGAACTGTTGGAGGGTGGAGAGGATTGAAGCCTGCCCATTAAAGTTTGAAGATTTGCTATCTTATTATAAACTGAGCACTGATTATATATATGTGGGAGATGATGATTTGAACCAATTGATAAGTGCTGGTTCAGCACAAAATACATATATATTGGATATTTTTCTTTTTCACATGTATGCGGTCATGTATATCAATTGTATAAGATAGAGTGGATAGTTGTAGAGAGATTAAAAATCTGAGTTCAAGTTAAAAACTTCCTAGCAGTTAATATTATACAATTCATCAAGATTAATACTCCAACACTGGGCTATTAAGTAAATGGAATGCTCTCAATCCAAAGCACAAGATAAAACTCTTTCAAAGGATCATTTGTCTTTTTTCTTTACTTCATTATGTAATATATAGGGGTTTGAACTCAGATTTTAACATGATCCTTAACTATCTACACTACCTCATACTGTTGACACACTTGATCACACATGAATAGTTGAGGGTTGTGTTAAAGTCTGAGTTCAAATCCCTGTATATTACATATTGGAGTGCAGGTATGAAAAAACCTCTACTGTAGAAAAAATTCATTTACCTCATTATATGTACATGCTAATCATAAGCCTTTGGAGAAAGAGCATGACGATTTTAAATTGATCGTATTACTTTATTAAACCTATACTTCAAATTGCCTTATATTATTTTAATTAATATTCATGAAATTTTTCATTTTGTAGCTTGTGAATATCAAATCAAATTAAGAAATATGTAAATATAAACTTCCCAATAGTTAATATTATATAATACATTGAGATTAATACTCCAATATTGGTCATTAAGTGAAATTTCAATCCAGCATACAAGATAATGCTTTTTTAAAGAAAAGATCAGTTCATTCTCTTCTTTTTACCTCAATTTATTTATAGAGGCTAATCTTAAACACTTTAGAGAGAAAGCATGAATATTTTAAATCGATCGTATTACTTTATTAAAGCTATATTTCAAATTTCTTTATATAATATTAACTAATAGGAAGTTTATATTTACAAATTTTGTTTTTTCATTTGGTATTGACAAGCTGTAAATTGAAAATTTTCATGAATGTCAATTAAAATAATATAAAGCAATTTGAAATACAGCTTTAATAAAGTAATATGATTGATTTAAAATCTTTATACTTTCTTTCCAAAGTGCTTAAGATTAGCCTCTCTCTATAAGTTGAAGTAAAGAGAAAAGACAGGACCAATTCTTTAAAAAAAATTTATCTTGTGCTTTGGATTGAGAGTATTTCATTTACTTATATACTGCATATATGACATTTAGATTTGATAAATTTGGCTTATCATAACTGTTCATGATATGTTTAATTTAGCACATCAATAAAGTAATAGATTTGTATGCTACATATTTTTGCATCTAAACTGTCATTCACTCAAATATCACATTTACCTCTCAAAAAATTAACAAATTTTTATTTTTAGTCACCCATTACTTTGTACCTTGTGCCTTGCACAATTTGTCATAAGTTATACAATAATGGGGGCTGGAGATAAAATAAAAAATATTTAAACAGTTTTTTTGTAATGGTAAGAGATTGTTCTATGGCTTGTTGAAGTTGGGTCTGGAAAAAGAGCCTGTCAAATGTTTTGTGTTAAGCATAGTTTTATATGAAGTAATTCATTAGTTCTCTGCCCAAAAGTAGATAGATTAATTGAAATTTTGAGTACTATGACCAAGAATGTAGTGCTTGATTATCGTGATAATTTGAGACTATAATATTTAAAATGAAAGAAAAAAAAACACAGAGGTCTGTAGAAAAATGAATCATATAAGGTTTAGGAGTGCATTTGAAAAGAAATGTCAGCATTGAATAAATAAAATAAGAATTGGGCATTTATTCAGAAATAGAGGAATTATGAAGAATATTTTAGAAGGTACTATGGAAGATGACAAAAAAGAAGAAGACAGAAGTCATAAGATTGTGCTAAGCAAGGTAATATTTATTAGGTTTTAAAGGGGGGCCAATAAATACAATTTATAAAAAAAATGTTGTTAAACCTGTTTTTAATTGAAAGCTGATGATGACAAAGTGAAATATGCTATGAGTTTTTAAAATTATCTTTATTATTATGATTTACTATATTAAACATTTTATTGTATTTAATCATTTTATGATTTCTATATTTTATGGATGTTTTCTGCACCTGATTTAGGTTTTCTGCCTTTAGTCAAGCAAATTCTGTTAAAGCAAAATTTGAAATAAATTTCAATTCATAAAATTTTATTCTGGCAATGAAAATCAGGAACATCATGATATAGTAATTAGTAAACTAAGCTGCATTGCCATAATCAAGAATTTATGTTCAAAGTGTAGATGAAAAGTTTCTTCCAGAAATTGAAAATAGAAAAAGAATTAATTACTTTTATAGATATTTTGAAAAGAAACTATAAATGAATGATAATAATATCAAACTAATCATTCATTAATGGTCAGTAAATGGATATCTAAGTATTTTTAACTGAAAGGCAAGTAAATTCCAATTAATATAGATCAATTAAGTGAGTTGATGTGGTGATCATTTAAAAAAAGACACAAAATATGACACAAATTTCTCTATTGATAAGAAGTGTCATATGCATATATTGAGATCTTTATAATAGAAATCATATAATAGACCAGTATAATTTTGCATATAACAATAATAGTTACTAAAATAATGTTAGTAATACCTTATGGAAACCAAATTATAAACTTCCAACAAAAGTTATATATCTGAAGATGGTTTGATTTAATAAAATTCACAATAAAACAAAATGAGAAACTTAGTGAATATTTTTTAAAAAATTAAAGATATTGAAAATAATGAAATAAATGTGTGGTTTAATGTAGTAATGGAAATGGCCGATTCAATAGCAAAAAGTTCCTGAATCAATTCTTAGCTGAGACAAAAAAAAAAATTCAATTTGATTAATAAAATGGAAGTTTTCCTTAACCTGTTATCGATTCCAAAACATCATAATTTCCTAAGCAATTGATTATATGATTAATTTTTTATATGATATTAGTAATGCTTATAATTTATTACATTTTAGTAATAAAATAATCTTAGCTATTTTATTTATCTTATTGTAAATTATATATAATGTATTTTCTTTGATAGATCTTGTATTGCACACTGAACAGTCATAAAGTCGATATGAATCGATTACTGGGTGGACAGATTGGTCTTGATGACTTCATTTTTGCACATCGTAAAGGTCAAGCTAAAGAAATAGAAGTTACAAAAATAGATGACACATTAGGTTTAACAATTACTGATAATGGTGCTGGTTATGCCTTTATTAAGCGAATTAAGGAAGGAAGTGTTATGGAAAAAATTTCTCAAATACAAGTGGGAGATCATATTGAAAAAATTAATGATCGATCACTTGTAGGTTCTAGGCATTTTGAAGTTGCCAAAATGTTGAAAGAAATTCCTAAAGGAACATCTTTTGTTCTTCGAGTTATAGAACCTCTTCGAGCAGGATTTGGTAAGCATTATTGAGTTTATTTTTAATTTTTTTTTTATTAATTTTTTTAAAAGAAATTATTTTGATTATTTTAAAAGCTACATTTAGTAATCTGATATCTGATAATTTCTAATTTATTGATATAAACAAGTCTTATTGTTTTTCTGAAGGCTTGTGATGATGGTGTTCTAGATGTATTTTTATATTGGACTATTTCCATCATCTACTGCTAAGGCCATGATCTGAATTCAGGCCAAGTAAAACATTTGTCAACAACTCATCATCTATATTAAAATTGATACCAAGAAATAAAATAATTGGCTGTTCCCCTTTAGAGTATTTTGCTCTGCAATGGACAATTTTAATTTTTTAAATCTTTTTTCAGTCTTATATATATATGCCTAGAGTTTTATAAAGTGGTATGAAAAAGAATTAATAATGGTATAAGAAATATAATTGTGAATTAGTTAGGAAAGGTATAGAACAAAATAAAAGTTTCAAAAATGTAAAACATCTTGGCATTGAAAAATTGTTTCAGCAGTAAGAAAAAAAAATTGAAGTATTACTAAAAAGAAAGATGATGTCATGATATGTGTGGAAGAGTTTTATAAAGAACTATAAAATAATAATCAGAAAATAATAAATTCTTACAAGAGCTATATAAATATCAAATTTTTTATGTACATAAAAAGCCTTTTTCAGCACCTGATTTAGTACTCTTTTCAAGTATTAATACTCTATTACATTAATGAACTATTACAGACATAAAACAATCCAGTGTTCAATAATGAAATTAAAACAACCAATACAAATATAAATCATTAAAATAAATCAAAATCTACATATAAATCCAGTAATTACAAAATAATTGACTATATCATAACAATATAATAAATAAATAAATTACATGCATTTTTTTTTTTTTTTTACAATTATATATATGTCAATTTATATAATTTTCCATTCATTTTTAATTAACCAGTTATTAACCAATTGGTTAATTAGTGACATTTACCTTTAATAAATATCATTATCTAATTTACTATCCATATGGACAGCAGAAAAAAGTGGATTAATCTTTCATTTGCAACATGCATTACTTTCATATTAGAGCACTGCGTTAATATAGTTAGCACTTGAAATTTTGTAATTCTAATTATTATATATTATTAGCATCGTATAATTTAATATATATGTAATGCAAATTTATAAATGGTGTTTTTTTAATCATGTACCAAAATAACATAGGCTTTTTAGTAATAACCTTTATGTATACATGAATAATTTATATTTTTTAACTTATCTTCCCTTTTATACATCATGATTTTATATTTTTTAAATTTATAATCAACATTAACTTTTATTCTTTTAACTTTCAAACATATGGATGCTGATAGCTAAAAGCATGTTGGTGACTCCTAAGTTATATTTCAAGCAAATGAGTTTGTTTATTTAGACTAAATCCTACCTAGTTCTTTACACTTTATACTTCATTCTTTTAGATTTATTGATATATAATCAATTAAAGGCAATACTAAGGCTGTATACTTAGAGAAAACATTGAAAATATTAAATAAAATCTTAATGCAGTTTGGCACAAAAGTACATTAATATTTTCAATGTGTTCTCTGAATATGTGGTATTAGTATTGTCTTTAATTTATCTTGTTTCAGTGAGAGAATTGTAATTATTTATTAATATATATTATTCTAATTTATTTTACAGGCATATATTTTTTTTTAGCATGCACTTATTCACAACTATTGTTTTTCATTGAGTACATAAATGATAATCAGGTTAAAAGTAATGCAATAATTTCTATCCTAATAAAAAATGATTATTGATTATTTATATAATCACTGAAAGATGATTACTGTGAATTAAATGCTTATTAAAACTTTGCATTAGATTGGGTTTTGTGACTCATTGATTGCACATTCATACATGTACAGAAGATCAAGATGATATTGAATAGAATGAGGCCTCAGATTTCTTTCCAGTTATTTATAAAACTACGAAATTATTTTTGAAGCACAAATAGTTGAAACAGTAAAAGTTATATCAGAATCTAATTCCAATGGCTAGAAGTTAGTAATGAAGAAACAAAATTAACATAGAAGTATTATTATAAAAATTTAAAAATTGATAAGAACAAACCTCATTGGAAAAATTTTTATTGAAAAAAGTGTATATATAAGTAATATTAACAAAGTAAAAAAACAGAAAAAAATATTTATTTTAAAAAATATATTTGCACCAGTAAAAAACATTTTCATATATATATATGTATTAGAATTAATGTATATATATATTGTACCACTATCAAATATATGTTAAAAAACACATAGATATTCTGTGTTACATATAGAATCATTTAAAAATAAATGATCAAATTGATTTTAAAAAAGAAGCGAGAGTAGTAAAATAGAAAGAAAATTATAATATGTTTCTAAAGAGTTTTTTTTTTTGTGAAACGCAAACTTGCTAAAATAAAGTATTGTGTCATCTTTTTCTTTTAAAAATAAAAGAAAGTTTTAGCATTAAAGAGTGAGTTGGGGAGGGGGGATAATTCTTAAGTAAAAGTTAAAACTAGCTCTCCCTTTTTATAAATTTAAATGTATGGATGGAAAAAAAGACAATAATAACGAATACATGTAAAAAATAAAATGAGACTAAAAATATAATTTATAAAAAAAAAAGTTTTAAAATTGCAATTCATTAAAGATTAATTGGATGATAAAAGAAAAGATAACCCCAATTGAATTAATTAAAAAAGGCCATGGACACTATCTTATCGAAGTATTAAATTAATCTAAAGCAAGAGGTTAGATTAAAATGGAATACAAAATGTAATTAAAGAAATACAAAATTCATTAAACTGATCTAAGGATGATAAGGGAAAACAATGAGAGGGAGAAATATAAAAGACTGAAGAGATGAAAGATTATTATTGCCATTCAGATTGTTTCAGATGCAGTAAAATTATTATTCAACACTGCTATATTACTATTAATATTAAAGAAGAGATGACAGTAAAAAGCTATCCACATTTCCAGTATGCATGTGCATTGATCTATCTTCACTGAAAGCCATCTAGAAGCATGCAGTGCTAAACAACACCCGAAGTGTTCGGCTAACCTTCGATCCCAGTCCTCAGTACCATCAGATGTTCTTCACCTGGAACTCATGCCCACCTCATTAAACTGGAAAATCAATAAGAAGTCAAAACCATCAATGGAAATCAAAGATCAAACAGTTGGTAATCAAATAAGATAACAAGCAAGGAACTGAATCCATAAAAGTCTGATGCACTATCCAAAATCCTAGGTAAATATAATTCTTTAGATTTGCACATATATGTGAATGAAAAAACATTAATGAACTCTAATAGTTACAGCCAACGTGATCTTTAATACTGCATACGTAAATTCTTATTATATTGTGTTATAAATATGTGTGTGAGTATATGTACATTTTTATTATATTGTATTATAATTATATGTATGTAAATAAAATATTTGTTTGTTTAATTGTTATCTGATCGATTCTCTCTCTTATAACTACATTATTAGATGGTTCATTTATAAATAGCTATACATGCTGGCAAGGGTGCCAAAGATTCCTCCCTCACAATTGAGAAAAGGAACTAGCTGGGAATATGTCAAGTGTTGGATTGTATTCCTGGCTGCTGGAGCATGCTGACTATATAACCTGTGGTTAGCTGGTGCCTGAGATTAATCCTCAAAACAAATAAAATGCTTTGGATAACAGGGGTTTGAATCTAGAAGTTGAGAAGTGCTATGGCCTGGAAATGTGATTGTAGATTATACTTTGTATAGCCTCGATCTCGTTATAGGGTACCATTGATGTTTCATCTATCTGTGGTATTATACTTCTTTTCTTGAAAGGCCAGTCTGTTGCCAGGTAGTGGAAGTGCAGCCAGAGTTAAAATCGAGATTTAAAGAAAATAATCAAAGCAATTTTCTCCAACCCAGTTCAGTATATATATATATATGTGTGTGTGTGTGGGTGAATTAAATATTTTCATGAATTAATTATAATGTAAATAAAGCAAAAACTATTGTGAATTACTAGAATAAATTAACTTAAAATTATCAATAGTAATTGGTAATTACCTAGTAACATTACTATTAACACATTTCTCTAATTCATATATGGAAATAACCTCATTCATACCTTTGCTTATGTAGATATAAAATAATGATATATAGTATTAAAAAAAATCCATATGGCTTGGCCTAAAAGATCTTATTATTGAAAATACATCATAGGAATCATTAGAATGTTTTTTTCCCATTCTTTACAACCATGTTTGACTATTAAAAAGATGAATGATGAACATATACAACTGTTGATTGTAATGTTGTCAATAAAGATTTTAAAAATCAAATTGGTCTTTAACATCAGTTAATCTAAATATTTGTTTCATGAAATATCATTATCATTAAACATTAAATTTTATTTATTTTACTTACATATAAATTACAGCATTAATTCATCTTACAGCACTCAACTTTTAAACCATCTAATAAGCACAAGTAGTCAATATATTCCAGATCAATGATGCATAAACTATTTCTCTTCTCAACTCCTTTTCTTTGATAGAATTTTTATACAATTACCTAAAGCTATTTGATTAATTAGAAAATAATTTTATATTATTTTTTACTGGATAAATTCAACCATTGCAACTACTTTTAGATTACCCTGCCTGAATGCTACTAATTTTATTTTATGATAGAATATAAATGTGTCATTTGTCTTATGAATATTTCATCAAAGTGACTACTGCTGGATTAACAATGCATTATTATATTTTTATTTAAAAAAAACAGAAAAAATAGTTAGTTTTTTATTGTTGTATATAAGTTTCTTAAGAAATTTCACAACACTGAAAACTTCATGATCCTTTGAGGAATCATGACCCATAGGTTGTGCAACATTGTCCCAGATGATAAAGTCAAACAAATTCTGGAACCCGTTTCTGACTACTAGCCTTACTCAATAGAAGCTGCTGTTAAATTCTGCTTGGCACACTAGCCAAAAATTAGTCTGTGAATTAGTGTCCATTGGTTGCTCAAACATATTAGATGACTAGTGATGTGTATTATGGCTGTCAAATGCAAATTGAATGTAAATCATAAGAGTTATGTATTGTTATGTTTTGATACCTCTTTTTTCAATAAACAATTTACATAAACTCTAGTCTTTTTTAAATAAGTACCAAAAAAGACGAATTAGTTAAAACTGATATAGGAGTATGCACTGCCAGCTAGGGTTTATTTCTTATGATAATAAATGATGTTATTGTCAAATATCTGTATAATATGTAATAAAAATAGTACAAAGATAAAATAAATGAAAAGAAATAATGAAGAAAACTAAAACATATTCTTAATAATTATAGTAAATTTATTTATCTCATTAAAATTTCTACATCATGTATTTGTTAATAAGTATACTGTATTGCTATTTTCATTTTATTATTGTTATTTAGCAAATATTGGTCCCAGGGGTTATCCAACCAAAAAGAGTACATCTTATGGTTCTGGTAAAGAAACTCTTCGACTAAGATCTAAAGGACCTGCAACTGTTGAAGAAGCTGTAAGTATTATTCTTATTTATAACTTATTTTTACATTAAATTTTGGTAAACTGATAAAATTATTAGTGAAGATAGAGTATAACTCAAACAGGAACAAAAAATTAAGAACTATTAGGTAAAAATTATCTCACAATCTTTTAAGTTTTTAAAATAATTTTACAGCAAATAATATATATATTGTAACAGTTATATTGGTCATGCCAAAATTATATTATTATATTTTCAAAAAAATAATGTAATATATTTATTTTATTGATCTTCCCCTTTGTTAAAAATAAAATGTGTTAAGTTTATTGTGGAGATGATTCCAAAAAGATTTATAAAATACAATTAAAGTGTTGATATGTAAATCAAGTGGAAAAATATTAAAATAAGATAGATTTTTTTTTCATTCTGTCTCCCATACTTCTTTGAAGCAGAAAAAAGAAAGCAAAATAAATTATCTATCAAATAATCCTTTTTATATACAAAAGAAGTGAATGTTAAAATTTTTTTAATTTACTTAAAGAAATGAAAGATTCTTTGTACTAAGGTTTCCATAGAAGTTGAAGTGCAAATAAGTAGCTTGTTGGTTTCTATCCTAGTGAAATTGTCTATTATACATTCCTTATCAACTGGTTTTAAAATTGCTAATGGTAAAAGCAACTTTGTAAATGGGTTGCTAGAGAAGAAAGATATGCCTTTAATGTCTCACTTAATGGTACAGAAAGGAAGAAAAGTATTTAGGAGTAGAAAAGACTTTCCAGATAGCGATAAGATATTTTAAAGCCAGCACTTTTAATGCTTTGATATTGCTTGCTATTTATAAATAAACTTGAATGAAAAGAGATTTGTATATTTTAACTTTTTTTAAAAAAACTCTTTACCTCCTTTTATAACCCTTAGTTTAATTTCTCTAATGAAACACCCCTCTCCCCTTCTGATTAATTGATTGTAGCTCTTATTTCAGAAATTAACGATAGAAAACTATTTGATTCCTTTTTCGAAAACAAGCTGCAATAAACTCAACATTTAATTTTATGTTTCTCTTTAACGAAAGATTATTTTAATAATATAATTTTAAGGGGAAAGAATATTCATGAATTTTTAAGAAAATTAAAGAATAAAAACTATTTTCGAACTTGTCAAAATAATATTATTTTCTTATTTATAAAGGAACTATAGAAATATAATATTTAGACTTGAATTGTTTAGAATACAAATTGTATAATAATCTGTAATAATAAAGTATTTGAAATTGTTTTCAGAAAAACTATCTAAAAATAAATGATGATAATTGTTTGTTTTTTTTTAATGTGAAAAATTATCATGTAAAATTATAAAAAAGGAAGCCATTTGAACTTTTATTGCAATCTTTGATGCATAAAGTATACAAAAAAGAAATTTCCAAATGAAATTCTAGTGATTTATTTTATTACTTATTGATTGATTTATTATTTTATTTTTCTCATTAATAAATTATTTCTTTATTTACAAACTTATCAATTGTTATTTCATGCATTTACTACAGTAATAGTGGAATAAATTTTTTTATTTTATTTTATGAAAAACACACAAATTAATTATAGTAGTTAGCGTACCACTATATTACTTTTAACTTAACAATTGCTAATAAAGTATAAACAATAAACACTACACACAAGTCCTCTAGAATACCCTCCCCCATAACTCTGAGGATATGCTCTCTAATATGTTATGTCTGAAATGTATAGCGGCTAAAACAAAAATGAATATCATGTATGAAGAATGAGTTCTAGATCAATAACTCTTAATATCACATTATTTTACTTGTATATTCAACTGCTTCTGCTTATATTGACAAAGTTACCATTACAAAAATTGGTGCCCAATGTAATATTATTCTGAAAAAGACAATGGTGTCTGTACATAAAGTAGCATCAACAATGTTGAAAGGTTCAAATATCTTATTCGGATAAAAAAGATGTGTGAAAGGAGAATTTCATTTGGATCAAATAAAGAAAAATAAAAAGCAGGATTTAAGTTTAATAAGAGAAGATGTGGATAGCATTCTACTGGGGTGGAATTGATGTTGCTATTAATTGATAAAATAAAAGGAGGAAAAGGAATAACAAATTGAAAAATTACTAGAGTTATATTGCGACTAATGTTAACATGGTTAAAGAAGAAAAACAGTAAACAACAAATTAGTATGGAGTCACTAGAAGCAGAGAAGATCATCAATGGAAGCTGAGACTGTGATAGAAGTGGATAGCTAAACTGGGCAAGCACCCGAGGAGAAAAAACAAGCAGCAGCTATATTCACATTGGAAATGTTCCTAGTAGTAATGAATCAAATAAAAGAAGATAATGATAGAAGAGATAAACAAATGAAAGAAGATAATGATAAAAGAGGTAAACAAATGATAGAACAAATGAAAAAAAGATAATGATTGTAGAGATAAATAAAAGATAATAATAGAAGAGATAAACAAATGAAAAGAAGAAAGTGATAAAATGCTAGCTGCAATAAATCAAATTCAAGAAGAAATGCATAATAAATTGGATAAAAATCAAAAATAAATGAAAGAAAAATTACAAGAAGTAGAAAATAATATAATTACTCTGAAGGAAGAGATAATAAAGCAAATAGATGAACAAGTCCAGGAAAAGATGGAGTTAATAGAAAAAATGTTTGTAGGTGTCCAAAATAGTGTTCATGAAACCTTTAGAATCTAGCAAGATAATGTACAAGAAACAGTTTTAAGCCTGGGAAAAAGATTATAGAGACTGGAGGTGAAAAATAAAGAAAAGATAAGAATACTTCCAAAGAAGGATTCTTCATTAAAAGATATGGTTGTCATTATAAATCACATGAAAGCAGATTATAGTAAACTGAAAGAGACTGTTCAGCAATACAAAGAGGAAAATAAGTGTAACATTATGGATGTAATGGTCAAGGAAAACAAAATGATTCATTAGTTAAAAGCCAACATAGACTTTGTGAAAATATAAATTGTATCAGTCAATTTTTAAAATAGAAACATTTCGAAGTGATGCAGGAGAGATGCCAACTATATATCTAGATAGTCTAGAAAGCTATTTTGGGCTAAATCTACTAAAAAACAAACAAACAAGTAGCCATCACATATAACAATCTAAATGGACTAGCTAAGAAATGATGAAATTCACTGATAAGCGAACTAATTATGTGTTCAGAATATAAAAAACAGATCTTAAGTAACATTTGATCAGAAGAAATATGGAAAGCAATAAAGTACTAGATCCTGCAAGAGAAATTTTAGATGTAAGGGCATGAAACCTATACACAATTCTTTAAAAGACTAGTTGTCAGATTACAAACATTGTCTGCATGTGGGATCACTGTAAAGTCAAATAATAAGAATAATAAGGCACAACTTACCTTTCAGGATTGAGCAAATGCTTATTAGTATTGACAGAAAGAGTATTGAAGAGGTGGCAGATTTCTTGAATGCTGTAGATATGAGTTACCACAATCAGAGTGAAGAAAGCAAACTTCCTATGGCAGTCCAACTATCACTTAAAAAAGGCAATGCAGCCATTGATAGCATGAAGGTCAGGAGAGAAATAAAAACAATTGTAGAATAAATAGAACTGAAGTTAGACCACACTCAAGGAGTCATTCTGAGATATTCCTAAGAAGCAATCATCATCTTTATCTCCTCTTCAAGATGCGAGAGACTTACAAAAAATGGAAAACAGAAAGAGGCAGACCTGGACAGAAAATTTCATGTCAACCTAAAACAGTTAATAATATCCAAAATGAAGGAAAAAGCAAAGTGAAGTACAAGAGGTTACTAACCCATCTCTGCTGAGAGTTTATTTTGTCAAAGATGAAAACTGATAATAAAGAAAGAGAAAGGATGGCTTGCTCCCTGTTAGCACAAGATTTATTCAAGAATTAATGATTTAGAAAAAAAAAAATCATTTTTTTAATAAAGGAGTATCTTTTCCAAATTATAACATCCTAAGTCAGTAATATATTTATTATATTGCCATATAACAAAGCACTATTACAAACATTCTGCATACCTAGCAACAATATAACTCCATTTAAATTTGTAACAAAATTGGAACATTTTTATATTTATATTTTTTTATGACAAGACTATCTTACAACAATATCAAAATATTGTTTCAAGATTATCCTATGATAAAATCAAAACTATTGTCTACAGTACTCCCCCCCCCCCCGACACTCACATTTCAACATATTATTGAAGAAAACAAAAGAAGTTTGTTCCAAAGTCAGTGACTTAAAAAAAAATCAACATAGAACTCTCATGAAAAATAATTATCCATCAGCTATCAGTAAAAAAACTTTTATAGAAACATCAAAATGTAATACTAAGGCAGTATATAATTTGCTTATACTAAATGTTTTTTATATATGTAATTAGAGGGATTTGAACTCAAGATTTTTAATTTATTCATCCTCCATTTCACCTCAAGCAACTGATACACATGATCATATAGATGAAAAAAAGATCCATGATCCCCAATATATGTATTTCATACAGAATAGCACTCATTAGTTGGGCCAGATCATAATTTCCCATATATATACACAATCAATGTTCAGTTTATATTAAGATATCAATTCCTCAAACTTTAATGGACATGCTTCAATCAACTCATATTAATATATATAAATACGTAATGTCTATATGGGTATAATTGCAATATCAAATCCAATAAGAGTTTTTCATCATCAGTTTTTCAATGAAATGGACTGTTGAATAGTTTTGAAGGGTGAGAAGATTGAAGCCTGTCCATTAAAGTTTGAGGAATTGCTATCTTAATATGATTCGAGCACTGATTGTATATATGTTTGGGAAATTATGATCTGGCCCAACTGATGAGTGCTGTTCTGCATGAAATACATATATTGGGGGTCATGCATCTTTTTTGCATGTTATTCGTTGCTTGAGGTGGAGTGGAGGATGAATAGATTGAAAAATCATGAGTCTAAATCCCTCTAATTACATATATAGGAAACATCAAAAGAAAAGGCAATTATATATGATAAGCATTGCAGTGCATTCGCAAATATCAGGGATGCAGACAAACTAATGAAAATATGCAATCAATACAATACTAGAACAGCTTTCCAAAGCCATAGAACACTGTAAAGATATTGAAACTGCATCTGTAAAATGTCATGTTGTGAATATGGAAGGACATATATTGGTGAAAGCAGTTATCTCATTGAAAATAATTTTAAAAAACCATAAACAAAATGATTAGAGAGATGTTTAAAGTAGCAGATCAGGCATGCATCAATGAACATGATTACAAAAACATAATGGATATTAAGCAGAGTGGAAAAAATTAAAAAATGAAAATTTAAAGAAGTGCCTCACTTAACAAAAGCAAATAACTTCATAAGTTAATATAGTTTAAAACTATTCAATAACCTCAGGTTTAAAAAAATTAAAAAATCAGAAAGACCTTGATAGATAGGTATATAACATTTTCTGACGTTTTTGAAAGCATAACTTAGCTAGTTACAGCTTCATTTTGAATTCAGTATTCATGAATCTAAAGATGAGTTTCAATTCCTGTAGTAGAAGAGAGGAAAATAATACCACTTGAAGAATTGTGTTTTTGCTAACAGTTGAATATATTTAGAAAAGTATCTATAAAAATCTGAATTTTTTAAAAAAACATTTAACAATACATCTCAATAACATTTTAAACTTATGAACATTTGAATAAAGTATCTAATCACATATATTTTGACTTCAAAAATTCATACTGATTTCTTTGTTTATTGACTTAATTAAACCTGAACTCGATTTTATATGTATTAACCTATTCATTCAGTGTATTGAAAATTTCCTGTATAAATAAATAGAGGGATATGAACTTTGGATTTTTCAGCCTATTATCCTCCACTCTTTCACAAACCACAATATACATATTTCATGCAGAATCAGTACTCACACATATGTACAATCAGTGTTTGATTTATGTGAGGGGTTAAATTAAGGCAATGTCTATATGGGCATGATTACAATATCAAATCCACCTAGAGCTATGAGTGTTCCATTGTTGGTTTTTCAATGAAATGGACTGATGAATGAGGGGTGAGAAGATTGAAGCCTGTCCATTAAAGTTTAATGAATTGCTATCTTAATATAAACTGAGTACTTATTATATATTGTGTGTGTTTGATTATGATCTGGCCCAACTGATAAGTGCTAGTTTTGCACGAAATACATATATTGGGGATAATCTACATTTTTCCGCATGTATGTGGTCAGTTGTTTGAAATGGATGGAGGATGATAGACTGAAAAATCATAAGTTCAAATCCCTCAATTTATTATCTATGTATGTTTTTCATCTATTAAAATTCATTCTATTAATTTATTGGATAAAGGATAAGTTTAAATATAGCACAAGGATCCTCTCTCATAGATCTATTTTTTAGTTCTCCTACAAACCTAAAAACCTCAATTCATCTCACTGCAGTCTCATTTTCTGATCACATCTGTGTAACACTCATGCAAAAATGCCCACATAACAAACAAACTATATATAAATTCACATATAAGAAACAACTCCCTAGACAATTCAAACTTACCATAGATGCTTTCTGTAATATATTAATAGTAAGCAACCACCTATATCAGATGAAAAATCTCTCTCCAATTGAAAAAAGGGTCTCAACTCAAAAAAATACTAAACATGTGTTGTTCAGATCGTCTATCATACTATAACTCTAATAACCTTATAAAGCAACGTATTGAAGACATAAACTCAACCCTTAAAGCTATAACAATGTTTGATGAGGCAAAAGATCTTATCCATAAGCTCCAATGTGAAAACAAACATTTAACTCAGTTATATAACCAGAACAACATGGTTTTTAGCTGAGAAAAATTTTACCAAATCTCTCAGCACTAACGAAAACCACAATAAATTATGCAAAATTTCCAATCCCATATGCTTGTGGCATTTCCATTCTATCAAAAGATAATTCACTCCTCTCTGGTACTTATGTTGATGAGGCACTTCTGCACCACTTGAATATTTCCTTTAAAAAATCACATAGCTCTTCACAGTTATTTACAAATGAAACAAACTATACATATTACTACATATCTAAACAACAAATTTTTGATGAAATAGTGTATTTAAAACAACATAGCTCACTAGCAAATGACCTCATTCCAGCTAACATATATAAGCAGATGGAATACATTATATCTCCATTCCTACAGAAATACTATAATCAACTTTGTTTGAAGGAATATCACATCCCTAACTTATCTACAAATATAGTATTCTGTATAAGAAAAAACTCTAAAAATCCACATCCAACAGTTAATGATTTACGTCTCATTACATTAGAAGACATTGATCAGAAAATGTTTGCTAGAATCACACTCAAACAGTTAAATATCTATGCTTTACCTAAAATTTCCCCTTCACACTTTGCAGTCAAAGGGCAAAAAGCATCTCAAGCAATTTTATTAGCACAGGAAGCAATACTTTATATCAAACAAAACAAACTAACAAACTATGTGGCATGCCAGGTAGACTTCAAGTCTGCCTTTGACATTGTAAATTGGAACTTCTTATTCTCTGAACTAAATCAAATGCTTTCAAATCATATACACCTTGTTACAGCTATTAAAAATTATCTTAACAATAGAACCATTAAACTTAAAAATTACATGAGACTCTCTCAACCCTTTAAGCCAAGTAGAGGCATTCCACAAGGCTCCCCACTTGCATCATTACTTTTTGCAATATACATAGATCCCATGATTAAGGACATTGAGCAATGCATAGATGGTATTTTTCTTCTGCACCTAGGCACAACTGTTAAGATCATATCATATGTTGATGATGTTTTGATAATATTCAGGGACCTGCAAAATATACCTTTGATACTTCATAAACTGAAGAAATTTGAAACTATAACAGGATCCACGATACAAATCATCCTTATGGCAAATTGCTACTGGTCGCAGTCTTCCCTCACTCTTCACAGGTTCATTTTCTTCCTTTCTTGGCATACCTATTAATCTTTCAAAAACTCAACTAAGTCATCACTTAAATCTTCTTGTCATAGACAAATTTAATTCAAAAATAAAGTGTTTCAACTTAAAATTGCTATACCCTATAATGAAAGTTCGTATCATCAATGCCATTCTAGGAGGTATTTTTGCCTATTACAGCCCTTGGATGCATCTCCAAAAAAAAAACTATTAAATATTTCATGAGTATAGCAAAAAAATATATATGGGGATCAACATCACATCTTCTATCAATAGAAAATACCTGTTTTCCAATATGCAAGGGTGGGCTTAACCTAATAGCTCCTCAATCATTCACATCCTACATTAGAGCTAAGATGTACATCGTGACCACTACTAACCCATTTTTAAGGACAACTCCTCCACCTCTACTTCTGCTTGCTATTACTCCATATGCAAATCGCCACTTTTTCACTGATCATGCAATTGAGCATGCTGATTTACTGGACAATTATAACATTAATACTCTAATTGGTTTGTCATACAAAGATCTAAAAAAAATTAATTACCCCGATAGACAACTTTGGTCAACACTATCTACTGCAAGAACACTAACTAAATTTCAAAATTTTTATGTCCCTCACTCATGGTTAAAATTCTTGTATAATCTGCTATTTGATATAATACCAACAAAGTTATTTCTCATAAATCGATTTAAACTAAACATTGATCCTACTTGCATACTATGCAATTTGCTCCTGGAAAATTCATCACATATCTTTGAGACATGTCCATACTTTTCAACTTTACGTCGCTTTGTATTCCACAAAGACACAATTAATTTAAAAAATATCCTAATAAATAATATAAAGAAATTAAAACCATTCAATGCCCTTGTAACTGTTCACACTCTGAGAACAATATGGCTTGCCCGTTGTGCTGTAATATTTGATAACAAAAAATACAATGTACTTAAAAAGAATAACAAAGAATGGTATAACATTTATCTTTATGCTCAGCAATATATACCTAGTAATGTCACAAAAAAAAATATGGCAAGCAATGCATTCCTTAGTTGCTCATTAATGTGTTGATAATGTGATGACAGTAATCATCTTGTTTCAAATCATTATATTCTAAAAACATCCTAAGATATTATATATATAAAAAAGGTAATTATAACGTAATCGGGCTTGGCCACTTGATGGCGTTGTTGGCAGTCAAAAACAATACAATACAATGTTCGGGGCCGCGTTATATTTTTAAATCGAATCGCTGTTTTTTTTTTTTTTGTTATTAATTTTTTTCATGCCTTTTTATTAAAAAAGTTGTTTAATTTTAATTTTGTATTTAGTAAACGACAACCTTTATTTTTTATTATTTTTAAATCGCTGTTTTTGGACAAAGCTGCTACTCTGCGATGTCTATTTAGCGATGTCTTTCGCTTAATTATTGCTTTCTACATAATAAAACAACTGTGTAGGGTTAGGTTTAGGATTAGTGTTCTGTTGTTTGTAATGCTAAAATAAATGATATCAAAATCGTAACCGTAGTCCGAAAAAATAAAGAAACTAAACTTTTTTAAACAACAAAAACACATATAAATGTCTTATTTACTTATTAAATATGTTTATAATATGTGCTTTCTATGAAATTTAGAAAAAATCGTGTATATTTTTATTGGACAGCAGAAATACTCGGCTTCTTTTGTCGGCAACGGCGGAAAAAGTTGATTGCCATACATTTTATCAACTACGTGATATTTCACGTGAAAACGAGATTTCGCACGCGATATCGGCCGGATTCATTTTTACCTACCCTCGGCAAGCTTTTACACCTTAGACATTCTATAAACAAGGGTGTGGCCGATTAGAAAATTACTATAAATTCATGTTTATTAAATAAATTATAAATACAAATATTGTGTAACGTATTTTGTAAAAATTTGACTAATCCAACTAAACACACATATATATCAAACTATAAACGAAAGATAAGTGTGTGGATTCACAATAACTGTCGCGAAGCAGAAATAGGCCGTATTATTTCTGCGTTACGCATCATAAACGGCCTTCTACTGGCTAAGAAAAACATTAGATGTTTTCTATAGCCGTAAGTCAGGCCTTGTTAAACGGCAGTTGTTAGGTGTTTTGTTTTGGCGAGCCAGAACCCCATCAAGTACCAAAAAAATTGAAAAAAGCTCTTAATGTAAATATTTTGTTACTAATAAAGTTTAAAAAAAAATTCTTCAATATATAGTTAAATCGAACATTTATTTTATTTATTGTTTACAATTTTGATACATAATAATACTGTTTATAAGGAAAATAATTTATGCCGTAATATCTTTATTCTATTATTAGATATTTTTTATTCTTTTTTGATTTTTTTATATATATATATTTGTTTATCAATGTAATTAAAGTTGATTTTATTTGCTTAACTAGAAAAAAATAAAATTAAAAATATGATGTTATAATTATTTTTGTTAAATACTGATAGAAAGTAATTACAATTTTCTGCTAATATGATCAAATATTTTATTAAGTACTTTGGCATTATGAAAAAGTTGCCTTTAGGCAGATTACTTTGAGACAAAAATTGAATTCATTTTTATTATGTTTTGTCACTTTTTTTATTATTATTAATGACATTATAAATAAAACTTAGCATCGTATGATGTATAACAGCCAGTCCATCTAAGCAGCAATAGAGATTTACATATTCTTTAACATTCAAAATTGATATTTTTTTTTCTCCACTTTTATAGCCTGATGAGACTGTTGAAGCTGCTGTGGAAAAAATCAATGGCCTTTTAGAAACTTTCATGGGTATCAATGATGTAGAGTTGGGTAAGTACATATTGTACTAATTTTATTACTATAACATGAAAATTATAATAAAATTCAAATCATGATAGTACAATATTTTACCTGTATCTGTAATTTTCATATCCATAGTTAAAAAAATAATAAAATATAAAAATTTAGTAATTAATATAATTTTTTTAATTTTCTAAATTTGTTTTTTTTTTATATATTATAACCCAGTAGTGTAAATGCTACATAAGAAAATTTCAAGAATGTCGTGTGTGTGTTTGCTCTTGCACACATATGCATACGATAGAGATAAAGAAAATATGTAGTTAATAAATAAAATGGTATTTGGAGATTTTTAGTTTAACTTATTCCAAATCATTATAAAAATAAAATCTTAGTAATTTTAATACAAAGAGTATGGTAATAAAAATAAATTATAGATATAATAATCACCTCCATACTTCCCCATTCTTTTTAAATTCATTTAAATAAAGATAAAAGACAAATGACCTCAAGATGCATTAAAACAATTTTTTATTACAAAGCAAACAAAAAAGAGAATTTACATAATGATATGTGCAGTAGATAAAGAGCAGAAAAAAAACCCAGTGAAGCAGTTAACAGTCAGCTTTGCTCTAGTGAGGGTTAACAGGTTTCTATACCGAAGAATATATGAAAAACAGTGAAAGTGCACTATATAAAGAAGAATTGCCTTGTTGTTTATTACAATAATAAGCTTATAAAAGAAGTTAGAAGCATATTTTATTATATCAGGAAACCTTTTTAACATGAGAGGGTAGTTATAAACAAATAGCATATCGGTTGAAAACCCTAAGCATAATGCTCAGTCTAGTAAATGAAGTTTATGAGGAGTTTAATACCAACTGTTATAATCTGCAAGAAAAAGAAAAAATCGGACTACACAGTTAAATTGCCAAAAACTAATATTTATTGGAGGTGTAATACACTAATGAAACTAATCTATTTGTCTAATGTTCATTTCAATTCATGAAGAGACTGAATGTAATCATGCAGAACAGAACAATTGGTGAAAAGTAAGATAATAGGAGATTAAGCTGTTTCTTAATATAATATGTAATATTTTAAACAGCATTAAACTGTTGCACACAGTTTAATGCTGTTTAAAATATTATAGTTTGTAAAAAACATGCCGCTATATAAAATAATTGACTTATTAATATAATATGGAAAAAGACTTTAAATTTATTAAGACTTAACTAAATTAAATATTCTGCAAGAGTATCCTGTATTTTATTGGTAAATTATGATTATAAATTTAAGTGGAAAATAATCTAAAGGATGTGTTAATGTTTTACTTCATATAGATATCGATACATATATGGAATTAATAAAAGTAAATACGAAAATATGTGAACTGTTTAAAAAAATGTATATATGATTGATTTTTTTTTTTTTATATTCATACATGTGATATTATTAAATGGAGAGAAAATAAAATTTATGAACTCTTTGTGATTATAATCACCAGAATAATGGTATACAAGATGTAAATTTATTGTTGAAATTTACATAATATTACTACAATCAATCTACTTAATAAATCATTTTGTTATTTATTAATTCAGTTTTTAATTTGGTTTTATATACGATTAAGTAATATAACTTTAATATACATATGCTAGTTAGAAAAAAAAAATATCCACAGCTCTGAGAACATGCGAACCATTGAGTGATATTTCGGGGTGTCACAGTAAAAAATTAGTAAATGATGAATGATGGTTATTACATTAAATAATTTCTAGTAAACATTTTCTTATTAGGAGGTTTGCCACCTGATGTTTTTGCAAGTAGAGACTTAAAACAAACAAAATTGTAAAAATAATAATAATAAAAACCCATCATCATCGTTCCTGTTGTTAAATTAATTTTAGTTGAGTGAAATAAGATTTATAAACTTTACAAATTTAAGTAGTAAGATATTTCTACATTGGTCATTATCAATATATGCTTGACAAATATTAAATATCTTATATTTAGTATGCATATTATTAGTTAGGGTTCAAACCCAAATTAATGAAATATTACCAGTACATAAGGTTAATTAAGAATTAAGTAATCATTATGGTCATATTTACTATTATATAAGGCTCTATTTACCAGTACATAATTAACACCTCAATCAGATGTTAATTATATGCAAATATATATCACAATTGAGATAATAGGCTTGATTAACCCGTTTCCCAGTGCATAATTGGTTCTACCATCATGTTGATGACATGAACTTCCCCTTTCTGATAAAAAAAAAAAACTAGCATATATTTGTCTATAATATACATTAAAAAAAATTATTTTATTTAACCTCAAATTATAATGGTAATATACATAGTAAAAAGGCAGTGATGGGACTTTAAGCTGCAGTTGAGACTGATATGCTATTTATTTATGATACAGCAGACAAAAATAGAAAAAAATGCAAATCTAAGATTAAGTAAAAAAGGATAGTGAATCAAGATTTTTAAATATTTGTATAGAGATACTCATAATAACTCACTTAAAGAAGAAAAATTGAGGCACCAATAAATGTGGAATCATCAAAATCAGAAGAAATACAACCAATGGAGGCAGAGCCAGTGACCCAAGAAGAAAATTTGATGGAACAAGTGCAGGAAGAACAGAAGCCAGCAACAGTTAACATGAAAATCTTGTTAGTATTCATGGAGAAATGTAGAATTCCAAGAAATGCACATCCAAAATCAAGAAAAAATGTATTTAGAATTTGAAGAAATGTACAATCAAAATATATAAAAAATAGATAGTAGAGATATGAAGATTGAAGAAATTTATAAAGAAATGAAAAATTTCATTGTGTAAAAAATAATATAATCACTCTGAAGGAAGAGATAAAAAAAGCAAATAAATGAACAAGTCCAGAAAAAGATGGAGTCCATAGAGAAAATTTTGTATTTGGATGTCCAAGACATGGTTCATGAATCTGTTAAATCATATGAAGATCAATTGCAAGAAACAGTCTTAAGTA
Organism: Epiperipatus broadwayi; assembly: GCA_028023455.1. Taxonomy (NCBI): domain Eukaryota; kingdom Metazoa; phylum Onychophora; class Udeonychophora; order Euonychophora; family Peripatidae; genus Epiperipatus; species Epiperipatus broadwayi. The sequence goes on along the minus strand of JAQFVV010006209.1, from coordinate 5,531,094 downwards.
TAGCTGAGAAATTAGAAAAGCTGGAACTGAAAGATGGGGACAAGGTTGAGATACTTTAAGTCCAAGGCTCTGCAGTAAAAGAAAAACTCTTGAACATTTAGCACATGATCCAGAAAACCCAGGAGATAGTTGTCACTATGAATGACATTAAAGCACTACATTAAATTGAAAGAAAAAATGAGAAATTTGTTTAATGAGACAATAAATTAAATTAAAGAAATCAGATATAGCAGACATTAAGCCACGAGAAAGTTAAAATGATAAAATGGTTAAAAGACAACTTTCAGAGGTGATGCAAGAGAGAGACCGATGGAACATCTGGATAGCTTGGAAAGCTATTTTGATTTCAACCAGCTGATAAAAAGAGCAAGTTGCAATTTTCTATAACCATTTGAATGGACCTGATAAAGAGTGGTGAAATTCTTTTATAAATAAGCCAATCTCTTAGTCTAAATATAAGAATCAGATTCTTTCTGGTCAGAAGAGTGACAAGAAACCATTAAATACCAAATTATGCAGAAAAAAATTTGTATTAAAGGGCATGAAACATATACCCAGTTTTTTAGACAGCAAGTAACAAAGTTATGAACTTTATTGGCATGCAGTATGACAGAAAGTCAGATAATAAGGATAATCAGACATAATTTACCATTTCAGGTAGAGCAGATAGCCATAGGCTCAGATTGAAAGATCATTGAAGAGGTTGCTGACTCCCAAATATGCTTGACATGAAATACTATAATCAAGATGGAGAAAACAAGCTATCCATATTAGGACAACAGTCATCTAGAAGAGATATGTCTATCAGTTGTATTAACATCAAGTATGACCACAGATATCGACCCTATAGATGATGGCAGAGAAGTAGAAATTCTGATAATAGCATGAGTAATACATCATTCTAGGAATCAGTTTAGTCCGCAAAGGAAATCTACTAAACAGTCAACACCTTGGACTCTATTCTATGTACTAGTGTTAATACCCACAAATATGGAAAATCAGGGCAAACAGAAAGAAGAAGATCCAGACAGTGAAAAGAAATGGAAGTCAAACCAGCAGCAAAGAATTAACAGTGATTATGAAGATAGAAGAACACAAGTAAAATGCATGTGGATGCAAACCCCATCTTCATTTTGGAAATAAATTGATAGATGCAAGAGTTGATATTAAAGAAAAATTAAAGCTGGCTCGTTCCCTATTGATCCAGGATCTGTTTGGAAGGACTAATGATTATGAACAATAGTTTCATAAAAGTAAAGAATATGTTAAACCCAAAAATGATTTTAATCCAGAAAATGAACATTAAAAATATTAAGATATTATTTTAAAGAAGATTTATAAATTATGTCATTATTGGGTTCTGACATTACAATATCATAATTTGCAATTTTTGATGTGAATTAAATAATATTTTTAATTTATATAAATAGACTTTGAATTTAAAAAATTGCATATAATTAAAACTTTTTTTTATTGAAAACAACTCACAAAAGAATGAATTTATTTAAAGAATAGTGAGAGAAAAATATAATAATATTAACTTTAAGATTAAAATATTTAATAGACTCAAGGAAATATTTATAAATATTATTTTTAGTTTAAAAAAAACCTAAGCAACAGTCTCCTATAAAAGAGATATATTATGTTTGTCTGTTCAAATGGCATTTTTTCCAATTGAGTATTTTAATCTTTGTTTTGTTCACAAAAATTCGAACATTTTTCCAACTCTATTTTTCTCTTACTGTTTTTTTTTTTTTTTTAAATTGTAGTATTCTGATTAAAATCATACTTTACTCTTATTCAGAATAGACATGTTACTTTCGGAATTTTAAGTTTTTATAATTTATTTTTTAAATTTCTTGTAATAATTCTTATTAAATAATGAAGAAGGAAAGATAAATTAATAGTAAATGCATAAAAAAATTATAAGAAACAGATTTTAAGCTGCAGAAAATTAAAAAAAGAAAATAATAGAATTTTTTCTTTCACGTTTTTGATTCAATCAAACTATTGTTCTTTCAAATGTGATAATCATAAGACAGAAATAAGATCATTAAAAATACTATTCATTTTTTACTATTTCATAAATAGAAATAAAAAATACTACTAATGATATAATTAGAAAGAACTTAACCATTACTTGTAGACAAAAAAATCTGATTTTATAATAAGTAACTAAATTTACTGCAATTTTATATATATATTTTTTAAAAAAAACATTTTCAAACTTTATTAAACATAATGCTTAAACATTTTTCATTTACTAACAACTATAAATTCTAAGTTTTTTAAAAGAAAATTGAGTGGCTTTCTTTTTGAGAGTTCATGAGAAGTTTGAGCAACTCTAGAAGCATCAGAACTGACCTTGACATTATAATATTGTATAAACCATGCAGGACATCATTTTTTAATATATAAAATCTATTATTAAATCAACTTCTAAACATTATGAGCTTTAAGTGCTTAATATTTGAATAATAAAAATACTTAAAAGGATTCTAATAGTAATTTTATCTTAAAACAGAATAAGCTCCCATTGAACTACTAAAAAAATGTCTTATGAAAAAAGGATGACAAAAAATTGAGATGGCAGTTTTCTAAATGTATATCTTCTTTTTCATATCATTAATAGATGAGAACTAAAAAATAAAATCTCTATTACTCTAAACATTTAAAAATGTTTGGCTAAGTAAAAAAATGCACAGAGAAAGATCCAAATATTGTAACCTTGAATTCCAGAAGTTGAAAGTATGACATATTTTACTACAGAAATCATATCATTTTGGTCTAATTGACCCTAAACTCCAAATTAATTTTAATAAAAAATTCTCTGTAGATTTTTTAATTCATATTTTCATTGATTCTACAAACTTGAGGTCAGCTATATATAATACTCTTGCTGCATGCTGTATTCCAAGATTCGAAAATTAATATTCTGCATTGTTTATTCACTTTTAGTTTATATCTTTTTGTTCATCTTCTATTTCTGTATTTTATGCTGCTAAAGGACATGGCTGCAGTCAAATATTTGATATTATAGTATTCTTGTGGAAAACTTAAATTCTCAAAAACTCCGCTTATTCTTAAACATATAATTCTGCATTATTGTTTTCATTTTAAATTATCACATCCTATTTTTTTTTTTTAATAATTTCAGTCAATTTTTTTTAATTTTTCTCATTAATATAATATTTTTATCATGGAATCTGATTTTGGAGTAAGAATTTTAATTCTAGACATTGTTCATAAGAATAATCAGAGCCAATATTAAAGATGATATACTGTATATCAAAATGCAAATCACCAATGTAACACTTTACATATCTATGTGCTTAATATAGGATATCATCAATACATTTCTTCAGTCTCTACTTTGTTAATTAAAAGAACCTTTATGATTTTAAGAATTAAAAAGCTTTTTCACTACTTGTTTTCACTTATGCAGAAAAATATCTACAAAATTAAAAAAAATATCAATAAATTATGTAGAGCAAACATCAAATAATTCAATTCCTTTTGCCAGCAAATTTTATAAAAATGGTTACATTCTCACCTGTTAAAAAATCAAAATATTGCTTCAGAATTAAAGACAAAATTCTCTCAGCATAATCAACTCTTTTGAAATTGACTTAAAATTCCTTACTCATTTAAAAAATCCATCATGCAGGATAAATTCAAAATCTTAATTTGGCAATTTTTTGGCACATATCATTTCACATCATTGTGCCATACTGCAGTCAACTTTATAACTATTTGCTCTTAATTGTCATTATCAACATAATCTCAATACATCAGTAATCTTTGGTATTAAATTGTTAAGATTTCTCATTCTTTTCAAACTTATTTCATTTTCCGTTCCCTTCAAGTCATCTCTTTACACTCTTTTGCATATGAATCATAAAAAAATTACTCCCAGTTTATGTTTTTCCTAATCACAAATTGCTTTAAATATTAATTCATATTCAATGGCTCATAATTACTAAAATGATTATATTTCTCAGGGATTATATTTTATTACATGAATTTACAATTTCTGACTAAAAAACTCACCAGAATTTTTCATCAGAAAATTTTCTTAAACTTAGTCTTCTCTTCCCAATTACTAGAGCCATTACTGTATATTTTTTTAATTATTAGAATTCTGTTATTAAATAAGTTTTGATGATAGCTATATTTCTAATTAGCAGAGGTGTTTTTTAAAAAGCATATTCAGTTTTACTTTGCCTTGAAAAATTATCTCTATTTGAATAATTAAATCTTACAGAGTATTTATCATATATCTGTAATTTTCATATCTATATTTTCAATTAGCCATGACTCAGGAAAATGTTACACAAATAAAAAAATTAGAGGAAAAAAATGCATATACTGTACTTAAATTTTTAGTTCTCAATGCAAATGCAGTACACACACCTATACAAAACTATATGTGTGTGTTAAAAATACAGTACAATTGTTTATTGTGCAAAATTTGATAATCACAATGCAGATTCAAACCAAATGATGGGATACAAGGTGCTGTTGTACATCTTTTTTTTTTTTGTTGACTAGAAAAAAAATGGCACTTGATCTGTAATTTGAGTCCTTTTTACTAATTAGTAATTTTATTGATTGGTAAATGAATATCTAACTATTATGGAAGGGTGTGAAACTAGGAAGGAAAGCTATTAAAATCCTTGCTATGTGACACTCCGCTACCCTTATAAATAGTGCCTTTTTTTTCAGTACTTTTCTGTGAAAGAATTTGGAAAACGATTGTCTTGCAGTGATCATTTAAAATTGTTTTTACTTGAAGTTTTAAGAACTTTAAAATTAAAGAATTATATAAATAATTACAATAGTAATAATAACAAGTCAGATGTCACATGACTTATATATAGCTTGCACTTACAAATATGTAAAATTAAGAGCGTGCTAATAACTAAACAAGCTTTTTTTTTTTTTTATTTATGATAAATGCTACTACAAGAGAAGGCATTCAAATCATTTTTATCTTGGATTGTCCCCATCCCCAGACCGGTTTCGACCTATGGGTCTCTTCAGTGAGGAGTTGGGACATTAGATCTAAAAAACCAACTCAAGCAAAGCATTTATCTAAAAGATAATTGTTAGAAGAAGATCTGAAACTTTTAGACATCACATAGATGTCTAAAAGTTTCAGATCTTCTTCTAACAATTATCTTTTAGATAAATGCTTTGCTTGAGTTGGTTTTTTAGATCTAATGTCCCAACTCCTCACTGAAGAGACCCATAGGTCGAAACCGGTCTGGGGATGGGGACAATCCAAGATAAAAATGATTTGAATGCCTTCTCTTGTAGTAGCATTTATCATAAATAAAAAAAAAAAAGCTTGTTTAGAGTTATTGGCACGCTCTTAATTTTATAAATAATTACAGTAAAATTACAATAAGTGTAATATAAGTTTTATTATTTCATGATTGCAAGCTTAGGCAATTTTCATTTAGAAATAATTCACATGCCACATATTTTTAAAAATGGAAATGTTCTATTTGCAAAAAAAAAAATAAAAATAATGACAGTTAATTTTTTTATTTACGCATCTAAAAATAATTTAAACACATATATAATTTCTCATTTAATAACTCATGAAGATTTAGGCAAGTTTGCTTAAGATAACTCCCAAAAGTTTTTGATAGTCAATACAAACAACAGCAAATTACCTTTGATTTTTTTCTTTGTGTGTGTGCATATATAAATTATGATATAAAGTAAAAATTTAATTTTTATAATTATAGCATTTGTTATATATATATATATTTCTTTTGGTCTAGCTCGTTCAATATGGGATATTGGACAAGATAAAACAAATACTCATGATTTTGCAGTAGCAGTTGATGAATCAGACTTAGAAGTCTTTGGTTTTACAGATGACTTCATCTTTGACTTATGGGGTGCTATTGGAGATGCTAAAGCTGGTAGAGTCAAAAAGGAAAGTGCAGATATGCACTTATAAATTTAATTTCTTAGAGTTATCAGTTCCTACAAAACAATTAAAACAAATAAAGTAGTTTTTAAAGAAAATTTTCTGTTTTTTAAAAACATTATTTTTATGACAAAATTGTGTAAAATATCTTTCAGAATGTTAATTTATTTATTAGTATGTTCATTCATAAAAAAAAAAATATAGCATACAAAAATGTAAATTTAATTGATTTAAAAACATATAAAGTTCAATGAAGAATTGGCATTGGGAAGTTTTGAAATATAGATTTGTTAAAAATAAAAAATTTAACCAATATATTAATAAAGTTTATATATATATATTGTAAAACAATTTTCACATAGGAATTATATGAATTAAGTTTTTGAGTTCATCCTTATATATAGTTGTCTCTTTTCTATCACCTGATTTAATAGGATGGCTCTGTATTTTACTGCTACATATGTTATTACCAGCTACTGACCCACCTTATTCTCCAGATGATGGCAGGTGAATGCAATCAAAATTTCAGTGTTATAATAATAAGAAACCGCACTAATGAACCCAAAAACTGTATTCATGTACAATATATATATATAATGTATAAAATAAAAGATATATTTCCAGGTTTATTGATATGTAATTTATAATAATATTGCATAGAAATTTTGACTGCCATTGATGACAAATGTTATCCAGCTAAAATGTGGCCACAATATCAATATAAATTATACACCAAAAAATATATCCTCACATCATCTGTAGAAACATATTAAAACTTAGATATAAAATTTAGAATAAAGCAATATGTACACAGTTTATATGTATTCTACATATAAATTGTAAATTTAATAAAATTTACTTATAAAAATGTTGTTAAGGTCATGTCCTGATTCCCCCCCCCCTCATTAATTGATGTTCTTAACAAATTGGCAATGTATAGGATGTGATTTGTAAAGATTTATAAATAAAAAATGGAAAAATACCAAAAGAGTTTTTTTGTTTTTAAAAAAAAATATTGCAAAATTCTTTACACAACAAGTTGTTGTTTTTTAAACTTTTTATGTAATTTTTGGTTTTAAAAAAACAAAGAAAAATCAAGTACAGTAAAACTGGAAAAAAAAGCCTGTGATAATAAATATGAAAATGCAATATATACTATGACTTCCACATATCACTGCACTTGAAGTAACTGATCAATTAATGAATTTTGAATGACTTGGTAAAACTAATAGTTGAGATTAAACTTTAAAATATTAATCTTTAATTAAATATATGTCTAGTCTAAAATAATATATCTGCTGTACTAAATTAATTTGTCATTTGTATATCAAATTGTAGTAATATATAATGAGATGCACTGTCACTTCTTAAATGGAGTCAGGAATCTCTCAGCAACTATGCCCAAAGAAACCTGTGAGCCACTTTACCTTCTCTTTGCATTTCCCACCCTATGTTTTCCCACAATCTGCTCCATCCCATTTCCACAACATAATCTTTGTCAACTCTATGGCCTTTATATCTAAATCCCCTTTATTTTTTCCCAAATCCAGCATAAATACCAATAACCCACTTTCTGTATAATCACTTTGTTCATATTTATTCTTCCATAACTTCATTATTTGTACCCTTTCTGCTTTCAAGCATTTACATTCAATTAACAGATGCCTAATATTTTCGATGCCTTCCTTACACAATTTGTAGGTTAAATCACCCATATTTTTCCATTTACGTGTATATTCTCTTGTTGCTAAAGATCCCATTTGAGACATAAACAATAAACTACTTTCCTTGCTATTATCATAAATTAACTCGTACCCAATGTTTCGTTTACTTCTATATATATTTAAACTCTTTTTACTCTCCATACTAGTTCTCCATCTCCCCAACTCCCTATTCTTTATTAATGTATCTATTCTTTTATCCCACTCCTTACCACTATAACAGTCACCAATCCTTCTATCTCAATCATCCCAATTTTTATACAAGTATACTGATATAAATTCTTTATCCAAATCTTTTTCATACTGCATTATCTCTCTCACCCATCTTGTTTCCTGCCCTTTACTTGTAACCCAATTAAATACTATTTTGGATATTCTTTTACTATCCATAAACTGCAACTTACTAAACATTTTCATTTTACTTTTTGCATCTCTCATATAAAAACTTGACCATCCCATTTCTCCTTGAATTGCTTCTTTTGCTGTTCACACATCTGCATCTAATGCATGTCTTTCTACTTCTCTTTGTACTTTTTCTAAGTAATCTAATACCCCTTTACTAACACATAACGCATCATTTCCATATGTTAACCCTGCTACTGCAACTCCCTTCCATACAATTCTAGCTACATCATATTTATTATATGAAAACACTGTTAATTTTTTTAACAATCCTTTTCTTTTCTTTGCTTCATTTGTGAATTTTTTCTCCCATTCATCCAAGCAATTTTTCTGATTACTTAAGATGATTCCCAAATAACTATATCTATTCACCACACTTAACTTTATATCCCCCAATAAAAATTTCTACATCTTCTCTTTCCCCAGTATTAACCATCATTATATTTAATTTTTCTTCACTAAATTTAATCCCATCTCTTTACCCACTCTAGTGCATGTCCTCAGTATAACTTCCTATGGATCTTCTCTTCTTTCTGCACACTAAAAGATATCATCTGCAAAAAAAAGACCCAACAAAATATATACTCCCTTGCCACCTATTAATGGTATCTCTATCCCTCTTCTTAGTCTTTCTATTGCTCTCTCCATTTCATCTCAAATACAACAAAAACAAAATAGGTGATTTACGGCATCCTTGCCTTATTCCCACCCTATTTTTAACTTTAACTGATTTTATATCTCCTAATTGATACATATAGTAATTATTTTTCATATAATTTCTTAATAATATCCACTAAAGCTTCATCCATTCCCAAATTTTGTAAACTTACCCATATTTCTATTTACTCTATCATATGCTTTCTCTATATCTATAAAACTCATATATAACTGTCTACCTAAATTCATACTCATATCCATAAATTGAGTAACTACAAATAAACTATCTCCTATACACTTATCTGATCTAAAACCTCCTTGCATTTCCCCCACTACATTATTCTCTTCCATCCATTTTGCAACTATTCCAGCCACCAAATATAAGAAAACTTTATATAAAACTGATGTTACCGCTATCGGTCTATAATTGTGTAATTTTCTATGATCCTTACCCGTTTCTTTAAATAATAACCTTATGCTTGTATTACTCCAACTACACAGAAAAACTCTTCTGTGCCATCTTATTGAAACAGGATAATAGCTTTACTTTTGCCCTATGTTCTAAATTCATTACCATCTCTGCTGCCCATTTATCTAAACCTCTTGCCTTTCCACTTTTCAATTTCTTCCCTGCCTCATTCAGTTCATTTTTTGTAAACCTAATATTCCCATTACTATATGCTTTCATGTTTCTATCACTCTGTCCTTCACATCTAACATATTTTCTATATCCATTACATATCTGTTTAAGATTCTCTCTAAGTCTTTTCTAGAGCTACACTCTATTTTTTCATCATCTAGTAATACTATCTCTCCCCGATATTTGTTCTTTTAATATAATTCCAAAATTTTTTACTCCCATCTCTTCCACTTTTATTAATATCCTCCAACAATTTACTATTCAATTTCATTTTCTCTATATAATTATCTGTTTTAGCCAACTTTTTCTTTTCTAATTACTTTTCCTATTTAGCATTAATATCTTTTTTACTTTCTCTGTTCTTAATAGCCCACTTATATTCTCTGCATGCTTCTTTCCTCTCTTTTACACTTTTATTAATTCTCATTTTTTAATTTTTCTTATTCCTGAATATTCTCACCTAAAACCCTATTTGCCACTTTTTCTATTTCATCACACCAGTCAACTCTTCCATGGTTTCTTCAACTTATATTTTATACTCTTCCAATCATTCACTCTCCATCCACATCTTTCACTATTGTTTCTAACTTTTATTTCTATTCTCCATCACATAACTAACCATTTCTATTACAATGAAGTTATGATCACAATACACACTCTCTCTTCATTATCAAACACCTTAATTTTCTGTACTTTATTCATTCCCTCTTTCTCTACCAATACATAATCTATTGTGTGAAATATATTATTTCTAGACCATGTGTATTATTCCTCATAAATATTTGACAAATTTCCAATGCTCAAATTCATTCTTTGACAAAATTTCTTCAAAAGCTGTCCATTCTTATTATCTACATCATCAATTCTTCAATATGTCCATTCATATCCCCTATAACCATTATTCTCTTCCCCTTTTCTTTAAAACTTTGTATATCCTAATGTGATATGATATGATGTACTGTGACTTCTCCTTAAACGGAGTCAGGAATCTCTCAGCAACTATGCCCAAAGAAATCTGTTAGCCACTTTACCTTCCATTCCCCACCTTAAGCTTTCCCATAATCTGCTCCATCCCATTTTCACAACATAATCTTTGTCAACTCTATGGCCTTTATATCTAAATCCCCCTTATCTTTTCCCAAACCCAGCATAAAAACCAATAACTCATTTTCTGTATAATCACTTTGTTCATATTTATTCTTCCATAACTTCATTATTTTATCCTTTCTGTTTTCAAGCATTTACATTCAATCAACAGATGCCTAACATTTTCCATACCTTCCTTACACAATTTGCACACTAAATTACCCACATTTTTCCATTTACATGTATATTCTCTTGTTGCTAAAGATCCCATTCAAGCCTTAAACAATAAAGTACTTTCCTTACCATTATCATAATTTAACTCGCACCCAATGTTCCGTTTACTTCTATATATATTTAAATTCTTCTTACCCTCCATACTAGTTCTTCATCTCTCCAACTCCCTATTCTTTACTAATGCATTTATTCTTTTATCCCATTCTTTACCACTATAACACTCAACAATCCTCCTAACACAATCATTCCACCTTTTATACAAGTATACTGATATAAATTCTTTATCCAAATCTTTTTCATACTACATTACCTTTCTCACCTGTTACCTACCCTTTACTCATAACCCAATTAAACACTATTTTGGCTATTCTTTTACTATTCATAAACTGCAAACTACCAAACATTTTCATTTTACTTTTTGCATCTCATATAAAAACTTGACCATCCCATTTCTCCTTGAATTGCCTCCTTTGCTGTCCCACCTCTGCATCTAATGCATGTCTGCCTACTTCTCTTTGTACTTTCTCTAAATAATCTAAAACCCTTTTACTAACACATAATGCATCATTATCATCTGTTAACCCTGCTACTGCAACTCCCTTCCATATAATTCTAGCTACATCATATTTATTATATGAAAACACTGTTAGTTTCTTTACCAAACCCTTTCTTTTCTTTGCTTCATTTACCAATTTTTTCTCCCATTCATCCAAGCAATTTTCCTAATTACATAAGATGATTCCCAAATACCTATATCTATCCACCACACTTAACTTTATATTCCCCAATAAAAATCCTACATCTTCTCTTTCCCCAGTATTAACCATCATTAAATTTGATTGTTCTGCACTAAATTTAATACCCATTTCTTTACCCACCCTTGCACATGTCCTCAGCATAATTTCCATATTTTCTCTTCTTTCTGCACACAAAAAGATATCCTCAAAAAAAAAAAAAAGACCCGACAAAGTATATATTCCCTTGCCACCTATTAACATTATCTCTATCCCTCTTCCTAGTCTTTCTATTGCTTTCTCCATTTTAATCAAATACAACAAAAACAAATGAGTGACATAGGATAACCTTGCCTTAGTCCCACCCCATTTTTAACTTTAATTGATTCTATATCCCCTACTTGATAAGTATAAAGCTTCATCCATTCCGAAATTTCCTAAACTTACCCATAATCTATTTCTATTTACTCTATCATATGCCCTTTCTATATCTATAAAACTCATATATAATAGCTCTACCTGAATTCCTACTCATATCCATAAGTTGTGTAACTACAAATAAACTATCTCCTATATGTCTATCTGACCTAAAACCTCCTTGTATTTCCCCCACTACATTATTCTCTTCCATCATTTTACAACTCTTCCAGCCACCATATATGAAAAAACTTTATATAAAACTGATTTTACCGCTATCAGTCTATAATTATTTAACTTTCTATGATCCTTACCCTTTACTTTAAATAATAATCTTACTCTTGTATTACTCCAATTATCTGGAAAAATTCTCTTCTGTGCCATCTTATTAAAACATTATAATAACTTTACTTTTGCTCTATGCACTAAATTTCATTACCATCTCTGCTACCCATCCATCTAAACCTCTTGTCTTTCCACTTTTCAATCTCTTCCCTGCCTCATTCAGTTCATTTTTTTTTAACTTAATATTCCCATTACTAAATGCTTTTATGTTTTCTATCACTAAGTCCTTCACATCTAACATCTTTTCTATATTCATTACATATCTATTTAAGATTCTCTTTAAGTCTTCTCTAGAGCTACACTCTATTCCCTCATCATCTATTAATACTATCTCTCCCCTACATTTCTCCTTTTAATGTAATTTCAAAATTTTTTACTACCATCTCTTCCACTTTTATTAATATCTTCCAACAATTTACTACTCAACTTCATCCTCTTTAATTATCCATTTTAGCCAACTTCTTCTTTTCTAAGTACTTTTCCCATTTAGCATTAATATGTTTTTCACTTTCTTTGTTCTTAATAGCACACTTATATTCTCTACATGCTTCTTTCCTCTCTTTTACACTTTTACTAACTCTCATTTTTTTATTACTTTTATTATTCGGCATATTCTCAACTAAAACCCTATTTGCCACTTTTTCTATTTCACCATACCAGTCCTTATACTCATCCACAACCAACTATTCCATGGCTTCTTCAACTTGTATTTTGTACTCTTCCAACTTATTCTTATCATTCACTCTACATTCACTCTTTCACTATTGTTTCTACTTTTATTTCTATCCTCCATCACATTACTAACCATTTTAATTACATGAAGTTATGATCACTAGTGCATATTTTTTCTTCATTATGAAATACCATAATTTTCCGTATTTTATTCATTCCCTCTTTTTTCTACCAATACATATTCTATTATGTTTATGTGAAATATATTATTCCTAGACCATGTATATTGTCCCTCATAAATATTTGATAAATTCCCAATTTTCCAATTCCCTCTTTGACAAAATTCTTTCAAAAACTAACCATTCTTATTATCTACATCATAATTTTCTTCAATATGCCCATTCATATCCCCTATAACCATTATTCTCTTCCCCTTTTCTTTAAAACTGTATATTCTTAACTAGGCATTCATATATGCTACTGTTCCACTCCATTACAGTTTGACTATCTCCAGTGGCTAAAAATACTACAGCTATCATCCATTCTTGTCTACCCAACCTTATTTCAAACCACCAATGTTCTTGACATTTAACAATATTTAAATACTTTTTCGATATAACACCTATACCACCACCCCTTTTTTATTTATATCCTGCCATAACGAATCTTTCAAAATAGGCTCTTCTTCTCTTAGATTTGTTTCCGTTACTGCTAATATATCGAGCTCTTCATTTTCAATTGCTTTGTTTAACTTCAGCCACTTTTCTGGTCTCCTACCACCTTGCATATTCAAATACCCAATTTTAACAATTTCTTCTTTCCTAACTACTCTTTTATAAATTCTTTCGTCTCAATTATATTTATAAAAAACTTTTTTGCCATTAATCTTACAGATCTATTCCCTCTCCAAATCTACACTATCTAAAACAACTATCTTTTGTTTATTTCTTACATCCCTCCATTCTTCTTTTTGATAATACTACAATTTAAAAACTCACCCCTCTTTAAAAGTTTCTCGAATTATATTCTTTAAATATCTGATTCCCTAAAACTTCACTTCCTTGTTTTCCTAAGTACAATCCATCTTTATTATATAATTCCCTCTTTCCAATAAACCAATCCCATACATCCACAAACATAACATTATTTCTCTCACACAATTTTTTCAATCTCTCATTTATATAACATGCCCTATCTAACAAATGCCCCTTGTCAAATCTTGGTAATAATCCAACTACACCTAATCTTCCTTTAATCTTAACTCAAATTCCTAATCAATTCTAGGTTCTCATCCATTACTTTTTCTGATGGCTCTGACAAATTATTAGTCCCTACCATCACAAACACATCTCTACTACCTTGCTTTCTTACTTTATTTGTCACATCCCTAATTCCAGCTCCAGGCAAACATACTCTTACATACCTGCTTCTATTTTCCCTTGCAATTATATCCTCACATTTTCTAATTAGTGAATCTTCAACAATACTGTCTCATAGCCTACTTTTTCTACTCCATCTGTAATATTTTCTATCACCTTCCGGACCTCATCCATTTCTTCCTTATCATTCCTACTCAATAATTCCTTTATCTGTTCACACTTTGTCTCTAACAATTTTAATTTTACTTCTATATCTTTCACTTCTTCCTCTATTTTACTTATTCTCTGGTTAATCATCTCCATTGCACTACTACTTTCTCCACCATATCTCCTGACACTCCACTAAAACCATATTCTGCCCTATCTTCCTTAACTACATTTTGCTCCCTTTCCCCTGAATTTCTCTCTAGACTACCTACACTTAGAAACCACTTTCTCACCTCTTTTATCACATTTACACACTGACTACCTAACCAGAAACCTGTTACATCCTTCCTATTATTATTCAAACATTTCAAGTGATAACCTCAGCACATACTGTAAATTCTACCAGAGCACACCTAATTCCTTTCTGCTGATTATATAAACAGTGTGTAATACAAATGCAATCCATCTTCTTATTTTCCAAGTCACCTATTCTATATTTGACTTTATAATACCTCTCCTATTCTTCAGACCTCCTTATACTGAAAAAAATAAATAAAAACTTTTACTTTCTTTCAAAACCAATCAAACTATAACCACATGTTTACGACCTTAGGCCTCCCAAACATTATCTTCTTTCTCAAAAATAAATGAGTTTTAAAATTTAAAAAACCCTCAGTAACAAACTTAACTAAAAACAAATTAATCTCACATACAACTTTGTTATAAATATCCTTACACTAACACACATTCAACAAATTTTTTTTAAAAAAAAAAACTTCTATACCTAAAATATCCACGTGTTTTCTGACCTTAGCCCTCCCAAATATTATCTTTTTTCTCAAATAAATGACCATTTTAAAATTTAAAAAAACCTTCAGTAACAAATTTAATCTCACATACAACTTTATAAATATCCTTACACTAACACACATAACTTTTTTTAAAAAACTTCTATACTTAAAATGGCGAACGAAAACCTTTCAAACAATTAACCACAATAATTTTCAATCTTTCAAATAACTTGCTCTCCTGACATACTTTCATACACAATAATTAGTCTTTGTAGCAATGCTCTAAAAAGATCAATCATATACATATACAACAAACAGCATATAAATTATTCAAAAACTTAGGCCCATCCATTATATAGTGAAACAGTTTATTTTAGTTCAAGATCGAGTTTCACTGTTTTACCACAACCCACATTTCATCTTGCTTTTTTTTGTCACATGTATATAAAATATACATGTATTTCTGAGAAGCATCTATAAAAATTATAAACATAAATTTTAAATAAAAATTCTTTAATTATTTTGATAGTAATATCTCTAGATGCGACTCAGATATATACCTACATTAACGGAGCTTTTATATATATAAAGGCACAAACAAATATTGTAAATAATTTTGTATTTTTTTTCTTAATTATATTTTTAATACTTTATAATTATTTTTCTTCATATAATTATGGAAGATGCAATCGTTAACTGTCCAAGAGTAATAAAAGGGGTGGGAATATTAGTTTGTTTCATGATTTTAAAAGGAATTTTGGTTCTAGTAAACTATTAACTGTGCCGCCTTTGGTGGCACTGTTTCTAGTTAAAAACAGAGCATTATAACATTACCGGGCCGCTAGATTTTTTTTATCTAATAGATCATATTTTAACATACAGCTGTAATATTTTTTTTTTTTAAATTTAATATATTGTTGTTGTTTGTTTTGGACATAATTATTTTTTTTGTTTTCATTTGATAAAAGAAGAATAGCATTGGCAAAGGTGACATTTGTAAAAAGAAAGAAGATATTTTGTGGACCTATGGAAAGAGAATTAAGGAAAAGATTAATTAAATGTTATGTGTGGAGTGTATTAATGTATGGTTGTGAGACATGGACATTGAGTAATAGAATTAAGAAACGACTGGAAGCTTTTGAGATGTGGACATGGAGAAAAATGGAAAAAATCAGTTGGGTGAATAAAATAACAAATGAAGAAGTTTTGAAAAGAGTTAATGAGGAAAGAAGATTGATTGAAAGTATCAAAGAGAGAAAGAGAAACTGGATTGGACATATACTAAGAAAAGATTATAGTTTAATGAAAGATGTTTTGGAAGGAATGGTGAGTGGAAATAAAAAGAAAGGACGGAAGAGATTGACATTATTGGATGATATACGAGATGGAAGGGGTTATGTGGAATTGAGGAAGTGGGCAAGGAAGAGAATGGAATGGAAGAATGGATGAACTGATTTAGTGACTACTCTCTGGACCTGTCTATTGGACAGACTACTATTGATTGATTGAAAGGAGACTTTGACCTTTTTTTTGGATCTCAAAAGTACATAATTTTTGACATACGCTTTTATTGGGGGGGAATTCCATTATAAATCTACTGTTTCTTTTTTACATACGTCTTTTAGTTTTTGGTTTTGGATTCGATACATTTCAAAGTAATAAGGGACAGTTTTAACTTTTTCAATAAAACGTCCGGTATTTTTATTCTTTTTTTAACAACAAAAATTCAACTCTGGTTCATTTTTAAAATCTACTTAACGTGCTGTTTATTGATTTAAAACAACAACAACAACAAAAACCTCTTTTTGCTTCTAAACGTAACGAATAGGTATGTCAAAAGAAGAAGTTTTTTTTTTTTTTTTTAAAAAAAAAAAAAAAATCAATCAATCAAGAGATGTCCAACAAACTACGCCGCCCCTTTTTAACACTGTCATTCTGGGTGTTAATTACATGATTTACAGATAAAAATAATCGCAAACAATACACAAATTCTTTCCAGAAAATAAATTTATTAACCACATATGACTGAACTAAATCAACTGTAATGAATGGCAGGATGTTTTGGGCTTGAATAAATGCAACTGCCTCACTTTCTCTGTTTGGGACGTCCCACAAATATAATAACGTGATAGACATTTTTTGTTCTTTTTCAACTCTCATCCGAGTCACGACAGAAACTGTATTTTTCCGCAAACTTGAGAAATTTTACTTTGTCTTTTTTGACCCCCAAAAAAGCCAAAATTAGCCAAAAAAAAAAATTTTGACAACGCTGAAAATTACTAGTACGCAAAAATCTTTCAGTTGGGAAATACAGAAAATCATAAACATCAACAAATAAACATTTGAAAAAGATAATGCTCACACTCTCATCTTAAATTCTAGCGACGATACAAATTCTGTCAATATGCATAGGAATTCAACCCGCAATGAAATCAATGGCAAACTATACGATCATAGTATTGTTAGTAGACGTAGTGTTATTGATACGCGGAAGTAATTGGCTGCGTATTATAACCACTACATACGATCTACTCATATATTAATGATCATTCGTTTATTAGCCGTAGGTTTGGCCATGAAAGCGGCATAATTCTGTGTTTTTACATAGAAACAGCACCAACACAGGCTGCACAGTGAATAGTTTACTAGTACCAGAATTTTTAAATTAAAGTTAATGAAAGTAAAATTTAAAACAAAGCTAATTGATTTAAGTTAGCTGTTAAATTTTATCAAATCTATTTCCAATCTGGAAATTAATTTGAATTTATGTTTGGATAGTTATCTAGTAATTGCATCTCCAAAAACAATAGAGAAAATATTTCTGTAAATTAAAAATTAATTAAGAGTTAAGAAGTTTAATTAAAAACATTCTTTGAATAACTGAAAACTGGTATAAATAGGGCCAAAAATCTTTTGTGTCAGAGTTTGGTCAATAGTCACTAGCCGACTCACATCTGTTTAATTTTGAGGGGCCTAAGCCACTTTCCCCTCCATCTTCAGCCCAACTCTTCACTGTGCCGAGATGTTAGCTCCTGCTGATCAAGAGTGTCCGAGCCATCAAAAAATGCCACCTTCCCCTCCATCTTCAGCCCAACTCTTCACTGTGCAGAGATGATCAAGAGTGCCCGTGCCATCAAAAAATGCCACCTGCCACAAGATTCATCAGTACTTCATTCCATAGAATGCTGAAGTAACCAGCCCAAAGTCATTATAATCGTATTACCTAAATTCTAACTTGTAACTCTTTAAAATTAATGTTTTCTGTATATTTTGAATCTCTTTTAACTCACTAATCAGAGAGTATGCTAAATTAATAATTATCTTCTTTGTGTCGATTCTCTTCTATCTAAATAATACTACTGTCAAAACTTTTCATCCAACTCACGCGGTATTATTTTTATAATTTAGTGCGGTTATAATTTATTTTTAATGATATTTTTCACTTAATTTTATTTGTAAATGCCAATCAAACCCAGTTTTATGAACTTCTATATCCTGCTATGGAATAGAGGGGGGGGGGGATTAATGAGTTCTTGTTAGTTATTTCTAAATAGCTCGTAAAACAGTTTTTCTTTTAAAATGAATATTAACTCTTAAGACTGAGTTTTTCTTTTAAAATGAATATATGCTTTTTAAAAATTATATATATTTTATCGTAAAACTGTACAAAATGTATAAACAATTTGCAATCTGAGATATTGGTGTCCGTTAGTTTTATTAATTTCTTTATTCATCATCATCACCAAAAAGGCTGGTGAATAAATTCTATTTTGTTGTTCGCACTTTTAAGTGCATGAAATTTTAGTTTTTTTTATATGTTAAACAAAATGGTATTGATTCAAGAAGGGGAGAAATGCATGCTTCATTAATTATAGTTTAACTTATGATAAATGACTTTATCTTACATGGGTCATTATTTTAGCATATCATTACGTATTTGTTAAACCATTTAAGGCTTTATTTTAGTATTTAAATTCAATGACTTGGCATATGTCAAATTATTAATAAGCCACATGGAGATGTGATCTGATTTGCCTGTACCTCATTCCAGGGAATCACGATCATCTTCGTTCGTCATTCTCCTCCAAGTATATATTTATATACTGCTTTGATTTGCTCATATCTTGCACTGGGGATTCAAAGCCTCCCGTCTTTTAGTGTTCTCGTTCACAACAGAAGTCTAAGTCTACTTCTGGAACATGCAGGTTAGTGTAGTTAAAGCTCTGTATAGCTTTGCCATGATCCAGACCCATAGTAACTTCCTACCTACCTTTTTCCCTTTTCGGTACTGAAAGCATGAAGCTAGCGTACCACCTTAAAATTCAGAGAATGATGTTTTCTTGGCCAAGGGTGCCACCCTCTCTCTCACTGACAATGCTAGCACTGCAATTTCTTATAGTTAGTTTTCTAGCCTGTTTAACAAAATAAATCATAATATGTAATAATGAAATGTTTTTTCTCTTTGTAATATTTTTAGTTGAAGTTTAGATCCAACTTCTCATGAAGCTGTCCTCCCTTTTATTGAAATAAGCCATTCCCGTATTTATAGAGTTTCGCAATATTCTATCGTTAAATGTTGAAAATGTAAAATAAGTAATGTTTTTAGTCTACCTACTGATCAAAGTGCATCTTTATTTTAATTGTTGTAAATAAAGTCTATAAATGGAAAATAAACTTATGTATTAAATGCTAAGGGCATTCTACTAAAATCGTATAATCAGCGAAACTCTATTGTATCTTTATATATATATTTAAATGTATAAAATGTCCACCAAACCACCCAGATAAATCTGTTTTGTAACATTGAATAAAATCCTATTTTTAAATATATGTTCAGTATTGTAACGGCCGCACTAAATGCATATCTGTTAAAATAAAAACAATTGACTAAAGATTGTCAAATATTTGTAACCAAAATAATAGTTTAAACTGTGTGACGTTGATTATACATATATAAAATCTTGACTTTTTGTCAAAAGAAATATTTATGTTTTTAAACTTAATCCAGTTGTTCAAATCTCATTAGTATATTTATATACGTTCAGTATTGTAACTGCTGCACTAAATGCATATCTGTTAAAATAAAAACAATTGACTAAAGATTGTCAAATATTTGTAACCAAAATGATAGTTTAAACTGCGTGACGTTGATTATACATATATAAAATCTTGAATTTTTGTCAAAAGAAATATTTTTGTTTTTAAATTTAATCCAGTTGTTCGAATCTCATTAGTATATTTATGTATGTATGCTTTTAATTTATATCTCGGTTTCACTCAATCTCTCATCATCAGCTGAGTTCTTATACAAAACGCTGTAGCACTGGGCCTGGAGATAATTAATTTATGTAGTATCACTGTAGGTGTTGTCCATAATGTTATAGATTTGGGAAATGGGCAAACAGGTTCGAATTCATGATTGCTCCTGACTTGTGTATCTTGGGCATGATTGGCCTCAGGGTACTTCTGCTCAGATTCTACATCTTGTTGGATGGACATACAATTTTCAATCTTTCAAATAACTCACTCTCTTGACCACAATTTATATTTTCATACACAATAATTAGTCTTTGTAGCAATGCTTTCAAAAGATCAATCGTATTCATATACAACAAACAGCATATAAATTATTCAGAAACATAGCTCCATCTAGTACATAGGTAATATAAATTTTTGGTGCAACCAATGTAGGACTCTGAAGTCATAACCCATGTGAGATTTGTTCAGGCAATTGAGGAACATTTCAGAGATGGAAGGCAAGATTTAGGGATTAGGGATCAGTTTGTGCTAGTCAGGGTGTATATTGAAAAAACAGTTTGGAGTAGGGGTTCATCTTTTATAATGAAAAATAAACAAACAGTCAAACAGCATTTTCTTTACAGTCATTACTGAACATACGAGGTAGATCATGAATATTAAGAAGTTATATAGTTGTTGTATGAAAAAAAGAGAGAAAATATTCAGGAATTATAGTGTGCATTAGAAAGTTTTGTTTAAAATAAAGATTTTTTAAAAAAAAAAAAGATTTAGAAGAAAAGTTTCATTTGTAATTTAAATAAAGTTTGGATTGTTAGAAATAATAAAGGATGGGCAAAATGGTACTGCTAACTTGGAAAGAAATAAAGGCACAAATCCAGCAAGGTATGCAATATTTCAATACAAAAATAAAACAAAGGGAAAAAGAAGTAAAAAGGGTTATGAATAAAAAAATTGTGGTTAGATGTAGAGACTTTACAAAATGAAATAGAGAAGAGGCTGAAGACAGGCAAGCTAGCATCATGGTCAAAAGAAATAGGCAAATAAAATCTTTTCGGGCTGATATTTGGGAAAGCCCATTAGAGCATTTAGAGAGCCTGCAAGAGATGTTTTGATTTAATAATTGACGGGGGACAGAACAGATGGTAACTGCATGAAACCATTTACAAGTACTAAGCCACAGACTTTTTGGGATTACAGATGTAATAACTTGGTGCACATATTTTGGAGTGAAGAAAAGCAGTATCATATCTTCAATATATCGCAAGATGGAGAAACTTGCACCCAGTTTTTCTGCAAACAAGCAGCAAGACTGAGGTCATTGATAGCTTTCCCTTTATCCAAGGGTCATATAAGCTGGATAATATTGAGCAATATGCCAGGGGATATTCAGCAGACCATGTCGTGTAGTAGCAACATTCACTTTGAAGAAACTATTAAGCTGCTAAATAGAACATAATCAGACCTGAAGAAAACATCACAAATTACATAAGTTGGATGCAGAATAAGTTTACAGGGTTTGCACCCATCAGATTACATTTTGGACAGAATTATCCAATGCTGATAAAAGTTCCCTTGCCTGTAATTGACAAAGATAAAGGAAAGGCTCAAAGTTGAAACATATGGTGGAATTACGGGTAAAGACAGGAAATTGACAACTGTGTAGATTCAATGTAGAATTAGTTTTTGTAAAAAAACCTCATCCTCATTTCAGCAATCCAACCCAGCATCAATACAAGAAATTTTTTCCAATATATGGCTCTTTCCCTATACAAAGGAAAAGTCTGAATGCCTTTGTATTGGAGGATGAGGGTGGGGTTTATGGATCTTGTAATGCATGGAGGCTTAGGCCAACCACTTAAGATATGAGGTAGACTTAAGGAATTGAACTCAGGGCAGAACATTCAGCCAGGCTTAAAAAGTTTTAAATGTTGGGGTTTAAAGTTTAAAAAAAAAACAGCAAAGAAATGCTTTTATTTTTTTTTTTTTGTGGCGAAAATAAATAAAAAGTTTTATATGTGTAATAATGCATGTACTTATTTTGTTAAAATCTTATATTTCAATTCCCAATCGATTTTAGTTTAAAAGTTTTTTTAATTTAAAAAGGTTTATTTATTTTTAAAAGCTGATATTTAGTTTAGCATTTTTAAAAAAATTAATGTTGTAAGATAATGCCCTGGTCAGATGTTTTTCTAATTAAGATTGGATGGGAGATTTATCCTGGTTGAAACTTCTAATAAAAAATTATGTGGGAGATGACAATGGACATATATAGCTCTGGATTATTTCAGATTCAGACTTTCAGTCACTCAGCTTATTCACCCAGAGTTTTGTTATTGAACTGCTGCATAGTTGAAGCAATTCTAATTTTCATATTTGATATTTGTTCAAGCAGAATCACTAAGTTGGATTTCTGTTAACTGTCAATAATTCTATTTGCCATGATAGTAGCACCACCCAGATGTCATCTATAATCTACACCATGATGTGCTAAACCTTTCCAAGGATGAACCTCCAGAGCTCCAAAATTGTGACTTCAATCATGACCTAAGTGCCTTGTCCAGAGCTAATTTCAATAATGCTTCCATTCTCCTGAACCTGTAGTAAATTAAAGCCAATTTATAGGCTTTATAAACTGAACTTTGCGTGACCAACAGAAATTAATATTACCACAAGGTAACTCACCTTTCCATATTAAAACCAGGGCTAAATCTCGTTAGGTTTCTATCAAGTCTCAGCTTAATCTTAAATTATTTTTATGCTGTGTAACCTATTAATTTAAATATTTTTTATGTATTGAAGTCTTAGTGGCAAGATTTCCATCTTAAAATGTTACTTATCTGAGAGTGTATAGCAAATTATATTTTGTATGCTTAATGTTTTCTCTGTTATATTACTAATACTCAGGCTGATATTAGTAATTTTCTTTTACTCACCTGTCCTTTTTTTTATTTGTCATTAAATTTAATCAAACTGGGTTTTCATTTTCTGCAGATCACAGATCTTTTGGCTGGTGGTTTATCAAGTTATTGTCCTGTTTTCTTAGTGATTTTATTTTCTGTAGTTTGGATTATGTAATCTATAATCTCATTTCTTGTGTGAAACCAACCTTGGCTGGTTTAAACATACCTGACCATGGGTGTTTTGCAGACTTGATATTTTTAGTTCCAGATGTTTCTTTTCCAGGCTAAGAAAAGCTCATCTGTGTTGTCTTGTTAGTTTTTCACAAGCATCCGATGTTTCTAAATCTCTGAGAAAACAGGGAATGGTTTAGATGAACCACTAGCAAGAAGTCATAGGCCCCTTCTATGTCATAGGTAAGAAATAAACTTATCTGCCTGGGTTATTAAATATACTAATACTCTCATACACTCTTGGATAAAAATCTATTAAGAAAATGTAGGTCAAGTTTCCATTCTTTATACATTCTATGTTCAATACATTTTAAAGTTCTTTTAAGTACTTTGGCTGACGTTTGTCTGTGCTTTTTTTCTCAATTCTCTGAACAATATTCATGAGCTCTTGCTCTCCTTGGGCCTGGTCAGTGCCAAATCACTACCACCATTAATTTTTAATCACTATATAAATTTTTCCGATATGTAGTGACCTGGTGATCAAAAGGAGAAATAACCATCCAGTACAATACATATATTCCAATAATCATCCCCTTACTCCAGAAAACAGGTTACTATGTTTTATACATAATCTTGTAATTTTTTAGACCTGTCTTTTACATTGGGGTCTGGGTGATCTGTTCTCTTGGTTCCATGTTTTGAATTTCTGTTACTGCTTTAGCATCACTACATTCTAATTTAGTCTATTGCTTCTCTTGAATTTCTTTGTTAGACACTGCCAACTATTTCTTGTTTTCCACAGATTTTAGCCATTTTCAGTCATTGGTATCACTGGAAACTGGATATCTTCTATGACTCATTGGTGGATATGGTTTATATGTCTGATATTCTGTTCCAGTCTGTATTCGAGGGGTTATTTATTTGGATTATTGTGTACTCAAACTTTATCACCTATTTCACATGTTATCTTCATTAACACACTAAAATTGTTAGTCCAGTTTTGCGAGTAACATTGTTAGTTTTATATGCAATTTCTTGCCCATCAGCTGGAAATTTACCTGTAACTGTTGACAGCATGGAATGTTGATGTAGTATAGCATCATATAAAGCTTTTTGCATGCTATTATTATTAATCTTCCTCAGAGCTTTTTTAATTTGTTGAACAGTTTTTTCAAACAGGCAATTTGATTTGGGATGGTATGGGAATGCACAGATATGTTTGATTACTTTATTTTTGAAGAAATTTTCTATTTCTTAAGCAGTGAATCCAGTGGCATTATCAGAATCTGTGGCATAAAAAAAATTGCATTTAAAGTTTGTATATTTCAATTGCCCTTGTATTTTTCACAATGTAATACTCTGCCCATTTAGATTATGCATGTACAAGTATGAAAAGAATTTTCCAATTGATTGGACCTGCATGGTCTATATGAAGTTTGTCATGGTTTAGTTGATTTAGTCCATGGTGTATACTTCTTAGGTTTCATACTTATTTTGGACTGACAAGCTGTGCATTTATTTTTGGCCACTAGATAAAGCTATGCACTATAGTTTTTGCAAGCATGGCTTCTAGGTGGCATTCATGCAAGTCTTAAAACTTTTTCTCTACTCTCTTTTGGTATTAAAACCCGATCACCCATTAACACACAACCCTTACTGACTGATAAGTTGCCATGATTTGTCCAAAAATCAGTTGCAAGGCATTGTGGTTTCTTGGGTAGCCAGCCATTTCTAATCCATCCTATGAGCAGCTGGTATACTTTTTATTGGCTCTTGTCCATTTTGCAATTGTATTGCTGTTTAAAATGTCTGACAGTAAGACATTTATATAATTAATTTCTATCTCATCACTTTGTGGTTCATCTTTGTCTGGTTTTCTAGACAAAACATCAGCATGTGGAATCTCTCTTATATGACAACTGGTAATCATATGATGCCAATATAATTCTCCATGTAGCATATGTGAATTCAAATAGTCAGGTGGCTAGCTTATCATTCATTAACATTCTCAAGCTCGTGATTGATTACTATGTAAAAAAATCTACCAAATGTATATTGGTAAAATTTCTTTAAGCCAAACATAATAACCAAGGCCTCTTGGTCAATCTTGTTATAGTTTCTCAGCTTTAGAAAGTCCTTGATGCATAGGCTACATAAAAGTGTCACCACACTTAATTCTGAAGCATTTGTTATCAAGCACTCTTCAAAATTGTTATTAAAATGAACCAGTGATTTGTCCCAGAACAGCAGAGCTTTAGTTAGTATAAAGGCTTCTTCATATATTTTTAATAATTACTTTAAATCAATTATTTTATTTAGCGCGAAGTTTTATAAACTGTAATAGCTAAACAGCATTAAGCTGTTGCACATGCGCTTTACAGATTTTAACTATAAATGACTGAATACAAACACTTCAAACACATGATTTTAACTATAAATGACTGAATACAAACACTTCAAACACATGATAAAGTCTTGTCCATTCTATCTTTTCCCAAAGACTTTATCATGTGTTTGTATTCAGTCATTTATAGTTAAAATCTGTAAAGCGCATGTGCAACAGCTTAATAATTACTTTAATAAATTCAGAGGTTTGCTACTTTAGTCTTATTCTGTAGAAAGGGTTTAAACTAGCTTATCAAACCCAGAAATGCCAAGTTCTTTAACATTTCTTGGTTTAGCCACATTTTCCACAGCTTTCACTTTCCTGGATGGTGGTCACTTACCCTTGTCTGGGATTATATGCCCTAGGAATATTAATTCTTTCATGTTCCACACACCTTTCTGAGCCTTTAATTTGACTCCGAATCTCTGCAATTTCTTATATACCTTAAAGACTTTGACAAAGCATCTTCCTGAATATGCTGATATAAGTATGTCATCAAAGTAAGGTATTGAAGATATAACATTCGTAAAAAGTGCATGCACAGTAGCTTGAAAGGCTGATCTTTAATGTATTACCATTTAATGTCTGTAATAGTGTTATTTTTTGTTTGAAATATATTCAGTGATGTTGAAATACTGAACAGTAACTAATGGCATTTAAAAAATCCCACAGGTGGTTGTTAGTGTTAATATTTCTGCTGTCTCATCCATTACTGGTGCTTGGTGAATAATGGAACTTAGGTCCAGTTTCACAAAATGTATGTATTTTGCATACTAGCCAACACCACTCACATTAGGTGTTGGATATGTTCCCTTATTTAAATATTATTGTTACCCTATAATCATTACATATTTGTATTAACCATTGGGTTTTGTTATTACTATAGGTGTGGCATAATCTGATGTTTCTACTGGCATCAATGCAATCTTATTGATCAATCCCCGAATTTTGTCCATTTCACAGTTAACACACAACTGGATGCGTGTTTTCAACTCTATTGAGCCTGAAAGAATATTGTGCTCAAGAAATATTTTTGTTATAAGTTTTCCCAATTATGAATCGAATTAATAATCAAATATTCTATAAAGCTCTGACAGCAAAATAAGACCCCTGAGAAGAGAATTGAAAATATTCTACAAATTAAATATTTAAAGCATTGTCCAAGAAAAATATAACAATCAACATAGCTATATTTAAACTCGATTTCTGCAAATAAGTGATTGATCATTTTTGGACTATCACCAGACTCTTGCCATGTTGGTAGCTTACTTGTATATTTTGTTTGTATAAATTAATTTTATATTATGCTTGCAAATTTTTATCATTAGCCCACTATATTAGGTAAATGCACACTTTCTATATATATATATTTCTCCCATCACATAAGTATCTTAAACCGCTTTACCTTTTACTTGACAAATTTTCTATCTTATCTCAACTACGCATTATCCACAACAAGTCCTCTACATGGCAAATATTAAACGGGAAAAGAATCCATTCCAAATTTCTTGCCGAGCCCCAAAATTTCTTGGGGGAGTTCCCTATATATATCTCAATTCGCCATGACCAAAAATATTCACAATACCATTATTGAACAAGCCAACCACCTTACACTGGGGCTTTTAAAGGTCTATTTATCTCTGCAGGTCAAGGTGGTTCTGTTAAATATGAAAGTAATGACCAAGATCACCTACTATCTTCCATTTCATTACCATCATCAAGATATTACTATCTAGAGCTTACAGGCTATGTGCATGACTGTTTTGGAAGTCACACTTCTTCCATCAGCACAGCAAAAATGCAATTCCATTGGAAACTGAATGGAATGTCCCTTCATTCCATTCAGGCAATATTCTAACAAAAATCACATACAGTGGTAGTCAATCTAACACAAAATATGATAGCATCCTCACAACAGAACCAATAACTCCCACCGATACACCTCCTCCTGAGAAGTCCTCTTGGATAGACCAAATCCTCTCCCATCTTTACAAATTCAATGGCAACTCTTCAGTGCTTTCACACCAAAATCTTCATTTGGACAGCCCACTCATTAATGAGCCCCCAACCTTCACAATTAAGACCAAGGCTTGGAGTAACAAATCACAAAATCATTACACTATTCAAGTTCTTATTGATGGAGCCAAAGATTTTTTAATTAAAGCTAACTTGAACTCAATTCCAACAAACTATTTCCTTCATTACAGATTTTTAAAAAACATAGATCCTTCCTGTCCTGTCTGTAACAGATAGGAAGAAACATTCGAGCATACAATCCTATCCTGCATAGGCTTGACATCAGTAAGACTAATGATAGCCCAAAATACCTCAATGGACTATTATAGGATACTATCTATTAAGGATTGCATGAAGGACCGAAATTTCCTTTACATAAGAATGTCAACCTTTATTACATACTCACTGTCTAGATGCAAGATCACCTTCAATATCCCACCGCCGAACGCAAAGACAATATTCATCAGTACCCTTAAAAAGATTTTAAAAAAAGATCAAATTCTATCAACAAAATTCCTTTATGAGAACACTTGGAGTCTGTTTAAAATCCACAGCATCCAAACATTATTATGCCTCATAGGAAATAGAGATTGTGTTAATAAAGCAGTTGATCTCCTTGAGTAAGAAAACACTAATAAACCAATGTTCCAAATATACTACATAATTCACACTCAGAGCCTTCTCTAATAAAGTTAATTTGAATTAAAAAAAAACACTGGCCAACTATCCCCTCCTTCCTGTTTTCTCTATTATGTAACCTTATTATCTCCTTTTACTTACAATGTAAAGATATATATATATATGCAGAGTGACTCAGAAGAGTAAATATAATTTATTGAGCAGTATGGCATTTGTGTGACTAATTCTTTAATAATAGTAAATCTGGCAGTTAGGTTCATTTACCAAGATTGTATTGAAAAAATTATAAATTGTTTAAATATCATACTTACCTCACCTTCTACTCTTATTTTATTTTGCTTTTGAGTATTTTATTTTTTTATATTATTCATTTGTCAAGGTAAGTAGTTAGGGGTAACATTTCAGCTGTTATATATATATAATGAATGTAAGGAATGAAAAAAAAATACATTATAATACATATGATCAATTTATTTAAAAGTTTTGCATAATATGGTATCAATAATAGAATTTTAAGTTTTAAAAGTACATTTAATCATCCATAACAAATACTGACTTGTTTAAATTTTGTAAATTATTTTCTGGCTACATGTATAAAATTACAAATCTGCATTAGAAAGTGCATGTATTCATGTTAATAATCTTTGGATGGACTCTGAGCATATCTAGATGGTTGTTTCAGTTAATTCTATATTAGTCAAATGTAACATGATCTGAATTCGAACCTTCACAAGGTTAAATGACATAGATACCCACACAGCTGGGTAGCTCATATATTTTGTTTAAAATTGAATAAAAATCGAATAGCTTAACAATTTACCCAAGATAGGTTTAAGGAGGATGAAGTATGTGTGTATATATTATTATACAACCAAATGTAAAAACAATATTCTGGAAATGTATTATAATTTTTTTTTAAGTAATTAGTTTTTATTTAAAATAAATTATTTGTTGTATAAAGTTATTTTTAAAATTTCCGAATGGATTGTTTTGAATTAAAACTTGCTAAAAGATTTTCTTTCGTCAAAAAATGAGAAGATAAAAGTCGGATCTGAAACAGTAGTATGCAGGATTGATTAGATCGGATCATATAAGACTAAAAATATCGAATATTTTAGAGAGTTATGGGAAATGTTGAGTGAGACTGGGAGAAATAGAACTTTTGAGAATAAAAGAAAGAAAATATAAACAGAGAGTTAGGGGAAATGTTGAGTGAGACTGGGAGAAATTGAACTTTTGAGAATAAAAGAAAGAAAATGTAAACAGAGAAAAATCAAGATATCTGGGTTATTATTATTCTCTGATTATTATTATGATTATGAATTACACAGGAAAAAAAAAAAAACCAGCATCGGTTTAAAAAATATAGGAGTGAAGCCTTGGGGAGAACCTCATCTATGAAAAAATATTTTCCCCAGAATTATAAAACTTGTTTGCTGATAAATCAAATCGAATTATGCTGTTGGAAGAAAATTATACGCGTCAACATGATGATGTGGGAATAAAGTCCTAAATATACTTGGCTTTATCCCACAACCCACACTAATAAATATGCTACATGATCCTGTCATCTACCAAACTTGAAGTCCGCATCCAAACTGTTCGTCTCATAAAATAGTATAACTTATTTACTGTTTCATTAAAAAGTCAAAGTAAATATATTTTCGGACAATCTGTATGGCCATATCCTCACCAAGTAAGTTTACTTTATATATATGTGAATGATGTCAGTTCCCGGGAACTAAAGGTAATCTTTGTATTTTAATTTATAATCTTACGAATCAAGTCATCTATGTACAGTTTGTATTTTCTTTATAATTTATGTAAACAATATTAAAACAAAAATTATTGTGTACAAAATAATTTTCAACCATTAAAAATAATATATATATGCTTGCATTTTATTAAAACAATTGAGCACCCTTAGTTAAAATATATACATGCATTTTCAAATGGTATTCAGTGTGATCTGTTTCCGTCAGTATAAATACTACCTGCCCTGAGTGAGCTAGCTAGGATCGGGCTTCTATCATTATGCTATCATCACCCTATATTAACCCATCAGGATAATTATGTAAATCATAGGATTGGGACTTGGAATCGGATATTATTGATGTCCATAAATATTCTGATAGGGAAAAATTGATTATGAATTTAGAAAGGTTATTGCCAAGCACATATATATATATATGTACTTTTTTTTTTTATGGGAGATAAGTTTTAGAACAACTTATCTTCAGGTCAGTGGATCCTATAAAGCCACCTTGTTAAATTATAAATAATAGGCTTTGTTCATATAGCGTATGATCAACCAAATATAAAGTGAATAAGGTGGGAAAACGTTACGTTTATATATGGCATGTGAGAACGCAATTCCATGTTTGAGAAAGAATGTGTAGAATAGTTGAATTTAACTGTTGATCTGCTTTAAATGGTTGTTTCTCTGGGCGAGTGTGAGCCAGTAACCCTGCATGAAATCCATCTCATTACTATAAAACCAGTCATTTACTTATTATTTTAAAAAACTATCTGCCTTAACAATATAGAAGAAATATGTCATCTATTCACTGTAGCTTTAACAAGAGTCCCAGGAAATATAGTGATTAGGAAATATTTCTGTTATAATATCCCTATTATGAATTGAATGAATAATCAAATGGTCTATAAATGTAGAGGCTCCACCAGCAAAATAAATATCCTGAGAAGTGAATTGAAAAAAAAAAGCTCTGCAAATTAAAACGTTTAAAGCTTTGAGAAAAAAATATATACCAAAGGAATTTTGCAATAGATAATTTCAAGAGAAGCTACATAATGTACTCATTAATATATCTGCATATCAGTTATAGATCACCATAGACTCTTGCCATGATTTTCATATGACATATTTTATTTTATATTATGCTTGCAATTTTCTTTTATCATTAGTCCATAGTTAGTCCACTATTAGGTAAATGCACACTTACTATGTATATTATTGAGCAGACATTTGTGTGATTGCAGTTTTTTAATAATAGCAAACCTGACAATCGTTTATCAAGATTGTATTAAAAAAATTATAAATTGCTTAAATGTCACATTTCCTTCACCATGCTATCCATATTTTATTTTGAGTAGTTTTATTTTTTTTATATTATTCATTTCTCAGATTAAGTAGTTAGGAATAATATTTCAACGCATTTAAATATATATATAAAATGAATGTAGGGGAATGAAAAAAGCATCATATATGATCAATTTATTTAAATAAAAGTTTTGTATGATAGTACAGTAATAATAATAGAATTTTAAAAGTATATTTAATCAACCACAGCAAATACCAACTAAATTTTGTAAATTATTTTCTGGCTACGTATATCAAATTGCAAATCTACATTAGAAATAGTGCACATTTTCATGTTAATAATCTATGGATGAACCCAGGGCCTATCTAGATGTATTTGTGTTAAGAGAGGGATTCCCCAGAATGTATGTTACATTTATATATATAGAAAGCTATCATTTGTGACATGTAAGAATGCAATTCCATGTTTGAGACATGTAAATTTTTAACTGCCAGGTCATTCACTTTAAATTTAATATAGAATTTCTGTTATTATTTTCTTGCTAGACTGTATTTATCTTCCAATAGTAATTATTTAAGATGAATATTTTCTGCTATATGCATATAGCTGGACACATCCTGTTCTTTCTTATATGTCCATGCAAACACTGGACTATATCTCAATATTTATTGGCAGGGTATCCATTGTTACAGGCTAGTATATCAATGAATTATTTATATATTTTAGCAGTGTACTTGAAGTCCCCTTGTTTGCCTGTCATATTGTATCATGAATGTTAACTATGAAACACCAGAATTTATAGATCGTTTCACACTTGTGTTCACTTATGGATGTGGTGGAATTATATATGTCAAATCTCAGTTTGACTATATTGTGCATTTTGATTGGTTATGTATTAAAATATTCCTAGATAGAGCCATGTTATTCATCAAGGGATCATTGGAATGTACAAGATAATATAATGCCTATGTTTCACACACATAGTGCACCATATAACATTCAGCTAATGATTTTATAAAGCATGTTTATAATTATGAATTAGATAGTAATGCTATGTAGAATGAGATGATTATAATGGTAGTCTCCAGGCATAATTTTATGAGGTAAATTCATCCGAGAGTCAGCATTTAAACTCCAACCAAATTAATGTCAATGGTCTATTATTAACCTGACACTAATTAATTATCCCACGTTCAAACTCCAAGTGAATTACCATGATTTTATACTGCAAATGAAATTCAATTTTGTGTCCCTTTTTTTTTATTATTTGTTGTTGCTATTTGTTAAATGAATAAAATGGTAACATAGTCATTATCTTTGCATTTTGTATTATTTGCCCTAGTATGATGTATTTATAGTTTTGTAGTTTAATTTAGAGTCTCTTGTATCTCATTGACCTAGCAGGATATAAAAGAAAAAAAGGATGTTACTATTAAGTGCTGCAAACAGGTGGAAATAGCACAGGAGCAATAGATGACATTTTGTTTTTGTATTATTTGTGATAATCTTTATAACTTTTATATATTTTGCACACACATATGAATTGGATATCATTTCCTAGTGCTTAGGATTGACTTTGCTGGACTGCAGATTTGGCTGTTACAGTATTGATTATGTCCATTGTTGCAGTCTTTTGAGTGTAGAATGATCTTGAAATATCTGAATAAATTATTTCATCTCCAACTGCTATCTACAATAAAATAGCCTAACAGAAAGGTTTAGTTGAATAATTGGTTATGGTATCAGAAAGATACACACTAAAAGATAGAAAGCAGCAACAGAAAATTTTCTCTTTTATATTACATAGGTATAAGCTAGAGAACAAAGATCAAGAATTGATGAGAGGAGAATGAATTGTGATAATCAATTATCTTGAAAAAGTTGAAAAATGTGACAATTATTGATCATTAAGGTATTTCAAAAGTTAATGTCACCAAAAAATAAAAATGAAATAAGGAAAATAGAAATTAAAATGGTAGAATTGGATCACTTGTACAAAAAGAATGCAATCATTAAAGATATAGAATGCTAAAGACCATTTTGAGGAGTCATAAAGGTACAAAAAAATTGGCAATGGTGTGATAAGAAAACAATAATCAACCTTTTTAAAACTGTGAAATACTTTTGATTATAAAATAATTTTGTTCAACATCAAAAACAATAACATATATATTAAGATCCTGTCTCAAAATTATGAAAACATAAACAATATTATAGAATACATAGTAAATAAAAAATATTAAAAAATGACTGTTATATTTGTAAAAACTAAAAGAACGATCAAAAATAGTAATGTGATATTTGTGCTTGGTGCCTTTTAGATTTTGGAATACAGCGCAGATATTATACAGGCTATATTTTAATCCAAGCCTTCCTCAATTACATTGTACATAGCATATAATATAGCTCACATTTTGTTGACAAACTTTTATTAGAATAAAATATTTACTGTTTATGGAACTGCAAGTATACAATATTTTCCAACACACATGTATACGTAACACAACTTTTTTATATGTATAGTATGCATACATAAATTAAAATTATAGTACAAATAATATTTTTTAAATAAAATAAATAGTGAAAAATCTGATTTTCATCTCAAGTAAATACACTCTGGGCAATATTCTTTCTTTTCAATAATTTTTTTCTCTTATAGAAACATAATAGACTAGTTTCTTTAATAAGAAACTATCATCTCCAATATGGACAGTACCAGACCATAATCTAGTAGTTGTACAATTACATAACTCAAATTGACACACACAAGTTTTAACAACTAGCTAAACGAGTTTATTTACTCTGTATAATACATATTAATAATTAGATTAGTAGTTTAACTGGCAAGTTGAAAGCAATATACAGTATTGATCATGGAACAATACATAACTCAGTAGATAGATAAATAAATAGCTAGTTAGAGCTCAATAACTATATGTTTTAACTCCCTTAATATCAAAGGTCGCACTAACAATTTCTAATAAGCATCTTACTGCTTACACATATCTCCAATTAATCTAATTGGAATTGACTGGAGTCTTTCTATGGCTAATACATGTCTCCAACTGCACTATCAGCATTTCACTCTACTTTTCAAGTTTCACTAATCTGCTCCCCCCCCCCCTATCTATTTAGAAAGTTTTTAAGGCAATTGATTAACTTTTGCCAATTTGCATATTGTTACATTTTATTATAATGCAAATTAAAATGTTGTAAACTTGCAGTTAGTCTAATTCTTTTTTCTGCATATAATTATTTCTAGAGTGACTCAACATTGCCAGTACTGTCCAGGTTGAACACATACACATATAATTTTATTAATAAGTAGCCAGTATACAAAAGATAATTATTTTCACATTTTTAAATCAGTATTAACTTAAAATATTTCTTACAATTTTTAAAACATTTACCTTATCTGTGAATTCCTGCATATAAAATTAATAAAGGAAGAATAAAATGCTCATGTTCTCAATATAAACGAAGAAATTTTATAAACAAACAATCATTTACAGTGCTCTGAGATGGAAAAATGACTATTGATATAATTTAAAATTTATTTATAAATTTTTTTTTTATCACATACAGCATTCAGAAAAGGAAAATAACTGCTCGAAATTGTTAAATTTGCATATTTTAATGGTTGGGGGGGGGGGTATATTTTTGTGTTTGTTTACATTGGGGGGGGGGATGTATATTTAATGTCATGTACATTGTAGTTTGCAGCTTCATTGTATTAAGTTTAGATAACTTGCCCAGAATTATTTTCCTTAAAATTTTTTTCTCTATTTTGTATTATTGTAATGGTAAATAATTACTTCTAATACAATAAAATTTAACTGATCAACAAAATAATAAAAATAGCATATTACCTGATACAAGACATTAAAAATTATATTTATACATTAGGACGTAAAACAAATAAATATGTGGACACAAAATAACCAGCAAATTGCATATCTACTTCAGCTTCAAGCCGCCATATTGAACTTTTTAAAATACTGGCATGAGACACAATTTTCATAATAACTTCAGTTTTAATTATGTTAGAGCAAAAACAATTACATTGCTAGAAACTTGAAAAATTAAGGAAAACAATAAGCATAAAATAAATAGTGATAACTATATAAAAAATAAGGTAAAAAAGAAATTTTCACATCCGAAATAATTATTATTTTATTATTTGTTCATAATTTGGAAATTAACATTAACTAAAATTCAAAATACATCTTCAGTGATAATTTCTTTCTATTCCTTACAAAATTATCTTTCTAAACATGTATAATATGTCTTACCTGAGATAATCCACAGCTTCACAATCTCCAAAAGAAGTCGGATATGACTTCTTCATTTTTATCTTGTACCCCAAATGTTCTAAATGTCAAAGGCGTCTATAAAGAAAAAGATTCATCCTAATAAAAGATACAAAAGAAATTATCATAGCAATTGGCTTCTTGTCTGTCTAAAACTAGAAATTGTAGACTACTTTCTATACCACTGATAAAATGAGTTTCATCTCTTCATTTTATATTTTTTTGTGTACAATAATGTTTATAAACCTTTGTGGTCACCAGTGTTTACATTCTTTATGCACTGCACAAGTGATGTTTATATTCTTTATATACAGAAGTGATGCTATCTTTTTATATTTATTGTACCAGAGATATAATTTATTTGCATATAGTCTATAGATTTGAAAATAATGTTATGAAACATATAGCAAAAGCAAAGCATGATCAAGCATAAACATAAACAAGTTTCATAATTGGATATGTTTGTGTATACAAAGTTTGTATA
Source organism: Epiperipatus broadwayi (assembly GCA_028023455.1). Taxonomy (NCBI): domain Eukaryota; kingdom Metazoa; phylum Onychophora; class Udeonychophora; order Euonychophora; family Peripatidae; genus Epiperipatus; species Epiperipatus broadwayi. The sequence continues at coordinate 5,494,698 of JAQFVV010006209.1, read as the reverse complement.
TATTTGATTATTAGTTTTATAACCCATTGCTTGTAAAACATATTATATAAACATAATTAATGATTTTCAAAAAGTATACTTTTTGAAAATCATTATTTTTATAAAAATAAGAGCATTATTGTAGATAGAACTTTAGATAATCACGATATGAATTATATACTAATAAGTTAATTACGATATACGAGTAAATATATAATTACAAACTAAATCATACTAATTTTTCGATAAATATGAATTCTATGTGAGCATAAATAAATGTATTACAAATTACTTTTAGAAAATTATGATAAATATGAATTCTATAGAGCATATACGAGCACAAATATATAATTACCCACACACCAATTTTTCGATAGATATGAATTGTATATGAGCATATAACTATAAATTAGCACACACTAATTACAAACTAAAATTAATAAAAAATATATTTTTTCCAAAAATTTTAAAAAAAATTAAAAATTTTTACTTACAAATAATTACGTTGATAGTCTGTTATAGGCCTAACCGGAGAAAGTTTCACTTCCAGCCGTAAAACATTTTATGTCTTTTATCGTTTCATGATAAGTACAAAAATTACCAAAAAAAACAAAATAAATAAATACTGTGGTTGATTAAAAAATTCGCCAAAAATCTAAATTTCAACCGATTTTTTTGAAATAAAGATCGTTTGAAAGCTAACATATACAGCTAAAAACGGCCATATTTTCTTTGACGTCATAACTATACTTTTTACGTCAGCAAAGAAAGAAAGTAGCACATCATCAAATAACTACCCGAAGTGCGCAAATTATGCCGACAAACTGGAAGTAGATATTACAGTTTCTTAGAAGTTTCCTACTTAGTATGCAACTTTAGAACAATCATTTTACTTTCCTGATAATCTTTCATTATTTTATGAAATACTTATATGTAGAAAGAGATAACAAGGAAATTACTGTGCCAATAATCAATTGACAACATTACTGAAGTGAATAATTGAGAAAAAAAAGTGCTAATAAAAAGGATTAATGGTAAATTTTGCCAATGCATCTGGGCAAACACACTTGGGATAATCAATGTTTTCCATTTATTTTATTATGAAAATAATGTTGGTCCATTAAAATACAAGGTATTTTCAATTTTTAATAATTTATGAAGACAGAATTTGTAAATACCAAGTTCCCCAACTAAACAATTGTGGAAATGTTTAATTGATACCATAGCACAATAAAAATATGTATCTAGTTTCATATATAGACAATAATAGGTGCAATTTAAGTACTATTACATTACTACACTGAACCTATATAATGAAGTTTTATGTAGGTAAAAAAGATTTACGAATTTAAAAACCTCACTAAGTTAATGTCATTATTATAACTAAATTTTTATTTGACATAAGCTTTTTATTTGAATTTTATGATTATAAAGATAGTTCAGACAATTTTTGTTTTAAATTATAGTGGGAATCCATTTATGATTTATATTTTCAAATGACAGATATTCTATTCACTTTCAATAACTTCTCATTTTCTATTTAAATTGCAAATATAGCTTTTCTTTTTAGTTTAAATGATACAGTCTTATTATAACTAAGAAAAATGTATCACAATACCCGTCTACAAATACCTTACATGATAACATTAAATGACATTTTTAAATCATTGGCACTTCTTTTGAATTCATATACTATGAAAGTTTTTATTTTGTAAACTTCCTGCCTATATAAACTACAAATGTTCTGCAATTGCTAATTTGTGGTTGAGTGAATAAATAAAGACATCTTGTAATTTTTTGATAACACTTTATATAACTGTATCATCAAAGTGCTTTTAGAGTTTCTTGATCTTTAATTAAGGGGACTAGAAGATGAAAATAGACAACATAAAAACTTATATGTATATTTATTAGATTTTAATAGTATCATCATTAGCTATCTGCTAAAATTCAGACCCAGTACCCCAACCAAGAATCTCAAAAGTTTTTCTAATCTAGCTTTATTCTTTAAAATTCATATCTACTTGTCTTAAGATTATTCATTATCTTATCATCTGTTGTCCCTTTAATTTCTACATTTCTTTTTCATATATTTTTCATAATATCTTTGTCTCAAAGTACAACCGTAATCCAATTTTGTTAAAATCTCTTCAAATCTATAAAGTAATCCAATTCCTTTTGTTCAAGTACATTTTCAAGATTAGTAAATCAACTAACTTTTCTTTATAAAAATTTTATCTCTCTATATTTTTTTTCATTCCAGCTTTCTATACATTTTTTTATCATCTACAGTATCTATTTATCATTTCATTATCTAATCCACCAATTCCCAACTATTGGTTTATGTACTCCTAGAGTATGAGTCAAGCAACTCAGGAGTATATGAAAAATAATCAGTAATGGCAGAAAAAGTCTAAGTTTGCAATTCAAAAGTGCAAAAATTAGAGGAAAAGAGATATCCAACATTCCCAAAACAAAATTATGCATTAAAATTTGTTTAGAGATGTTACAATACTTGCCTCGAAGTGAATGGTTTGTACTTTTAATGTTGCAATTCTACTTTCCCAACTTATTACTTCATTTCTACTATTTTACGTTAAGGATAGGCACTGAACAAAAGTATCTATCACTCTACTATTTTAAAAACAAGGTGTAATTTAAAGAAATTGGTTTAAAGGTTGGGAAATACTGACCGAATCCAATGCTTTTTTGATATCTTATTTATGAAAAATACTAATGTCTTTACTATAATTTTAAAATTTTCTTTCAATAATTTCCATCCTTTATTGAGTTTACTTTATAACTCAACCTACTTCTGTTTATTTATTTTCTTATCCAATATGTATTAATTTTTTTCCTAATCATTATTATTTACTTTATAAAAAAAAATCTTAACTAAAATAAACCACTCTTCTATAAGCCTTTCTATCTTTCATTCTATTCCTTAATTAAAGTCTAACAATTATCCCTTCTTTAAAACCATTGATCCCCCCCCCCCCATTTGTCTCTCTTCTAACCTTCATAGCATCTCACAACTTTTGTAATTTATATGTCCATTCCAATTCCTCTTTCATCTCATAATTTCCTCAATAAATATGTTTCACTTATTATTTTGTATTCTTTTTATAGTTTTTCTTCAATTCACATTTTGAAACCTTCAATCTCTTTTTAAACTAATTGCCCAGGTTTCTATTCTGTAGAACACTATATTCCAATGAAAACATTTGAAGTTTCTTTTATACTAAACCTAATTGAATTAAAATTTAACATAATTAAAATTTAGGTAACAACTCTCCATACAGTAGTGACATCCAGTGCAAGCCAGAGTAATCAATGGATACAAGAAAGTTTGTGCATAAAATCCCTATCTAGTGCCTACCCATCCAATATCCCCAGACAAGATTCTAGTTTGTGGCATTCATCAGTGAGGAGCTTTAGATGAGAGAGCACTGGTACATTTATTAACTTAATTAAAAGTCAATTTCTTGGGCCTTCTGTTGATCTTGCTGGTGTCTTTAATGAAATAGGATGTAAAGGAAGATCTTTTATAGCTGATCTGTTTATTGCTTATAGGGATCTCCAGGATGATATGAATGTGTCCAGTTTGGAAGGTATTAAATATAAAGACTTAAGTAATCATTTTAAAAATCACAGCAATGCATGGTTGGATATATCAAAGAAAAATGTGTTGAAAAAGTTCCACTCTATATATGCACCCCAATCCTACTTGAAATTTGTTTTCAAACTAGTGAATGGCTTGTTTCCAACAACTACGGTTCTAAATGAAAGACTACCTATGAATTTAGATCCAGTCTGTTCGCTGTGCAAATCTGGTAATGAGACTTTTCAGCATCTATTCGAAGAATGTTCGGCATTTAGGCAGATAAGAGCTAGTGTTCCACAGGCCAATCATAAACTTAAAACTTTTGCTTAGTCAATACATTGAAAAATTTAACCCTCACAATGCAATGAATGACTGTGTATACCCTTAAGACAATATGGTATATACGATGTACTATGATATTTGACAACAAGAAATTCAATTGGCTGAAAAAGCTCTATAGCAATTGACAAACTTATTACAGTCAAGGTCTGAGATACTTGTCAAGGAAGACGATGAATCAAATCTGGAGTAGTCCTGGAATAACTCTATGTGAGATTATCAGATCAACATTTGTCTTGAATAAAGGTTTAATACTTATGCATGGCTTACTCCTTGGACTAATTAATCATTTTGTTACATGCTTTGCTCAATTGAGTTGCATGTCTTAGAATCTCCTTCTAGTACAGTGATACAAGTCAATCTCCTTGAGTTTAGGATAACTAGTTAATTGCCTGCAAACTTTTTGTCTTAATAATGGAATATATCAATCTCTTTGGGGTTTGGTATACAAAACTGTAACATATTTATCATTTGTTTAATTACTTGTATAAATTGTAAATATTTATTGCATCAATAAAGGTTTTTTATTTATAAAAAAAAAAAAGAAGTATATCTCCCTTATCAAGTAAATCCAGAATCACATTATAATATTTTTAATTTAAGGTCAATGCATTAACAATCCAGATTAATGTGAGACATTTAACCTTCAAATAAGAGAGGATATTTGCCAACCAATTATGATAGCCATCTGGAAAAAAGCATTAGGTTAGCTTAGAAATATTCAGCAGTGTAAAAAATTATCAAATTCATTTGGATTTGAGTCCCAAGTCAGACCATGGCAGTTAAATCTACTTATTACTAAACCACAAAAAAAGAATTAAAATAACAAAATAGATAAAAAATCATTTTGTAGAAATATTACATATATAATAAATAATAATATATATTATAATATAAATATAATATATTATAATATAATAAATATTTCTCATTAGTAGAGTAATAAATAACAAAAAAAATTAGCTATTTAAAATGAAATTCATATGCTACAGTAACTATGATAACTATACTAATCATAGCTAATAAAAAATTATCCAAGTATCAGAGTCTTAACATGCAAAAAAAATCCCTGAAGAAAAACATTAATTATCTTAAAAAATTAATAGGGAGATAAAAGTTTTTAAAACTCATTACTGCATTGTAAAAGATATAAGAACTTTTTCATGTTAAGCTTTGGTAGTTCAATGTAGCAACATTACAGTCAATCTTTTTGAAGATAATATACATAAGTACTTACTATTATCCTGTCTGTCAAGCTTGGTAGCCTTTTTTTTTTTAAATTATAAAGTTTCAGGGACCTACAGTAGATATTTAAAATAAAATGACTGACAAGAATCAGTTGCATTTAATATATTTTTATAGTTTTTTTTTATTATTATTTTTAAAAAAGAAAAATTTATGCAAAAATTATTTATAACATTTCCACTTTATTATTATTATTTTATATTAAGTCAATTTATTAATATAAAAATAAGAATATATAAGACACATAATGTCTCTTATCATGCCCATTAATGCAGACTTTTTGGGAGGGCAGAATCCTATATCTTTGGAAATACTCCACTACATGATGTTCTGTCAAAGAAAGATCCCAAATTTTCATCACTTTGCCAAAATAGTAATGACCAAAAGAAAGTACAACAATGTTCAGAGCATGTTAAGAGTTTATATATTATAATAAAAATAATAAACCTTCTGAAGGCCTCTGAAACAGTATAATTTTTTTAAAAAGGCTGTAAAGCTTGTTAGACAGAATAACAAGTAAATGCCCATACATAATTATTTTAAGAAAAATCTAATGTGAAAATAAATAACTAAATTTTTAAAGAAAAAACATCAAAATTTATAACTTAAAGTCATTTTAATTTTTATTTACAAGATCAAATAAACTTGATACTGAAGAATAAAGAACCTGTGTCTAAAAGATTGTATTTGCAACACATTAATAAAGAAAATGTTTTGTGAAACACTGATACTTTTCACAAATTCAAAGTATCTTTATGCTTACATTCGAAATTGAAAAATTCTGATGGAATAAACCAAAACATAAAATTAAACAACTAATTTTCTTTTGAAGCATTATAATATATATATTTATAATTAGTCTGGAAATATTTGACAAATGAAAAGTACAAATCAGTAGTAAAAACCCATGAAACTAATCCTTGAGAATATAAGTATGTTAATAAAAAGTATGTATCCTTATGCATATATTTAAAAAAATATAAATTTATCATATACGTCTTCTTCTTTTTTTACTACTGTTTTACTTTATTTTGGTCTTTTAATTTTTTCATATCTGGTTTTTAGTATCTGATTTAGTTGGATAGATGACAGTGTTTACTAAAACTCCAAAAAAAAAAAAACATAATTAGAAGAAAAAAATATATATAACAGGAGGGAATAAAGAATTCCAGGCACTGAATAAAATCTTTTCTTTATCAATCCATAATATTTTACCAGATTGATTCAAAGATAATATACCACAAATTAAGTTCCCCTTCCCAACATGCCCAGTTTTTAACTATTTACAGAATGACTTATAAAGAAAATTTTTCTGTACATAAAATTTGATGAAGAGAGTGCTCTAAGCAAGCTAATGTTGCAACCATTCTGGCTGGTGCCTAGTATTGCAATTATCAAATTTATCAAGAAAAATAACAAATTTGTGATGAGTATATAAGATTGTTTCATAGAAAAATTAACATTTTGCATACTTTATAAGATGCCAATCAAATGAGCTTTTTTTATCTGCAAGGCACACATGATTCTTTTGCCCAGGTTCAATAATTAAATCAAAAGACTAATGACAAGTCCAGCATAATCCACGGCCTGAAATCAAACTGATATGTCAAAGAAAAACATACTGAATGGAAGAACCCAGGCTTCTCAATTCCATCAATATTCGAGAATGTGAAAAATAAGTTCCAAGATTGTGGATCCATCTTGTCCATGAATGACTGGAATGAGTTCATTATCCAAAGAATTCATATAAGAGTCTGGGAGCTTACAGCCACCAGATCCAATTTCATAACCGACCTGTAAAAAAGAAAAAAAAAATACATTGAAGGAAAATAAATGAAGTACACATTAAAAATTTATAATTTTAGATCGGCAAATCGTTAAATGTTTTTATTGAAGTTGGAAAATCAGTTTATTAGTTTGTTAGTTTATTTGTTAAGTTTGATCTTTTTTAAGTTAGAATGAAATTTTAAAATTGAGGCTTAGTATATTTAAATTCAATACGATTTCTTGAAATTTGGTATATAACTAAGTTATGCAAGCCTAATCCATTTACCTTTTCAGTAGGTCAATTAATTTCTTAAATATGGAACAAAGAGTAGGAAAATATTAAAAATATTCAATAATTTCATGTATTGCACTTAACACTGATTTGTTTTAAACAACACTCATAAGAGGGCAGTATAAAAATTTTTTCTTTCAATTTAACATTTTTTAACCATTTTAAATTTTTAATATATTTATCATATTTAGTATATGTACACATAATTATATATTGTAACGGGATATATATATATATGCATTACATTTAAATTTTAGTACTTAATTTTTTGTAAATATCTAATACTGAATTCAAAGCATAGACATTCAAATGCACAAATAATGAATTATTAATTTATTAATAAGTTTCATTTAAATGTTGAAATAAAATAAGTTTAAAATTTTTTTTTTAGAATCGAAGCAAAGGTTCTAATATTAAATAAATAGAATAAAAAACCTTTTAATCTTAAAAATAAAATTACTAACAGATCCTTAGGGTAAAATGACCATTAAAAAGATTATTACGAAATAGATGAGTCGAGAAATAGAAACAAAAGACTTGCTTTTCCCACCCAAGATATATACACTGACCACAGAGGAAAATCTACTGAATATGTTTGATGGATCCGCACATTCCTAGATAATATGCTTCAAGACTATAAAAGGAAAAATTCAAAAGAAATAATTAATTAATAGATTAGAATTTTGAATTTGTTTGTCGTTGCTGAAAAGTTACAAAAAAAGTTATTGTTGCCGTTACCAAAAATGTAAACTGTTTTAATCATGCTTCCCTCGGTTTGGCCGGCCGAAGGCAGCTTCCATCTCCATGGATCCTAGGATTGACCCACTGGTAATGTCTTCAGAAATCATCGTAAAGCTACATAAATCGTCATCGTCTGCAAGAAATGGCCCTTGCATAAATGCAGATCTTTGTCACGAAGGAACGAGCCCAGAGAAAGGAAAGTATAAATTATAAGTGATAAAAATGAAATACAACCTCTCTTTAATTTAAAATCTTCGAACTTTATTTTCCTTTAAATATGAACTATAGATTTTCTTTCCTGATCAAACCTGAATTTTATTTTTTATAAACTTGGCAATTTTAAGTCTTATATAAAGTTTAAACGTAATCTTTTTTTTAAAAATGTACTATATTTTTTTTATTTATGCTTAGTATAGGGTTTGTTCGTAATAGGGCAGAAGTTTGCGATTGCAAATGAATTTAAAGATAAAATCAAACACGTATCATTATTTGTGCAATATTAGATTTTTTTTTAAAAAAGGTCAAATCTATTATTTGATGTAAAAATAAGTTGAATACAATGTGTAATTTTAAAATAAGTTAAATACCCTAAACTAAATATTTTTTTTAATAAAGTAAATTGACTTAAATTTAAGTTGAGTGTAGATGGCTGCTTAGACTCATTTAAGTATATGCTAGTATAAAGGGTTTTTGATTTCAGACTATTTGTTTAGTAGTCGTGTCAATGCTGGTGGAGGGAAATATGGAAGTTTATATCAATGTAATGTGAAGGGTGTTAGCACACAGGGCAACATGCCCAACTGAATGCATGACCGCAAAGAGGTAGTCATGATGTTGAAATGAACGTGGAATACTTCCCATGACATTGACCCCCTTTCAGCTCTATGAATAGGGAGTATAAGTCGGCAAGATATACTGCTCTCTCATCCATACGTAACGTTTTCTCAATTATTATTTTACATGCATGATTCCTTCGCCAGATGTACATTCCTGTACTGGACGAAGGTCATGTTCTTCAAATGATGTCATGCTGTCAGATGCACATTCCTGTCAGTGTGGTTTTATGCTAATATGCTCACATTGCATTGGTTGCATATATATATCAGGAAGCAAGTGTTGGTGCGGCTGCGGACTTTTAGCCTGGAGTCAAATGTTTTGAAAATCTTTTAGGTGCGTCATCTAGTTGACCTGTCTATGCTAAACATTCTAAGATTAAAATTTAAAGTAACAACAATAATAATAATGAAACATAAAGCATAATTTTTTTTTATAGTAATTATTTTTCAAGTTTGTATGTTGTCACCTATATATATATGTGAATAAAATCGTTTGTGTTATTAGTACTGGCAGTGATCTAGTTTATTTTTTTTTAATCTTTATTAAAAATATATTTTAATAAATATGTTTTAAACCTCTGCTACTCCATCAGCTAGTGGCAAGGGCTGACGGTCAATAAAATAAAAATTGGATCTTTAACAGCGCGTATCTGCCTACTATATAAATTTTCCAGGTTCAAATAGCCTGGTGGCACCCTGTATGGCAGATACGGTAAGACTCAAACTTCCAATCTTCCCTGACCATTATAGTATGCATAATAAATCAGTAATTAAGTTTTCTATTTAAAATTGTTTGATAGTTCTTAATATCTTTATAAATATGACAACTGTTATAACTTGTAAACAATACAAAACCTGTTACAAAATGGAACTTGAGGCTATTCTGACTTCTCAGGTATATGGCGTATTTCTAGCCCCAGTTGGCATTCCAATTGTAACAATTTAAATCTATAAGAGTTTAAACTAAATCTAAATTTAATATCTATAAGGGACTTTAAACTAATTCACTCTTACTCTTTATAGCTTCATCATCCACAGATCCTTATCAGGCCCTTTCATTGCAGCACCAATTGTAACATAATTCTAAATCTATAAGCCAATTGTAACTTATTTTAAATCTTTCGGACGACCATGCTATGCATCAATTGTAAACCTTTTTCTGGTACTTAGACACTTGCGGCCACATTGCGTCATTTATAAGCTTTTTGGTCAGATGGATCGATGGATGTTTCTCCATTCCCAGCTAATATGATTTCTAAAGCCTAGTGGGATGATGATGATCGGATAGAACATCCATAATCTTATTTGCCAGGGCGCCAAATTGCAACTCTAATGAAAATATTGAGGCTAAACCTTATTTCAATAACTTATTAATAAATGTCAATAATGATATCGCATGAATGGGTTAATAAACAATTAATAGATTAAGAGAACACTGAGAATGCATTTAAAATAATAATAATATTATTGAAAATTCATGGTTTAAAAAACTTTAAACTCAACTCCCATTACAATTGGTATTCTTAGCACATTCCCCATTCACTATCATCAAAGTCACAATTAAAATTTGGTTTCAGATTACAAATAGTTCTATATCCATCTCCACCATCCTGATCCATCCCTCTATCATCCTCACATTCATAGGTCTATTGCACTACTATTTCTTTTACTATTAAATTTCCCATTGTGCTAGCTCATTTCTCCTATTAATATCTCCTCAGGGTTTTAGAACAATAAGGTTTGGAAGTCGAACAAGCTGCTATGGATTATTGGTGATAAACACCCTTCTCATGATCATCTCCAAGGTTGATCTTGGCTGTCTTTAATGTAGCCAATGTCCAATTACATTAAAGCTCGAATAATTAAGCTTAAATCTTTTAGAAATAATATATTATAAACACTTACATAATTAAAGTAAAATTATAAGGAAGTGTGTCTAGGGAGGTGTTTGAATACTGTAACAGTCAAGTTTGTACATTCGCGTAACAGAATTCAGAATCCAAGCAAAAGAGACCGAAGCTGACCAGACTAGGACTGTAACATCCCGAGTCCGACCGCACTTCAACTCGTAAGCCAGGATTCCAAGACTCAAGACCCTACGAATGACCACCTTGAACATACACGTAGTATACCTCTTTCCACACGGCCGACATAGGTCACGGAGAAGCAATGAGACTCATAACAAAAAAAATGGAATTTATTAACTATATATATTTAAAACTAATTAATGCATCGGAAATCACATATATAATATAGAGAATTTTGAATTGGATTGAAATAAATAAGATCGAGATCAGAGTAATTTATTAAATTGTATGTTTATTTTTGCAGATTAAATTTGACGATTTTATCTATATTATTCTTGCATTTTACAATTAAAATGCGCATAGCATCTAACATTTTGGAGAGCGCTTTAACCTTCTCTCCTTACAATTAAAATTAATTTACATTTGTTATTTTATTTGATGAAGTTAAATATTGTTTTCATCATTTGCTTTATTATCTTATTGATCAGTCACTGCATTGTAGCTATGGGGCAGATTATGCTAATCCCTCTTATTCCATGGTTTTCAGCTAAGCAATCAGACGAAGCCTTGTTTTCTCATATATGTGAAACATTTAAAGTCAAATTTATCTATAATATTATTATTTCAAACTATTGTACATGAGACCGAAACTAGCTCTTGAATATGTCAGACAATGGCTGAAACTTAATTTAAGGGAGGAAGAGTTGGCAACCAAAAGAACCAATGCGCTATAGCGCTGGTAAACAGTTATAATAAATGTTGCTCTGCGGATGGATTAATATTTAGGGTTTTGTGATCAACACCGGAGCCCTATGACCGATCGCCATGCTGCTAAAGAGGGTTGGTGTAGCTAACACTATTACCTGGAATTTGACGTCAGGTCTTATTCGTGTGCGACCCAAGGAGTGTAAGAGGGATGGCCGTTCCAAGTCCCATCTTAAAGAAAAATGCAACATAACGAGAAAGTTTAAATGTATAATAAAATTATCACATCCGCAAGCAAAAAGTTGAAATAATTTAATATTTAGCCACGAGAACGATAGCTAATCAGTGGAATCATTAGCGCCAACTCTAATATAGCATTTTTAATATCATATGCTATACGTGGGCGTACTTTTAAATATTCTTTGCTTTCTAGTTTCAATCTCAAATAACACATTTGATTACGCGATTAATTAATAAAAACAAAAAAGGGAAAAAATATATTTGGAGGGCTTTTACAAATGAAATAAATAACAAATATACTTATTCAAGGCTTGGATATTGCTTAGTGAAAATTAAATTGAAATTTACTTTGGGTTAAAATAAGATTCCCATTTTAAAATTGCCAACAAATAATTAAATAATCAAGGTCAAAATGATAATCAGCACATAGCCAATTCTTAACAGTTATTTAAGAGGGTTTCGAAACAGCATGCATTAAGCTACGATAAATAATTATTAAATGAAGAGGGGTCATTCTCTCTTCTCTCTATTATTAATATTGAATGCCCGCTGTTTCGAGGCATTAGCATATAATTTATATTTTAAAATAAAAAATAAAGAAACCATAGTCACAACTGCAGTGAGAAAATTGAAAATAAAATTATTAAAATCATTTAGTTAGGAAACATTAGAAAGTAGGTCAGAATTATATAATTAAATTTAAGAATAAAATACATTTTATAAGTCTAGACTTAAAGGAAAATTAATATATTGAACTGCAGTTAGAAATGGTGAGGTTACCGGTCATCTTGTAGTACTTGAGCTGGAGTTACGGGAGTCTTTGTGGCGGCTTGCGGCATCATCTTCTTCCCACGGTTAGAGCGGAGCTGTTATGGCGGCATACTGGTGATGGTGGTTTTTGGATGGAAGTAAAGGCCCGTCGCCTTCACTCTGGAGCTTAGCCAAGGCTGCCTGTTTTAGCCCGACATTTTCTCTCGCACAGATATAAAAATTATTGTCTTAACTGGATGTCAAAATGTTCACGGTTGCTTTTGGTTCAGGATACACGCTGGATTCCAAAGCTTAACGATGATCAAAGAAGGCAAAACTTCACAGATGTAGCATTCAAGCTGTAAAGATTTCAAAGATTCAAAGCTGTCAAGGTTTCAAAAAAGTAAAGATCTAAGATGGCTCCTCCACTTTACATGGCCTTTTTAAATGATCGCCTTATCAGCCCACACACCTTGGAATTTCATCTCCATCAAGATTACAAAATTTTTAATTTGCTTATGAAATTAGTGGTTGACTTCAAACATGCTGACATTCCTTTTAGGTGTTATAACTTTTCTCTGATTATCAACTTTTAATTAAATCAATCGGAATCAGTTTAATCCGATATTAGATTTTATTTTTAATTAGTCAGGAATTTTGTTCTGATTTTATAATTTATGTGTAAAATCCCTGCTGTAAACATATTTTTAATTAGCGAGGTCTCCAAAATAATTTAGAATCAATTAGCTAGATTATTTTAAAATTGGCTTTTCTTTTTAGAAACCTAAGGAGGTGTGGCATATACAGATACAATTGTTTACAGCAAAAACTTTACTAAACTTTTAATTCTCCGAAAATACTTTTATTTTTAGAAAAAAAATCTTTTTTTCTTTTTAAAAAGAAACTTGTCAGCGCATTTGCAATCAATCACCCTTTCAATGTGTTTTTACATTAAATTGGTTTATAATAAAAATGAAACTTAAAATTTAATAAATATTTTAATCACGCCACTATGCTATATATGTATATTCAATATAGGTGGATTATATTCCCACATACGAATTTAAGTAATAAATTAATAAATTGACGCTACATTATTACTGTTTAAAAATATTACGCGATAAAATTATACGCTATAACTCTGGCAATACTATTCACTTATAGCGTTCTTTCGTATGTGCGTATATAATGCTGTTTATATAGCCGTGATTGCAATTGTTAGCTTACAAATTTTAATTTAGACTTATTAAACAGGTTTGAACTTAGCACAGACGAGTGGGTTATTAGGATGGTTGGTGAAACGGTGAGGGATTTGAAGACAACCGTTTCAATACAACGGATGGGGAAAGGATTTTATGCCTACCCACTACATCCACTATCACTGAATAACTATCCCTATTCATCATCTATATTTCAACTATACTGAATTAAGTATTGGTAATCTTGTATTGCCAGCTCGGAAAATTAATCCTCTAAAGAAATTTTACAGTGATACGATTTACTAAAATGATGTTTCAAACGTAAACAATAATGTATTGATGTATGATTGGATTTGAGATGTCTAGATTGTAATAACCCACAAAACATTGAGACGTACACAAATTTTTATTTAAAACAAATAACAAATTTTATTAACATACTATAAATCAATAACATAATAGGTACATTCACATGGTTTTCCCCTGTTCTACAACCGTATTATGATATATATAAAAAAAAAAAAATCCCTAAATCAACAGATAATGTTGAGAGGTTTTAAAATATAAATACTAACTTTTAATTATTAGGGAATCACGATTTCCATGGAGTAATACTAATAACACACAAATAAAGATAATAGTTACCTTCACATATATTATATTTTGTTCTTATATTTTTATCTCAGACATAGCGAACATTAAATTTCTCTCCCCAGTGTTTAATGCTTTTAGTTACTGATCTGTTTCTAAAGATAACTCTTCCAATAAATTTAATAATTTTATTTAATTATTTTAATATAATATTCCTTTGCCTAATGCTTTACAATAGACATACTTTAGGTATAGTGGGACTAAGTTAATTTTAGTTACTTTTCAAATGTCAACAAATCGGTATCTAGCTCAATCCCTATCACACGTGCACACACTCTATATTCATGTTCTTATGACAACAATAATATTTCAATAATATTATCTTTCCAGCGAAGTTTTCAACTGGCTGTGGATATATTTATTAAATAATTTTATATACGCATTGCTTACAATAATTGTAGATTTTATTTAACCCTTAAGTTTAACATTCATTTACATTATTATTCTTGGCTCTTATTGATAAATTAAAATCTATCAACAAAACAATGTTCAGGTATACCAATCGCACACACACTATCCGCATTCATCCTGACATCAAATTGAGTTTGCGACCCTGTATCCAACATTTATAAGTAATGCTTAGTAATAGCTATATTTCATACACCTGTAAGGAATATCAACATTAACATGAGGCAGGCAGTGACCCGAATAAGAGAAAACCTTTTCACTAAGGTTGAGGTATGCTAGGATTTTATCGTTAGTCATACAGAGAGACTTGGAGTTTACCTATTAACCTCTGGCCATCAATAAAGAAATCATCTTACGGTGTAGAAAATAACCAAATGGGAAAACTCTTCCAGTGTTTAAATACTTTATAAATATGAAATAAATATCTTAATGAGCGAGCTAAACTACGACTTCACTAGCTTGGTGGAGACTCTTTGTCCATCCACATATATATAGGTCTAACATCAATTTGTACAAGTAAAACTTTCACATCTACATTACTCTTGCAAAATAGTACACCAGAACATTAGCCAACAATTTTTCCAAGCCTTAATTAGCTTGTATCTAACTTTAACTTTATGATAATAGTAATAAGAAATGCGCGTTAAAATTTTAAAACTATTTTCTGCACTTTTATAGCATAATGATGTTTTAGCCCAACCTTCATAAAACATAGCACTAGGTCTAAGCACTTGATAAGACCTCCTGATCCGATCCAAAAACATTTCCCTTAACAATATCCCTCACTCTTTTCATTAAAAAAAAAAAAAAGTAAAGCATTTAAAACAAGCACATACAGAATGATTTGACATTAATTTCTATACCCCTAAATGATAATAATAATAATAATAATAAAAGCATTTAACAGGCACATACAAAATGATTTGATATTAATTTCTCTATCCCCAAAATAATAATAATAATAATGATTCTAATATGGATTAACTTTAAATGGATATATATGATTAAAAAAAAAATTCTTTTTCTTTCTTTTTTTTTAGATTAAATGTTCGAAATGAATAACAAATAATAAAAATATACTTAAATTGTCCTCGCGAGTCGTCCTTCCGATTTCTGGTTTCCATTTTTCCTCTTTTTTTTCCTTCTTTGGTTTGTTCGCGTGCACACATGGCTTTATCTGAAAAGAGTCACTGTGATACGAGTTCATGCTGCTGATAAGATTTTCTCATTTTGGTTTCTGGGGGTTACAGCTGAACAGAACTTGTTTTTACTTTTTGAATATATAATTCTACTTCTTGATGTATTTTTCAGTTCAATTAGTATTCAGATTTGATGCTTTATATACGAAATCAAAATCAAAATTTGGATTTTTTTCTTCTGTAGTTTAAATTTTACCATTTGCCGATTCCTGATAAATTAATGCAAGACAAATCATGACGTTGATTAATTTCAGAGAGAACAATGTGTACCTAATATAAACTTACTCGAGAGTCATTTTTCTACAAATCATATTATTAAATTTGGCTAAGTTTTATCGTCCAGGAGACAAACAGAATAACTAACAACAAACAATTTCTTTTCTCTCTCTCTCTTTTTTTTAATTAAAAAAAAAAAAATTTCTTTAATTCTATAACAAGGCTTCTCTATAACTGATAATGAGAGAGCTTGCAAAAGAGAGAGACAATCAATGAGACCAACCCCCCAACAAAAGAGAAGCTCATATATTGTCTGGCTTCCTTCATTCCCCCTCCCATGCACAGTTGACCTTCCAAAACCCTTCCAAAACATTTACGTCTGGTCAGTGTTTTCCTTGATTAATTGCCTATTGTTTCTTTTTCCTTTTTTATTTTAAACTTATGCTCTCCTGAGCGACCACCTGCCAAATTCATGTCTGCATTCCAATGGATGATTACCCATTATTTTTAAACTTAAATTCCTGTGTCATAGATATCACTTGCTTTACTTTGGTGATTTACTTTAATAATTCTATACTCGTGGAAATCACCCCAAAGAACAAATGAAAGAAAACTTTTCCCTCAGAAAAAATGAGAGAAAGCTCATTTCCCTCCTTTTTCTTTAATAATAATAATAAAAAAATGTATAGCAACCCAACTTCAAACCCAGAATCTTGACCGAAATTTTGGCCGCTATGCATAAACTATTAAAATGAATTACTTCTTCTTTAAAGGGGTTTCCCACGAGATGACATGGAATAATTATTATTTAATCATGAACCTTACAACTAAAATCTACAATAAATCAAATACATACACGCATGTCTCACATATACAATTTTAATTAAACCGATTGTTTAATATTCTAATCCTTGATTATTATTTTTTTACAATTTAATTTTATGAACTATTGAGGTCTTACCTGACATTGTGAAACTATGACTATCTATTATCACTCTTTAAAGTAGTTTTATAAATCGCACATCCCCCCTCCCTTCTATCCAATCTCCAACTATTATTAAAGTGATGTATAAATATTGCTTATCTAATAAATTATATCTTTGGCTATTAAATTGTCTTATGAATCAATACTAAATAAAACAATTTTTTGCTTGGAAATCTCTTATAACAAAATGTTTAGATTGCATACTAAGTAAAACGTACGCAATCCCTAAGAATATGGGTTCAAACCTAGCATTGGCTAGCAAGTTTGTCTATTATTAAAAAAATATATACAACCTATGAGGAAATTTTTTTATTAAACATTGTCTTACATAACTAATTCTAAATTTAATGGAGTCTCGGGCAAACCCAAGGGCTACAATATATTGTGTGATATTGATTTGAAGTAAAATTATATGTATTAAACGAACATTTACAATATGTGCACATACTAAATATGATATATATATAAAAGGGATATACATTTTACCTTATAGTAGAAATATCTAGTGATATATATATATCAACCATAAGTGTCAAGACAATTTAAAGTACAATATGGTTTTACATTTTTATTTACTGTACCAATACTAAAAACTTAAATATAATAGATAATTTTTTTTTATATTAAATGCTTTCATTGACTGCGCACTAAAAAGAAATAAAATAATCGATTGCTCAACCATAATTGGAGTAACTTAAAATAAAAGCAAAGGGGGTCCAAAAATTAATTGACTTAATTAATTTTTGGATCCCCTGACCCCCACATGCTTTTATATTTCAAGTTAATGCTAAAAACTCCAATTGTGATTGAGGAAAGTTATTTTTATTTCTTTTTAGTGCATAGTCAATGAAAGCATCTAATATAAAAAAAATTTTAAGTATTATTTTTTTGAAAAAAAGATTCCCATATTACTAGAAAACTTTTATTACCAAATCAAAGTGATATGTGATGTCCATACCAATTAGAGAAGTTTACTTTCTTTTAAAGTAATAAGTCAACTCATTCTTTTTCCTAAAATTATTGTATTATTATCCATAAAACATTTCCATCTAAAATTAACACAATAGAAATAAATAGTTCATTACTTATTCAGTACTATTCTAATAGCTGGTGTCGGCCGCTTGGTGGCATTGTTGCTATGCAAAAACACAGAAATATAATGTTACCGGGCCACTGGCAGTAAAATTAATTTTTAATATCTTTATATATTAATGCACATTACCATAACTACAAAATCAACAAGTTTGTTTATTTGTTATTTAGTTGATGATGTAGAATATATGTATATAAATGAGAAGTTGGAAGATAGAAATTAAAATAAGTTCAAAACAATTTTTCTTAAATTTTTGCTCTCATCCTGCTATGTAAGGCAGAGCTCATTTGTAAATAAATTATAGAAGTTATATTATATATGTATACTTAATCAAACCAGATATGTATTAATGAATTATGCATTAGAAGACAATAGTTATATACACGTTTGGTACCGTGTGATCTTTTTCATATATTTATATATTCAATATTTAATAATATCTATGAGCATAAACAATTAAACGACGATAGCTATTAATTAATCATGCTAAGAATAAAATGCTGGTATAATACCCACATCTGAATTAATAAATGTCTTTATAAGGAAAAAGGGTTTTTTATTAATTTCATAATGGATTGGTTTTTTTTAGCATAGTAACATATGGGATTGTATAATTATATATTAATGTTAATAATGTTTTAATATTTATGGTTGTTTAACTGTATCTGCAATACTATAGTACTTGGTGATAGTATCGTGTCTATATTATTTTACTGTTTTCCGAAATACTTCATTGGCCAATCCTTAAATACTAGATACCAGTTGCCTGGAGTGAACTCCTCCTAAATGAGTGAACCAAAGAAATGGACCTAAGCTACTGAAGCATGCTTCATTCCTGAACCTGGATCACACTAAGGCTTTCAGGAACACAACTCTGGGACCGTCAAACCAGGTATCCTTTAGAAGAGAACACTTTTGCCGACAGGAATGGAACTTGCATCTGAACTGCGAGATGGTTTGGAAATCTCCAGTCTCATTGTTTCGCTGCACACACATCCCTTGACATGTAGGATTATGTTGTCTTGTAAAAATGCCACCGTGCCAGCTTCTGTGGACAGCCCTTGCCACAATTTGAATGGCTCAGTTTTGCAGTCAGCCATTTTATTTGTCTCGTACATGATCTCACGCAAACATGACTTTTTGCATGAGCTCGGCAAAATCGTGTTTGGCCGTGTCCTTTTCAAATTTTTTAAAGCTTCCACGTTGAGTAGGGAAGCATGATGACAGGGTTACAATTGTTAGTAGGTAATAGTATGTCAGGTGAGTTGTAAGCCTAATTAGTTTGTCATGCATATTTGAAGAGTTGTGGCAGGCTGAAGACAGACATCCTCACATGACACTGTAGCGAACTTTGAACTGTGAGTATTCGGATAAAGTGCGTAACACAAAACAGGCCTATGGCGATGGCTGCATAAATGGCATCTTTCTATTCTTTTGCATAGAAATAATGCCAGTGGCGGCTGTGTAAACGGCATATTTCTGTGTTTTTGCATAGGAATAATGCCATCGAGTGGCCAACACTGGCTAATAGAACAGTACCACTTATTCTTCTTTTAGTAAACAACATTGTAGATTATGAAATGCAAAAACTTTTTAACATTTTAAATTTCTAAAAATGAATCAATATCCAAGTGATGACATAATACTGTTACATTTAAAAAATCTTTAAAAACTAGATAAAATTTAAGAAATTAAGCAAAAATCAATTTGCTTGGTTATTAAAAGTTTAATTCAATTGTTAAATTAATGTAAATGTATCTTAAAATCTGAACACAAAAAACTTCATTACAAAGTAATGATAGAATTATAAATACAATACAAAACACTAAATAGCTGTATTTTTATATTGGACTATTTCCATCATCTAATATGTGTGTTGAGTGTTGAATGTCTTTAGAAAAGTTTAATTTTTAGTTAAATATTCCAAATGCATTCAACTGTCAGTAATATCACAGCAAACAGGTTAGTATATGCACCAACTGTTAGTAATATCACAGCAAACAGGTTAGTATATGCACTAACTGTTAGTAATATCACAGCAAACAGGTTAATATTAAATTCAATTATATCAAGATTCTAAGGGACCAGGTTCAAATCCCATGCTAGTACTGTCACTGGTCAGGCCAGCAACACCCAAAGAAGAGGGGAGAAAAAATACCTCTTGAAAAGTTGTGTATATACTAACCTGTTTGCTGTGATATTACTAACAGGTAGTGCATGTACTAACCTGTTTGCTGTGATATTACTAACATTTGTTTGCTGTGATATTACTAACAGTTGGTGCATATACTAACCTGTTTGCTATGATATTACTAACATTTGAATGCATTTGGAATATTTAACTAAAAATTAAACTTTTCTAAAGACATTCAACACACATATTAGATTATGGAAATAGTCCAATATAAAAATACAGCTAGAACACCATCATCACAAACCTTCAGAAAAACACTAAGTAGTTTAACTTAGTGATGGATTCAAGAAAGATATAATTATAGAAAATTTGAACCCAAACTTTCAAGCTCCCTTCAGCTATCCAATCTATCTATCCAATTAATACATATGACCACACACATCTGAAATAGATAAATGATCTCCAATATACATATTTCATGCTGAAGCATTACTATCTAAACCTGAGAATGTTTTGGACTGTATATGAAAGCTTACATAAAACAAACAGGGGGAATAAAAGTCAAGAGCTCAATGAAGTAAAGATAGAAAAAAAACTATTATAAGAAAGAATTTAGGGAAAGCTTTACATGATGACTTCTTAGAATATGAAATAGAAGATAAATGTAATGACAATGAAACTCAGAATTCATTGTTTAAAGAAACTTATGAAGTTTTGTTCATTAGGCAAAAAATGAATTCTGCTGCTTGAATATTAAAAAGAGAAGTAATAGAGAAAAATACATATACAAAATTAAAACTAGACGTGTTTTATTTTCTAAAGCTTATAAAACAAAAAGACTGGATAATAAAAGATCAAAAATGATAATTAACATTCTAATAGCAAACTAAATCTAAATCAACTGATTATCCCTGACAGATCAAACTCCACAACCAGTGCCAATTCTATGAATGAATAGGAAAGTGGAAGAATGAAAAAACTGAGAAAATGGATGATCTAATCCAGAATAAAGACAATGTTAGATTTTTCATGTCACCCCAAATGATATACCACTAAAGAAATAATGGCGAACTCTCCATATAGTACTGCCACTCGGACAAAGCCATAGAAATCAATGGATGCTAGAAGGTTTGTGTATAAAATCCTTATCTAGTGCCTACTCATCCAATATTCCCAGACTAGATAGGGATTTTAAGTACAGAATCCATTGATTAATATGATTTGCACTGGGTGGCACTACTGTACGAAAAGTTTACTACTGTTTTAACAACTTGCATAAGCATAGGAAATGGTCATGGTTTAACACTAAAGAAATAATCTGGGGAGAAGTAAAATTGATTTTAGGAAAATAAATGATGGCCTATTTCCTGATGACCTGGATCTATCTAAAGAATAAATGATTTAGGGAGAAAAATGAATTATCAAATGTTAAAATGAAGAACAATACCCAACATGATTATTAAAATATCCGAATTTGGATAAATCCATTATAAAATGAGTTTATCAAGTATCTAGAAAGCAGGAGTGATTTATATTGATTAAAAAATATATAATGCAAATATATATGAAACATATGACCAGAGTAATTATATTAATTCCTGCTGAGATTGGGAAAATTTTATGAAACTTTATGCAATCATGTGACTTTTTAAAGTTTATATATCTCAGGTGCTGCTGCAATATTTTTTTTTTCCAAATAAACCATTAACCTACTTGCAAGGCTCAGAGGAAACAGAGTATGGGTCAAATGTTTATTGAATTTATTGATGTCTAAGACTCCCCAAGGCTTAACTTATGAACCTCTAAGACTCAAAAAGAAAAAAAGCTTTCCATATTAATATTACGTTTGATTATTACTGAATTGCCGGTAACTGAATAGTATCAAAACTGAGATAATCATTCTTGTATTCATGCTTCATTCATTATATATCTTAATGTCCTATGGTTAAATTTTTTACGAATACTAGAATTGAAATCCTATTTATTCTTTTTACAGTTTAATATCAATCAAATCTTTGAAGAATAAAATCATGCACATGCATATTGTTTACTTATGCATTAGTATATTCTTAAAACAATATTAATAAAAATGAATAAAACATAGAAATAGTTATATATATAAACTAAAATTAAATTTTGTATTAGATATAAAAATAAGAAATGAAAATATAACTTGTTCCATTGTCTCATTTTTAAAGGAAGAAGAATTGTAACAATGTAAATTTGATTGCAGCTCGAATTAGTTACATTACCAAGTTGCATGGTTAAAAAAAATGTTTAACAAAAAATATAAATTGACAAATGTATAGTGTTATGTGCATATAAACACATATTAAATGTAACATATACATCACTTAAGTGCATTGATTTAAAAAAAAAAAATAGTATATACACTTTAATCACGCTTGTAATCAAATACTAAAAATATTTTTGTAAAATTAAAAACAATAAAATGATAAGTTGTATGTAAAGAAAGAAAAAATTAGTTTTAGTTCATGCAAATTAATTTGAAGTGTGAAGTTTATAAAAATATATAGTATTTTGTGACCCTTTCAGATTTGCCTATTGGATAGGGTTTTAAAAAAACAATTTGCCCTTTCTTACAATAAACTGAATGACAAATCTAAATACATTACTGAAAATTATGGAGTCCTAAAATGGAAAAAGTTATAGATCAATTTTTAAAAGTCGGTCGTGATTTTTTCTTTCTTCATATTGATAAAGTAAATAAAAAACTATGTGTTTAGTCATTTATAAAATAATCATATAATGTAAAAATTTATGTATAGGTATTTGTTTCACAATATATTATGAAATGAATATTTATTTTTGTAATTAGATCCTGATAGAGATGTTTTTGGATAAACATGTTTTTTGGAAAACATCCTTAATTACATGGCAAATGTTACAGAAAAAAAAATGTTGTGAAGTATAAAATAGGCCTACCATAAAAAATGATGGCAGTTCAGTCTTGTCCAATTTAGTCTATTTTAAGCCTTAACTCAAGAAGAACTAGAATGATTCCACAAAGATAAAAGAAATCAGTGGTTAAAATAATTTTCGACTGAACAGATTGAAAAGCATTATCTGGCTGACTGTTTTAAAGTATTTTTCAATATTCCATTAACCACAGCAAGTATGATGACATTGTCTCACAGGAATATTATCTTCTATGTGTGGCTAAAAACACAAAAATCACATTGGTCAAAATACCTGGAATTATGCAATCAGATCAAGAGATGAATGCTGCAAATTGCATAGAATGTGACATTGCCTGCTTTAATAAAAAAAAAAAACCCATAATGTACGAAAGTAGATTTTGCAATAAGATCTACCAAGAAATACTATATACACTATCTGTCAACACCAATACCCAGAGGACAAACACAATCAGGGATGGATTATTTAATACTTATTCATATATACAATAAAAATATGATATCTGCAGAAAACTATGGCTTAAAACTTACAAATTTAAAGCAGATGGTTAAGACCTTATCATTACAGTTACCATAGGCCTGAAGTTTTAATATTCATAATTTTTTTTTTTTCTCTCTTATTTTTAATATTTGCATTATATTTATTGATTATAAATAAATTGTTAGATTATTTTCATGCAGGGATAAAGGTAATAATTTAAAATGATGATGACCAGGTGGCATTAAGGTTTCCAAAAACATTTTACAATTACTAAATCTAAAAAAAAAAATGGAAAAAAAATAAATTAAAAATTGCATTTTAGAAAAAAAAAATCTAAATTTCATTGTAGAAAAAAAATACATACATCTTTTTAAACATAACAAGATGATGGAAAGAATGATATGATACTTAAGTATAAGATTTATCAATTCGTGCAAACACAGCTTAAAATCCAAACTTCTGAAAAGGGGCATTAAAAAGGTATTAGAATTCAAGGATAATTAACTGAATCTAGAAAAACAAATTTAAAATAATTTTGGGATAATTACA
Organism: Epiperipatus broadwayi; assembly: GCA_028023455.1. Taxonomy (NCBI): domain Eukaryota; kingdom Metazoa; phylum Onychophora; class Udeonychophora; order Euonychophora; family Peripatidae; genus Epiperipatus; species Epiperipatus broadwayi. The sequence goes on along the minus strand of JAQFVV010006209.1, from coordinate 5,470,319 downwards.
TCTAATTTAGCCTGTAGTGCTATTTTATATATATCATTACCATAATCAGAAATAAGTGGTTAATATTATTCAATATATATTAACAATTATTTATATTTATCATGACCCTTAGTTATCTTTACCCTTTTAAACATCCATTATAATATATATATATAAAATACATATTTTGCAGGTTCATCCGTGTTAAAAACTTTTAATATCAATTTATTTGGAAAAAACAACAAAAGCTATTATTAATAAATCACCTATTGAAACAGAGATAAAAAATAAAATAATCCCTCGTGAAAAATCTTGTGTCTGTCCAAAATTTTATGTACTTCCAAAAATTCACAAACCAGATACCCCTCTTCGTCCAATAGTAAGTGCAATAGGTTCTCCAACTCATATTTTAGCTAGATACTTATCGGATTTCATTAAACCTACAATCCCATCTATTAAATCATATATTAAAAACTCTCTTCATTTTATTTCTGTTTTAAAAAGTTTAAAAATTAATGCTAGTGACATTCTGGTCAGTTTTGATGTCGTGTCTTTGTTTACAAACATTCCAATTGATGAAGCTTTAAATATAATCTCACAACGTTGCAATTTACCAGACCATATTATTGCTTTGATTAAACATTGTCTCTTAAATACATATTTTGTATACAATGGACAGCATTACAGACAAGTTTTTGGTACTCCTATGGGCTCACCTATCTCAGGAGTAATAGCTGATTTATTCATGGAATATATAGAAACTCGTGCTTTAGAATCATCATCTTTAAAACCTCTCATTTGGCTCAGATACATAGATGACACTTTTGTCATATGGCAACATGGGAAAAAATACATTAGATGATTTTTTCTTACATTTAAATAATATGCATCCTCATATTAAATTTACAATGGAGACAGAGTCTGATGGAAAACTCCCTTTTCTTGATGTTTCTTGTCACCAGAACACCAAATAGTTTATCTTTTTCTATTTACAGAAAGGATACACACACAGACAGATATTTACATTTCCATTCTCATCATCACCCAACTCAGATAGTTTCTGTAGCCAAAACTCTTTTAAATAGAGCAATTAACCTTTCAGATGACACACATCTGAAAGAAGAAATAAATCATATTAATAGTGTTTTATTAGCAAATAGTTATAATTACAAATTTATAAAAAAAGCCTTATTTCAAGCCCAAAATAGACAAAATAGGAAACAAAAAGATGATAAGTCAGCTATTAGGATTTGTGTTCCATATGTAAAAGGAACTACAGACAGTATCGGACGTATATTAAAACGCTATAATATAGATACAGCATTTTCTGCTCATCAAAAGATCAGCAATATAATAACCAAGCCTAAGGATTCAATCCCTCTTGAATCTCATGGTGTCTATCAAATCTCATGTAAAAATTGTAAAGCTTCTTACATAGGTATGAGTAATCGTCGCATCAGTGTTAGGAGAGATGAGCATGCTAATGCAGTTAAACAACACTCATCATCATCAGCACTCTCACTCCATACTATAGATTCAGGTCATAAAATAGATTTTTCTAGTACCAGGATCATATCCAGATGTGATAATCTCTACCAATGCAAAATCAGAGAAGCCATTGAGATACTTAAAAGGCCAGATTGTATCAATAAGCGAGATGATACGTGCAAACTTCCTCCTATTTGGAAAGATTTCTTTAAAAAACATTCTTAAATTTAACATTTTTGCTATTGGTGGGATTTTTAATGTTTTATTCAAACCAGTGATTGTAGCGCCTCTACAACCGTCTTTCTACCTTTTTATAACTCTGTGGATGGCTTGTGTGACCAAGTCGAAACGTCAGTAAATTGATATTAAAAGTTTTTAACACGGATGAACCCGCAAAATATGTATTTTATATATTTAACCCGTGCAAATCTTCATTTTAACATATATATATATATTATAAAATGACACTGTAATGTATCCATGATAGCAGATATTTCATACAAGCTAAAGAAATATACAATCAATATAAATTAAAGCAATTTTCCAAAGCCATTGCTCTTTTAAAATTGAATCTAGAAAAACAAATTAAAAATAGTTTTGGAATAATTATACCTAATTTAGCCTGCACTATATTATATATATCATTATCATCATCATCAGAAATGAATAGATAATATTATTAAATATATATTAACCATTATTTAAATTGTCATTACTCTTCTTACTTATCTTTACTCTTTTAAATATCCGTTATAATATATATATATAAATGATATTGTAATGTGTCTATAATAGCAGATATATTTAAATTGTCATTACTCTTCTTACTTATCTTTACTCTTTTAAATATCCGTTATAATATATATATATAAATGATATTGTAATGTGTCTATAATAGCAGATATATCATACAAGCTAAAGAAATATGCAATCAGTATAAATTAATTTCCAAAACTATCATCACTGCAAAGAATTCTAAGTTCTACAACTTGAAATACTAAAAATCAAAAACTTTATGCCTGAAATTCCATGTGAATGTTGAAGAACATATGTTCCATTAGCCACCCCATTGAAAAACAATTAAAAGATTCAATTATAAGTAGAAGATAAAAATACCTAAAACAGAAACCATGCATGTGACAATTAACATATGTTCAATTGGGAAAACATTATATTGAATAAAGAAGAAAAAAAAAATTACACAAAACTGCTCACAAAGCAACATACAGTGATAAACCACAATGTTTGAAAATATTCGGTAAACTTACTCTTAAAAGAAAATGAAGGAAAAATTAGATGGACTCTCAGAAATAAGTACTGTATATAAAATGTTTACCGACTGCTACTTTTGGTAGAATAGTTCTAGCCAGTTAGTGAAACCTTAAATTTTAATACTAATGTATTTAAAGGTTGATGCTATTACAATCATTGATCAGACACAATATTTGGGGGGGAAAAAAAAATACCATTCATAACTTTATATTCTACACTAACCATATGTTATTTTACTAACAGCTGATTTTTTAAAAAATCAAGCTGATGAAAATGAAAATAATCCAACTATAACTACAAGTAAAATGCCATTATTACAAATCTTCATACAAACATGTTATTATATATATATTGAAGCAGTCAATCTTAGCTTAAGATTGAACTTCATGGTGTCATCTACTAACCTGTATTCAAATCCTATATCCCATCCCGCTCCTTTAGTCATGTATATATATTTTCTGTATATATTTGAGATGCACGCCCAAAATTTATAAAGTTTAACTTTTCAATATTTATTATTATTAATTCTTTTCTTCACATTAAAAATATATAGGTGCAGCTCAGATATATATATATATTATAGGAGCAAAAATACTAACAAAATATTAATTTTTTAAAAATATTCATTATACGTCATTTTAAATTTTTTTCTTTTTAAACTGTTTTTTTTTCTATTAAACTGTATATTTTATAAATCCAAGATGGAAGATGCAACCGTTAATTGTCCAATAATAATTTAAGGGTTGGAAATATAATATTGTTTTAGTCTTGGGAAGGGAATTTTTAATTAAGGTTTTACTTAAAATAAAATGATGATTAAAATTAATGGATTTTACTTTTGTTATAAACATTTTTGTCAAATCTATTTCCAATCTGGAAATAGATTTGAATATATTTTTGGAATGTTATCAAATGATTGCATCTTCAAACAATGAACAAAGAAAACTTAAGATTTTAGATTAAAGATTAGATTTGAGCTAGAAATAAATTAAAAGCATTCTTCAAATACCTGGGCAGGAGTATAAAATGGGCTGATTTTAAATACCAACAGATTAAACTATTGAGAAAACTGTGCAGTTAACAGACTCTACGCTGCTTTGAAATATAAAAATATTGATTGGGTAGTAATCCCATCACCTTCTCAACCCTTGTGGGGTCATCTTCTGCTGTTGTAATACCCTGGAAGGAAAGTCTAAAAAAAGAACTCTGGAATGCTGAATGGAAGCTGGCTGTCACCAAGAACTCACATGGATCCTTTCAATTACCATGCACGGGCCTGGACTTTTAAATTGAACTCTTGAAATGATGCAAGGTAAACTATTTTCAAATCGCCATCACTGAAACTAAATCTAGCTAGCCTAACTAATCTTGAACCTTACTATCAAAATTTCTCCTAATGTGGGATTTAACTTTGTACCTTTCCTAATATGTAAATTGCTCTCAAATGATTTCTATAAATTTAATTCTCTCTCATATTCTCTAACTTTCTTTAACTTTGGTGCGGTCAATTATCTATATGTATTTATTATTTGATTTTATATCTGTTTTGCTTATTATTAATATGCCAATCTCAAGCAACCTGGCGAGCTTAATTTCTAAAAATCTTTTCTTTCCTTTTTTTAATTAAACCTCCACAAAGTAAGGTTATTAATGTCTTCTTTAAATATAATGTATGATTAATTAAGACACTCGCCAGATTGTTTTTACGAATCAACATTTATGTTGGTTTTATTATAAAATTGTTATTTGTTCAACTCCAAATAGAATGAAGCAATTCTACATGGGATAAATCCATTACTTGAGCTAATTAACGCTTTGAAATAATTTTAAAATGTTATTTATTTAAATTCTGAAAAGAGTGATTGATTAGTTGTTTCTTCCAACTGCTAATTTCTTTTATTTTTCATATTCTTAAAATATCAAATGTTTAAATATCCTAATTATTATCAAAATCCACGAAAATGGGATTGAATTATTTTAAATAGCAAAAAAAAGGAGGGGTCACATTTTAACATATATTTTATTAAAATGAAATCTTCTCTCTTTATATATATATATTACAATGGTATAACGTATTATTTGTCTAAATTATGACATACAAACAAGAGTCATTTAATTTAAAGCAGTAAATTCTATTCCATGTCATTAGTGACATTCATTCGTACTGTTACTGACATTCGGCTCCTCTTCATGAATTTATAAATATATTATGTGCTTCTAATCTGGGGATTGCGACAAGATCGAACCCACAGATTTCTTCTCATGTCCTGTCCTGTGAATAGTTGAGCTTCCCAGGACCACTTTCTTCATATAAAAGGCCTCTGCACGCCAATGACATCCATGGCAAGTCTTATCCACTTTTCTCTAAGCACTGCCCTAGAAAGGGGTCTTAGAGTTCATTTTCGTCCAGAAGCACGACCTTGTCTTTGATTTCTACACCATTGTCAGTGCCGCCACTTATTCATATTATTTCTTTTGCTTATGACCTAATTTTAGTGCTGTAATAATATTAAAATTGCGCTCTGCTCAATATGTATATATAAATGCCAAATATTACTAATTTTGTTAATTAAAATGTTATTTCAGTCGTATTATACAATCCCACCATCATAATTTATTTCTTTACTTAAGAGTATATGCCTTTGGGGAAAATAGTGTTCTTCTTACTAGCACTAATTAAAAGAATTTTCAATAAATAGTTTGTAAAACATCATATAATCAAACATAATTTTTCAAATGTATTTTATTTATTTTCATGACCTCAATGGTGTGAAAATAGTTTCTCTTATATATGAAATAAATCTTGGAACGCTCCTCGAAATAATGTTACTCACCATGTTTCAGAACCGTGAATCAAAGCGTTAATAGCAATATTATGTAATCTTATTAATAAATGATTGACATCTTAATACCATACCCACCAAAGATATGTGTTAATGCATATATACTATTTAGTTGATAAAGAGCATATAAGAATAGTTCGAGTGAATTTCACTATGTAATTATCTATCGTTTAATAGATCGCTTGCTCATTCACACACACATAAATGTACATTAATAATTTGTCATTATATTAAACTATTTTTTTTATTGTTTAACTTGTTTGAGTAGTTTGAATTCCTGTTTCTCCACCTTCACACATACAACCATGAGTATGCCTATGTAGTTAAGTAAATAAGTCTCATCGTCTTCTCTGCTCTGCTAGTGGGCCAGATTAGAATAAATTCTCATGTGCCATCATTATAAATTATTCATTAGATGTTTGATCTGGGGCTTGGGAATGGGTTCGAATTCAGGTTGGTCCCTGACCTAAATTTTGGGCTTGAATGGGTTGGAAGTACATTTTGCGAGTTACAGCTCATGTTAGATGGATCAACATGTTTTGAGCGGTATAATATATATGATTAAAATTTTATAAGTATTAAAATGAAATAGTAACTTTTATTAAAATTTTCAAAATTAAATCAAAAATATATATTATATTTAACAATCTTCTTAATTCATATTATTTCCATTAGATAGAAAAGACTTCTTACTATCAAGCTTACCATTAGTAAGCAATACAAATTCTCCAAACTGGTTTCTGACAAATCATATATACAAATCTGTGTATCATTGTCATACGAACGTATTCTTTTAGGCAATCATTTTCATTTATTTTTATTAAATAAAAGTTATTTCCTTTATATCAAAAACCATCCAGCAATTTTTTTTTTTAGTTTTTCAGATTGTTTAAAAACAGCATCATATTTTTACATTTTACAAGTAAAGTAATTGCTCAAAATCAGATCAAATATGATTAGTAATAATTATTAAGATATTTATAGGGGAGAATGATGTTACAGCTGTATTTGCAGCAAGTTTGGCATCTTCATGATAAACTGTTTAAGTTAATGAAAGCGTGCTGGCAAAACAGCTCTGGGATAATCTTATAGTAATCACAAATGAGAAATGTTGTGCTATAGGTAACAGCATACATATAGTATGAAGCTGTAATTAATCAGTGTAAGAAAACAAAACAGATTTTCAAATTTAACCCCCCACCTCCAAGTTGACATTACCATAAAAGTGTAGCTAATCAATATTTATGAACAAGTATTTTCAAATGCAGATTAGTTTTATGAATGATTCTATATATTTAAGAAATACACAAGAATGGTGGAAGATCAGCTATTTACTGCATCATATACATTTATTTAGTGATAAAGCCGATTAACTATTTAACAATTGTAGCTTTCTATTGTTATGTTGAATAGTTTTTTTTTTATTTTCTAAAATACTAAAATCAAAAACAAATAAAAATAGTAAAATTTATGAAATTTTAACAACAAAAAAAAATTATTTGCTGAATTCATATATAAGATTTTATTTTAAATGAAGGATCAAATCAAAAATTGATTTCTCCAACCTAAAGCAAACACAAACATAAGCATAAAATATAATAAAATCAATGTAACTTTCAATATAATTATTTCAACTTAAACAATTCATTAATACAATTATCCATACCTTATCTGTTTCCATTGTGACTCTGAGACCTATCTTGATCATGTTATCTTTTTTTAATTCTTCTAAATATCCAGTTAAAGCAACAGAACAAGCTTGTGCCACTATTTTTGTTAAGCGACTCAAATCAACAGGCTCTAGTCGGCTGAATAAAAATATGAATAATGAATTAATCTTATTCAAAAATTGTTAGCAATAAATGACTACAATTATATAAACAAAAGTTTTCATTCAAAACATTTTTATTGGGAAATAGATTAACTATAAAGATTAAATAAAACATGTTTAGATGAATAAGCATTTATTTTATAACGTCTTGCGTGCGATTATAATTACAATAGAATGACAGCCTGTTAAGCTAATTGTGCAGACGCTGTGAGAATGTTATTAATAAATGAATACCTTCGAACAACCACATGATATAGTATTTGCTCATATATAAACATTTGAGTCGTAAGGGTAAGAGGATTCCTTGGATTCCTTTTTACTCTTACACAAATACTATATCATGTGGTTGTTCGAAGGTATTCATTTATTAATAACATTCTCACAGCGTCTGCGCAATTAGCTTAACAGGCTGTCATTCTATTGTAATGTTTAGATGAAGTAAAAAATGCATTTAACATCAATACCATTCTTTAAAATATAATATATTAATGCCAAAATAATTTTTCTGACTGCTGATATTAGAAAAATTTTGGGAACAAGTACAATTTTTTTTTTTTTTGAAGAATAGGACTCGTGGAGAATGAGTGATATCAATGGAGCTGGATAATAAAAATAGGTATATATGTATGTATGAGTTATAAATATATATAGAATTGTTAAATATAAATTATGATTACATATAACTTCATTTATAATTTGTATCACAAAATATAAAAGTTAATGTGTCAACAATAAAAATCATAAATTCACAAGATGATCACCATCATTTTGTGTAAATCTAATTCACTCAGGGCAAAGATTTCTCTGTAATTATCTACTTAAGATTTTCATAATGATCTAGTTTTTTTTTTTTTTTTCATTACTTTCACTAAAATTTGAGATATTTTCAGGATAGTCAATCAAAAAAAAAAAAATTTTTTTTTAATCCATCAATTAATCTAATCTCTCATTCTGGTATTTCTAATTATTACTAACACCAATTATGATTTTAAAAAATTATTACTATAATGTATTGTGATGTACAATGGCTTTATTTCAAACAGTCAAAAGTTTCCATACATTGTCTATATACTCAATTCTAATAAAAGCTATTTTATTAATTCCATTATCTCTTCGCCCTATTCTCCATTTTCATTATAAAGATCTAATTAAAAAAATCAAAATATCCACCTTTTGTTTTTTCACTCTTTTATCTTTAATTTTTTCACATTTCAATACAAATTACCCTGATCCTCTTTCAATATCTTATACTCCAAAATAAATGTTCAATAATCCATTTTTGTCTTCTTCCCCTGATATAAATTTAAAACTTCTTCTGCTCTTGCACCAAAAATAATATAAAAAATGAAAAAATTTATTAAAATTATTCATTTGTGCAACATATTCAAATTATAAATAAAAACAAATTATTGATTTATAGATAATTTTCACATTCAAAAAAGTAGATTGCAAGCTATTGGATAATATTTGTACAGTTTAACATACTTAAAAAATGATGAAATTCGTCTTGAAAATAGCAAACTTCATTAACATCTTAATGATAAATCTATTATAAATTGATTTAAAACTTTAAAATGAAATTTTTGTCATGCAGACCCAACATGGATGCCTCTCAGTGATCAGATTATTGAAAAATAAAATTTTTTTGTTTAATTTGCATATGGATGTTAACAATCCATTTCAATCTGGAAGTATAAAGCTTGTTACAATAGCTTGCTATTACAATATCTGTAAAATGAAGTTATAATTACCCAGTATGTCGCCATGATTCTGGTATACAGTACCGAAAGCGCTTGGCTAATTGTTGTTTATAATTAATGTTTTTGTGCTCTGTTTATCACATTTTATTCGTGTAGAATAATTACCCATCTATTATACTATAGTAAAAGGCATAGTAGAAACTATTCATGACCAAATATGGCCATTCTAATTTCAGATGAAAATAATAATAATATATTAAAAATGAGTATTTAAATGATTATGCAAATCAATATATAAAAAATAAATATGCTCACATAGATCATATGCTGGGCTTTTAGTTTGTTTATTTGACATATTATCATTAAACTTATGCTGAAATTTTACTTTTTAAATAGTTCAATATATCAATAATTGTAATTTTCATTGTATTCTACTTCAGCCTCTTCATCTCATTAAAAGCAATCACGATTGCATTTCTTTATAATATTTTTATGTATTTTTCTAATGTAATGTAGAAAGTAAGATTAAAAAAAAAAAAACTGCAATATTATTCTCAGAAAGAATCTCAGAACAATGAGATGTCAAGCATCAAAATACTATTACCAAATAAATAATAGTTTGTCAACTGTGCTGAATGTTTACAATTTTTTTTTGCATTTACTACTTTTAGAATTAAAAGGAAAAATAGATAATGCATTTTAATTGATATATATTCTGGCAGTTTTTTTTATCAATAAAAACAAACAAATTATAAAGCCAAATATTCATTAAAATTTTTAAATGATACCCCCTCATAATATTGTACTTATTTTGCTGATTTTTTTTTTAAAAGAACATAATTTAAAAGCAAACTCACAACTATAATAATTTTATATATTCTAAAAAAAAAAAATCAATATCTTTTAATAGGGTATTCTTTTGCATCTTACCTCTGATTAATGGTTTCATCAGTTTGTAAAAAAAAAACTTCTGTCCATCTTAATAATAGATGATCTCCCATGTAATCAGTACTATTATGAATGCGTATGCTTGGAATTCCATCCATTGGCATATTGTCAATTGGACTTACAACACTAAACAAAGATAAAAATCACAATAGGTGTAAATAACAAAGAAGTTAATAAGCTTTTCTTGTTTTAGGACTATGTCAATTTTTTTTTTGCCTTAATAAATAATAAAATAACTTGTATAGACTTCAATTTTACTACAATATGGTTCATTGTAAAAATGTATTTATACTATTTTAACACGTCATTCTACAAAAAAAAAGAGGGGGAAGAGATATATAAATGAATATAGATAAAAAAAAAAAGCCTGAAACCATATTTTATTGTCAGAGATAAAAAAAAAAGATTTTAGTGGATAGATTATGATGAAAAAAATTAAAAAGGATTAATAGAATTTTATTCTGAAGATAGTAATAGAAATAATAATTTAAGGATTGTTTTGGATTGAAGACAAACATAGTTTTATATAAAAGTAGCATTCCAGTAAATGATGAATAACTGAAGGGTCAATATAAAACAATCCAAAATGATTATTCAATTAGTGACATACCAACTATAATAAAAAGTAAAACCATGTTTAAAAAAATTAAAAAAGAATACAAAAATAGTTTTACAATGCTAAAAGCAGATTGAAATGCTATTGAAGGTCAGAAAAGGAATAAAAAAAAGTAGATTGTGGATTAAAACCAAGAAAAACAGAAATGAAAGAAAAATATATCTGTAAAAAATATTATGGTAATATTAAACTTATGGTTACAAAATTGTAAAAGAATAATTTTAACATGGAAAAGTCAAGGCGATAAGAATAAATTTCAAGTAGAGTACATTTTGATACAAATTTGGTTTATGAAAATATTAACAGTGCATGAGCATGCAGTGAAATTAAGTATAGATTAAGATCATATTTTCATATATTGCAACTGAAATTATCTTTTTTCAAAAAAGTCAAAACAAAAAGAAAAAAGGATCACTGACAAATTAAAAAAATATTGTGAAAAATTCAAATTTGTTAGTTACAAGGAAAAATGTAAATAATACCAGCAAAATAATTGATAAAATCAAATAAAATTTCCTCAAAGAAGATTTAATATATGATATAAACAATAAAAACTGTAAATCTTAAGTTAGAAAAAAATGAAAAATGATTAAGAAAAGATGAAAAAATATGAATTCTGCTGGAAAAATAAGTATGTAGAGAAAGCTTAATAGTGAAAAAAGTATGTTTAAAATAGAGTTAGGGACTGAGAAAAACAATCACAGAAATGAGTCAATAACTGAAAATAGAAATAATACATTATTAGTAAAGAAAAGATAGGAAAACTACATAATCAAAAATATTATAGAAATAACAAGTTTTGATTTCATCATCATCAACCATTATCAATTCAGTGAAGGATGAAGGTCTCTCCAAGTTCAAACCATCTCCGATCTTTAGCTTCTCTTCTCCACATCACACCTGCATACTTTCTTATTTCATCCATCCATCTCACATGTGGTCTCTTTCTGTATCTTTTACAATCTCTTGGAATCCAGTTCAACATTTCAATTGTCCATCTATTATCATCTCTTCTAGCAATATGTCCAGCCCAACTTCCTTGTTTTTTAATTTTTTCAATAAGGTCAATAACACCTGTTTGTTTTCTTACCCATATATTGCGTTTTCGATCTCTTCTTGTTACTCCTAACATGCATCTCTCCATACTTCTTTGCATGGTCTTAAGTCTTTGTATTGCCCTTCTATTAAGTATCCGAGTCTCAGATCCATAAGTAAGAACTGGTAAAACATATTTATTAAAAACCTTTCCTTTCAAACACATAGGCATATTTCCTTTTAGTATTTGGTTTTAGTAGAGTAGATCATATCCAGGTATTGAGAGAAGTTATAGAAAGGACAAATGAATATGGGTTACCATTATGCTTTGGATTTGTACATTATGAAAAGGCATTTGACTCTATAAACATTTCTTCAGTGATTAAAGCATTGGATCATCAAGGTATAGATCCAGGATATTGTCAGATTTTAAAGAATATTTATAAAAATGAAACTGCAACAATTACATTACATAATAATACTAGGAAAGTCAACATTGAGAAGGGTGTAAAACAGGGTGACTTCATATTTCCAAAACTTATTATAGCAGTGCTGCAAGAAATATTTTGTAGATTAAAATGGTCTAAAGGAATGAAAGTAAATGGAGATTATTTAAGTCATTTAGATTTTGCAGATGATGTAGTTGTTTTTTGCAAATAATGCTTTAGAGCTGCAGGAAATGTTGCAGGGGTTATCAATGAAAGTAGAACTAAAGATAAATGTTAAAAAGACTAAAGTAATGTTCAATGGATTTTCTCACAATATGAAAATAAAAATTGATTATGACGAGTTAGAAGAAATTAACAGCTACAAATATCTTAGTCAGATTATTAATACAGATGGAAACATAAAGGATGAAATTAATCATAGAATTAAACTTAGTTAGAGTGCTTTTGGGAGAAATAACTTGATACTAAAAGTTTTCATTTGCATTAATTAAAATAAAAAAAATCAAATAGACAAAAATGAAATAGGTTGCACAAATAAAGAATTTAACAGAATTAGCCAATCTTCCATTAAAAGTTTATGATTGTGGTGAAAAAAAACCCCTGTGGTAACAAAAATGTTAATAATTTCTAACAGATTAGATATGCTTCACTGTGAGAGAAGTTTGAATTGAGAAATGGTGGAGAACTAGAAATGAAAATGGAATGTTCGAAAACTATTATTAGGATATATATGTATATAGTGAAAAAGAAATTTTTTATTTCAAAAATAAAAAAAAGTATTTGCCAAAATAAATTAGATTAATTGAATTTTTTAAAAAAAAAAAATACAGATTGGAAGAAGAGATGTTTATTAGAAAATTTCTGTATGAATCAGAAAATATTTATTAGATTTAATAATTTTATTACAAAAGTAGGGATATTGTGCTCTATTTTAATATATATCAAAATGTTACATGAATTTTATTTGGATACTGATAGAAACAGCATGGGAAATAGGAGAATTCATTGTATTAGATTTGCTGATGATATAACAGTATTTGTATATAATAAGAATGAACAAACAATTATGTTAGAACAACAGAATTTTACTTATCAAATTTGAGATAAATATAAATACAATTTGGTGATAAGATACAAACATTAAGAGAAAGCATTGAAAAGAATCTCATACAAAATATTGTTTTAAATGTATGGGAAACCAGACAATTGGAAACAATGATAAAGAAATTAGAACAACAACTGCAATGGCTAAGTAGTCTTATAATAAGAGTAGAAAATTATTTTGTTGTCCATTAAAATATGATACAAGAAAGACTTTAGTTAATGGCTCTATATAAAACATATATGTGGATAATTATAAAAAAAAGTTTGGGGATATTAGAAATTTGAAAAAAAAAGAAGCTGATCTTAAGAACAATAAGGTAACAAGAAATAAAAAAGCTTAAGAGAATGTGCAAGACTTGCCTTTTGACAAATAACTGACGATAATAAACAAAATATTATTTTTCAGATTGTACACATTTTAATAAAAATCAAACAAAATAAAGTACGTGAACTCTTAATCCATTGTTTGTTTTCTCTGGCCTATGAAATCAGCATTATAGAAATACTTTTTTTTTAATGGATCCATCACTTTTTTTTACATTTATTACTGACAAATCATGATTCATGCAAAACATTTTCACATTTATGGGAGCAAGCTATTAACTTAGTTTACACAAATAAATCCTTAATTTTCAAAAGATCAATTGAAGAATAAAATTTTATAAAGAAAATGAATGTCCATTAATTTTTTTAAATTTTATTTATAAAATTGAAACTTTTTATAATAAATTAATGATTAAAGAAAATTCTATGACATCAACATTATATATATATATACCCAATCACACATTTTGCAAATAATGAGTAGGAATATCTGAATTGCACTTAAGAAAATTAATAGTTAAATTGTGCTTTAGATATACAGCAAAATATTTCAGTAAGTAATATCATTATCTTTCAATAAGATTTTGTATTTTATTGTTTTTGAGTACTTGTCTTTCCTGCATTCTGATCCTTTGAGAAATAATATATTGAAAATTCACCGTGTATTTATTAACAATAAACATCACATGATCACCATTTCTCATGCTTGCTTGTGCAGTGCATACTCATCCAATATCCCCAGACTAGTTTCTGTGTGAGCATTGGATCTGAGAGCACTGCACCTAGATCTTAGGATGCCTTCGTCAGTGAGGAGCCTTGGATCTGAGAGCACTGCACCTAAAACTTAGATCCTAAAATCTAGGTACAGTGCTTTCAGATCCAAGGCTTCTCACCGACTAAGGCCACAAGCCAGAAACTAGTCTGCAGATATTGGAAGAGTAGGCACTAGATGGGTATTTTATGCACAAGCCTTCTGGCATGCATTGAATGGCAATACTGTATGGAGAATTTTGCCTGTTTTATTTATTAACAATAAAAATAAAAAATAATTTGAATTGTTAATTACTCACAAGATTATGTGATGTTCAATATCAAAAGTGAAAGGTTGAACTTCATCTCAGGAATCTTTAGCCAGAATCTGTGTCATTGCACTTAAGTGATTAGGATATTTAATTATAATAAAAAAATATAAATAAATAAATATATTTATATGTATGTAAGTGGTTTGTAGCAATCGTTTATAAAATTAAAATTGCCATTAGAATACTATATAAAAATATGACAGAAAAAAGATGGATTAAATTTCTGAGAAGCTTTAAAAAGATTTTGATTCACAGATATATAAAAAAAAAAATTAGTCAATCGATATTTTAATGCCTTATTAGATTCTCTTATAGCAAATGTGTCTTTGCAACTGTTGCAATAATTTCTAAAATAATAGCGGGAAAATATATGCTTATTTAAAAATATAATCTTATCAAATTATGATAGTTTTCAAATAAAGCTTTCCATTATACTGATTTTATAATAAATAAATATATCAAACAATAAATTATTTAAATTTTGCTAATTATCAAATCATATGATCTTTCTATTCATTCATTGCTTTTTTTGCAGAATTTTCACAGTTAATATTTAAAAAAAACAGTTGAAAACAAGTGTATAAACTAATAATTATATGTTAAGATTATTTCTATCTTATATTTGATTGGCTGGTTGTAGTCATAAGCGCTTGAGAGATTTGCACTCTCTCAATTATTTCTATCTTTAGAAAAAATTTTAAACTTTCAAATTACATTCATCTGTTAAAAATAGTATACAGGTCAATTTATAATGTCCCAACTCCTCACTGAAGAGACCCATAGGTCGAAACCGGTCTGGGGATGGGGACAATCCAAGATAAAAATGATTTGAATGCCTTCTCTTGTAGTAGCATTTATCATAAATAAAAAAAAAAAAAGCTTGTTTAGAGCTATTAGCACACTCTTAATATTACATATTTGTAAGTGCAAGCTATATATAAGTCATGTGACATCTGACTTGTTATTATTACTAATATGCAATATATTAACCTGCGTGCTATTACTAACAATTGAATGTAATTGGAATAAAAATAAATAAATAGTTGAGTGACTTTCGTTTTTCTGCTCGAATTGCAGAGCTTAATCTGAGACACAGAGTTGAATTTTATTTTTTCATTTATTTTCTCCTAAGTTTGGCTGCATTTTAAAGAAAATGAATTGCAATATCTTGATTTCATCTATGCTTAAAATTAGAAAAAAGTTGCATTTCATTGAATATTTTTTAATTAAAAAAGTAAATAGTATTGAAAAATATTAGTGCTTTGGTCTATTTTTTGATAGTACTATTATTTTCTGAGCAGTCAGATTTAGAATTTAATAAAAAAAAAAAAATGTTGACTTTGTTAGTAGCCATAAAGGCCAATAATCCATAAGTCTCTCATTTGTTTATTTGGTGCTTTCTTCCCCCCGTAGGGGTTTAAAAATTGAAAAAATTTTCAAGGGAGGGGGAAAAAAGGGCTGGGGAAAAGAAAAAGGCGGTAGCCGGGGGGGAGTTTATATAGGATCACTCATCTAATGACATTTCTCTATTGAAAAAAATTTTAATAATATTTTTACTTCCAAACAAATTGCTATTAAATTTTCCACATAGAATCATCTTTGAAAAATTTAGATGATATTTTAAAAATGTGATATCACCATAAAGTAATTTAACACCAAATTAATTATTTGTTCTTTGATATGAAAATATGTTATTGTTTTATTCTAATGAATAAAGAGAATGCTGGTGTTTTATTTGTCCACAACAAACAAAAAAAAATAATAAAAAAATATTAAACTGAATGTATGCAAAAATTAATAACAATCTCTTGACATATCTAAAAAACAAACCAGAGCTTCTAGTCAAACATTCTAGTTTGAATGACAGTATAAAAGCTAATAAGTATTATTACTCAAACTTGATGGCTTTATGCTACTTGTTCAACCACTAACATTTTAGATAGATTTCTAACTGACCATTTACATCTTTTGACTAATAATAGGAATAGCAGTAACGTATATGAAATGAAATAGAATTTAACTGAAATCTATCTAGCTGTGTGAAATAACTAAGTAAATCCCCCACCTTAACATCAACAAATTAAAAAAAATGAGCCATCTATTTTTTTTGCATTTTTTGATATAAATAAGTCAAGTTTTCTGGCTGGGTTGAAATATAGCAACATTAATTATGAAATTATATTTTTTACCTTTAATTTGCTTTCATATAAATAGTGGATTTGTTTAGTGATTTCACAAATTTAGTCAACTCCTATTCCATTTCAATTAAAAACATGATATATTTTGTTCCATCATTAAAAATTTAATGTTCACCAGCCACAATTTATTGAACAGTTTTGAGTTCATGTTTTTATTTACCAATACAACTATTGGAGAAGCTTTAATTGCTATTTCATAACAATAATAGAATATTCATGATTTTATTGTATTCTTGGTAAAACAGCCAGAAGCTTTTTTTTTTTTTTAAAGAGTTCTGAATTATCTTTTATTTTTATGGATTTTATTTTAAAAAAAAAACAAGCATTAGATGCAGCCAAAAAAAAAAAACCTGATTTGGCAAAATAGATACATAAATAGATTTGATATTTGTTCTCCATTCTGATTTTCCTTAGTATAAAATTTACCATGGAAATTGAAATGAATAATAATTATCTTTTCTGGATATTTTAATTACTAAAAAGTGTGACAGAATGTTGTGAATTGGGTTTTTTTAAAGAAAGACTACATTCATAAAGAGATATCCCAACTTTCAACTTCAGCACCAACATTTTCTAAGACAAAAACTTCTTAATATAAACTGAATGTCTCTCTGATAATACAATCATTTAAAAATATATATAGTTAAAAATATTTTCCCCTGCAAATAATACAGTAAATGTATTATTAATACAGCTTTATATACTAAGTAGTAACCAAGGTGCCAATGAAATTCTGTATTAGACATTTTTATTCATTTGTAAAATTCATTTATCAATTTAATTTAGACATCTCTTTATTTGTGGTTTTAGTAGTAAAATTATAATTTTTTAATTATTTATTCTGCTACATAACCATGGGCCCAGAGAAATAATTACCAAATGAGGAAGTAAAAAAAAAAAAAACAGAGATGATCTAAATGCTGAATATGATATATATTTTTCACTAAAAAAGATTGTTTATGTTTTTTAAATTTACATAAACAGAGTATAAAAGTAAAATAAATTATTTAAAATAATTGAAACACATCAAAATTAAAATTTTACATAATGTTAAATTAATTAATTATAAAATGTAATTTTTTCTTAAGTTATTAAAATTATTTTTATTAAAATGGCAAAAAAAAAATTTATAGATTCGTTTTAATTTCAAGAGCTGAGTACACAAACAAAATGGAAGAGCAAATCAACAAACTTAAGTTCACATGCATAACTGAAAACAATAATAAAATCAACAAAGATAAATTCATATCCAATATATTAAGGACTCATAAAGATAAAACCCTATCCAGGGCTGAATATTTCCGAATCTATCCATCATCTTCCATACCACCTAGAGTGTTTGCCAACATAAAACTGCATAAAGAAAACTCCCCTCTCAGATTAATGCTTGACTTTGGAGGCATCCACTATTTCCAAACTGCAAAAATGATCAACCTATGGCTTATAGATTCCCTGGGATTTGGAAACCACACTGTCAAATTGTCATTTGAATTTGTGGAAAGAATAAAAAAAATGCTAAAATAGATTTAGAACACAAAATGACTGTATGCGATGTCAATGAACTCTATGGCTCAATTAACAGAAAAACCTCCATTGCCATCATCAAAGATGAACCAAATAAAAAAAAATATCCAACAATATGAAGTGATTTTATAAAAGAAATTCTAAAAGTGGCTGGATAACAACATATTGGCTAAATTTGAAAACAAATGGTATGCTATGAATGACAGTTGGCCAATGGGACTGACCATAATTGGAATTGTTGCTAGTATCGTCATAAACCATTACGAGAGCCAAATTCTTCCGAAACACTTCACAACAGAACCAACTCTCATATAAACTCGATATGATGACAACATTTTTATTGCAGCAAAACCTTCCACCACTATCAACATCTCAGAATTAACCCTCAGTAGAATTGATGAAAACAAGAAACAGGAAATAAAATATCTAGACTTGATAATAAAAAGAGAGAACACATACCTAGATTATAAAATGATAATTAAACCGCTGCACATAAGAGGTTGCACAAGTCCAAAGTCTAATACCCCCAACACATATAAATGGGCAAGTATGAATGCTTTCCTATTCAGAAATCACCATTTATGTAAATACACAGCTGATAGGAAAAACAACATCGATAAATATATAAAGGAAATGACCAACATAGGCTTTAAATCCAGTACTATCCATCAGAGAATAAAAACATTTTATAGAAAAATTAATAATAAACAGCCTAAAGACAATATGAAATACTTATCAATTCCATTTATACCTAATGTAACTTCAAAAATTGCTAAAAAATTGACTAACGATTTCAAATTTAGCTTCAGAACACCTCCTAACTCTAACTGACTAATAAATAATTCCAAAGATAAAATAGAAAAAGATCAAGCCCCTCATGTGGTCTATAAAATAGCATGCCCTCAATCCGGCTGCCAGATATCTTACTACAGTGAGACTCGGGCGAATATCAATACAAGAATTTACCAACATAGGTATGCATACAACAGAGTTAAAAATAAAAGAATATCAATCTTCTGGGAAGAGTGATGCCAAAAGAAAAGTCAAAGAAGCTTTTTACATAGCAAATGATCACAGTGACATTAATAGAAGAGAGGCATGCTTTGCTCTCTCCAAATAATGGACTAACTAATTAAAAATTCAAGCTCATTTGCATATGTGCACAATAAACCACAACAGTCTTCATTCATAAAGCTATGAATATGAGATTTAAATACTAAATCTCGAAAGCGCTAAGCAGACATATTAAATATATTACAGCTTCACTAACGCATGTGGAAAAAAATTGCATATTTATAATTATTCTTATTTCTAAAACTATGTTAACAATTTCTTTCTTGTGGGTATTTAAAAAAAAAACCTGAATTCAATAAACATCTGAAATTTTCAAATTCACAAAAATTTGGATGGGCTTTGAGATAATTTAATGTAAAAACTCATTTTTTTTTTAGAATTAATAATCAAAAGTTTTTATGAAATAAAAAGAAAAGAAATATTTTATTTGAAAAGATAAAAAGGTAAACATAGCTAAACATTAAACAAGAGTGAAGATATAATAAAACTCTTTAAATATTACATTATTGTTTATTTATAAGCATACTGCTAGTTTTAACAATACTAAATAAATGTATATTTACTATAGGTATACATCAAATATTTAAAGCATATACATCTCTGCCCCGCTTAGCACTTGGTCTTTATGCGAGAATTCACAACAGCGATCATCATCAATTTTTACTCGCTATTTTTATTTACAATTGATTATTCACTATAACAATCATAAAAAAAAATTGTTTTTGTAACACTGATGACATCATTGAATACATATTAAATTTATCTCATCCAAAAGCAAAATAATGACTTTCATGCTGAAATTGTATAACATGTATTTTCATTATAAGTTTAAAATAAGATTAATAAATGTTACAGTATTTTATTTAAATTTCATCCAATGTTTTTACAAGACAATTAGTACTTCATTAATAACATATCCAAAGTAAATATTTTCATTAACAACTACACAAGCAAAAAAATATAAAGGGTTCGTTCAGTACATGAGTATAAATCAACACAGTACTGTAAAAATAACAAATTCGTTCACCATAAAATTAAAAATGTACAGTACATATATTCCTCAAATATTCAGTCAACTAATTTTGAATTAAAATTATCAAATCGAAACTGCTCCCATTGTTAATCTAAAATATTTTCAATAGGGGGGGGGGGCAAAGAGGATAAAACGGTTTCAGATTTATACAGTTAACATCATTTCTTCAGTGATTAAAGCATTGGATCATCAAGGTATAGATCCAGGATACTGTCATATTTTGAAGAATATTTATAAAAATGCAACAGCAACAATTAGATTACATAATGATACTAGGAATGTCAACATTGAGAAGGGTGTAAGACAGGGTGACTCCATACCTCCAAAAATTTTTACAGCAGTGCTGCAAAAAGTATTTTGTGGATTAAAATGGGAAGCTAAAGGAGTGAAAGTAAATGGAGATTATTTAAGTCATTTAGATTTTGCAGATGCTTTAGAGCTGCAGGAAATGTTGCAGGAGTTATCAGATGAAAGTAAGACTAAAGATAAATATTAAAAAGACTAAAATAATGTTCAGTGGATTTTCTCAAAATATAAAAATAAAGATTGATTATGATGAGTTAGAAGAAGTTAACAGTTACAAATATCTTGGCCAGATTATTAATACAGATGGAAACATAACAGATGAAATTAATCATAGAATTAAACTTAGTTGGAGTGCTTTTGATAGAAATAACTTGAAACTAAAAGAAAATATACTTATGTGTTTGAAAAGAAAGGTTTTCAATAAATGTGTTTTACCGGTTCTTATTTATGGATCTGAGACTAGGACACTTAAAAGAAGAGCAATACAGAGATTTCAGACTACTCAACGAAGTATGGAGAGATGCATGATAGGAGTAACAAGAAGAGATCGAAAACGCAGTATATGGGTAAGATAACAAACAAGTGTTACTGACCTCATTGAAAAAATTAAAAGACTGAAGGGGAGTTGGGCTGGATATATTGCTAAAAGAGATAATAATATATGGACAATTAAAATATTAAACTGGATCCCAAGAGATTATAAAAGATCCGGAAAGAGACCACATGTGAGATGGATGGATGAAATAAGAAAGCGTACAGGGGTGATGTGGAGAAGAGAAGCTAAAGATCAGAAAAGATGGATTGAATTTGGAGAGACCATCCTGCAGTGGATTGATGATAATGATGACTATCAAAAATTACTAAATCTAGATTAAAAATAATATTTACTCTACTTTCTCGATTTTAAATCTTCTCGTAATTCTTTTCAGATATCCAAAGCAATCACACATGTTAAAAAAAAAAGCAGTACTGAGAAAAAAATATAAATTTCATTCGACATAAAACTAAAATTAATTTTTGGTCATAAGTACTATCAATAAATATAAATATTAGCTAAAATTTCAGACAATCAATTTTGGATTAATATTTTTATGAAGGCTAATTTCAATCAAATTGAAACTGCTATCCATCGTATTTGAATTGCATTTTTGGAAAATGTGAGGACAACTTTAAGTAATTAATATTAAAATTGTGTATGATGAAAATGTAATACAAATAAAATGAATAAGTTTAATGCTGTTAATTTTTATTTAAATAACCCATAACTCTGCCATCAAAATGTATTGTGCTATTCGACAAGTTGCTAAGTCATTGCAAAAACATGGCAACTGCACTTGATAAAATAGTGGCATGTCGTGCCCAAAAAAACTCATTACAGCTATTGTATTAGTCTTAAATAATGATTATAATGTGCAAATTCAGAATGCATTAGATTTTTTTTTTCAATACATTGAATTTTTTTTTAAGTTTTAATGTGATTTAAGTTTTTGTAATGTGTCATATGTTTATTTGACTCTTATTACACTAATGATAAACAACAAGTCTTTATATTCATCAAATGATTTGTTATTAAACAATTTTTTTTTTTAATTTTAATAATTTCATGTAAGTAATAATAGTATAATACTATAGTACAAATTTTAAAAAATTATACTTCATTATGGATTTTTTTTCCAGCATAATGAAAAACAGTTATGCGGACGAACACAAAACATTGTTAGATGCTAATTTAGTTTTACTTTCTCTGTCTATTTGCTGTACTTTTTGGACAGTGAAAACACTTTTTTTAAAAAATGATATTAAACATTTTTTTAAAAAGATTCTGTTTAAAGTTAATTTGCCAACTAATATGACCATGAAAAAAATCAAGAACATCCTTGAGCTTGGAAAGCAAACTGAAAAACAATGATTGATGAATAGATCACAGGTAGTAACAACTTTAAGCTAAGTGTTTTTTTTTTTCTTTTTACACTGATTTAAGTTGCATTATTATACAATATATATATTAAGTGAATACCTGCATAATACACAGAGCACAGTTTACACAAGCATATAATTTACGTTAAGAATTTTTAAAATTTTTATATATACTCATTAAGTTGGTTTTTTTTTAATGTAATATACCTAACTTAGTGTAATTTTTTAGCTGAAATTTTCCCCATAGACGATCATTATAAATATGATATACTTGCTTAATGATGAGTTTTGGAGGACAATTGCCTTCGTTAAGTGATGTAAAGGTGTATAAGAATTCAAACATGGTTATTGAACTTACAATTCAAATAATTTTTTTTAAAAAAAAAAACAATGTTAAATAAATTTTAAGCATGTTAAACAAAATTACACCAGTGTAATTAGAAAATTATTCTAAATTGATATTTCTTGTGCATGTACACATATACATAATTAAGTATAATTTTCCTAACATTATATGTAATTTCCAGTCTTCTATTAAACAAATATTTTTTGTACACATATACATACTGTTTTCCTAACAGTGATTGCATTTCCAATCTTGACCAATTAAACAAATGCTGTTAATAAACTTTTTAACATTCCTCTACTTACAAGAGTGCTATTTTAATGCAAAATATCTATTTGCATTAGCTGTCCCAAGTTTCCAAACAAGGGTAAAATCCATTTCACAGCCTTACATATATACAGTTTGGTTTTAACTTTCATTGCAGACTTCATCTCTTACTCATTTTAAATGCTTATGCAATGGAGGAATTTTAAATACAACTTTTATTTCCAAAATTATATGCAATTTCAAGTCTTAACTAATTAACCAAATGCTGATATCAAATTTTTCAGTATTCCTGTATTTGTTAGATTGCTATGCTAATGCAGAATAACCATTTATAATTAGCTGTCTTAAACATAAACACAGCGTCATTTATATATGATTTTAGGTCAAATTTTCATAGGAAGCATTCATTTCTTGTTCATTTCAAATGCCCGTACAAATAAAACATTTTAATTGAAATATTTGGAATATAATTAAATAGAACATTCTCCCAATAACATTTGGTTGATTAGTCAAGATCAGAAATTACATATAATATTAGTAAAATAGTGTTTAATTATATTATAAATATTTGACTTAAAATGAGCATTTAAAACAAGTAAAAAAAAAAAAGAACATTTTCATGATTAGTTATAAAAAAGCTGTATTTAAATGAAGTTTTCTTTATATGTATATAAATGAAGTTTTCTTTATATTTGGGTTGTGATGGATTTCATTCCTGCTTGTAAACAGATCTACCAACCCCATATATATATCTGGGACAGTTGAAGTAAATCCTAATTTTGCATTAACTAGCAATCTGGTAAGTAATGGCATGCTGAAAAAATTATAAACAGAATTTGGTAAATTAGTCAAGATTGAAATTAATATATATATATATATTATTTTTATGAAAATAAAAATAGTTTAAAAATCAATGACATTTTTTATTATTTAATGATCCATGAATTGCTATAGTGTTATTTTTTCATAATTTACTTTTACTTTTATATATTTATAAAAGCAGAAAAATTACATTGTTCACCTTACCCAATATTGATCATTTTATCATCTTCAACCCAACGTACTGTGACAATCTCATCGGGCTGACTGGCTCCTGTAGGGCCACATTCTATAACAAATTCTCTCATGTCTCGTAATGCTTGTTTGAGAGCATTTAAACACTCTGCAAAAATCTGCACCATTAATCCATCTTCCACTATACTAGATTTTGCTGTCAAGCCAGAAGTAGATTTCAGAGCTCCACTAAAAACTACAAAACTTGCTCCTGTCACTATTAAAAATAAATATATAAATATATTTTGATAAATATTAAATGATAAAATGCTGTTACGTTTGCATAAAACTAAATAATAGCTATTAATTTATTTATTAAGCCTCATAATTCAACTTATATAAATCAGAAATTAGAAGAGAAGTTTGCTATTAGCTTAAACCAAGATCATAAAATATAAACCAACAAAATTTAACAAACAAGATGATGTTTGAAACTCTATCTTGATATCAGTAAAAGTAATAATAATATTTTTGGGGTTTTTTCCCAAGAAAACTTAATTAGCTTTAAAAAATGGCCCTTTGGAATCTGTTTGCACTGCTACTTAATGTTTATTGGCATTTAATTTTTAAGTAATTGACAAGAATGAAGATAAAGAAAGATTGTCACTATTCAATTAATTTAACAAATTTTAAATGAGGTATACACTGATTTCTTTTATTTATTAAATGATACCAGAATTTATTTTAAATTCCACAAAAAACTGCTAAATAGTCATTTCAATAAAAAATGACTTGAAAAAATGAGCAATATTTTTGTAAAAACAATGAATAAATAAGAATAAACTGGTAATAAAAAAATGAAATGCAAAATATTTAACTTTTCAAATATTACCTTTCCGTGGTTTATTTTGGATATTAATAGCCTGAGTATTGTAGTTTCCTTCTTCATTTTGGACACATACCAAATGTGAATCCGCCTCCATACTAAAGTTTGCCCCAAAAGCGAGAACATGTTCATTACTATTGTTAAGCACTTTCATTAACTGCAAAAAAAAAAAAAAATACTTTGAAAAAGTTACCAATATCTTATGATAATGATAAACAAATAAGCATCAAGATTTTTTATGAAATAAATCACATATGTGCTCCTATATTAGTGAAATAACAACAAAAATAAATTCTATCTTAAATATCTTTTTTTATATATTAATAATCTTAAAAAGTTTGGAAAGTAAAAAAAAAAAGGAAAAGTTTCTTTAACTAACCTCATCATAACGATTTTTAGGGAAATTAATGTATGTTTTTTTGTCCTCCATATGAATACAAACTCCCTTAACACATGTCAACATGTATTGATAATTTCTAAAATCCTGAAAAAAAAAAAGTATAAATTATAAAATTAAATATCTTTAACAACTTAAAAAATAAATTAATAAATTTCTATTATTTAAAAAATTATATTTCTGCTATGCACTTTTCATAATGTTTTATTTAATTCCCTATGCAAATGAATCTATTATAGAGAATTAAATATAGCACTGTGAAAAATGGATAAGAATCTAATTGTTTAAAGATTTGATATCAGCAATGCAATAATGGAAGACTTATTGAAGATAAAGTTCTATTACAAAACTTTCATATTTGCTAAAAATCCTCCAAAAGAAATGACAGGGTATTTATTTTATAATTAACATTTTTTTAAAACAGTGAATGAATTATATTCATTTAGAGTAGTTTAATTATATATTTGTAATTAAGGATTAGTTAAGAATACATATAGTAATATTTCCGTTTACACATAAATTTTTATATATCAGTATCACATTGTGGAGCAAAAAGTTATTGTATCGT
Source organism: Epiperipatus broadwayi (assembly GCA_028023455.1). NCBI lineage: Eukaryota > Metazoa > Onychophora > Udeonychophora > Euonychophora > Peripatidae > Epiperipatus > Epiperipatus broadwayi. The sequence continues at coordinate 5,444,139 of JAQFVV010006209.1, read as the reverse complement.
CCAATTCTATCACTTCTAGTGCTCAAATTTCTTATGAATTTCCCAAGCAGTAAAGTCATTCATTTTTTTTTTTTTTTATTGATGAGAAAGTGTGATCTTCAAAATCTTGACTAAGTATATCCATGCCTCACATTAACTCTTTAATAGGTGACTGGAAAAAGAGCTTAAGTCTGATATTCAGTTCATTTTGTTAATATTTTTAAAATCATATTAGAGAAAGGTTAATTTTATAATTACTATAGAATAAATTAATCTATCTCTGCAAAAAAATGAAAAAAATAGTTTACTTAGACTTAAAAAATCTCAAAATTACAAATTCTCGTTTGTTTAAAAATAATTCATTTATTAATATATAAATATTTTAAATCAATTTAATTAAAAATGGCAAAAGACAACTAATTTTTTTTTATAATTAACATATTTATTTTTTATTATTTTCCTTTTATTTAGTAAACTTTTCCATATGAATTTCATCTAACAACTTTATCAATTAACTTGCATTTAACTCCTGTAGTCAATTTTCTAATAATAATCAATAAACAAATTTGTATATAAACTTTATAACACTGTATAAATCCCCCTCCCCGTCAACTTTTTTCATTGCTCCCTTATTACATATTATCATATGTACACAATTCTATAAAAAAAAATAGCATAATTGCATAACACATATAAAAATCATGTAAAAATTGCCTAATTTAAATTATTAATAATACACACACAGAGAAAGAATATATAATGCAGATATATATCATTAAATTCAATACCCAAAATTTAATTTTGATTATAATTTATAATTATTCAATAATGACCACTTAGTTTCTGATTATACTGATCTTTAAATAACCATGAAAATACATGTATCCATCTATATCTTGAATAAGAATGGAACAAGAAAAAAATAATAAATTTGTTTATTGACTATAATTAAAAAAAAGATTACATGAGAGAGAAATTACAATTTAATTAAATGATAAGTTCATCAGAGAAAATATGTTAAAAAGTTCCCTAAATAGAAAAAAAATTATTAATAATATATAAAAAAAATTGTCTTGTTTATTGATTTAAAATTAGAATTTTCTTAACAGAACATTATGGATAATTTTTAATTAAGACCAGCCATCTAAATGATATATATATATATGCACCAAAAAAATAAATAATTTACACATGTATAATTTAGAATTCAAAGTTATTATATAATCAGATTCCATATAATACTTTATTTTATATATTTGCTTTTTTAAAAAAAAAATAATAATCAAAAAATATATATCAGCATATAAAAATGTATTGACAATAACATTTATGTGTTTATATATTTCTATCATTTTCAAAAATAAAATTTCTGCCCCAAACACAAAATATCTCTCTATTGCTCAAATTAAATAATTTTATAGTACTTTTTTTGCATGGATTCTTCAATTTTATCTTATTTAAAATAATGAATCTCTTACTGCCTTTAATATTATATAAGTAGTATTCAGGAACATTAATTGATAAAATTTTACTAATAACACTACAGAAATATTATCTATGACTATTATCATAATCCAATCTATTTTTACTGTAAAATGGAAAACTATAATATAGCATATTTAGCTAAAAATTCACAAAATTACGAATTTTGTTTGTTTAAGAATGTTTCATTTATGTGGTTTAGTATTCATAGTTAAAGATTTCAGAATCAATAATAACAAATAAAGTGGGCTTTGAATGTTCCATCATCACATTTTTAATGAAATGGAAGGCTGAAGAGTTGTGGATTGGAGTAGTTTGAAGCATGTCCATTAAAGTATGAAGATTAGCTATCTTAATATAAAGTTGAGCACTGGTTGTATATATGTGTGGAGATGGTAATCTGGACCAACTGATGAGTGCTGGTTTAGCATGAAATACATATATTGGTGATTATTTATCTTTTCAACATGTGTGTGATCAGGTGGATCAGCAATATGAGATGGCATGGAAAGTTGAGGATTGTGTGAAAGTCTGAGTTCGAATTCCACATACATTACATATATATATATATATATGCATGCATGTTTAAGCCTGTATAGTGTATTAATTTAAATAACAAATAACATAAATATTTCATTTCACTAAAATTAATGAAACTATTATATTCAATGTGCTATTAGGATTTTTGAATATTGCAATTCTTTCTGAACAATTAATCTGAAAATTATTAATATTGTCTATAAACACATGGCTAAAACTATTTTATTCTTATTTAGATTCATTCAATTTAAATATTGATTGAAACTATTTCATGTCACTAATAAAGCTAAACAGGATTGTTCACTGATTTTATGTATTATGCAATACTTTGAATGAATAATTCATATTTTTCTATAAACTTAGTTTACCAACTAAAGTTTATAATTTTTTTTTTTTTTAATCTGTTGTATACTACAAAATAATTGCCCATTATTGATAAGAATATTATTTGATTAAAGATATTTATCACTTTGGATATTAGCAGCATATGCTGCACCAGATCAATATTTTGTTTGAGATTAATAATATTCTGGAAATTAAATTCCTGGCTCATTATTAAATGTTGGATCATTTATTCTGATTTGATCTTCAATTGGAACGCAATGTTTTATGAAGAGACCTATGCTCTCATTTTTATTGATCGATTTCATAGTTTCAGAATGTTTTTGAGGCTAGTTCTGTTGTCAGCGCATTCCCTTCATTTGAAAGGTTTTGAGATGTATAGTTCAAGATATCCTGGTTCTTTCATTTTAAATATAATCAATATAGGTGGGTATATATGAACTTCATATGCACATGATTTTTAAGATCAGATTAATAATTTAATATAAAAAAAAATTCTTTATTATATTAAACAATCAACCTAAATAATAAATTATATTAATGAGAATGAAAACATGGATGTCTTCTCAACAAAAGTAACTAACCATATTATTTCAGTCAAAAACAAAACTTAGTCCGTTACATTAATATGACAAAAAATGTTATACCTTCATTACGTTTTTCTTTATCAGTTTTTCACTTTATTTTTCTAAGTCCTACAATGTTCAATTTCTTCATTTCCACAAGCCTACTATAAGTAAAGGGATAATTTTTTGCTCAAGAAATCATATAATATTTGAGCACAGAAAGGGACAGAGAAGCTGCAAAGGATTTTTTGTTCTCAAGTTCACCTCTACTAATATTTGTACAATACTTTAAATATATATATTTTCTATCTTCTTATAACTTTATTTAATAAAAACATGTTAAATGAGATACACTCTCAGATTATTTATATAAAATATTTATTTTATTCACTAATAATAATGTTCATACTTACAGCAAGTAAATTCATAATTGTGTGACCAACTTCTCCAAATAAAGGTTTTCGAAACCTGACACTCACTAACGGACAAGGATAATCTGATAAAATATATAGATAAATATGTAATTAAAACCATTTTATTAAATTAAAACGATAAATTAAACATTTAATATTATTACAGCATATCTTAGATCACTGAAAAGTGATGATTCACTAGAAAAGCATAAAGATCATTTGCTATTTTCAAATTTATTTATATATCTTTCAAATAGGTGTGCAGGAATGGTTTTAAAATATACCTTATTATAATTTAAATCTTTTTGCTTTTTAGCAGTTTAAAAACAATCCTGATTTTGAATTTTCTTTTTTATTATTTATATATAAAGTTTAAAAATCGATTAATTTATTATATACAATACATTCACAATATATTTTTTTATTTTGCTTAGGAATTCTGAATGTAGGATAGCACTTGCTAGTAATAAGTTGCCAATGATTAAGAGTGACATATTTGGCAATTAAAAAGTTATAGTCATCTGCCAGACTCATTTAAATTTCCTTGCTCTAAAAAATGAGTTTTACCAAGTAAAGTTCATGCTCTAGTGCAAGGAAATTTAACTTAAACTAGCAGATGGTTATAAGTTGTTATTTTTTTTTTTTTTTGGTTCACAGTAAATTTAATTTGGAATCTTTTATTCTTACAATTATTATACATATTAATATAAGGTTGATTTTTTTTAAAAAAAAGAAAGAATTCTACAATGTTAAATATTCTCATTTTATCAGGTGAGATTCAGAAAAATCTCATTAAAAAAAAACAATAACATAATTATTAAAAGATCAATTTTTTCTTCTTAGAAACTTTAATACACATATTCCTAGGTTTCAGTAACTATAGTCCAAAGTAAATAGAAATAATGATATTGGCTCTGTGAATTTGATTGCTTTATTATTATTAATTATTGCCAACAAATGGATTGATTATTATGAATACTTTGTTTAGGCAAAAAAATTATTATAAAGGAATTTGAAAAGATATATGCTCAAAGCAGATCATAGTTAGGAATCAAAAAAATAAATAAAAATTAATATCATATGAGCTTTTATAAGTGGAAACATCATGATTAATATGCTTTAAGATCAAAATAATTGCATTAAAAAATAAATCCTATCCCAAAATTTATTCTTGGAATATTTGATATTTTGCTTTTTACAACAACTGTTATTCAGATTAAATTTTAACAGCTATTAAATACTAAATTTGTCAATGTAAATTTTTAAGCTTGTTAAAGCACTATATTTTAGATGCTTGTTATTGCTTTCATAAAAAGAAAAAAGTTCCAGATTGTTTTTCTGACAATGATTATATTATTAAGGACTTAATCAAAAAATAAATAAAAAATGGCATTCTGTGTTTGAAAAAATAAAAAATGAATGTGGAATTTAACAACTGACAAAAAAATTTAAGAATGGTTGGTGGATTAAAATTTGATGCACTGAAAGCAAAACAGAAAAGATAAAACCTTATTAAATCAATGAATAGATTTGATGAGGTATTTTTTGATTGCATTTTGAATAATGGTGCTAGAATTGAGACAATAGTTTTTTAATGATATTTAATCTAACCAACTTATTTAGATATGGACAAAAATACCAAGTTCTTTTAATTAAAACATATAAAATGAAAGGTTAAGAATCCTAATAGACTACCTAGAAAAATTTTAATATATGAAATGATGCTCTAGCTTCAAAACTATTGGAAGATCAAGTCGTGAAATTGTGCTAACTGAACTTAAAAATATTTCTAGTATTCTAATTTATAAAAAGAAATCAGGATAGAAAAGATTGCAGTAATTATTATGAAATACTATTGCTGCCTGTTATAGTACAAATACTTTTAAAGATTTTATGAAATGAACTGTAGTCATTGATACTTAATATGGTTTTAGAAAATTAAAAAATACTATAGGTATGATTTTTTCTACCAGTGAAAACATAATTTAAACATTACTTTAAATGATTTGGGAAAGGTATAAGATAAATATTGAAAAAAAATATAAATAATAAATTAAGATTATTTAAATAGAACTTATTCTAAATTGTACTATTAAAAATTTACACCTAAAACATTTTTTATTTAAAAATAACATAAAAAAACATATGCTCATACTTTGAAAGGGTTATTAAAAAAGCCTTTGCCATGCGGTGCTATATATTATAAGTCAGATACATATATTGCTTATAATAATTTAAAAAAAATTTTTGCATGAAAGTGTATATGAGAGGAGTTATTATAAGCAATATATATGAATATATCAAGAAATATAAAGAAAGTAAAAGGGAAGAATAAGAGTATATACTTCTAATAAGTCAGATATATAATATTAATATGGGCAAGATTATGGTTAATTTTTTTTAAAGAAAGAATTAATCTTTTTACTCTAGTATAGAGTTATATCACATCTAAACATGTTAATTTCTTTCTTGAGAGGCTATTTTAATAATCATTATTAAACATCCTTTTGATATATAATGCATATGTACAAATGCATATAAGCAAGTAAAGAAATCACACAAAAAACTATACATAAATATTTGATGGAACAATCATTTCCAAATACATAAAATCATTTATATACAATTAAAATTATTAAAACAATACATTTATGTAAAGTTGAAAATATTATAAAACTGTTCTTAATTAAAATTAAATTAAACACTTGCTTGTTATAAATTGTTTTAAATATCTACCTTTCAATGTTTAATGAATACACTCACGTAAATGAAGTATATTTAAGTGTAAAATTAATAATATAGACATTAAAATAATTCTGATGAAACAAACAATAATGTTGATTTTTTTTATAATTTGTTTTATCATAAAGATAAAATGACTCTTTGAGACTACAAAGGATTCGAGCAGAGCAAATTCCTTATGTCAACTTCATACATTTTTGTCACTGTAGCTGTTACTCTTATGTGATTACTCGAGTGATGAGATGTTCATTAATTTGTATAAGCTTGCTTGGTGAGTTTATTAATATTTTATTTATGAGTTTAAGATCAAGAAACACCAAGGTCTTTCTACTCAGTTACCAGATAGCTCTTGACTGAAATATTGACTGAGTTTTTTTGAAGACAGAATAAATATGTCTGTGAATAAACTGTTTTAAAATAGATTTACAATCAAATCAGATAAACTAAATTATGACTGTTCCTATGAGGCTGTAAAGTTGCCAGTCAAGGCAGTAATTGGCAGCTGAAGTACCTGAGGGTGCTATGGCTGCCATTTGATAATGACTTTTTATGTAGGTACTTACCATTGCAGATCAATTTTAAGTGAAAGATTACATAAATTAAAAAAAAATTGTCTAATATTAAATGAAACATTGTTGGACTTAGTAAAGTTAGAAGAAAAGGTGAAAAGACAACTAATTTAAAAAGTGGATATGTACTATACTAAAAAGGTAAAAATATTGAAAGTCCAATAAAGTAGGATTCATTATAAATAAAAATGAAAGAATAATATTGTTAAGACTGATGATGTATCAGACAGAGTGGCAATATTAATTATTTAACTTAAAAGAAGATACCAAATGCGGAAATTCAGGTTTATGCACAAACACATTCCCATGTATGTATAAAAGTCTTTTTAGTCAATCAAACTCTTTTAATTTGTCATGGGTAACTTTAAACACTAGAATTGGTAAATGATTAAAAAAATGAAAGTGCTGTGGGTAAATATGGTTATGAGAATAGAAATGAGAAAGGATACAGACTTGTGGAATTTATAGAAAAACTTTATACTATGAATTCTTTCTTTAAAAAAAAAAAAAAAAAAAAAGCTCAATGGAAATGGACATGGGAGCAACCAAATGATGATAGAGCAGAATTGGATTATATTTTGACTAACAGATAATATGCAAATAAAGATTGTAATGTTCTTAATAAATCCAACACAGGAAGTGATTATCGATTAGTGACATGTAAGATACATATTAATGTAAAGGGATATATATATATATTACATTTAAATTTTAGTACTTAAATTTTGTTATAAATATCTAATACTGAATTAAAAGCACAGACATTCAAAATGCACAAATAATGAATTATTAATAAGTTTCATTTAAATATTGAAATAAAATAAGTTTAAAATTTTTTTTAGAATCGAAGCAAAGATTCTAATCTTAAATATATATAATAAAAATCTTTTAATCTTAAAAATAACGAAGAGAGTTTTTAACAAAAATAAAATTACAAACAGATGCTTAGGGAAAAATGACCATTAAAAAGATTATTACGAAATAGATAAGAGTCAAGAAATTGAAACAAAAGGCTTGCTTTTCCCGCCCAAGATATATACCTAGACCACAGAGGAAAATCTACTGAATATGTTTGGTGGATCTGTGCATTCCAGAGATAAGATGCCTCAGGACTATAAAAAAAAAGAATTCAAAAGAAATAATTGATTAGAAGATTAGAATTTTGATTGTTGTTGCCGAAAAGTTAAAAAAGTTATTGTTGCTGTTACCAAAAATGTAATCTGTTTAATCGCGCTTCCCACGGACCGGCCGGCCGAAGGCAGCTTTCATCTCCATGGATCCCAGGATTGAACCACTAGTAACGTCTTCAGAAATCATCGGAAATCTTCATAAATCGTCATCGTCTGCAAGAAATGGCCCTTGAGTAAACTCAGATCTTCGTTGTGAAGGAACGAGCACGGAGAGAGGAAAGTATAAATGATAAAAATGAAATATAAACTCTTCAATTTAAAATCTCTGAACTTTATTTTTCTTGAAATATGAACTGTAGACTTTCTCTCTTGATCAAATCTGAACTTTATTTCTTATAAAACCTTGCAATTTTAAAAGTCTTATCTAAAGTTTAAACGTAATCTTTTTAAAATATGTGTTATAATTTTTTTTTTATTTATGCTTAGTATAAGGTCTGTTTGTAATAGGTTAGGAGTTTGTGATTGCAAACGAATTTAAAGATAAAATCAAACACGCATCATTCATTATTTGTGCATTATTAGATTTTAAAAATAGATCAAATCTATTATTTGATGTAAAAATAAGTTGAATATAATGTGCCATTTTAAAATAAGTTAAAAACCTTAAATTAAAGATTTTTTTAAAAGAATTAAATTGTTAAATTGACTTAAATTTAAGTTGAGTGTGGATAGCTGCTTAGACTCGTTTCAGTATATGTTAGTTTAAAGGGGTTTTGATTTCGGACTATTTGTTTCATAGCTATGTCAATGATGGTGGAGAGATATATGGTTGTTTATATCAATGTAATGTGAAGTGTGTTAGCACACAGGGTAACGTGCCCAACTGAATGCATGACCCCAAAGAAGTAGTCATGGCGTTGAAATGGACGTGGAGTACTTCCCACGACAGTGATCCTCTTTTTAGCTCTATGGATAGGGACGATAAGTCGGCAAGATAGACCGCTCTCCCATCCATACGTAGCGTTTTCTCGTTTATTATTTTATATGCATGTTTCCTTCGCCAGACAAATAATATCATGCTGTCAGATGCACATTCCTGACAGCGTGTTTCTATGCTAACATGTTCACATTGCATTGGTTGTTGATATATATCGGGAAGCGAGCATTGGCGTGGCTGCGGACTTTTAGCCTGGAGTCAAATGTTTTGAAAATCTTTTAAGTGCGTTGTCTAGGTGGCCTATCTATGCTCAAAATTTTAAGATTAAAAATTAAAGTTAAAAAAAATATATAATAATAATAATGAAACACAAAGAATAATTTTTTTTATAGTAATTATTTTTCAAGTTTATATACGTGAATAAAATCTTTTGTGTTATTAGTACTGGCAGTGATCTAGTTTATTTTTTTTTAATTTTTATTAAAAATATATTTTAATAAATATGTTTAGAACCTCTGCTATTCCATGAGCTAATGATTAGGGCTGATGGTCGATATAAAATAACAATTGGATCTTTAACAGCGTGTATCTGCCTACTATATAAATTTTCCCGGTTCAAATAGCCTGGTGGCGCCCTGTAGCGCAGATACGGTAAGACTCTTTGATCTCCCCAACAAAAATTATTAAGAAAAACAATATTCACAGTTGATATTCCTAATCTTTAAAATCATTCTAATGAATTTAAACTAGAACTTGCAAATAGTTTTCAAATACCAACAGATTTTGAAGTTGTTCAAACATGAACATAATCAACAGAAAGATAACTGATACATTATTAAGAACTACAACAATGACAGCTGATATAAAAAATCAGCAATTGACCAGTTAAATTTCTCCACTGCTTAAAATATCAAAATCTATCATTATATATGTTGAACATAAAATTTAATTAACAATATTTAATCATGCCAATATTCAAATTTGTCTATGAATGTTTTTCATAACTGCCTGCCATCTTGATTATGAAAAAAAAAAAACTGCATGAAGAAAAAAATTAAAAGATTGTATTTAATCAGGATAAAAATGTTATAAATTAAATATAATAAAAAAAGTATTATATTTGTAATTATTACTGCATTGTAAATAACGTGTGTGTGTATATATATATTGTAACAGAATATTAATCTTTAATATTTTATTTTAAAACCCTGTTATTCAAGTAGAGGAGTAAATATAATCAATACCTCCATATTAACCATAGAACTGATCAGACCAAGATTAATAAAAAATATACAAACTGCAGTCACCTTTCCAGATCGAAGTACAACATCCATGACTGCAAGAAGTGTGACACATCTCATGGGGATATTTATAATGGGTTTTAACCCTACGGGTGCCATCCAACCTTAGATTGGAACCCATGAGATGACATGAACATGCTTCAAATACTTGACCCATGAGCCAAACATAATACAGACTATATAAATAAAATTAATGATTTAAACCCATAGATAATTGAAGAGAGAACGATGAGACGATATGAATACTCTTCAAGCACTTGACCCATAAGACAAGGATAACAGACTATATATATAAAAATATTGATTTAAACCTATGGGTAATTGAAGAGAGAGAGAGACTTAAACTACACCAATAATTTACACATATTTATTAAAAGATAAAAAACCAAAACAAATAAGGAATATTTAAAAATTTTAAAACATAAATATGAATACTTATTAAAACTACGATATTTTAAACAATCAGGTGCTTATTTAAATATGGTTAAAAGTTAATACTAGAAATAACATTTAAAAGTTCTATCTAGAATAAAATTTAAAAGTTCACATTTGAAATAAAATGTAAAATTTCTATCAATGAAGTGTACCCCATATTTACCTAGGTTTTTAATACAGTATTTCGGTGATCACCCCGGTCTTCTGATTCTGTCAGATTTATCGTGGGCATCTTTGGTAGTGGCTGGTCACTTTTTTCTGGCTCAGCATACTACTACGAGGTCTGGTTACTTAGATTTGGTATGGCAGATAAAACATCAGCAAAGGCAAGTCATATACATTACTGCATCTGACTATTGGTGTTCAGGAGACGTGCAGTGGAAAATGAACAAACATTCAGCTTTGATCTAACAATGCATTTTTCTATCAACACGACCATATAAAGATTGCTTCTTCTTGCTGGATTCAGTCATTTTAGCAAAAGCTTGAAGACTCTTTGATCAACTTTCCTGGAAAAACTATCTGGCTTCCTTCTTTTGCTTCTTTGTTTTTCTGCTGCTGTTCTTCTTTTTGGACAATAGGTGTTAGCAACATTTATACTCTCAGACTCCATTTACTGCTCAAATTCTTATTCATGCTATCAACTCATTTGATCTTTTTTTTCTTTCTAATTAGTTATATTTTTAATTACCTTATATTTTTAATTACATGGAAAATTAGTAATGATTGTTACTTGATCAGACTGGAATTTATGTTCAGAAACTGATTACATACTCTACAAATTTGTTTTCAATTATAAGTTAAATTTTAATACACAAAAGAAAAGAAAGATAAGTTATAATTAGTATTTTAACTTAATCCCAAACTTTTACTTTTTTTTTTTTTTATGAACAATAAAATATTGAACCATAATTTTATTTTTCCTTATTTTATTAATAGCATGTAATTAGTATATATACACATATTTATGTACACATTCTTACAATATATATGGTTTAAATTTACTATAATTTTGTGTAACCATTAAAAGGTCTATAAATAATAATTCCAATAATATATTTTATAATAAGATTTTATTTTATTCATTATCAAAGCATTACAGTTAAATGCATACACATAATTCATATAATTGTTGAAATATAGATGTGTATAATATGTAATGTCATTACTTAGGAACATATTGTTCGATTTATATTATGTTTAATATTTTTTTAAATTTTATTTCAGTTATTCTAAGAATAGTATTTAATGAACTAATAAACACATGTATGTATTTATGAAACATTATATATGAAATTTAAGAGATGGATAAAAAATCTGAAGAAATCTCACAGGACATAATGCTGGTTAAATTTAGAATTGAATACATATTCTTATTGTTATTGTTTGATTTTGACTGTATGAATAATTTAGTACAAGTTCAAGGAAGTTGATTAAAATAAATGTAATGTTGATTCATGTAACCTTCTCAGAAATAAAGGTTATGATAAAATGAGACTGAGCATTAGTTCTCAATTACAAAAATGGCATTTTATAAAAAAGTATATAAGAGATTACTGTTAAGTAATATTAAGTCCTCATGGATTGCAATGTTAAAATCCTAGTGTTTTTTGAAAAGGATATTTCTCAACAACCAATGGCACTTATAATTGTTATAAAGATGTGTTATTACATGAAAGTATAAGTGAAATAGTTCTACAATTTCATAGAGGCAAAATGTAATTTTAGTGGAATTGTATTATACATTATATTGGTCAATATCGCTAAAAAAATTGTAGAACCCCCAACATACATATATAACATGTAGGTTATTATAAAGAATAAATAAGCTGTAAACATATGTGGGTGGTTAATGAAAATGTTAAAAATATCTTTTAATGTCTTATTTCGTTGCACTTGGGTATCAGTATCCGAATTATAAGAATACATTGAAAAAATTGAGAAAGTTGCACCTACAAACTTATACATATCTTAATGTTTTATTTCAATTTCTTTGGTAATTAAAAATCATTTAATGAAAGTGTTAATTGATTGTAAAATAAGTTTTACAAGCATAAAAATCTTGAAAATGATGTAAAGGAAAAATAGAGAACAAGTGAAACAATCTTTTTTTTTGTTCTTATATTTTATATTTATAACTATAGTTATAATTATTAAAAATAAATTTATTTTAAATAATTTTGTATCTAAGAAATATTTTATATCACTTCTAGATTTAATTTAGCTTTAACATTGGATTAAGTTGGTTTTAAGAACTATATGTTGTTAGCGAATATGTGGGGAAGGCATCTGTTTATAAATAAGTTATTTGTTCTTTTATTTATAGAAAAGAAAAATGAGATAGCTTACACATTGTCTGTTTAACTTTGATAATAGATTTAAGTATATCTAATTGTGTTTATACTCAGAAACATTTTGCTAAATAAAAGCTAAGGATATATGCAAGAATCTTTCTAGTAAAATAATGATCTAGTTGAAAGTATAGTTATTTTTAAAAAAATTATATTACTTTGATGACATTGAAAGTCATCATTTTGTTTATAATTGTAAACAATATTCAATATATGTTAAAAGCATATTTGTAATAGAGTGTTCATCGATTTGGATTAAAATATATTTAGTTGAAAACGACCAGCCAGATTATTTATAAGCACACTTGTTAATAAAGCCAATCATGCAATTCTGGTTGACTGTTTTGTTGTTTAATTGTCTAATTTTACACAAATACTGTTTTCCAATCTTTTATAAACATTTATGGATATTCATGCATACACTGCTTCTATCCTTTACATATATACATACTGTACTGTATTTTATCCTAGTATAAGTAGCATTGGCAATTTAGAAGTTAAATTAATAAATTCCTAATAAAAAAATTTAAATATCTGATCGATTTAGTTTAAACAACATGGGTGGATACTTTTGTGTATGCTAAAAGAATTCGAAAAGAGAGGAAAGATATAAAGAGTATAATAAAACAAAAGAGGAAACTACTTTGTATTTTTGTAAAAATAAACAAATAAAAGTCACAACATTCCTTCCCTAATTAAAGATGGCGAATAAGAAGAAAAAAAAAATTTTGTGGGCTAAATTTCTTTAAAATTGGTATACATTAACAGGTGTCAACAAGAGTTGTGCAGAGAGACTAAAAAAAATCAGGACTATAAAAAGAAAAACACATCATGCATCAGGGTTCTTAGATCTTCATTCCTGCAGAGAAAAGTAAAGATAAACGTGGAGAAATTATGAAAAGTGTGCCAAACTACTCTTACTAATATATTGAATTGTATTAAGATGTGTGAGTAGAAGTTCTTCTGCCGGTGTTGCTTTTGACCTGATATCGTGAACTATCTGAGTGAAAGAATTTCCTATTAAATGTGAAACCATGAAGACTGACGGATCACCAGAATATTGAACAGTGGATCCCTTCCAAGATAAATCCATGCACGGTAAATTTTATAAATCCTACATGTGAACAAATAAACTTACCGGTAAGTAACTCTATTAATTCCAATATTAGTGATCACTTTTGTGATAAATTGTCGTCACGAGCCATACCAATTAAAATAAAATATTAGCAGTAGTTTTAATCCTTATTTGTTTTTTATATTTTCTTCTCTTGATAATATTAAATATTTTGTTTTGTATTAATAAAATTAAATACGACTTACTTTGTTATTTAGTTATTGATTATTATTATTCTAATTTCATTACAATTTAGCCATTATTATAATTTGATTAAATAAGTCCCAATGCTGTACTGAAAATGCAATCCTCCAGATATTTTGAATAATTTCATCGTAACTAAAAAAATAAAAGGAGTTTGGCCAGTGGATTCTAATACAGAATCCTGGAGCCTTTTCAAATAAATTAAAAACTGGCCTACTTGTCCCCATTATTATGGTAGTTATATTAAGTGAAAGGGTGTTGTGTGACTAGGAAAGATAATTGCGTCCATTAAATATTACTAAAATTTTCTGACGAAAAAATTTAATAGATCGAATGCAATTTGGTCACAGAGTACGGGCAATTAACTCATAAAGAAACCCTAATTATACAGTGGATGTTACAATACACATATACATACATTTATTTATTGTAATGATAAATGCCTTAATGACAAATGGAAATAAATCCAGTTAACAGTAAAATGATAAAAAAAAAAAAATACAATATTCAGCAAATTAAATTTTCATCTAGGAAAATTTAAAGACAACTAATGAACGACCATGTACATGGTAGAGTGCCTGATACAATTTATTTTTAATTGACAAGTTGGTACTAATCACAAGCAACGAACAAATTGAATATACATAAAAACAAGTTGCCATACACATTAAATTATATTTCCTGATTGTTACTCCCCTCCATCTAAATAATTTATTATCTTAACAAAATAAATAATCAGCTTGGTTCAGATGAAAAATGACAAACAAAAAAATTATTAACAACAACAATAATTTTAATTAAAGAAAAAGTGTATTTATATATTTACAATTAAAAAAATGATGGGTGTGTTCATGCATGAGATAGAAAAAATATTTGTGACTTACAATCTCTTTGAAAATAGCTATAAAAAATTCAGTTAATTTACTTTCACATCTTTGTGAGATCAGATATAAATGTTTTTTTTTTCCTCAGTGATGAGATGTTTATTCATCAAAAAAAAAAAAAAATAGATACAATGAAACAAATGAAATTTCAGGAACAAAATGGTAAGAGGGGAAGGATACATGTAAAAAGGGAATGGGAAGTGGACAGGGGAAATGGTGAGTAGTTCAGGCTGGTTAGAAAAGCACACCTTAGAAAAGGTAGGAATACAGAAATTTTATGGTGAGCGAGGATGAGCTGGGTTGGGAGAGATATGAGGAGTACAGTTCTTGCTTCTCCTGCCAGAATTGCACAATGATTCATTCTTGATGTTACTTGATGAGCCACTGTCTGAGAAAATTTCAGCAGAGGAAGGTGAGAGAGTGCGAAGTGAGGAGAATGACGAGGCCCGGGTTGAAGCGAGAGAATTTTTTGCTGAAAGAATTCTTTTTTTCCTTGTGTGTTCTGAATGTCTGAGACTTGCCCTTGGTTCAGGAAAAGGATCCATTATGATTTTACTGGGAAGATCAAGGATGGAAATCTGCCTGTCAGAGTTGGTGTCACTATCTGATGGGTTAGGGTGTGCACGCTTCTGATGTTTCTTGTTAGTGGCGGAAGGGCCAGAGTAGGTAAACTCAGACAGGATGATTTCTGAATTTGAATAAGTGTTCATGTCCATTAAGGAAAGAAGGTCCTGTGAGCGAGCTGTAACTGAGAGTGGTGGGCTGCGAGTGAGACCAAAATTATGTGGCCTAGAGGAAGCTGGAATCTTACTGAAAGGTGAGAGGGTGGCCGAATGCTGAAAGATTGAATTGAAGTGAGGTGGAGGTGAGAGGTTAGCTGAAGAAGGATGTTCATATTTATTGGGGCTGTGCGGAGCACAGATGTGGTTTAGGCCCTTTTCTTTCTGGCAAGAGTTGCATTTATTTTTTTGAGGGCAGTCCCGATTAAGGTGGTTGCGGTCTTTGCAGGTGAAACATTGTGGCCTCATCCCCTTAATTGAAATTACCAAAGGTGCTAGTTCAGCTGCTATTGTTGTGGGAATGCTTTCAGGAGAAAGACCTTTTTTAAGGATGAATTGAAATAAGGCTGTGTTGGTGAAGGTGAGACCATTGGTGAGAGGATCCCTAAGGTACTCAAATGAGGTAACTTGTCCGAATGCCTTGAGATATTTCTGTAGGTGCTGCCTCTGCATACCTATGTGGCAGTTTTTGATAAACCCCTTAAGTATGGATGGTCTATTGGTGTCTATTGGAACCATAAACATATTGTTTAAAAATTTGAATCTGTTTTGAAGGCTTGTCTTTGTATTGTGTTGCGAAACTCTAATGCCATGTATCGGTCATTAGGAAGGGTGAGGATTTTATGTATATAATCAGTAGCTTGTGGAGTTTGATAAGGTCATAGAGCTGCTGTGTTGGAAATTTATGGAGTCCACATTGTAGATCTGTAACCGCCAGAATGACAGAACTGTCACTCTGGTAGCAACGAAGTGACTTGAGGAGGGGCAATGGAACTGTTTGGTTAAATTGTTCTGAGATCACTGTGTGATTCTCTGGTGTGAGTTGTTTAGTAGGAATGAAGGTTTCAGAGGTGGCTGAATCATGGTTGTTCAGATTGTCCTCATCAAGGCCCCACATATTTTGAAGGAGCTCCGCTTGAGGTGTTTGTGTTGTGGTTCTATTAGAACTTTTTGGTAAGATGCTGGATGCAGCCTGAGCATAGGAGTTAGCAAAGACTTGCTGTGGTGATGAATTTTTAATAAGGGATTGCTCTATAGTGTGACTGATATTAGTGGGAGTAGTACTGGAAGACTTGGTTGCGCTCGCAGACTGAGATGGGGAATTATGAGTAGCATCATCTTTGAAGTAGTTATTGTGTGTTAAATTTTTAGAGAAATCAGAGTTGGCTGAGATTTCTGTATTAAATTTAGGTATAGCAGGCTGTTTTTTACCCTTTACAGTGGAGGAGTTTTTAATGTTCCCAGTTTTGCTTGGAGCAACCTTTTGATTGGTGAGATTACTTTTTTGGAATTGCTTCTTGCCTTTGATGGTGCAAGCCTCACCCTGTAGGGGAGAAAAATCCATCAATTATTAAACTTTAATGTCTGCTGACAATATAATATTTTAGCTTCTTTTGGTTCATTCAGAGGCAGTTTTCTTAGGGGAGTTTCCATTGCAATTTTTTTCTGAGCATTTAAAATAGGCAGATTCACAGATTAATTTATAGAAGTACATTTCTATGGGATAATTACTTTAGATGACTAGTTATTTGTCAAATATTTCTTCAGCATTCAAGAATGACGAGTAGATTAGCTTCTTGACGAATAGATTAGCAGAATCGAGGTTAATTTTTAAGGCATATTTTTGCCTACAGCTTTATATCAGCTACAATACTGAAATGGTTAGGGAAAGCATCCTGGAGGGTCTCTACTCCATAAAATGCATGATATAATCTTAAAAACCCTTACAAAATTTTAATTGACTTCTATCTAGTACAAGACATATCAACAAAGTATGTTACAATTCTTCCCACAGTTTCTTGGAAAGCACATGACTTTAGAAAGCTTCTGTCGGTTCAACATAGCAATGTTTTTATCCCCCCCCCCAGTCATTTACAACTGTTCTCTGTAGCAATGTTTCTTTTTTTTTTTTTTTTAAATCATAATATTATTTTTTAAAATAATAAAGTAATAACATATTTATCTTTACATTTGTTTTTTTTTAAACATTTTAAAACCATTTTAAAATGTATTCTAGATATATGACCTTTAGTATTTTGTTATACACAATAAGAAAAATATTCGCATTAAAACAAAACCTGTAAACTCAGATGTGAGGGTTACAATATATATATATTGATAGATAAATAAAAGTAAAACAGCCTTTAAATAGGTCACAACAGGGTAAAGGTCTCTTAAAATGATCACAGCATTTCTCATAAGGTTTTTCAAATGCCAGATGGTGATGGTTAAATTGGATTTCAATTCTTTTTTATCCTCTACCTAAAAATAGCTAGTCACTCATTTACTGACCATAATGAAGAGTCTAGATTAAATACAGATTATAGAAATGCCAAAGCCGATGCACTAACTGCTCAATTCTATATATATATGTATATTTAAATCTGAAAAATTGCTAAAAATAGAATAAATCTAATTTTACTTACATCTGTACTCTGCTCCTAAGCGTAGTAAAAGCCGCAAAGGAAAAACTTTCACCCAAGGAGTTTCCCATTTTTGTAAAAGAATGCCCACAACAAATGGAGGAGATGGTAAAATCAATTTATGTAAACATTGGAAAGTAGGACGAACATATAAAAAACCACCATGGTCTCGTGAATCCAGAAAAGTTTGATTGAAGATTGTATGGCTTAAATCTCTAACTGTATTACCTTTAAATATAAATATCTCAAATAAATTTATATGCATGTGAACAAATGTAATATATAGAACTATTTTTAAAATATTAAAATGGAAGTGCACACATTAGAAATAACTAAAGAACCAAATAGAAAATATTGTAACACTATAAAGTTATAATAAATCTAAATCATATTACATAAATATTATTATTGAAATCAAATTCTAATATGTTTGTATACAGTATATAATTTAATTAAAGTAATCCTAACATTTTATGGTTTACAGAATTAAAAGAAATAAGCTACAAACATTAAAAAAAAAACAAAAAAAAACAAATAATACAGAATGGACAACAATGAAAGTAAAAAATAAAAATTTTTAAAAATATATCAAAATTTCAATGATGAGTAGTAAAAACTCAAACAACTTAAAAATCATATTGAATCTATTAGCTTATCTTACATATAATGTAAGCATTAAAGATATATTCTTTATAATTTTAAAGTTTCTTCTTTTTCAAAAAAAAAAAAAACTTTTATCAGAGCATTTCATTTCAATTAGCAGAGGAATAATGAAATAGCTGGAAGTACAATATAAAACCATTTCTTCATCTTCCTTGTAATAATCCAGTTTTTCTATTAGAATATAAAAGCATTTTTCAAAATATAATCTAGAATTTAATTCTGATTGATGATTTGGATTCTTTTCTTTTCTAAAATATCCTATATGACTTTAAAAGAAAAAGCACTTATGTGTTTTATCAACACAATTACATATATTTGAAAAATGCTATATACTTTGTAAAAAGTTATTTAAATTAATCTTCAATTTTAAAAAACTTTAGACAATAGCTTATGAAGAAATATAAGAACTTAATTTGTTAAGTCAAAATTTAAACATATTATATATCACACTTGTTTTTAATAAAGATAAATAATTCATAAAAATAATCTGATTGTTTCACTAATATAAATGTTTGTCAGAGGCAAGTAATGTGATGGTCTTAAGTTAAATCTCTTATCATGTGAATATTTGTAAATCAAGTCTATAAAATAAATTTAAGATATCAAACAAATAAATATTAAATATACTGAAAGTAATTAAATTTAAAAATGAACTCATTAAATATTTGACAAGAGTCCTCAATAATTTGCAAATATTGATAATTCAGACATCCATCACAGTATAAGTTTGAGCTAACAGCCTGTAATAAACAATTTTAATAGAAATAGGAGAAATAAATATCAAGTCACCATAAATAACTTATTTTAAATTTGCCAATTCTTATATAGTACAATTTAGCAACAGCAGATTGTAGTTATCAGATTCCTTAAAAAGATAATTATATGTGAAATTTTCTATGAATTTGCAAATTAATTTTATTCAAAATTATCAGACGAAAGTAAAGATATATACAATAAATCATCTATACAGTATTTAATACATTTTTATATATCGATTCATTATATAGTAATACTAAAAACAAATAAAAAATTGTTCAAAAATGAATAAGAGAAACCAACATGTCCATTGTCAATATTTTCATTAAGAGTTCTTTTGACAATATTTGAAGATATAAAAATTTATTAGTCATATTATTATAATTCATGTAATATTTTTTTATTGATGAAAACATTACACACTGAAGTTATCCTTCAAAAACTACAATAAAGCAAGAATTATCTCCTTTAATTTATCAATAATTTTTTTTATATCATGTCATCATCATAATAATAATAAAATATACATTTTTGTTAAAAAAATAAATAAAATAAAACTTAATAAAAAAAATTATACTTTCTTAGACAATAATTTTAATTTTGAAGTATTAAAGTTTGATGAGTTCAGCACAATTCAAAATTAATAATTAAATTTCATTACCAAATATATACTGTATACAATAATATATATTCAAAAAATTCAGTTTAAAATAAAATTAAACAAAATCATCATCATCATTAATTTTCTTCCAAAAGGCAATTTCTATATATGAATTCAACAACCGTCTACATTTTTTTATTATTTTGCACCATTTTTCAAATATTCATAGCTATTACCTTCTTTTAGAACATCAATTAACTTCTTTCTTCTTCCTGTTTTTCACTTAACTTCCATAAATTCCTCCAATATATTCTTCATAATTCCTCTATCTCTAAATATATGTGAAATCCAATTTCAATTCATAATTTCCTTAATAAAAAATCTCTTTTAACTCTTTCCAATAGAGCTTATCTTATTTTTCCAATTTTTCTATTCTTCTACAAATCCATACTTCAACCCCACTTTTTCTTTCTTACTTATCCTAGTTTCTGTTTCACATAACTTACAATATCTTTATTACTATTTTCACCATCAGATAAATAACTACTTAAATACTAATTACTTCATTGCATTATTAAAAATCTGAAATTCAAGTGTATTAGAAGAAAAAAAAAGTACTATGTTCAAATTAACAATAAAACTATTGTAAAATAAATTAATTTTATTTTACCAAAACAGGGGTCAGGAGTCCCAATCTTTTTTTGAAGAAAAAGCATGTAGTAAATAAAATACTAGAGAAAACAAAGCTTAAAAAAAAGTATTGTGTTAGATATATTATTAGCAATTTTATACCAGACAAAACACAATATTACTGTCTATAAAACCTACAAAACAAATTAAAGTGAATTATAAACATATATTTATTATAGTCGACTAATATTGCAATTTTTTAAATAGAAAAATCATTTTATATTGCAAAAAAGAAATCTAATTAATGTGATGTAATTAGTTGTTTTGATTTGTTAATATTTTTATATTAAGTTTAAAATATTTGAGGCTTCCATTCCTAAAAAATCATCTAAATGCTGATTTCTTATATATGACTGATAAGTTTAATTTTAAATAAATTTATACTCTGACAATGTAAAATAATAATAAAATTTAGAAATAATAAAAAAAATTAGTTAAAATTTGATTAATATGAACACACCATCAATTATTTTGGTTTTTAAGTTTATTAAAACACAACACTCACTGAACTTTGAATCTCACAATCAATTCATCATTATGTACAAAATGTTTGATATGGACTTGATGGCAATAGGTAACTAGAAAACAAACAATTTTGAAATCAGACATGGTTCTTTTACCTTGCAAAATATGATACTATTCATATCAAATAATAATCAAAAACATGTAATGTAAATAACAAGCATGAAGGTTGATGTTACATAATATTTAGAGATATTCAAAATATTTGATAATATACTAATATTTCATAGTTGATTGTTGAAGAAATCAATGTTCAATTCAATAAAATTTTGTATACTATGCATTTAAATTTTGTTTCATAAGCATAATCATAAATGTTAATTGTAAAATTTAACGAGATGTAATCCATCAAAGATAACAAATAAAAATAAAAAGTGGAATGTTTTTGGGAACTGGATCTAGATTATGGGACTTCTAAAGTAGAATATAGATTTTTCTAAGATAATAATGTATGCAAGTAGTGCTTTTTAATATTTATTTTAAAAATAAGTTCTTTAATAAAAGTTATTTTATCAAAAGGTATTTATTTAAGCATAGCTAAATAAATGGAAGTAAATTTATAATTACGACTTACATAAAAAACAAAGGCTTCAAAAAACCAAAAAACAACTGGTTTCAATTCCATAAATGTATATATTTTTACATTTTATATTTAATAATATCTAAACAAAATGTATGCTTACAATATATTACAACAAAGGAAGAAATTAAATTTAAAAATCTAATAAACTATTTGATTGCCTTAAATATTGGTATTATATTCTCAATCTGTATGTAAAATCATTAGTAAAAATAATCAGCATCAAAATATATAACAATTAGCTCTATTTTTTATTAAAAATTTGAAAAATAATCAAAGTTGAAAATACAATCACTTTTTATAGTAGATTTTACCTAATTATAAAATTAGTAAGATGTAATTCATCAAAGAGATGAATAAAAACAATTAATTCCAAATACTATAACAACACAAATATTTATTTTAATAATTATATAATTATTAGTAAAATTCAATTATTATTCAAGTTTTTCTTTATTTAGTTAAAATATTCCTATAAATTGATAATGTAAAGTAAGAAAATATTTTCAAATAATTTTTGTAAATTTGATATAGGATACCTAAATTAATAGATTAAAGTTCAATTTCTTTCTAAGATTATGTTGAGTCAGAAAATAAATTCAAGTTTTAACAAAAAATTTGAAGACTATGTAAAATATATTAATTTAAACTATTACTAATATTTAAATATGCATTACTTTATGGATTTTAAATTCAGGTTGATAAATTCAAATCCTTATAGCTAATGTTTGTTTTACAATCCATAACAAGATCTGAGCAAAAAAAAACAAATTCAAATGATTCTATTTAAATAAAATCAAAGACATAAAAAAAAAAGGCAACTTAAAAGCATAGATAAATGCAGAAAAAATTTAAAATGTTGGCATCTGCATTAGAATGACACTGATACCTGTAACACTATTACTTTTTTTTTTCCATAACCCGCAACAACCGTCTGCAACCAACTGCTTACTTGCAAGGCGCTGACCTCTCGGCTAACTATTACTTTTCACATCATTAATGTGTCTTTTTAATACTTGGATGAAAGATTTAAATTTATGTATTGTGAATAATAATGGATTTATTGATTTCTATCAATAAAAGATTTTATTGCATCTTTCTATCTATATGATACTGAATGTATTGGATATCCTGTATTTGAGTCATTAAGTTTCATTTCATATCACAAGCATTATGTGATCAATTTTCTCTAAACTTATTTGTTGCTTTAACTGAACTATTTATTAGATTTAAACTTATTTACTACTAAAAACCTTTCTTTTATTAATGTATATTGCTTATAATATTTATGCAATTTACAAGTACAAATGAATAGCTAAACTTTAATGCAATCAGTGGCTACATTTTATAGTGAAAAAGAGAAGCCTAATTTTGATCGCAAATAATAAAATAATTTTAAAAAAATAGTGGCTACATTTTATAGTGAAAAAGAGAAGCCTAATTTTGATCACAAATAATAAAATAATTTTTAAAAAAATAGAATATATTTAAACTTTACCATTACTAGCTTCTTCATAAACGGTATTAAAATGACAGAAAATATCCCTTGGAATAATTTTTTCATCTGGCAAACACTCTAAGACGATGACTATTTCATCCTGTCCCACTGTGTCCATGCCTTTAGTAGTAAAGCACCAACATGTTCTATAAACACAGCAGTCCACTATAAAAAATAAAAAATATATCGTTATCTACTATATAAAATCTAAGATAAAATTTAAAATTATATATCCATACAAGTAAATGACTTTATTAAAAATGTACAGTATTAAAAAAAAATATGATAAAGCATTTAAAAAAATGAATGTTTATCTTTTATATTAATATTATTAATCAAAATTACCCCACATTCACAACTCAAACGAGACTAGCCAAAAAAATGAACTCTAAAAAACTACTAATGATTTCACTGCTACAACCCAATTTCTCAAGTGTAAAGAACTACAAAATAACAACATATTTAAACTAAACATTACCTGCAATTCCATTTACTTTCAATACATCCTTAATATTAAAAAAAACTTTTAAATAAACTAACTGCTTCAGAATCATAAATTTTTAATAATAAAGATTCTTTAATTTTTCTTTTTATTTCATTTTTCTCAAAAAAGACAACCTTAGCTTCATTAAAATTAATAGTGTGGCCTGCATCTTTTTCATGGATATATAAGCAGAACTAAGATATTTATTTCTAACCCTACTTTTATGTACCTTTATTCTTTCATTTAACCTTTAGGCTGACAAAGCAGCCATATTAAATATTTAAAAAATTATGTTATGCCACAAATTTTATCATAATATATGTTTATATTACTAAAAAATTACATAATATATATTGTTTTAAAGACCAAACACCAAAAAATGTAATTAAGCTGAAAAAAAATATAGTCATCGATATTCAAAATAATAAAAAAAAGAATAAAAGTTACTATTAAACCACTAAACATCACATGATCACCATATCTTATGCTAGCACATAACTGTTATTAAATAGGCAAAACTCTCCATATAGTAGTGCCACTACTGTATGGAGATCATGTGATGTTTAGTGGTTTAACACCAATCCTGCCTAAGAGGATAGTGGTGGCTATGGTTGTTAAAGAGTCAAAGACCTCAAAATGTATGGGTGCTGAACTGAGTTCAGACCCATATGACTATATAAGCTATTGAGCTTAGATTAAAAATATTATTGTTTTCAATTTCATTCTCATAGTTTTGTAGTTAAGTAGAAATAAAAGGTGGCTGCTGGAGGGTTGCATTAGATCCTAAGATCTAGGTGCAGTGCTCGCAGATCCAAGGCTCCTCAATGACGAAGGACACAAGCCAGAAACTAGTCTGGGGATATTGGATGAGTAGGCACTAGATGGGGATTTTATGCACAAGCCTTCTGGCATCCATTGATTGCTCTGTTTGGCACAGAGTGGCATTTCTGTATGGAGAGTTTTGCCTATTTAACAAAAGTTAATATTCCTAATAATTATTTTCATATTATTTCATAAATTCTAAATTCATCATAAAATTTATAAAAAATTAGTATATAATAACACTTACCTAAGGTAATCCATCACTTGCATACTTTGTAGAATAAAGAGATTAGTACCTTTCATTTTTCTCAGTAGCCCTTCAAAATGTATTTCCATACAGAGGTTTGCAATGTATATGTCATCCCTAATAATATCCCTTATAACAAGTAGTTAATGTTGATCAATAATTAGTAAATTTGAATATTATAATAAAGAACTATACAAAATAAAATAATAAAACAAAATAAAAAGTGAATGAAATACTAAATTCATTATAGAGTTAAGCTTGAGGTACATAAGTTAGTAGTTTAGAGTCAGTGTGATGCAGTATTATTTATCTTATCTTTATAAGTTTTGAGGGCTCATATTGCTTCATGCTACTATGACCATAAATTTAGTAATAGCTTCATCAACCACCATCACTCTTTGCATTTGATATGTAGCTTTGAAATTTACATTGCAGTAGTTTATAATCGGCCTAAGTTTATATCAGATCAAGCTTCACAGCCCACTCAGAATCTCCCACCACCAAACCATACTAAAACTCCATCCTTACGCACGTATATATATTTAATAATGCATATATTTTGTATTTAAACTAATAAAGTGATAATTGACGTAGATATATAAATATCTTAAAATGATTAATTTTAATAAGTGAATATTTTTTTTTTGTTATTTTAATTCATGTGCGTGTGTAATGGGTATCTATATATTATAGGAGATGGGAGATTATTGCTAAAATATAGTTTAAATAAAAATTTATATATTTAATGTATATGTCAAGTTATATCTAAAATATTTAAGTCGTGGCAGTCAGAAGAATTGAAGATGACGCAATCCTTGTCATAAGATTCTCAAATATAACTAAGACAATTGCTGGAAACCCATTTATCCATCTAAAACTTATAATTTTTATAATAATGTAAAAATCCCTTAATGGAAATTTATCCATTTTCTGTTTTAAAATCACAAGACTACATTTAAAACAATCATGCGAGAAACTTTTGACAGGATTGCATTGTATTTAAATTTTATTCCAACAAAGGATGCATCCGGTCAGAAACTACGGATCTGCTAAGTGGATAAAGTGCCTCGGGTCTGGCAGCTAAGTGCTTTCTAACGTCATCAGAAAAAAGAGTATAAATGCTGCTAGATCTTAACCGAGAAAGGAGGGAGAGCTAATTTTAAGTTACTGTTTGCTAACCTATTCCGCGTCGGTCGTTCACAGAATGTCTGAGTAGAAAAGGGACTTCAAGCCACTGTTCCCCTTGACCTGAGACGATCTCCTTACCATGCTGAGCCGGAGTGACATCGTGCCGCCAGCATATGACCTGATGCCCATCCAAAGAAGAATGCGTTCCTGCCTCCCTTGAAGACATCATTGATATTGTTAAACGTGTAGGTGTATCCATTCACAATACTTAGTGCTGCTAATTTCTTGCTTATCTAAATTTCATAAATTATATTTGTTTTATCATTTAAGTAATATCTTAAATAACTTGCAAAATGGCCACCAGCATTATGTTATCGATTCTAAACCATAAATTATCTAAATGTAATTCTATTCATCCGATTCACGCTTGCTTTTATAATTATTTTATTCTTATGCGGTAAAATTTTGAAATTAATAGTTGTTCGGATTTTATATATGTATACGAAATGTAGAATATTGGTTAACTCCAGTCATACGAGCTATATTTCTATTTCTATAGAAATGGGGGGGTAGATTGCATTAAATCATTTAGTTAATAATGTTTTAAGCTCGTAGGGATGAGTTAATGAATAATGAAAGTTTTTCTATTAGTAATCGTGCGGTTCTTATTAATGTATTTTTATTACAAGTCTTATTTTATCTGGGGTAGATTTATAAATTTTTGTTTTCTTTATCGATGTGACCAAGTTTGCTAAAGTTGGCGAATAATTATATTTTTTTTTTAGCGTTTAAATTAAGCTCATACATTTTTTTAATAAAAATAAGTTAGGAGGGTGGGGTAGATTTAAGCTATAATAAAATGAGTAAAAGTTTATTAAATTAGTCTTGTAATTTGATATGGAAGTATGGAAATGTATTCGTGCTATAGATTTGCTAAACCATTCGTAGGCCGTAACTATTATTTTTAAATATCTAGAAATATTACTATTATCACGGCGTTATTTGCATAAATTAGGAAGCGATTCTCTTCCGATTCGCCCGTACCTCGCTCCGGGGAATCTCGTTATTTCTGATTCGCCTGTACCTCACTCCAGGTAATCTTGAATTATTTCATCGTAAGTCCAAATCAGGAGTATGACCTAACTCCTGGATATTTTCGCTAGTGTTGTGGGAGCTCTGCATGGATAGCCATACGTCGGACCATTGCAACTTCACACCTAGTGTTTTATCCGCACTTACGACTGTGCCAATGTTATATCGGCCAGTCTGACCGTGCAGCTATCCAATAACGTTCGCTACTGTTCAACTGCGTATGCTCTCCAATGAATGCTCTGAATATTCTCTGTATTCTCTGCAATGGATGCTCTCCAAACGAATGGTCTGCACTGAATGCTCTGCCACAGATGCTCTCCAACAAATGGTCTGCACCGACTGCTCTCCAATGAATGGTCTGCAAGCGGATGCTCTCCAAACGAATGGTCTGCAACGATCTATTTCTACAGTTCGCTAAAGTTCAATTCCCACGATGTTCTTTCAGGCTGGCTGCTACAAAACGGTTCACAATGGGCCTACTTTAGCCCCAGTCCAGTGTAGCTGTACACGAACTCTTCGTAGTAAGCACTGCGACTGCTGTCAGCTATCTCCTACTGGAATTGAACAGTAACTCTACTGTACATGCACTCCATACTGTCTGCTACTCGCTGCTGCTCTCTATGTTACACTGCTAGATGTTACCCAGTCTTCTTATCGCTCTCTGACAACTGCAACGATCAATCAATGCACTGACTAATAAGGTAACGTCTCTTATCTAGAAACATTTGTAATTAGCAAATATTTCTAGGAATTGTCGATCGCCATTACGTCAATGCACTAATTATATTCCTCAGCTATCAGAGCGTAATCTAAAAACAGCCTTACGAATAAATTCTAGTTTTTTTCTGGAGTGCACAAACATGTCTGCCATTTTTACCAAACACTACACCTAGAAAGTTCGTTCTAAGTATTAGTCCGCCTGAAGCAGCATACTTCATCGTCGTCGTTATTTGATTTATAAAGTGTAAACCGGCCAAGATGCCGTATCTGCCTTCCTAAAATATATGCATGCACCGCCATTCCCCACTTATATTTATATTATGCCTAGTTAGTAAATTCTATAGTGTTAATACAACTACTAACCATTTATCTCTTAAGTAATTTCGTTGGAGTTTTAATCCATTTATTTCCAACTGTTCTCCCCTCCTCTTACAATCAAGCAAAGATACCAAGTTAGTTTCACAAATGTGATTCGAAAATATTATATGAATAAAATATTTAGTTCAATGTGTTTCAAATAACCGTTGTTTCTTTAAAATGAGTTATGAATTATTTTGTTAATAACATTAATGAAAAGTGTCTCCACGTAATACGGTTAAGTTATTATTTAATGAATTAGTGAAACCTTTGCAATCGTATTCCTGCCTTATAGCTATTATATATATGAATTTCATCTACCACCAAATAAATGTACTATCTCAGTGATGTAATTTTGAATATTTTTCATGCGCTACTGCACTATAGAAATGTATTAAAGCAAAATCAATATTAAATGCCATTTTAGCCTTCATTTATAAAACTTGTAAACTTATGAATATTTTTACGTGCGCTCCCGCACTATATAAGCAAAATCAATATTAAATGCTATTTTGTCATTCATTTATGAAACTTGTAAATTTTTGAATACTTTTCGTGCGCTCCCGCATTATCGAAATGTAATAAAGTAAAACCAATGTTAAATGCTATTTTAACTTTCATTTATAAAACCTGTAAACCTTTGAATATTTTTACGTGCACTCACGCACTATAGAAGGGTGTTAAAACAAAACCAATGTGAAATGTATTTTACTACTTACTCATAAACATGTAATTTTGAATATTTCTACATACGCTTCTGCACTATATAAATGTATCAAACCAAATCATTTAAGTGTTACATTATAGTAAATAAATTATGTAAACAACCGCAAGTTATTATTGTTAAATCATGTAAATTTTGAATAGTTATATATATTACAACCGCATTATGTATCCATCTGTATTAAAGACATTAATGGTAAATATATTTTTGATTCTTTTGTAAACTCACTCTGCAGCGTGAAATCGGAAAGTATAAATATCTGAATCATTTAATAAATCTATCATAAAATATCTCGTATTCGAATCCTATCATTTAGTTAATATAGTTTTAGATCTTAGTTAAGCTATCTCTTGGTTCACTCAATATCTCCCAAAAATCATCATCATCATTGTAGGTCTCATGTAATACGCTGCAGCTCTGGGCCGAGAAATAATTAATTTACATGATATCACCGTGGATGTTATCCATAGTGTTATAGATTTAGGGAATGGGCAAACAGGTTCGAATTCATGAGTGCTCCTGACCTGGGTATTTCGGGCATGATTGATTCAGGGTACTTTTGCTCAGATTCTAAATCTTGTTGAATGGATATACATTTTTGACCGGTACAATATATACTGTCAAAATCTTTACTTTTAGCATTTGCATATTTTTATCATTATTAAAATGCAAACAGACATTATAAAAAAATCTAAACCGGGTCATAATATTTGCAAAATATGTTCATCTTTATCTCATATCACCTAATTCAAATACTGGACCCAAACCCACATTATATCAAAAAATGCAGATAATTCACGATATAAATGTACAAAATTATGAGTTATTTTTTTATTTATGCTAGTTTCAATAATAATTTTTTAGTATATTTTTTATCAAAAATATATATATATGAATAAAATAATAATTAAAAAATATGTAGCTTTGAAATTTACATTGCAGTAGTGTATAATCGGTCTAAGTTTATGTACTGTCAAAATCGTTACTTTTAGCATTTGCATATTTTTATTGTTATTAAAATGCAGACAAGAAATTATAGAAAAATCTAAATCGGGTCATAATATTTGCAAAATATGTTTATCTTTGTCTCATTCACATCTTTGTCTCATTCACCTAATTCAAATACTGGACCCAAGCTCACATCATAGCAAAAAATGCAGATAATCATGATCTTTTTTTTTTTTTTTTATGTTAGTTTCAATAATAATTTTTTCATATATATAAAAAAAATATAGAAAAATAAATACTTATCATTAGGTTCCCTATAACGTTGTCTTCAAAATACATCGGAAAAAGTAAAACTTTGGTATTTGTAAAGTATTAACTGTGCAGCCTTTGGTGGCGCTGTTTCCAGTTAAAACCAGAGTGATATAACATTACCGGGCCACTAGATTTTTTTTTCTCTAATAGATCATATTTTGACATACGGCTGTAATTTTTTTCTTTTTAATATATTGTTGTTGTTTTTTTGGACATAATTATTTTTTTTTTGTTTTCATTTGATAAAATTAAAACTATAATGGACACTTTGACCTTTTTTTTGGATCTCAAAAGTACATAATTTTTGACATACGCCTTTTTTCTTTTTGATTTTCATTCTAAATCTACTGTTTCTTTTTTACAGGCGTCTTTTTTTTTTTGGTTTGGATTCGATAAATTTCAAAGTATAAGGGACAGTTTTAACTTTTTTTTGGAATATCTCAAATATACACAATTTGCTTTACATATGACTTCTTTTTTTTTTTTTTTGCATTTTAATATACTGTTGTTGTTTTTTTAAATAGACGTCTTTTTTTTTTTTGGTTATTTAAAATTAGAATCGACACTTTCTTTTTGAATTTGTTAAAAATGCGGGGGGTGCTGTTGATTGATTTAGCAAAAAAAAAAAGGCAAAGCTGTTCAACAAACTCCGCCTCAGATGTCCGTATTTGCTTATAAACGAAAAGAATTGTTTGGTATTTTGACTAATATATCGATCGAGAGAGTCGATTTTCTTCTGACCGAAAGAAGCGTAAAGTTGTCGATTGATTTGAGAAGAATACAAAGCTGTCCGACCAACTCCACCACACTCGGCTGTAAAGCCCTACCCTTTGAACACTGACATTCTGGGTGTTAATTAATCGACTTACAGATCAAAAGAATCACAAACAAAACACAGATTCTTTTAAATCAAATAAATTTTATTCACCACGTACGACTAAACCGAATCAACTGCGTCATCTTTTTCTCGTTTTTTTCGGACATCCCCAGATTGCAATAACGTGATAGCCATTTGGTTCTTCTTTTGTTACTCTCTTCCGAGTCGCGACAGAAACGGTACTTTTTCACCAACAACTACAATCGTCTGACAGAAACGTTGACACACTTTTTTTGGGTTCCAAATAACAACACCAAAAAAAAAAGCTCGGACAAATCTCAAGAATATGCTGATAATTACTAATAGGCCAAAAGATCTCTGTTGGGAAATACAGAAAATCATACACATCAACAAACAAACAGTTGCAAACCATTCCAGTGCACACACTTTCAGATTAAATTCGAACCAGAATACAAATTTGATCCCTATGCGTAGGAATTCATGCCGCGATGAAATAAGTGGCAAACTAGACGATCATCTAGTGTTGTTACTTTAGACGTAGGGTTAGGACCGTGGAAGTAATTGGCCACGGATTCTAACCACTACATCCATTGTCTCTTGTACGATCGCTAGTCGTGTATTAGCTGTAAGGTGCAGCCGCGATAAGCGGTATTATTCTGTGTTTTTACACAGAAACAGCGCTGCCACGGGCTGTACAGTAAATAGCTTCCAAATACCAAAACTTTTTACTGATGTATTTTACACGGTGATATCTTTTCCAGTAACTAAAACTATCAAAAAAATGAGATGAAAGACAAAATGATTCAATTTACTTGATCAAAAAATGATCATAAAATTTTTATTTTTTATCGTAGAAAAATAAAACTTACCTTTATGAAAAGTAAAAAAAAAGATTGAAACGATGGTGTAAAAAGCGCATGCGTAGACTGTATAGATTTTCATAAATATTATATTGAAAACGGATGTTTACATTTTGAAAATGCTTGCCTGCATTATGCATGCGTAAAAATGAGGAGGTTAAGTTTAAACTATTCTGACCTATATATACCTTCTTACAAAAACAAGGGATAATATATAGTACTACAGAAATAGTCTTTCTGTCAAAAATTTCCTTTGATAGAAAGACTATTTCTGTAGTAGTGTATATTATCCCTTGTTTTTGTAAGAAGGTAAATGAAAGAATAAAGATACATAAAAGTAGGGTTAGAAATAAATATCTTAGTTCTACTTTATATATGCATGAAAAAGATACAGGCCATATTATTAATTTTGATGAAGCTAAGATTGTGTTCTTTGAGAGAAATGAAATAAAAAAAATAAAGAAATTATTATTAAAAATTTATGATTCTGAAGCAATTAATTTATTTTAAAATTTTTTAATATTAAGGATGTATGGAAAGCAGAATTGTGGTTAATGTTTAGTTTAAATATGTTGTTATTTTGTAGTTCTTTACACTTGATCAGTCTATTTATAACACAGAAACCATTGGTAGTGTTTTAGAATTTATTTTCTTGGCTAATCTGATTGAGTTATAAATTTGGGGTAATTTTGATTATTTATTGACTAGTTTAGCTTTAGCTTTTAAAAGTAATATTATTAAGTATTATTAAGTAGACATTAAATGAAATTTCTTCAGAATGATTTGTCATCTCCTTGGATTTTTTAGGCACCTGATACTTATAGTTTAAATAAATATATATCAATATTTAAAATAAGTTACTCCTTTTTTTACTTTTTAAATTTATTAATTTAATATTAACAATTTGTGTACACATTATAACCACATTCCAACATTTCACCTACTTAATATAATCTTTATCAAGACAAATATTTCAAAAATATGTATAAAACATACACAAAAAATAGAATAAACTATATTAATATATATAATATAAAATACATAAAAATGTTTTTTTAAATAGTTACATTTTTTAATTTTTACATAAAAAAAAAAGAAGAGAGCATAACATTTTAATTTAAACCTATCTTTTAATTTGGTGGTTTCCAATGGAGGTTTCTTTTTATAAAACCTATTTTTATAGTACACCTTATCTTACTTTTGTCTTAATAAAGATATTATTATTATTATTAAATAATCAAATATTGGTATGTGAGTATAATATTTACACAAAGTAATCACATTAAATTTGTTCAGGATTTAATTCAATAATAGACATGTTTAAAATTAAAAAAAAGAGAAAGTGTATTTATCAGTAGTGACCAATAAGATTAGAAGGGAAGTGCAGAATTTGGTGTTTCTTATCAGCTTTAAACAACCTTCAATCATTAAAACCAAGTGAATTTCACACTTTTATTTTTTTCCATTTAAAAAAGACATGACCTATAAAATCTGAATCTTTATTTATGTTTTTTTTTTAAATTAAAGTATTATGTCATAATAGCTAGTATTAAAATGTGAGTGCATATTCTATTTTTATATTTAATTAAATTTGTCATTTATGATTCTGGTCTTTTTTTCTTTATTATCAAGCAACAATAAAGCTGGAGAGATCCAAACAATAAAGAATCAATTATGCAACATTTATTGATAAATTTGCTCAAATCAAAATTATAATGAATCTATATATTATGAAGAAAAAAAAACACAATATGAAGCAAAGAGCAGAGTAAAATGCTACTCTCACTTTATTATGATAATTTAATTTAAAAATATTTTTTAATAATATTTGCATTGACAATCGAAAATTTACTGTGTTGTACAATTCATTCCAACATGGTTCAAATCACTATACAAAAATCGATTACAAATATCTCTAATTGCTTTTATGCTATGAGCAGCATAACATTATGTTGTAATACTTTGTGATTTTAATACAAAATTGGTTTTACAGGGTAAAAAATGTCATACAGCAGTATAGGCTATTAGCAGTATCCTTGAGTACTATCACGGCACGGTGGCAAACAACAGCATAAATTCTTAAAACTATATGGACTTCATTCAAAAAATGCTTCCACTCTATTTATATAAATAAAGTTATGATAATGTGAGGGCACAGTATTTAGAAAGTAGCAACTACACAACATGCAATGGCCAGTTAGACTAAATATGTGCTTGATTTTATCATTTTTATGAAAAAAACATATACATATAAATATTTGATTTTGACATTTTTTATAAAAAAAAAAGTTAAGAAAACTTATAAAATATTATAAATATGAAAATTATATATATATAAAGATATAATTAATTATGAGAAGCAATAAAAAAAACGTTTGAATAGTTTATTGCCAAGCATTTCCATAAGAAATTTAGGCACTACACATATCAGAACCAAAATCAATTTGAGGACTTTATTCTTCAAAGTCTGTCACTCTATGACTGTATTAAATGATGCAGGAGGACATGGAAAGCAATGCTTCCATTGTTTCTACAAATATCTTCACATACAAGAAACTGACTAATTTGGTAAAAAAAAAAAAGAGATAATATTTGGAATCATCATCATCATCAAACATTATCAATCCACTGCAGAATGAAGGTCTCTCCAAGCTCAATCCATCTTCTCCAATCTTTAGCTTCTTTCTCCACATCACTTTGCACACTTTCTTATTTCATTCATCCATCTCACATGTGGTCTCTTTCTGGGTCTTTTACAATCTCTTGGAATCTAATTTAAGATTTCAATTGTCCATCTATTATCATCTCTTCTAGCAATATGTCCAGCCCAACTCCATTTCAGTCTTTTAATTTTTCCAATGAGGTCTATAACACCTGTTTGTTCTCTTACGCATATATTGCATTTTTGATATCTTCTTGTTACTCCCAACATGCATCTCTCCATATTTCTTTGAATGGTCTAAAGTCTCTGTATTGCTCTTCTATTAAGTGTCCAAGTCTCATATCCATAAGTAAGAACTGGTAAAATACATTTATTAAAAGCCTTCTTTTTCAAACACATAGGCATATTTCCTTTTAGTATCGAGTTATTTCTACCAAAAGCACTCCAACAAAGTTTAATTCTATGATTTATTTCATCCATTATGTTTCCATCTGTATTAATAATCTGACCATATTAGTAGCTGTTAACTTCTTCTAACTCATCTCGATCTTTATTTTCATATTTTGAGAAAATCCATTAAACATTACTTTAGACTTTTTAACATTTATCTTTGGTCCTACTTTCCTATTTTCATCTGATAACTCCTGCAACAATTCCTGCAGTGCTAAAGCATTATTTGCAAATACAACTACATCATCTGCAAAATCTAAATGACTTAAATAATCTCCATTTACTTTCACTCCTTTAGCTTCCCATTTTAATCCACAAAATACTTCTTGCAGCACTGTTGTAAAAGTTTTGGAGATATGGAGTCACCCTGTCTTATACCCTTTTCAATGTTGACATTTCTAGTTACATTATGTAATCTAATTGTTGCTGTTGCATTTTTATAAATATACTTTAAAATATGACAATATCCTGGATCTATACCTTGATGATCCAATACTTTAATCATTGAAATGTTTATAGAATCAAAAAATCTATAAATCCAAAGCATAATGGCAACTCATATTCATTTGTCCTTTCTATAACTTCCCTCAATACCCGGATATGATCAACTGTACTAAAAACAATTTTAAATCCAGCTTGTTCTCTTGGTTGGTGGAAATCCAATGTTCTCTGTAAACGAGTTATTCTGATAGGTCTGTAATTTTTAATATGTTCTTTACCACCTTTTTTAAATATTAATATTAATACTGTATTCTTCCAATTATCTGATACACCTTTAACATTTAGACATTTGGTATATAACTTTGATAAAAAAAAATTCTATTTCTTCACCTGCTTCTTCTGATATATCAATTATAATTCCATCATTACCTGGAGCCTTTCCTTTCTTCATAATTTAATTGCATGTTTCAATTCTTCATTTAAAATTCTGGGCAATATGGAAGATATAATAAATATAGAAGGTACTTGTTCTTTATTACTATATAATTCTTGATAGAAGTCTTCTACCCATTTCATGATGTCATCTCTCTTTTTAGTAATAATTCCATCTTTTTTTCTTATTGCAGATATAAATTTCCTACCAATACCAAAATGTTGTTTTACATTCTTGAGACTTTTATTCTCTTCTACAGATTTCCTTGCTAGTTCACAGTTATACTTTCTTATATCATTTTCAACTCTTCTCCGCACCATTTACAAAATTTGAAATATTCAATCCTTTTTAATGCATCATTTTTGTATATCTTCATATTCCTTCTTTTCTTCATAAATTCTCTAGTCTCAGTAGAACTTTTATTGGTCAATTGCTGCTTTTTTCTACCAGCTAACTTTGTTGCAGTTTTTAAGTGTCTCAGTTATTATCATATTAATTTCATTCAAATCTGAATCATGTTCAAAATCTACTAATACTTAAAACTGATTTCTAAGTTCTAATTTAAATTCATTAGAATGTTTCTGAAGATTATGAATATCAACTGTAGATATTGTTTTTCTTAATAATTTTTGTCTTTCTAGTTTTGCGTTAACAAGTATCTTATATCTTACTAATCGATGATCACTTCCTGTGTTAAAATTATTAAGAACATTATAATCTTGAAATATGCTATTTTCTGTTAGTCAAAATATAATCCAATTTTGCTGTACCTTCATTTGGATGCTTCCATGTCCATTTCCTTTTAACATTTTTCTTTAAAAAAAAATCATAATATAAAGTTTTTCTTTTTCTGCAAACTCTACAAGTCTATGTCTTCTCCCATTTCTATTACCATAACCAAAATTACCTATAGCACATTCATCTTTCATTTGTTTACCAATTGTAGCATTAAAGTCTCCCATAACAATTTTAAAATGTTGTTTACTCTGAGCAAGAGCCTTTTGCATATCCATATAAAAATCTTCTACTACTTCATCACTATGAGAACTTGTTGAGGCATAAACCTGAATTATCTGCATTTAGTATCTGCTTTTAAATTGTATAACTAATCTTGCCACTTTGTCTGACACACCATCAATCTCCACAATGTTGTTCTTCCACTTTTTATTTATAATGAATCCTACTCCACTTATATTTCCAATATTTGTGCCTTTATAGTAGAGTACATGTTCATTATTTAAATCAATTGTCTCTTCACCTTTTCTTCTAACTTCATAGAGTCCAATATGTCCCATTTAATATAAGGCAGTTCTTCTTCTAATTCCTGCAATCTTCCATCACTTGAAAGTAATCTGCAGTTATAAATACCCAAATAAAAAGTCATCATCAAGTGGCAGCCTGGGTCCACAATCAGGGGATTCTTAGCACCCTCTGCCTTTGGCCACCAACCACTGCTTTGGTTGGTGATTTTACAGCCTCCTGGGAATAAGGGCCATGATTTATTTTTGTCTGTCATGATTGTATATATCTATTGGAAAAATATTTATCATTTA
This sequence comes from Epiperipatus broadwayi, assembly GCA_028023455.1. Classification (NCBI taxonomy): domain Eukaryota; kingdom Metazoa; phylum Onychophora; class Udeonychophora; order Euonychophora; family Peripatidae; genus Epiperipatus; species Epiperipatus broadwayi. Next base: position 5,406,567 of record JAQFVV010006209.1, on the reverse strand, counting down.
CACATACATTCATTCTGCCTTATCAGGCAACTGAGAAGAAAGACCATAGTATTTTGATCTTAAACTTGGAGGTAAAAAACCAATAAACTCACCACGCTGGCTAATGTGCGTTGGTGAACAGCCCATCCATGTTCGTATACTATATGAATAATCATATAGTAATAACAGCTGCAATGACAAGAACATATGGAGTAGACATTAGGAATTTGCCCTGCTCAGTACCTTTAAGGCCTCCAAGAGGAATCAAAGGATCTCCTTTCAGTTAATAGCAAACTCCTTTCTGCAGCCATATTTGGAATAATGAAATAAATATAAATAAATGCATATTTTTATTTTAAAATGTTTGAAGAATTCCTGAGCTCTTAAGAACCAGCAATATACATGGCTGACTTAAGAGTATTATTTGTTACTGCAGACAAATATAATTAAAAAAAATATCAAATTTGACCTTCTTATATTGAAATCAATAATGACAAATAGAGGCAAATTTGTTATCACTCAAAAGTGATTCTATACAGGAGAAATAATAATAATAAAAAAACTATAATGCAAAATCTGAAAAAAATTCAAAATATTAAGTGAGAATCTGAATATTTATAATCAGTAAAATGCTATTTTCAAATGAGACCATTTTACAATTTAATCAAATATGCATACATTATTAGTTCATCTTATTATCTATGCAATACAATACAATCTGAAACTCCAGACAAAGTTAGATATTTCATCAACGAAAACTAAATTTATGTGACAATGATTAATATTATTATTATGTTTCTCTAAAATTATATTCAATTAACAAAATATATATATATATATTACTAATAATGAAAATTATAAATAAGATAAAATACTTACAATGGATAATTTTTACTAATACAAAAAGGTTCTTGTTCACAGCAAAAACAACAGGAGTTGAATCATCACCTATAGAAAAATGGCATTAATGAAAAATAAAATTTATACTTCTTTATATTATATATATATTCAAGTCATTAAAAGACACCCATAAATGATTTGGAGAAAAAAAAGTTAAACAAAAAACAATAAAACTTGTGATAACTACACAAATCAATAACAAACCCAACCAAATATATTACAAACTTGTCTTTTAGCCTTTGTGAAGTCTTGCAATAGTGGCTTTTAATCTTTTATATGGTAATTTTATTTTTCTCAAGAATTTTAACTCTTTAGCCAAATGAAGTCTCCAATATATTCTATTCTGAGCTATGTTCTCTCAATGAAAGTAATTAATATTGCATCTATTTAGAATAACTCTGAGACAATCTTTAAAATGTAAATAGAATCTGATTCTTCCACAATAATTTTTTTAAAGAAATTTACTTATTACTCTTTATTCAATTGCACATGCCTAATACAGTGAAGCTATATCATAACAATTATGGATTCAATATAATCATATTTTGCAATCAGAAAAACATACTATTGGTCTTATGATCTTGCTATTGTATTTTTAGAACATTATGAAGTTTCATTAAAGAAAATATTTCAATATCTTTATGATAAATTGATAAGGGGTCTATATCTCATTTACAGATCCATATACAATTAATTTAGTGAAAGTAGTTATATCACTTCGATGAAAAAATCCTGTATTTACAATATCCAAGTCAAGTTATTTATTCAAAATGCTAGCAAGATATTTGAAGTAATCCACATTCTCAAACTAATAATTATCCAAACCAGAAATTACTGAAAACTTTTCTTCCATTACTGGCTGATAGAGCATCTGAGCTTTTTAAACATTAATTACTAGATAAAAAATTTTTAAAGTTACATTAAACATTCAGAACAATCTGTAAACATCCATTGAAACAGCAAGAATAGTACAAGTCATTATAAAAATATAAATTCTCTCATGTCAGAAGTAGAAACCTGCTTAAAAAATGGTAAGATATTGATAATACAATTGTTTTAATAAAAATAAGCAAATTGTATACCAACTGAAAATAGGTACTACTATGTATTGCAAATAAGAATGAGATTATTATAATTAAACTGAAATTACTATTGAAAAGTATTAAAAAGATGGAATAATATAAAAATTTGAAGTTAAATCTCCACAGTAATGCAGGATTAGAAAATCTAAAATATAATAATAAAATATAAAAAATTATGAATTAATTGACTCGCAGATGATATAAACACAAGTGCAATAGCTAAAGAAATTTACAAAAAAAAAGCTAGATAATAGAAAAAAAGGTGTTTAATAATTATAATATTCTTCTATGCTGATTCTATTACTGTAATCAACATAACTTCTTCAAAGTTAAATGTTCTGTACATATGTTTTGGATATAATACTAATTAATGACTTCATAAAATTTACGTCTCTTTGTAGTAATTTCACCTTCAGAGTTTAATAATAATGCAATAAATTCTTGCAATTACTAACTTATCTAAAACATCTGCAATCATTCTTTAGCTGCAATTTTCTCATTAAAAATTCTTCATCCTCTTCCTGTGGGAACGCAGTATGTAAAATTTGATAGTAATATATCATAAAAAAAAAAGGAAAAAAAACTAACAAAAAATCCTTCTCTAGAAAACAAATGCATATGTTAATTTATTAGTATAAATTATTGTTCATTAAAGACTCAAAATGTTATCATGAATATTTTAAAAGTCTTAGATGTGATACATTTTTCTGCAATATAACCTTCATGTTAGTCTAAAATCATACCCAATCTTAAGTTACATTTCAGAACTTTTATAATTGTAACATTATTCATTCAAATTATCTTCCTCATTCACGTTCAAACTTAAAACATTTTTTTAAAATTCCTTTTTGCTTGTCAAGTTTTTTTATATGTTTCGAACAAAATATTTAATGAGTTCTTTCTTTTATTCCCATTCCCATAAGAAGCAATTCTGTGGAACAGCTTATTTTATTTTTAGTAGTTCCCATTTGTATTTTTTATTTCTTCTTGATGGCCACAAGGCAACAGTTTGGGGGGGAAATTACAGTTGAGTGAAAATAGTGTCAACTAAATTTTTCCATACTATTTTGAAGCATGTATGTTAAACTCAATGTTTGGAGGCAGATTAGATAATATGAGGTTATGACATAATGTATTGTAAAGGGTAGCTTACAACGCAAATATTCCTAACAAGATCGGCCTACTTATTGAACCCCAATCCATTTGGAATTTGTATTAATAATGGGAAGATTATTTGTTTGTTATTATTACATATATACATATAATGCACAATAAATTATTTTATTATAAAATAAAATACGACCAATATTTTAGAAAGTAATATTGTATATATATAAACTATTTGATTAATAAACTATAATATATATATATTTTTTAAAAATTTAAAATTGAATATTAATTTATAATCAAATGACTTAGGAATAGCCTGAGGTTAAGTTAGGTGGCTGTGTGTGAAAATAAAACTGATTTTATTATTTTTTTATCTGTAATAAATGAAATGTATTTAAACAATAGGCAGTTAAAAATCTAAATGTATTTAAACAATAGGCAGTTAAAAATCTCAGCGTTCCAGGAGATCTACGCCCGAACTGTATAAAAACAGAAACTTTTTACAAATCCTGCTTCTTGTTGATAATCTTCCAGTTATAACAATAGATAGCAGTTAAACTAAAATTTAAAATGCTAAAATGGAATTGTTGTTTTTTTTATTTATATCATAAATATTTTTAAAAGTCAAATGCTGTAACTAAAATTTTGCCAAATTCAGAAGAAAGTGAAATAAGAAGTAAGAATAATTGATAAATTTTGTAATAATTAAAGCATGTTTTGAAAGTTGTTGGAGTAATTTTTAATATTTTAAATCTTTTCAAAAAGAATAACGAAAATTAATCTGCTGAAAATTGGAAAAAGAAAAAAAAAAAAAATTTTCTTAATATATATATGTAAAGTGCTTCTATATTATCCAATATAAATTTATGATTACAAATAATTATTGAAATGTACTGTAATATGAATATGGGCTAAAGCAAAACATGCTATGGTGCATCATGTTATTTCCTAACAGCTGCATTAAACCTCTATTTATTTATTTTCTACTTTATTGTAAAACACACAAGAGGATGCCTGCAGTCCAAAGTAAACAAGCATTGGAATATTTAATGGTGAATCAATTAAGGATCAAGGTGTTTACCATACACAACTACAGGAGACACCATTGTACCTATCTATCATTGCTAAGAAAAATGATTTACTAAGTGAAACTGCTTTTGGGAGAATAACATGCCTAACTATCAACTACTACTTCTGTTAGGATGATTTTTATGAACTTTGTTCCAATTACAATTTTTACTCAGGAAATTAGATTGTAAATTTTTTTTTTTTTTTATTCTTGTTATCTGTGTTGTACTTTCACCCTGTGATGCTGAAGCCTCATTTTTCAGAATTAGCAAAGAAGAAAAGGGGGGATTATTCACTTAGATATTTTTCTATTTTTATTGTAAATAAAATTTAGGTTAACCCACCTGCTTCACATCAGGTTATCCACATAAATAGTAAGGTAAGATTCTCTACATTTATTTTTATATATTAAATTGCACACTTGATACAGAATACATATTATATGTTTTATTTTGTTGATTAACCTTGTATATATATTTTTCCAGCATGATTGACTAATCAACTAGTATTAATTTCTATCTCTATCATATATATAAATTGGGGGAACTTAAATTAAATAGATTGTTAAAATCAGTAAATATATAATTTAGCTAGCCAGCATCTCAATTATCTTAAATTACTAAAGTTTATTTTTCTATATAACTATGATTTGTAAAGTATGAGTGATATAGATGGATTTCTACCATGGGGTATAAGGGTTGGATCTGGAGAATCATTAGTTAATAAAATGGTAGAGGTTTACATGTGACACATGTATATATTATTGTTGTTTTTTTTTTATCATTACTATTGTTATTATACTTTATGTTGTTTATTATTGTTAATAAATGTTTAAGAGTTTATATTATTCTGGTCTCTGGTTTATTGAGTTGTCTTGACATTTCACAGTTTATAAACAATTATGCATGCACACACATCTATTTTTCTTGTCATATAAAAGCTTTAAAGTAAAACAAATATAATAAACGCTAGTTGTAAGCTATATATAGGTGCAGGAGTTGCTGTTAAGGGAGTCAAAAGCAATATTCTCTCTGGGCTTGAATATTAGGGCATAATGGAATCGGAGAGGGGTGAAAGTGGATGAACTAACCTAAATTGCATTTGATATTATTAAATAGGAATAGAGCTAGTCGATTAAAGTGCATGCAATCATTGGTTAAGCATTCCATCAGGTTTTCATTAGCATTCTACCTGAAGACCCAACATCCGACCGTAGTTAGATGCAACTTTTTCCCCTTCCAAGCCTGGTAGGTCTCAAAGTCTCCAGATTGCTATATCTGCATATTATCATAGTCCACATGTTATTTTCCCATCTGTTACATTTGGTGTGTGGGCAAGTGCGAATCCAGGCGTAGTCGTCCATCCGTTACAGTATAGTCATTGTCAGTGTATTAGAAATGGATTCGGATAGTAAAAATTTCTAGATCGAAGCTTAATCTATCATTTTGGTGTTCAAATATCAGAAGACATCTCAAGGAACTAATCAGTTTATTATTGTCAATGTTTGGTCTAACAATTCAATATTTAGAAATGTATCATAAATTTTAAATGAGATTTTTTTTTGTTTTTATATATAAATTACCTGCAAGAATTTTGATGTTACTACAGTTATAATTTACATTATTATAGAATACAAGCAATTTTCAACTCATATAAGTTATCTATTCTACAACTTTTAACTTAATCCAAATTGCAGGCATGTTGAAAAAATTAAAAACTTTTAGTTTCTGATAAATTATTTGAAGCATTTTTAATTGTGTTTAAAATAATGTTTATGTTCTATAATTAATAATTTTTATAATAAAGTTAATATATTTTTAAAACTTGTTTTCTTTGTAAAAAATATTTTTTTCATTTGTACTGTTAAATATATTTAATTTTGGATAATATATCAAATTATTTTCTACTAATGATTGAAAAAATACTCTTTCTCCCTTTTTACCCCACTAAAATAATAAAGTAAAAGTAGTTTGTTGTTAAAAATAAAATAAAGTGAATTTGTTCACAAAACACTTTCTGTTAGAAAGAATTTTGTATCTCTTTTGAATGTTATAATATATAAAGAATGTTTAGTTTCTATATATATATAGGTAAAAAGTAAAACAGCCTTGCATAAATAGTTTCTAGACATATATATATATATTGTACCCTTTTGTTTAGGTTAGGATGAATTGTTTAGATCAATTTACTAGAAAATTTTAAACTTCAAAGCTAAGTAAGGGAATGATGTATATAATGTGTTGATGATCTTTTGAAAATCTAGTTAGAGCAAATAAAAATAATTACTGTGTAATATTGTGTTAGTGTTTTAAAAAAAAGTTAACTAAAGATAAATTATAATATTGTATAGTTGGGAAAACTGGCCATAATAAATACTGCATTAATAAGTCTTGTAAATAAATATTTAAAGTAAATTTTAAAAGTAATAACTTAAAGTTGAATAAATACACTATTTAATAATAATAATTATATTTAATAATTCTACTTAAAAAAATCATTTAATTAGAAGTGATAATAAGGGAGACAAGTGCATATTTGATTTTATAATATTAAAATAATTATTCTAAATGTTGCTATAATATTATTTTTATGTAATATTTTGTAAATTAAATCATTTATTTTATTTTTGGTTAAATTAGAAGCGTTTCATGTATTTTTGTAAATGACATGAAGTGTAGAGATATTCACATGTGTGCTTGCGGAGTTTTTCTAGTAAAGTTGAAAAACTGTTTTAAAATTCTAATATAAGATTTAAAAATAGTATATTTGTTTATCCTAGAATAAAATAATATTAGTTGTTATAAATATTAAGTTGGGTTTTAAAATGAATGTAATAAGTAAAAAGTAGATTTTTATTTTGTTTTAAAAATAACTATGTTTTAAGAAGGCTAAAAGTAATAATAAATATTATGATATGATTTTAAAAGTTATTTTGAGGAATTTAATTGATGTAAATAAAATATAAAAATTAACTGGTAATTAAATAATATAATAATTTGTAAATATTTGATGAGTCATCATTTATTTTTTAATTTTAATTCAGCGTTGCTGTAGTAAGCTAGCAGAGCATTGTTTAAGTTGACCAATCAAATGTGTAGTTTGGGCAGGTATAAAACAGGTGCACAACTATTTTTCAGGGTACTACTATTATTGTTGTTATTATTAATACAACTTCGGTTAACCAAGTGTACCAGTAATAGTCAATTTTATTTATTTTTAAATTCTAAAAGAAAGTACAGTAATTCATTATTAAAAGATCGTATAATACTGAGATGCGAGACTAAAAGCTAAATAATTCCTTACCTATCAATTTATCAAGCCAAATTTTAACGTCGCATTAAACATGAATCAACCATTGTTAAATTTTAAACTATGTAGAAAACATCAAAATTATGGTGTTTCCATTGGGCATAGAATGTTGCCTATCGTAATAAATAATCTTTATTTCCTATGGAGATTAGTAAGTTGGACATCACGGGAAAATTTAAGAAAATTCGCCAAAAATGGAAATTAAAAAATATGAAATATTTTATTTAAAAAGCTGATTTAAAATAAGATAGCAAATTTTAAAAAAGAAACTTTTAACTTAGCAGAGAATTATTTTAAGACGCTGAAATATTTCTTTATGAAGAAATATTGAATAATAGATTTTAAAACTATTATAATAATTTTAAAGATATAAAAAAATTAAGATCGTTAGCAGAATGCTTCATATCGTATTAAAAATAAATCTGTAAAAATAAGTTAATTATTGTATGCTGGTCATACAAAAGGTTTTCCGAAAATTACTTATGGAAAATATTTTAAACCACACAATAAAGACCGACAGACGCTAAGTTTTTTTTGTTGTTGTTGTATCAAGGAATACAAACCGACGGGAAATCTGGATAAAAGTAGCAAAAACTTTAAAATTATTTTATTGCATAATATTAGAAGTACTTTCAATATTTTATTTAGTGAAGAATGGAATTTATGAATTGTTTTAAAAAACTTTTAGAAGCAAAGCAATGGTTATTTAAATTAATCCGGATATTATAAAGTTAACTTACCATATTTTTTTGTTTTGGAATTGTCGTACAGATTGTTAAAAGGGAAACCATCAGAGCATGCGTGTCAGTAAAAGTTTTGTTAACAAGGACTGTACCAGGAGAAAAAGACACTTTCTTTAATGAACTTTTTATCGAGGAAAAAAAAACATTTCATCTCAAGAAGTTTTTAATGGAACTTAGTAAATAATTTAATGTTTTCCTGTTCCTTCCCTATTTCTTTTACTAAAAAAATTAATATTAATGCTTATTTATAAAATAGAAATAGGGAAGGAACATGAAAATATTAAATTATTTACTAACCTAGTGATTAGATTCTTATTAAAAATCTTTAATAATTTTTTTAAAAAAACTTAATATTGTTTTTAAAGTATGATAATGTGGAATAAATGATAATATGTAACGTTTTATTTAGTTTGTGATCCAGAAACATCAATTAAATAATCGCCAGTGGAGACATATTATTTATGGTAACAATTGTAAGAATATTGATAATTTTATAATGTATTTTATTATTATTTTGGTGTGGATGTATGAGAATGTATTTGAAAAACACGATGCATACACACAGCTTATAATTTATTTATTCATTTTAAAAATATGCATACTTTTATTTATATTATAAGTATATTTTAATATAAGGAAAATATAAGTATATGATTCTATTATAACTGAACTTCGTGTTTATTTCAAGTGAGTAAGGTAGTAAAGTAGTATATCGATACTGATTGTTTATATTTTTGGGTTTAAGAGTTATCAAAGAATGAAGTAATCTTTTCTTATTGAGCAGTTAGATTGTTATTTATACGTGAATTTATTTATTGTTATAGAAATGTGGGAAGGAATTTAGCGATGTAGAGTGATAGATCTCTAATGATAATAGCTTGGTAGTAAGTTAAATGAAACCGAGGTAATATTTTATGTAGGATTTATTTATATTGGAATAAAGGTAGTTAATAATAATGATTATGCAAGTATAGATAACTTAGCCCTATAGCTTGTATATTTTTCATGGCAGTGTTTATGTGTGTTGAAGTTGAATGTTCCATAGAGCTGAATAAATAGCCTGGACATTATATTTAATAGTAGAGGTTATTAGACAAGGAAGTCATACCTCATTTATTATACACTGTTACCATGATGATTACTTGATAGAGGTACTATTGAATTAAAACTCTAGTTTATTCCATATACTTATCTGTTTATTTACTATCAAAATTTCTCGGATTACATCGTGAAGGATGATATTTAAAATATGAAATGATGAATAAGTTTGAAGTGCGGAATTGTTATTGAAGAAGATAAGATAGGTTATATTATTTTAAGTAAAGATAGAAATAAATGCTAAGAGTACAAGAATATAGTTTGTCAGTAAAGAATCATAATAAAACTTTTCATATTTGAAATTGATTGTTATTTATTACAAATGAATAAATGATAATTAAAGTGGGTTTATAAAGATGTTATTTAATTATTAAGTTTTAAAAGACTTAATTATGATCCATATTTTTACAAGTAAAGGGATAAAACTAAATCGTGTTTTTGAAGAATATAAGTAATCATAAGTTTGTACAAGTTATTCTATAATAACAATACATCAATACGTACATTTTATTTGACATTAAAATTAATGATTAGTAAGCAGTCTAGGTTAATTGCTATGCTATTAATTAAAGTTATTCACATTATTAATAAGTTAGGAATGACTATATGGAATAACAAAATTATTTTTGAAAAGAACTAAATAACAATAATAAATACATATTGAATTAATTAACTTATCTTATATTTTAAAAAAAAAAACCACTGACTTAATGAAACTTAATGGAAATGTAATAGAGATACTATAATAATATTGGTAATAATAGATATTTTTTTTTATAAAACAATGTTCTGTATTCCATATTTTATTTTACTTAATTTTTTTTTTTTTTTTTGAGAGTACATAAATGGGAGTAAACAAAGTTCATGAATGTTGTAAATAATGTACATATTTTAGTGTTGGATTTGTTAATAAAATTTGTTAAGTTTGTTTTATAAACTTTGGTGTTGACTCAATTTCTCCACATGACAGTTACATAATCACAGATAACTAGAATTAAGATATAATATTTGCACAACATAAATAAAACTATTATTTAAAAATTATAATATTTTCTAAATATGATTTTCTTTAAGAAACTTCATTTATTATATCATTATTATGGTCATAGAATAACCATAAAATACTTTACACAGAATTATAGTATTATTTTGGTTGCCACATATTTTCAGATTATAAGATCATACCACATATTTATTTAAGATGCCATATGGATAATAAAAGATTATATTATTATTATTTATTATACATGATTAATATTACAATAAGAAAGAGATGAGATTAAAGTATACATTGAAGACTATTATTATTATTTTATTATTATTAGTAATAGTCAGATGTAGTTAGGAATGATATTAAATCCCTTATCATGCTTGATTACAACGATTATAATTGCTTGGAATTATTTTAAAAGAACCTGAGATTATTTGAGCTAGATTATTTAGATAAAGATATGAGGATTATTTTATTGAGATAATTTTAATTAAGTAAGTAATTATTGAAGACGTAGGAATGCTATAGATTTATTGTTTGAGATAATAGGAGGGAATAGTATTCTTATGCCATTGAGGTAGTATCTTATGGGATATTGGCTCAATGTATTCGTCTTGCCACTTGTAAACTCACTTCATAGTCTCATGATTTTTATTAGATATTTATTTATTTAATTTAGGAAACAGAACTATATTATTATTTATTAGTTAAAGCTAGTTTAATGATTTATAGTATTAAAGAATATATTATTATTGATTGGATACATTTTTAAGTGAATATAATTATTTATTTGAGTTAGACCAATTTGGTATTATTATATATTTTCCTTAAAGTGAGGGTACAATATATATATATATTAATAGGTGAAAAAACTGAGGGAAATAAACATTTTGATAAACCTCATATTGTGAATGCTGAACTATTTCAAGTTGAATCTCATTTCTCATCTCATACTGAATCATGTTATTGTTTGAGATCTAACGATTTTTCTTTCAAAAGTTAACCTTGATAATGGTGGTTGCTAGTCCGTTGAAATATCGCATTGTAATGCAAAATAATACATGATTTATTCCCAAAAATATTAATTTATATATATGTAGGTAAAAAGTAAACAGCCCACTGCAGGGCAAAGATCTTTTCAAAACTTCTCAGGGAAACAATAATGGAAAAGGCAATACTCATCAGGTTTTCCAATTGTGAAGTGGTGAGAGTTTGAACAGTTTTTCTTCTTTATTTTACCCCCTAGCTAAAGGCAATCAAATAAATACCAATATACTTTAGCTATGGACCAGTTACACAGAAGAAAAATCCTAAGCCTCTTGAATCAGCAAATTTAACATAGGCTGGATTCTAATCTTAGAATGTCGACCCTGCAGGTGAATGCACTATCTCTACATAGCAAGACTCTTTCAATAAAGCAAATCATATATCATATGACTTGTTTTAAGCTTGTATTATAGATATGTAATATAGGGAGCGTACCAATAGCTCTAACAAGCTCTTATTGATAAGTGCTGTAAGAGAAAGCATTCAAAATCTCTATCTAACATAATCCCTATCCTCAAGCCACTTTCGAGCTTTTGGCTCACCTCATCACTTATCTAATACGTAACTATTAAGTAGAAAATCTGAAATTTTTAGACAAGTGTAACGCATATATAGAGAAAGTCTATAATTCATTTTTAAAGAAAAATAAAGTTTGGAGATTTTAAATTTAAGAGTTTATAGTTCATTTTTATCAATAATGTATACTTTCCTTTCTTTCTCCATGCTCGTTCCTTCGCGATGAAGATCTAATTTGCGCAAGGGCCCTTTTCTTGCGAATGATGATGATTTAGGAAGATTTCCGATGATTTCTGAAGACGTTAATAGTGGTTCGATCCTGGGATCCGTGAAGATGAAAGCTGCCTTCGGCCGTCCGGTCCAAGGGAAGCGCGATTAAACAGGTTACATTTTTGGTAACAGTGACAATATTTATTTTAACTTTTCAACAACAACGAAGCGAATTCAAAATTCTAATTCTCTAATTAATTATTTCTTTTGGATTTTTCTTTTTATAGTCCTCAGGCACCTTATCCCTGGAATGCATGGATCCATCAAACATATTTCATATCTATATTTCATTGGTTCATTGAGTTTGTCGCCAAGTAGATTTTGGGTTTGTGGCTAAGTAGATTTTGGGTTTTCCACTGAGGTCTGTGTCTCTATCTCTGGGCGGGAAAGCCAAGTCTTTTGTTTCTATTCCTAGATACATATCTTTCATAATCATCTTTTCAATGGTCATTTTACCCCAAGGATCTGTTTGTAATTTTTATTTTTAAGATTAAAAACTCTTCGTTATTTTTAAAATTAAAAGGTTTTTTTATTATATTTTATTTAAACTATAGAATCTTTGCTTCGATTCTACAATTTTTTTAAAAGTTCATCTTATTTTAATATTTAAATCAAACATATTAATAAATTAATAATTCGTTATTTGTGAATTTTGAACGTTTGTGCTTTTAATTCAGTATTAGATATTTACAAAAACATTAAGTACTAGAATTAAATGCGACGCATATATATATATCCCGTTACATATCACCAAACTTATTTTTAAAAAAAAAGATAAAAAAAAAAAAGACTTTAGTTAGAGTTAATACTAATTGGCAATAATAATGCGTTAAAATTCTTTTTGTGTGTGTGTTTTTAAATTACTAAATCATTCCTTTTCTTTTTTTTAAATATTAAAGTTATTTGACGATCGTATTTATACCTGACAGTCACATCTTACCACAACTTATTCCTACTATATTTATTCTGATGTTCAGGGTACTATTCACACTATTTTCTAAACTATTTTATTTGATCAGGGTATTCGTGGTTAATGAATATCATGCCCCACATTGGGCGCCAATTATAATGATCGGGGTTTCTGGAGATCACGAGTCTTACCGTATCTACACTACAGAGCGCCACTAGGCTACTTGAACCTAGAAAATTTATAGAGTAGGCAGATACGTGCTGTTAAAGATCCAACTTTTACACATATATTTTATTCAGACCATTAGCCCAATGCCACTAGCTCAGCAGAGCAGTAGAGATTTATAAAATATGAATTCTTATCTAAAAATATTTTCAATATAAAAAAAAAATAAAAGAAGCCACTGCCAGTAATAACACACTCAAACATTTATTTAATATATATAAAATTAAGCATTATTATTTTAGTTTAACTTTTATTTTTTACAAAACATTATAACATATTTTAATTTAGATTTTAATTTACAATTTAACTGTTTTATTTATTTTAAAAGTTCGCACAGACGAATTTATTATTTTATTAAAGTGTCGAGTATGAATAGACTACATAGATTGCATTTGAAAAGAAAATATTCTATCCCTTATTTAACCTTAGGCCAAAAGTTCGCAGTTAAACTAACGTCAATCCATCTGATACATCGATGTATTCAATATAGCATGAATACGACAGCACAATACCATACTGTCAGGAATGCACATCTGAACAGCGTGATTAAGAGAAGAAATTGTTTATCGTCCAGTACAAGAATGTTACATCTGCTGGCAAGAAGAACAATAAAAAAAGAAAACTCCATAGGAAGGGATTGCGGTCCTTTTTGCCGACTTACGATCCCATTCCATAGTCAAAAGGGGTGATTCACGGAGCAGGAAATACTGTCTGTCTCTGATGGTCAATAAAAAATAGGCTTATTTCGCCCAAGTGCGGCATATCGCGTGATCCTGCTCGTAGCGGACCTCATACTACATTTACTAATTACACCAATATATCCAATCCATTGACCCAATTTAACTACGAAACAAATAACCCAAGATTATCCTCCCTTAAACTAACATATATAACTTTACAAATCTACGCAGCCATTCACGCCCAACTTATTATACATTTATCAAAAGTTTAGTTTAACAGCAAAAAAAAAAAAAATCATAATAAAAACTTAAAAGAACAGAAAAAATAAATGGAAATGATTTAAAAAAAAAAATACATCAAATAACATTATTAATATTAATTTACATTGGTCAGATATGATTCTATTTGTATTATTTACTGAAAGGTTTAGAATTTAGAGTTATTGTTTTGAAAATGTTCATAAAGTTCTTACGGTTTTTAAAAAGTTCATCTTTATCCGTTGCTTGCCATTTGGGATCCAGCATTAATCCCCCCGATGTCCTGTGGTCCGCAATATAAAAAACGATTGGTCATTTTTCTTTCTTTTTTTTCAAGCAAAACTGAAGGAATTGAAGAGGGTGTCTTTTCAATCCCTTCTCCTGCAAGACATATAGCACCCCTCTGCTGTCACATCTCTATCTTCTCTCTCAGCTTTCTTCAATTTATTTCCAAACTTTTTCTTTTTATATTAATTTTGCGAATTAACTCAACATTGTCATGATGATGATGATCCTTTCATTGAGGTCCGTTTCCTGAGGGATTTCTTTTATTGGCTATTAGTTTCTATTGTTTTTTCTCTTCTATCTGACCTTTACTTATACATTTTTAAATGCCCAAAGACTAGTTTACTTGGACTAATTAAAATAATCATTTCCATTTTACAATAACATTAATTAATTTATTGTACAAACTTAGAAATATTTTTATCTTTAAATCTTCACTGAAAATTTAGTTTTAAAATACTTTTTTTTTTCTTAATAAAGTTTTCGTTTAATAATTTTTCATCTGTGCGATTTTACATATTAGAATTTAGATGATTTTTAATTTTCAATTTTTAATTCTTAAAAAAAAAAGTTTTTATTAGCAAACTTTTATTTTTCATGTTTAATAAAAAAAAATAATGTAACGGCATAAGTGCCCATTACACAAGTAAATGTATTTAAATCTAGCTACCTAACTTAAATAGCTATATGGGTCTGAAAATACTTCAGCTATATATTAATAATCTCAGCAATATAACATCACCAAAGCCTCAAGGGCAAAATTATAATAATCAATAGAGCAAGTTATATATTGTGTGACTTGCTTTAAGCTTGTATTACAGATATATAATATTGTGGTTATATTGCTGAGACTATTAACATATGGTGAAGCTGAAGTGTTTTCTGACCCATATAGCTATTTTAAGTTAGATACCTGGATTTAAAGACATTTATGTGTCTGAAAATTTCAGATTTTCTACTTAATAGTTATGTATTAGATAAGTGCTGGCTTTGAGTTGGTTATTTTAGATCTACTATCTGAATTTCCTAGTGCCTCACTGAGGTGAGCCAAAAGCTCAAAACTGGTCTGAGGATAGGGATTATTCTAGATAGAGATTTTGAATGCTTTCTCTTACGTCACTTATCTATAAGAGCTTGTTAGAGGTATGGGTACACTTCCTATATATATTCTAACCTCAACTTTATGCAAGTAGATAGTCGACTGAAAATAACTCTGGAACTGAACAAGAAATGCTAGTGTGTTTACCTAATGATAGTAATAATAAGATTATGTATATCCGGGTGCCAAATTGTAACTATGAAATTGCAATATCCACCAGAGATCACCATTCCTGCTTATAACTATAGGATCTAACGAAGAAAGGAATCCATAATCAGTTTATAGTGGTCTTAATTTTAAACATAATGACAATTATGTAAACTCTCTCGCGATAAGTTATTACTGCTAACTAAATAATATGGACAACTTTCTTCCACAACTTTATATAGATATATGATCCCGAATAGTAATTACAAGAATGTTGTGTATATTTCTAGTATGTAAATGACTCAAAATAAATTAGTAATCGATGCAGAGAACTCATAACTTATGTTTATAATATATACTATAAGATTATTATTTAATTTAAGTAGAACAAAAGAAATGTTATAAATCCTTCCATTTAATCTCACTACTATTATTTTCGTTCTCAGCATCTATCACTCTCAATAGTCACAATTACATAACCCTAAATGTCTGTATTATGTTCTCCTTTATATCTTCTTAACTGACAACTCTTAATCTTATTTCCTTAAACACATGTATATGCCGTCCAACTAACTATTGTACCGGTCAGAATTGTATGTTCGTCTAACAAGAATTAGGACCTAAGCAAAAGTACCTAGAGTTCAATCATATACGAGATACACAGGTCAGGGATACTCATGAACTCCGCCCTATTGCCCACTTCCCAAGTCTATCACATTACAAACAACATTTCTGATGATAGCAGCCTACCCTTCAATTTACTCCGGCCCAGAAAGGTTCAGCAAAGATACAAGAGACCTACGGCTTAACTAATTGATAACGCAAAGTAATGATAGATGTGCACACACAAACCAACAAAAATATCCAAAAAATAGCTTATTAAATGTAAATTTATTAAACGTAATATTAATAATAATTGATTCATCATGTGAATCACTAGATATGGAGATTTACAATGAATCAGAAACTATATATATTGAACACTCGATTTAGGTTTCACTTATGGTCACTTGGGCATTCCATGTCAAACCGGATAACATAACAAGGTTTGATGGATATGCACCACTAAATATACATAATGATAAATTAATTATTTGAACAGATGCGGCTTAATATGCTAATGTGATTTAACGGGTTGCTATTACTCACGCTATGATATTCCTAAATTAAGGAAACTAACCAATGACAATAGCTTTTAGAATGAATGTTTATAAGGTTTTAAATTACATAGAATATGACCAAACTTAATAACAGTACGAGGGTTTTTATTCAACATATGATTACATTTAAATTAAGATGAATATAACATAATTTGATAACTATACGCGAGCTTTTATAACGATTATATTTTAAATAATAAATGATCTAACAAGTTTTGCTTACATTTGGATTTCATGGAAGGTACATTAATTATAGATCAATTATTTTGGAACATTATGAGATGATTCATTTATTTCTTATCTGCGAAGAGAAATAGAAAAAGCATGATCATTTTGATATGGTCATGCGAGTCAACATTTATAGATTTTCTCAATAGTTAATTAATGATGTATTAATAGCGGTTGAACGAAGGATGGGTAGCGCTAATAAGCGATAATATATATAATAAAGTTAATTAAATTTAAACTATAACGAGAATTTTGGGATGGCTAAGGGAAATTATATCATTACGACTTATAGACATCTGAACCATATGAAAGGATAGGAACGATAATGTGTGAACCGCATGATAAGGCCTGAGCGGATGAGGAGCTTCATCAATTTGGGAGCGAAGAAAAATAAGCTTATAAGCACTTGTGACGGATAGCATCGGGAATTGGTTGGCAAGATACTATGGTTCCGACTCGTCGAATGTTAACCCATAGCAGCGCTTACCTAACCTAAGACAATCTGTAAGAGCTGGGGCCTCCACGCTCTGTCGAGAATTGTGCTATATATATATTCCATTAACGAGAGAAAGTATGACAAAGCCATTTTTGAATTAGGGACGTTATCACCGGGACACGTTACGAAAGCTGTCAGGTTTGATTTACCCTGATTTATACAGCCTTAAAATACTAATTAAGTCTAACGTAATGAAATAATGATCTAAAAGCAGTCCCAAACGGGGGCATACAACCCACTTAAAGAATTTATTCAATATCTTAAGGATAAAATATAAAAAAAACATTAAAATTCCTTCGTTAAACGCATATTAATCCGCCCGAGAAATAAGTTACCTAAATTATCGTTAGATGGCGGGCTACTTATAAAATGAATCATTTAGACATAAAGATCTGAATTAAATTTATGTAATACTCAATTTTCATCATGTTAATCAATAGCGTGGAGCAATAGTAAATTATTTATTTTAAATAGCAGTGAAAAGCATAATATTCATTAATAAAACATAGTTTAGGAATATCTCTCGATCGGGCGAATTTTATAATGTAAGAAAGCTTACGTTTACGATTAAATATTCCGCAATGGCAGAATAGCAAAAATAAATAGGATTGATTCGCCAGATCGAGTTATTAGCATATTAAAATTTGATATGATTTGCATAATATTAAATAAACATTGCCGCATTAAAATCAAAATACAAGGAGAGTGAGAACCTAGCATTCGAGTTTATAAAGTGAGAATTACAGTTTAAATATAAAACAAAAAGAAATCAAAAAAGAAAATAGGTCATTGTTTAGGCAGTTAATCGGCTTAGCATTACCGATAGAGAAATAAGCAATTACATTTTTACATTAGGAAAAATTTCAGAACTAGAAATGTTTAAAAGACATACATTAGCTGATGGGAAATAACATTATTGGAGGTTTACATTTATATTTTACAATAGAAAAGGTTATTAAGATGAAAGTTCATTTTTGCGGCAGGGAATTACCTTTCTTTCCGATGAATTTCCAGCCAGGTGCGCACGTGTTGGTTCCATGTTTGATAAAAGAGTTAATTTAGCAACAAATTGACGAAATTAAGGTTTCAGTCCATTCTTTATTCAATATAAAGTTCATTCTGGCAGTAATTTATGAACGATGGTTTCTGAGTATTTAGGCATCGGTTAGATTTTTGGAGAGATCCGGGGAAGCAAATCTATGTTTTACTAGCTCGTCATGTTACCGTTCAGAGGGGCGTGACTTCCCCTTAGCAACGCGTTAGAAAAATGACATGTCTCTCCTTTAGTTAGAAAATGTGGTTGTATTTATACTCGTTGTCACCGCCGATGGGTAGTTCCCGGATGTTTTAATAACTACAATGATACAGCATATTTTGGACTACAAACGAGATTAAGTTCGAGAGTTGGTTTTGATCTACTTTAGGCTGAAAATAGACCTGCGGAATCAACGTTAACTAACATGACGTTTAAATAAATCTATATTATAATAAAACAGATTTTTTTAGAATTTGGAAGACGGTAAGTCTTTTATTTACTAATTTTACGTCACACTCTCGAACTTTCTCTCTATTAAAATATATGTATGAATAAAATATACATTATGCAACGCTTTAAATTATTAAAGTTTATCTGTTACACACACATACGCATGATTGTTTACCGTAATGAAAATATATAATTTTTTTTTATGCATATTAATTTTAAATGAATTTAAAGTTTACAAATACATAAACAATCACGTGCATTGGTATACCTTCACTCCCCAGTGGTCTATAATTTGGAGGTTTCAAACATTATTAGAAAGTGAAGCCAAATGTGTGCAACAGATTTGAGTGCTTAACTATATATTCATTATCATTATCATAAATAGTTTAGATTGCCCTTTATGCAAAAAAGTGAAGCTTGTCTCAATCTTATTAAAAGTTATATGGCTTAGCGCTTTTCTCCATAATCATAGCCTACTTTTAACTGAAGTTTAGTTTTGGTTTATGTAAAATATTATGCAAATTTTATAACGACCATTTTCTGGAGATTGCAAAGCACGATTCTTGCCGGTTTATTGCACAATTGTCATTTGCAATAAAGCATGCCTCTTTAATTTTTCGTTTTATATCATTGCATTCCATGCATAGTGCCCTTGCCATAGTGGATTCGAACACATGGCCTGTTGTTTTTTGGTGCTCGAAGAATATGGATCTGTTTTCATAAAATTTTGCATAAAATTTTACATAAACCAAAACTAAACTTCAGTTAAAAGTAGGCTATGATTATGGAGAAGGTCTCTGAAAGCGCTAAGCCATATAACTTTTAATAAGATTGAGACAAGCTTCACTTTTTTGCGTAAAGCGCAATCTAAACTATTTACTAATCAAAGGTGAAGTAGAAAACTAGTATTTTATATCATTATCATAATAGATTTTCCGATTTTAATACTTACACTACTCGACTTCCAAGCTAACTCTCTTAGATTTAACAATCGAAGCACTCAAATTTCTCAAGGTCTTGATCTGCTAATGAGGTGCAATTATTAATGATTACAAGGCGATGGATATGATCCCAAAACTTGCTAAATTAAATTTTAATGTGAATTTACCAGTGGGAATCATATTAAATATCAAAAGCAGAAATATTCATAACATTGGAACGAACCAAATAACTAAATTTAACATATCTAAATTGACTATTTTCTCTCACTTTATTTTATTTCATATCATCTGTTTGCCAAATTTAACTAGTGCTTTTAAATCTATTACATTCACACAAAATGATCATTCCCCCCTATATAAGAAAAGTCTTTCTTGGTTGATATTTTACAAAGGTGAATTATGGAAATCAATCGTGGAAGTAAACTATGGAGGTAAACCATGGACATCAATCATCAAAATCAATCATGGAAATCAATCAACATAAGACAATTCACAAATTTAAATGTGATCTGGTATTAGTTCTAGATGTAGGTGCTATATATAGGTTCTAGACATTTGAAATATTACACCCAAGACACGCATGTAAATTCATAACAATAACAAATATTTATTTTATTTAAATAAGAAACACACACATATATATAATATCACTACAATCTCAAATGTTGAACTCATTATAAAATAAAAATTTACTGTCTTTTATATGAAATTTATTTTGACTAAAAAAAATTTTAATAATAATAAAAAAAAAAAATACTTTCAGATTATTTAAATTTCCTTAAAACTAAATCACCGTTTGACCCATTTAATGCGCTTATGCACGGAATCAGAATTCCACATTTAAGTATAAATATGAAATTATCTTATGCCTTTACACAAAGTCTATAAATTTATTGACCCCCCCCCTTCAATACAACAATTATAAATTGAACTATCCCAACAAGCAATAATATCTTGTACTTCCTATGTAAAGATAATGTTATATCCAAACCTTTTAACCATTCTAAATAAGTGGTTGGAATATAAAACCATAGTTTTATTTCCATGCATGCTAAATATTCACCACTATCCCCCTGTAATTCTGATCATGTTACCACTTTAGCGACTGTATACACTTTGACAGGCTAGTATGTTGCCACAGCTTGACGATGTCTAATTTTATTACCTTTCACAAACTCTGACCACAGATTGGTCAGCTTATAAATTAAAGTAACTCTTTGTCATCCCCCACATCAGCACACACATCTGATTATAACCCTCACCCTGTCATAGCAACTTTTATCCTATCTTGCAAAACCCTCCAGATATTTTATCTCACTATGCAGCACTTCACAACACACACACTAGTGTTTCAGTAAGTGAAATTAAACAATTCATAACTTCAAATGTCAGCATTTGGCAGAGAAGTACCTTCTTCCTGAGGCTACATATTATGTGAGGAACTAGTCTCTACACATTTACTTTAAATGGGCATGCAAAACATTTTACCACAACTGTATCAATAATTCCCTACTTAATTAATAAATACAAATGGAGCTGGGATCAGGTCCTCGATCTCTAATACTGCATACATAGTAACTAAATTATAAAATAGTTATTTCTACCTATCCATTCGAAGTGGTATGATAACTCTACCTCAGTAATACTCAGCATTTGTAGCTTCACATATAAACCCACACTGAGTCTTGATGCAAATGACAAAGTTTTGACTGATCACGAACCAAACCCATGTACTATATTAATTTTAAAAGTCAAGCATACAGCAACACTCATCCAATCTTTATAATCATAACAGATCGCATCAACATGTTAAAGCATAGCAACGCCTATTCAAATGACTATTCAAATACTTTTCACACATTTAATAACAGGCATTTAATTTTGATAATAAAAAAAGAATCTTTCCTCTTTTTTTTTTTTTTTTCATATGACAAATATATAAGCATTTATGCATGCTCACTATTATACATTAACATTTTTTTCTCAATAGTTTCTTATGGGTCAAAATCATTTTCTTCTTCTT
The DNA here is from genome assembly GCA_028023455.1 of Epiperipatus broadwayi. NCBI lineage: Eukaryota > Metazoa > Onychophora > Udeonychophora > Euonychophora > Peripatidae > Epiperipatus > Epiperipatus broadwayi. The sequence goes on along the minus strand of JAQFVV010006209.1, from coordinate 5,384,516 downwards.
TTTTTTTTTTCAAAAAAAAAATCCTATAACTGTTAAATATCTATCAAACATACTACGAACATATAAATAAAAGCAAAATAAATAAACAATAAAACATTATGCATTGTTTCTTTGGTTTGAGTTCCTTTGAAACTGTCTGAATATTTCATATTGTCAAGGCCAATTTGACAAAAAACACGTATGTATTGTCCACAAACACCAATTACCATTTTAGTTCACTGTCTTGGAAAACACGCATTATATCTGTCTTACTTTAATGATTATAGACGCACATAGAATTATTTTCATTCAAGATGTAGCTACATTGATCGCAATAAAAACCTGTTGAGAATTAGTCCTGCAATTACTTTCGCATTTTTAAATACTCTTCTTCCTAGGTTCGAATCCAGATGCTTGGTTTCACATTTTAGTCCGTAACTTTAGATTCTTTAAGTTTCATCATTGTTTTTTTTTTAGTTTCTTTCAGGAGAAAAAAAAAATTTCAAATGAAATAGTGTTCTAGATACTCTTTTTTCTCTACTAAATTCTTAGGTTGGAGTTAAAATCAAAAATTTACTAATAAGAATAATGAGTAATTAACTAACTTTATATTAAAGTCTGATCGTTCCTTGGAGTTTTATCAATTAAGCCATGGATACAATACTGTTCTTGAGTTGTCTTCTTTAAATGAACTGTTAAATGCCAAGTATGAATATTGAGGTATTGAATACAGCACCTCTTGTTGTGAACTAATTTCGCCATATAATTTCTCCATAGTTGATTTTGGAGAGAGACCACTGAACACCATTTATAATTAAATTAGCACTTCATCTTTAAGCAATATATACACACTTCTTAATAAGTTGTCAATTGTTGTCTCTGAGAGAAAAAACGATCAGAGAAGAGTCAGATATTGAATTAGCAAAAAAAGTCACCCCTTACTTCATTTTCTCTAACTTATATATATATAAAAAAAGACCACCCGCAAATTTTTTTTTTTCTTTCATTCTTTGAGTTTACAATTCTCTCTCCAAGGGCAACCTTTGACACCATTTGTTAAATGTTGATTTTGGTTTATTGTTTTCAGCTCCGATTATGTTTTAATTTTCCTTTTCTTGACACATTTTACACCGCTCTGATTTACGAGAAATATTAAAAAAAAAAAAATAGAATTACTGGTATTTTATAGAACTGATATTGTATAAATAAATTTCTTCTTTAAAACTTAAATCAAATTTAGAACTGAAAACGATAACCAATTCCTATAAAATCCATACAAAATAAATTCATTTTACATTATACTATCAAATAATCTAGAATATAATGTGTAAATTTCCATGAAGAAAAAAAAAATCTATATATGCATCATACACGCACATACGCATGCACAGACTCACAATACTAAATAGTGACTGCTTGCTAATATTCATTTCAGTACAAAATATCTTTTATTAATATTAGTACAAAATATCTTTCCTAAAAATTTAAACATATTCTCATGTAACGAACTGTCAAACAAATGCTATCTATAATAAGTTTGATTTCAATCTGTACTAACATTTTCATTCATAAATATGACGATTCACAAAGACCTTTCTGTTTAGATATATAAATCAACATTTTTAAGGTATTTTAGTATGCGTGATAGTCAATCCCCCTTCCCTCTACATAATGCTACACTATAATTTTAAATAAAATACAAACAGATTTTTCTCTATATATTAAATATAAACCAGATCGTTATTGGTTTCTCTAAATAAAGCTTTCAACTTTTCTTGAATTTAAAAAAAAATTTTTTACTTAGAAATAGTTAAAAAAACTAATGCTACTATTTATTTCCCAATCATTAGTTTCTTTACAAAAGAAACTAAGGGTTACAATATATATGTTAAATAAATATTGCAACTATAAAAATAATTTTTATTTATTATAAAAACCAAACACAGTATAATACATTCTTGTCTTTATAATTCCGGTTTATTATTTTGAATAACATTTTGACCTATAATCCTTATTAAGGATAAATATATATATTGACAGAATAAGGGTAAGTATTCAAATGTTTTTTTATTTGTTTTAAATCTATGCTGTAATTTATTATATATGGCAGCTAAAAATTTTAAATACACATCTGCCTGTTAAATGGATGATATGCTTATAATTTTTTTAATATTAACAAATAATTATATATATAATATTTCAAATCGATGTCTGTATTTCTTTAAAATAATATACGTAACTTTATAAATAAATATTTGAAAATACAGTAATTAAAAGTCTATAAAAATTATATGTATTTTCAAATATTTATTTATAAAGTTACATATATATATATACAATTACATTATAATGCATTAACATTATATTGTTTATAATATAATGTAACTGAAAAAGACATAAACAGTAGCAACTCGCTCCATACAATGAGTAATGCCATTCAGTGCAAGCCATAGCAATCAATGAATGCTATAAGGTTTGTGCATCAAAATCTCTATCTACTGTCTATTCATCCAATATCCAGACTAGTTTCTAGCTTGTGGCTTTCATCAATGAGGAGCTTTGGATATGAGAAAGTAAAACTAAACTAGCATTAACATTTTTTTGTGTTCTTCCACACAACTGGTTTTCATTACACTGAAAAAAATCCATACAGAAGTTTTATTTTTTTTAAATTTGTATTACAGTATTACACTATATTAAAAAACCAATGTTTAATAACAAATCATTTGAAGACTTATTATTTATCATTAGTATAACAAAAGCCAAATAAGCATATATTATAAAAACTTAATTGCAGTCAATTTTAAAATAAAAATTTCAGCATATTGAAAAATGGGAAATCTAATGCATTCTGAATTTGCATATTGTAATTAATATTTAAGGCTTTTGTTACAATGAACACTGTGCTGATCTAAATAAAGAAATACAATAGTTAGAGCGTGTTTTTATGGGCATGATATCACTACTTTATCAAGTGCGGTAACCATGTTTTTGCAATGACTTAGCAATTTGTTGAATGACAAAATACATTTTGATGGCGGAATTATGAATTATTTAAGTAAGAATTAAAGGCATTAATCTTATTCATTTTATTTATATTGCATTTTCATCAAACACTATTTATTATTAATTGTGTAAAATTATCCTCACATTTTCCCACAAAAACGCAGTTCAAATACAATGGATAGCAGTTTTGATTTAATTGAAATTAGCATTTGTAAAGATTTTAATCCAAAATTGATTGTCTGAAATTTTAGCTAATATTTATACTGTACAAAATTTAAAATTTAATACTGACAGTATATATGACCAAAAATTATTTTTATTTTTCTGGCAAATGATATTTATATTTTTTTCTAGGTACTGCATTTTTTTTTACATGTGTGATAATGTCTCCATTGCTTTGGATATCTGAAAATAATTAAAAGATGATTTAAAATCGAATATTTTTAATTTACATTTAATAATTTTTGATATTACTTGTATAAATCTAAAACAGTTTTAGCTCTTTGCTCTCACCTTTTTTTACTGAAAATATTTTAGATTAGTAATGGTAGCAGTTTCTATTTGATAGAAAATTTTTAATTCAAAATTAATTGACTGAATATTTTAGCTAATATATGAACTATGCATTTTTACTTTTATACTGAATAAATTTGCTATTTTTAGAGTACTGGGTTGGTTTACATTCATGTACTGAATTAATGTTTTTAATAAAGTACCAATTGTCTCATAAAAACAGTGAATGAAAATTAAATAAAATACTGTACATTCATTAATCATATTTTAAGCTTATAATCAAAATATTGAATAAGCACTATAACGTGTTTTATGAATAAAATATATGCCGTACAATTTCAGCATGAAAGTCATTATTTTGCTTTTGGATGAGATGACTAAAATTATTCTATGACATTATCAGCATTACAAAATGGCCATTAAGATTTTTTTTTTTATGTTTTTTTTCATGATTGTTATAGAGAATAATTGTAAATCAAAATAGTGGATACAAATTGATGATGATTGTTGTTGTGAATCCTCCCAAAAAAGGGGAAAACACTAAGCAGGGTAAAAATGTGTATATATATATAATTACTAAAATATCTAATTTTGAATCTTATTTGCAACTTTTTTTTCCTTCTACAAATAATGATATATGATTTTTCTCTCTCTTTAAAAACTATTTTTCTCATTATTCAGATTTATTATTATAATTTTGCATAAATCACCACTAAACTTCAATTAAAGTAGGCTATGAATATGGAGTTTGAGTTCTCTGAAAGTGCTTAGCCATATAACTCTTTAATAATATTTTACAAGCTTCACTTTTTTGCGTAAAGCGCAGTTTAAATTATTTATTATTATAACAACTTTTTTTTTCAATAAAAAATATTACTATACTAATATATATAAATTTAAATATAATAACAATTAAGTTAATGATTTAAGATAAATTCTCACTTATATGGTGTTTAATATCCATATATATAAATGGACAGAAGAAAAAAAAAAGAAGACATATATAAGTGGTTTAAAATATCTAATTATACCAATAGTATTTTATGATTATAATTGATACGTACTTGTAAGCATTTCCATTAGTTTTTCTTGACCAATACCATTCTCAAAAATGACTTCTAAAATGAAAATTTTTGAATATTAAAGATTTATATATAATATATACACAGAATAATACTTTTAGCATACTTACACATCAATTCATGACTTATATTAAGACAGTGAAACTCATCAATATTAAAAAAAAATGCGTGCGCATATATATATATAAAATCAATCAAATTAATTCATAATATTTTTGATATGAACTCCAAACTCACACTATTAATCAGAAAAAAAGATATCAGAATAGATAGTCTATGAATTATATTTTCATATATATATATAATATATCCAAGATATATAGCATATACACATATATACAAACTAGCTATTTATTTATTTTTACATGCTTATTTGAAGTTTGATTAATTAACTTCATTGAATATATATGAATTCAGATTTTAAAAATCAACCATTTTAGACTAAACATTTAAATTTCAGTACTTAAAAACTTGCAGTTGATGAAGCTAAAATAAAATACCTATATATACCCAGGTCTTGTTTTATGCGGGGTTTTTAAATGCAATTTTGAAGTTATGCAATTCATGTTTCTTCTTAATATCTTTGTATGCAGTTTTCTTTTATGCAATAAAAATTATTAGATCAGAAGTAGAGCTCCGATAATGTTTTATTACTTTAAATATTATAAATTTTGTGCACTCACACGTCATATTTAAAGTAACAGTGTGTTATCGGAGTTCAACTTCCATCTAATAATTTCAATATTTTCAGCACTTTATAATAGTACTGTAATAGATTTTATGCAATAAAGAAGTTCATAATTCACTTAAAATCAGGATTTTCCCCATTCTATATACACACATTATACATTTTACAAGTTTATAATGTAAATCTGTTCAAACGTTATATATGTCTATAGTATGCATGTTATTGTTTTTGCATTTTAAATCCCATTCTATTTTTGCTTTTTAAAAAAAAAGAGTACGTAATCAATTTATCATTTAGTGTCTGCAAGTTTATTTTTAAAAGGTGAGTAACAGCAGTGGGCACAATTAAATTTGACAATTAAAAATTAAAATCTGATTTTTAATTGTAATTAACAATTTAAAGCTTACGTAATGTGATCTGAAATTAATGTGATGTGAAACAGTGAAATTTGATTTTTCAATGGAATTGAAAATTAAAAACAAAAATAAAAATTTAATTTTTAATTATTCGTTTTAATTAAATTTTGCCCAACAGCGGTGAGTAGATGTCTTTTTATTATCATAAGTCTAAAGTTCTTATTTTTATTTTAAACTTTTAGTTTACCCTAATGGAGAGGAACAAACACCCCAAAAAAGAAATTTATTTGGAAACAAAAATTTCAATTTTAGATCGCTTAGTGACAAGGGAAGGATCAACAGTGATTGGAAAACATTTTAGTTTGGGTCCACTATAAGAGCAATTAAAAAAAATGAAGTTGGTGCTAGTTGTATTTCCTCTTGTGACGAATCTGATGTCTTATTAGTTCATAAAAGAACCTGCATATCGTCAAATAGTGATAATGATTAAAATACTGTACATGTATGAAAAAAAGTAAAATATTGTAAATTACACATAAAAATATATTGTTTTGAATAAAATTAAATACTGTTGTTAATAAAAAAAGTAAAAAATGTTTGTCTTGTATCAATTTTTTTCAAATTTAAAATTTTTTATTCGTCATATTTTATTTCCTTATTTTTTTTTTATGCAAATTTTAAAGCAAATTTACGTTATTGTTTTGCTTTTATGCAATTTTTGAAAATTACAATACGTATCCCCATTTTTCAAGGTAAGTTAAATCTATTTTTGTGCGCATTTTCTGAGGGATCTATCTACTGCATAAAACGAGACCCAAGTGTATTATTAATACAACCAAAACACAAACTAAAAAAAAAAAAGATAAATATTTTTTCAAAATCATGTTTGCAATATTGATTATGTAATCTAAGCTATGTAGTATTATAAATAATTTATAGTTAAAAAGTTTTATATAAAAGTATAAGCATCAGTCCTCATACTTGTGGAAATTTGGTGTGCAAATGAGATCAAATTAAGTGAGTGAAGAAATTGAATTTTAAGATGGTAAATACTAGATCATTTTACTTCCAATAAAAGTTATATTAACTCTACTTTTATTAAATACATTTAAAATAAATGATGTTTCCTTATGTTTAGATTGAACACTTATTAATAAAAAAAGTCATTCAACATCAAATCAGGTAAGAACTATATGTGTTACTTCAACAGCACTATTAGAAATAATCCCATTAGAAACTTTTGATAAAAACAGCGGTGAGTAGATGTCTTTTTATTATCATAAGTCTAAAGTTCTTATTTTTATTTTAAACTTTTAGTTTACCCTAATGGAGAGGAACAAACACCCCAAAAAAGAAATTTATTTGGAAACAAAAATTTCAATTTTAGATCGCTTAGTGACAAGGGAAGGATCAACAGTGATTGGAAAACATTTTAGTTTGGGTCCACTATAAGAGCAATTAAAAAAAATGAAGTTGGTGCTAGTTGTATTTCCTCTTGTGACGAATCTGATGTCTTATTAGTTCATAAAAGAACCTGCATATCGTCAAATAGTGATAATGATTAAAATACTGTACATGTATGAAAAAAAGTAAAATATTGTAAATTACACATAAAAATATATTGTTTTGAATAAAATTAAATACTGTTGTTAATAAAAAAAGTAAAAAATGTTTGTCTTGTATCAATTTTTTTCAAATTTAAAATTTTTTATTCGTCATATTTTATTTCCTTATTTTTTTTTTATGCAAATTTTAAAGCAAATTTACGTTATTGTTTTGCTTTTATGCAATTTTTGAAAATTACAATACGTATCCCCATTTTTCAAGGTAAGTTAAATCTATTTTTGTGCGCATTTTCTGAGGGATCTATCTACTGCATAAAACGAGACCCAAGTGTATTATTAATACAACCAAAACACAAACTAAAAAAAAAAAAAGATAAATATTTTTTCAAAATCATGTTTGCAATATTGATTATGTAATCTAAGCTATGTAGTATTATAAATAATTTATAGTTAAAAAGTTTTATATAAAAGTATAAGCATCAGTCCTCATACTTGTGGAAATTTGGTGTGCAAATGAGATCAAATTAAGTGAGTGAAGAAATTGAATTTTAAGATGGTAAATACTAGATCATTTTACTTCCAATAAAAGTTATATTAACTCTACTTTTATTAAATACATTTAAAATAAATGATGTTTCCTTATGTTTAGATTGAACACTTATTAATAAAAAAAGTCATTCAACATCAAATCAGGTAAGAACTATATGTGTTACTTCAACAGCACTATTAGAAATAATCCCATTAGAAACTTTTGATAAAAAATTTTAAAATACACAAATAAAAAATAACTGCAATGTGTTGATAGATGTGAAATATCTTAAGTATACTCCTTAAAAAAAAAGAGAGATATCTTCAATAGGAAAATGCCCTAAAATTGATTCAAGATTAAAATAAAGTCAATTCAAAACCAAAAACATATATCTCCTCTATAAAACAATTCAATAAATTTAACATTAATCATAAAAATTATTGCTCAATATAATTATTGCGCATTCACTACAAGTTCTTATCAAAAATAAACCTTAACAAAGAATCATGGTAATAGTTAAATATCTACTACTATTTGACCAAGGTGGATTCAGACTTGAATAAATTCACTGTGAACAAATTCTATTCCTAATTATCATCTTAAAAAACTTCCAAAGAAAGATTTAGTCCTACATTTATCAAATTAAATTTACAATTCAGCTCAAGAGAATGATCTCTTTTAAAATTCACTTTAAAAAAAAATGCAACAATAATTTGACAAAATATGGAAAAACATTATAATTATGAAAACATAAAATTTCAGAATGGTTTTCTACATGGTTTTTTTTTTTTTTCTCACTTAGCTTATTTAATATACTGAAAAAAGAAAATTATCTAAGATGACAATCTTTACCCTTACAAAAACATCTTTGTTAGAACTAAAAAAAGTAAACTTTAAAAATAGATTTCAATATTCAAGCTCTTATTTCTAAATCATAACAAATAGTTATGATTCTGTTTAAACAGCAGATAAATATCATATAAATTTCTGCAATAAAAGCTACAGCATGAATCTACCCAATACTCATTAGGAATAACATTGGGTCATGGCCAAACTTACTTTCTTTATCTATTAAGATAATTTTAAAAAATAAACTCTTGAAAGATGGTTGTTCTTAGATAGGGAAGTGATTCAAATTCTACTGCTGAATATTGGGTTCTGTTTGAAAAAAAGAATTCATTTCAAACTTTTAGATACTCAATTAAAATATTGATTGAAGAATTAAAATGCTAATTGAAATTCAGTGATCGCCACCCCATCTCATCAGAAATGAAATAAAAAAAGTTGCTTGACAGAAAATGTACAAAAAGTTACTATGTAGATCAGAATTATCAATGACTCAGAATATAGTTTCATTACATAACATTTGCACAAGTCAAAATCTCATTTCTGAAAGGTTAACTAAAAAAGTCCTCAAAACAACTAAAAAAAATTATGATTCAAGGAGACTTATCAGCAGATTCATGACCAACTATTGTACTAATTAACAGAGGCAAAACTCTCCATATAGTAGTGCTACACAGTGCAAGCCAGAGTAATCAATGGTTGCAGAAAGATTTGTGCATAAAATCCCTATCTAATGCTACTCATCCACTCTGGCTTGCACTGAGTGGTGTTACTATATGGAGTTTTGCCTCTGTGTTAAACAGCTTATGTAAGCATAAAGAATGGTGATGTGATGATTAGTGGTTTAACTCAAATAATTGCTATCAAAAACAAACAAGGAACTATATAATTAATGATTGTTCACCTAATACATATAAACTGAAACTTTTAATGAACCCACAAGCAAATTTAATTAATGGTTGAAATCTATACAATTTTCATAAAAAGTTACCAATAGCACTCTTAGATAACTTAATATGCTAAATAAATATTTCCAAATAAAGCTTTTTTTTTTCACTTATTAATTCTCTTTTTAATTCTTCTTTATATTAACACCTGAGTTTCATTATTATCAATTATAATTTTTTTATTTTTTGCATCAGAGTTTTATTGTTTTTCATTAATTTAATATGTATCTTTTATTTGTTTTAATATAATATATTCCTATGTAAATAAAAATATTGTTGAAAAAATGTATTTATATAATATCAACATAGAAACCTAGCTAATTTTACTGAACTAAACTCCCAATTATCTATGTAAATTTGCTTTCTATTATTTACTGTAATTCTGATATTCACTGTATTTTGCCAAAATAAAATAATTGTGAATAATAGAAACCACTGTATATGTACATTTAGGTATATATATATGAAAATAATTAAAAATATTAACTAACAAAAGAAAATATATAAATAAATAAAAACAAATACATTTACTTCTCTATACAGTCTCTTTAATATTAAAATTATAGCAAAATAGCTTACTCCAAAACTTAAAAATCATTTCATATTTGATAATATAATAAATTCCTATAACTTAAATTCTTTTTTTAAAAAACTTTTTAATTAGCCAACCAGTTATCCATTGTGATAAATATCTTTTCATCTATTTTTTAGAAAAAGACAAAAAACCAAAACAAATAAACTTTAATTATATTCCTATGAAACTTTACAAATTATAACTCATTAATATATATATATATAAAATACATACAAAAAATTATATGAACAAAAGATTGTTTACCCAAATTGAATTTCAAATATATATAAAAAACAAATATAGAAATCTTATTGGTTAACATATTAAATAAAAATAAATGAATGAAAAATAGACCATTAGGAAATTAGATAATCAATTATTATTTTTGTAAATTTTCATAAAAATATAATTAAAAATTTCATTGTATTTTTTTAAAAAAATAAGATATTTATCATGATAGATCAGTAGTTGATTGATTAAAAAAAACTTTAATCTGAAATTTATCGCGTATTCAGATATACAAATGATTTTTAATATTTAAGTTTTGGAGGAAGCCATTTTGCGTTAATTTCTTATATATATTACACACAAAATATATGTTAGCAAATTATCATTAAAAGAAGCATGCATTATTAGTATATAAAAAAATTATTTTTAATTAATATCTTGACTTTAATTTATAAATTAGTTATTTGAATAAGAATTATAAAAATTACACTAATAAAATTATATAAAATATAAGTAGTAATTTGCAATTTTATTACAGTAATAAGTAAGCTTAATAAAGATAAGTTAATATTTTATAAAAAAAAAAAAAAATAGAAAGACAAAATCATATTAGTAAACAAAAAAAAAAATGTACGAACACAGAACATATTTTAAATGTGCAACTTAAAAAAGCATATATTAAACAAAACACAATTAAAAGCTTCAAAATGATGTCACATTATTATGTTTAAAATCTAAGAGGGGAAAAAAAAGATAATTAGTTCATATGGAACACACCTCCATTATTACCAGAAGATATTACAATGGGAGGAAGTTGATCAGAAGATTGAGGAACAAGTGACACAAAACAAGATGATGTCTTAGATTGGCGCAGAGCTTTGGTCTTCACTGTGGCAGATCTTGGCTGGGTAGGATCTATTAGAGTAACAAGCACAAGAAAATACATACATATATAAAAAAAAAAACATACACACACAAACATACAAAAAAAGTAAAAACTTAAAAAAAAAAAGCATCTGTATACTGCTTGTTTTAATATCTAGTTATGGGGGGGCTATATTCATTTTTTTGTTATTCTTTATTAATATTACCTGAAGTGTTTGCCTTTTCCACTTTTTTTTGTAGTCTTCCTTGCCTACGATAAGGTTGTCTAGGCTCATTAGAACCATCTAGTTCAGTCAAATCTCCACCTGGCCGAATGCCATCTGAGAACATCACTTGCTTTGGTTCTCCTTTAGATTTGCTGCCTATAAACCAATATTAAAAAATTCATTACAGTATCAAAAATAAAAAATAAAAATAAAAATTTCAAAGTGCCATGATGTGACATTTTTTTACCTTCTCTCTTGAGCACTCCAACAGGCACCATCACAGTTGGTGGTGGATTCAAGAGTGCTGCTTGAGCTTGCTGTAAAGGAGGTACTGTGGAACAATATTCACTTGGGTTGTTGGGATTTGGTGTTCGACTAGGACTAGTCTTTTTTTCCAAAGTTAACACTAATAAACAAGGCAAACCAAGGATCAGTGTGAAAATGAATTTTTTTGGGTTTAAAAAACTGGCAAGCAGTATACAGAGCTAATTCTAATGCATTTAAATAACTTACCCTTGCTAAGTGTTTGCTGACATTTCTGGCATACTCGAGCTTCTTTGTTGATCATATAAACTAATTTTGCCTTAAGACTGCAACAACTTGAGCAAAGTACCTGGAGGAAAAAAAAAAACTATTAGTATTTTATATTTGTTGACAAGTAGAATCAGTTTATAATTTTATGACATTTAAATAAAAAAATTTACTTTTCCACAAGCTCTGCAATGATGTCGCCGTTTAATCATTGTAAACCTACTTTCACACTGCATACAATTAGAAGCTTCAGCATCTGGAATCCAATATGGTGGAACTCTTCCCAGCATTCTTTCTCCTTCACTTAAAACTGGTAATTGGGAGGTGGGAGTTGAAGATTCACTTGGCTCTATACAAATATAAATTAAAATAACAATAAAAAGTCAGATATTTAATTAATATAATTTTATATGATAAAAGCTCAGACAAAAAAAAAGAACTTTATATTTGCAATAAAATTATTAATAATTTACAGTAAACTCTCGATCTATCAGACTCAAGTAACATTTTTCACTATTCATTGACTATTTGCATTCGCTTTTCAACTATATTGGGTTTTTTGTGCATCTAATTTCCTGACATGAATAGTTTTTTTAACATTTGAATTAACATTTTTATTTTATTAATAATAATAATATCTTTTTTAATTGTTATAATTCAAAGATATAATAATTGTTTCTATTAATTTATTTATTTTTTACTTTAGAAAGTTTTAACTACGAATTTAATTTAAAACATGTTTTTTGTTTTCTTTTCAATTTTCTATAAAAGAGTTATAACATTTTAAGAGATAACTGAAACAGTAAAATTTGTCATAAGCAAATAAATGTCTTTTTTTTTTTTTAAATTATTTATTCAATTACTTGTTTTAAAAAAATGAATGGTTATATGCAATTAATGTTAATTTATTTTTTTAAGTACTGTGGTTATTTTTTCAAGCTTTCATATAAATTATAATCATTTTTTATATATGTATATGCTACACTTTATGTATACATAAAAACACACAAACCGAATTGGTTTGAATTATTGTGAATCCTAACTAAAGCTAATAGATAATTTATACTTTATGGGTATTGTATTTCAGTGAATAACCTTTAAATAGCTTTTTATCTATAATTTTTAGTAACTTTTATTGTATTTACATATCTAGCTTTTATTTTCTCTGGGCTCTTACAAAATCATAAGTGAAGAATTTACTATATTCAAAATATAATTATATTTTTATAAAATCTTCGTATTATATAAAAAAATATAATGACAACCTATAAATGCTGTTACACTGCTAAAATGATTAGTTTAAAATTATTCTATTATTTAAAAATCAAATTTATTGCAAAATAAAAAAATTTAAGTAAAACAAGTGGACACTGTCACAACTATACTAATTTTTATACACTTTTTATAAAAAAAATAAGTATATATTTTTATATTAATATCTAATATCCCCTATAGAATTGACAATTAAACAAAAGGTTTTGAAAGACCTTTTGCAGTTTAACATACCAATAAAAGTGGACTTAGAATTAAAAGTTCCAGAATTGATTCTAAACTAAGTTCAGATTAATTGGATGGAATATTTAAATGTTATATTTGGCACTAAGTGTTCAAGTGTGACATGACTTCCTAGACAATTAACCATACAATTATATTTCAATTTTTTGAAAGCAATTTGCAATATAAAATTATTAAATGAAAAAAAAAGCAGTTCACAATGTTTGAAAGATCTCTGATAAGTAAGTCAAATTTAATTTTCAAGAACTGACAATAACTTTAAATTGATTTTAGATATCTATAAATAATCAATGATTCCAGATTAAGAAATAATAAATGTGCAACACATTCTTTTTATTTTGAATACAAAAAAAATTATTAGAACTAATCCAATATTCTTCATTATGTGTTTTAAATATTATTTTCCATAGCCATAATAATAATAATTAATAAATAATATAAATAAGTGTATGGCTAGTTGCTTGGAAGATTAAATGATGTTTGAACATTAAAGTGATAGGTTCTGTAAACAGATTCATTTAATTATTTTCTTTTTTTTTTAACTTTTCTCAACAGAAAATTGATGTAGGAATGTATTCAACCGTTACTGTAAGCATAAGACACAGTGTTTAATTATTACATTTTTATTTACCATTGCCAAACTCACAACTTTGACACCATCTACCTTAGATAAATATAATAATGATTATTACTAATCATTTTCTAAACTATAGATTATCTCTAGTACAGACATAAACTTAAAACCTCACTTTAAAAAATGATTAGTGATAATGGTGTCAAAGTTGTGAATGGAGTGAATTTGACAATGGTAAATAAAAATGTAACAATTTACTATAGATAAATACTCTTCATATAATAGAGAGATATATATGGGAGATTGTAACCTGGGCAAAGTGGTGAATACTGGGTCAACACGAAATGCATCTTGGGGGTCATTTGGCTTTTATTGTAACTTTATTTATATGAATTTAAAAAGAATGGGTAAGTATGGAGGTTGTTTAATATATCTATAAAGTTTTTAATTAGTATGCAGTTATAATAGATAATTATATAAGAATCTAACCAGAGTTTATTGGTGATATCAGGTATTTATATACTAATCTTAAAGATAACTTACATCTATTTGAATTATAAGAATAAATGAGGAATAAGATCTGTTTCATCCAAATTTGCATCTAAAATAGAACTATGATGATAGTTAAATCAATAGTAAAAGATTCTCATAAAAGAACATCTCAAAAATAGTTCTATATATATACATAAATATGCACACTCCCGTAGGAATCAGAATATATTTAGAAGTTCCTGATTAGCAGCACAGGAAGAGCAAATCTCATCAAGAATGAAGTGATATTCATAATTTAAATGGATTCTAGTTATGTTCAAAATACAAAATAGCTACATGTATGTATACATGCACATTATCACAAAAATCTGAATATATTTAATTATTCCCGTCTAACATCATAGAAAAAGCAATCTCATCAAGGATGAAATGATATGTATAATTTAAATTTATTCTAGTTAAGTTTAGCATTTTAGTGGTATAAAAAAATTATTCAGTCATATCATTGTTAATGATATAATTATGAAACAGAATAGGTAATTGGAGCAAGCAGTATTGCAATTCAGTTTCAAAGCACTTTTCATGGTACTGTAAATTTCAGTTAAAAAGAAAAATTTGATGAGGATGTGATCAATATGGCAGATATTTCAAAATTCTAATTAAGGATTTTATTTTAACAAAAGTAATAATTAATAATAGTAATAAATTTTACTTTGATAAATTGGGGCTACAATGAAATATAACCATTTCTACTTTTAGAAATGCTAAGGACAGAAAAAATTTATCAGAGAAAATCCTTAATAAGTGCAATATGTCAAATAAAAATCCACAACTCTGGATGATAACAAAAAAAAGAACATTACCTGAGTAAAAATTAGATTTGTTAAATGTTTATAATTATAATATATAAAGAAGTTAATCTAGGTGATGTATTAAAGATAACCAAGTATTTCAATATAATCAATGAAAATGAAAGCTTCTTCGAGGTAAACTGACACTAATTACATTAATATTTTAATTGTAAATAATACAATTACTGTTTTTCCAAACTTAGATCAAACCCCTAATCATATTGCAAGTATTATCTTAATATTTATTTATAAAATGACATAATCAGTAAAATATACACAATATGAATAACATGACTTATAGTTTGCATTTTGCAACTTACATTTCACACTAATTTTACAATTTAAATTCTCAGATTCTGTATTTTTAATTTTTTTTTGCTTTGACATAAATATATGTATCATATTAAAGCATGATCAATAGGTATAAGTAGTTGTCTCATTAAGACATTTTATCTCACATTATAACTTCAACCAGCTAAACATTAGGTAAAAGTTATCAAATTTTCTCAAGTAATTACTTCACTGATGATTTGATTAATGATTATAATCAAATAAGAAAACAAATTTCAGTTTTTATGACAAAAACTTTGTTAATCTCAAACAGTATACGATACTATTGTAAAATAATCTAAAATAATCAGTTTTCATTTACAAAGCTCATACAATATGCAGTTTGCAGAAGTTATAAAACAAAAATAATCAATAATTTAATTATGGTTTAGCGCTTTCAAGGTTCTCTGCCTCATAATCATAGTCATATTGGAAACTGCAAAATAGGAAGACAATCTATTTCAGTTTCAAATATGACTATAATTATGAGGCAGAGAACCTCAAAAGCGCTAAGCCATAATTAAATTTTTGATTATTTTTGTTTTGTAACTTTGCAAACTACGTAATGTATGCGCTTTGTAAATTATTATGACATTGTACAAAAATACTAAAATTTTCACAAATTTTACAGATTTAACTTAAGCATTAACAGTTATCTACATCATCTGTGCAATGCAACCCATATTAATTTTAGTTATAGTATTTATGCATTAGAGAAGGTTTTAAACTTCAAACTAATCATCAGCAAATATTTTTCCCTGATGTCAATTAACTCTATTTCTATTTTTCATTTTTTATTTTATTATAATTGTTTCATACTTAATATAAATAATCTACTATCTCTTTTGTTATTTTAATATCTCATGTATAACATTTTGACAAATCTATAAAGATTAAATAATTCCTTAAATAATAATGCTATCCTGCTAGTTAGGAATTTCCATGGGAATTAAACAGATTTTGTAAATGAAAAAAGATTGGAAAATTTAGATATACCTCAGAAACCTTCCATTTTGGAAATCTCATTTCAATACCTACAAATAGTTTAACAGATATCGAAATAAATGAAATGTTTAAACTTTGTGGTTAAATAGTACTATATAAATATGATTTGCGCTAACGCTGCATACACACACAAAGCTGAATTTTTCTAAATTCTTTATATACAAAAATAATACAAAATGAATATGTATAAATGTGGCTGAGCACTTTCAAAGGACACGGCCCTCATAGTCAGCCATATTGTAACTAAAGAAAGTGGTTAATTGTAATGCAAATGACTTTATGTATTCCATTTCTTGGATATATTGTAGCACAAGTCTTTTCTGTTGATGGTGTGATTGTCCTTAGCAATAAAGCAAGCCTCTTTCGCTTTTCTTTTTAAATCATGTCTTTCTCTGCGAACAACAACATGTTCCTGTGGTTGGCAATTGTGTCCTGCTGAGCTGTGATACTGGGCAAAAACTGAGTTACAAGTTGGGTCTGTTATTGCTTTGTTGTAAAAATATATATGTTGAAACAGCCGCATAGATAGTGAAGCTATGAGGCACGACGACAATTTGCTATAAGGCTGGCAATGTTGTACACAACTTGAGGTATTAGCAAAGATGGTCTAATCTGTCTTTGGTATTGTTGACTAATTTGTTGGAGTTGGGGAGGGGGAGTGAAAGCACAAATGGTACTTTTTATTAAAAATCATACAGTTTTTTAAGCACATTCAGGAAGTATGGAAGTAATAGCCTTTGTTTATCGAGATTAACTGTGTCGTTGTTTATCTTAGAGTAAAACTGTCTACTTTTCTTGTCAATAAGGTTTTTTTTAAATCCAACCTTTAATAAGTCATCTCTGTACGAGACCAAGATTTCTATCTGCCTCAAACTTGCGTAGCTGCATGTTTCTATATAGAAGGAAATCAAGTGAGAGAGTTTGTGTTTGGTTGATTGGTGAGTTGGAAAGAGGATGAGAGTGACCTCTTACTTCCAGAGATTTGATGATCATTTTATAGTTGAAGTGTGTGTGTTCTCGATGTAAAACTATATCCAAATATTTTACTTGTTTGTGGCTGTTTTAATGTTCAATATTTAGTGTGAGAATGGTGCTATTTTATAGTTCAGTTCTTATTTGTTCAATGATTGCAGAGGGTGCAGCTATGAACAGGTTATCACTATATCTGGTATAGGTGGTGAGCTGATTGGTTTCATAATATTTTGGAATAACTTGCTTTTCGTAATGATTCAAGAATATGCTAGATAAAATGCCGCTCATGGGTAACCATGGACCAACTGTCTTCTATGTGGAACCACTGGTTGTGAAAAACACCCATGATGTTTTTGTTAAGCCATGATAAGAACTTAACAATGAAATCGATCTGAGGCTGTGCCATGTGGTGGCTTGGCAGTTCCTCCTTAATTTAAATGGATTTTTTTCTGTAAATAGAACCGTACAACTCGGAGACACCTATGGCAGCTATATTCATGTCAGGATTCAAGGCTAAGTCTTTTATTTTTGCTATGAATTCAAAGGATGAGTTTATGGTCTATATGCCAAAACCCAAGGTTTGAATAAGCTGCTTGTTTACCCACTTGTCCACATTAAAGTAGTGGACTCCTCCAAAATGCAATGTAAGTCGTAGTGGCACCTTGGTTTTGTGAGTTTTTGCATTGGCAAACATCTTGGGGGGGGGGGGCAGACAGGTAAAATATGTAATATTCAGACTTGGAAAAAGCTTTGTTGCAGTGAGCTCTCAGAACTTTGTTGAGTTTATTGTTGAGAAGTTAAAAACTCTTTGAAACTACAATTTGTTGATTTGATGATTGATTTTGGATATGTAATCCTGAGTCTTCATTAGTACAAACATATTCCAAATACATTCAACTGTTAGTAATAGCACACAGGTTTCATGAAGTATTATTCTCTCCAGATGTTGTTGGTCTGTTCAGTAACAGTACTAGCATGGGAATCAAACTTGAACCCTTAGATTCTTAAATATTAAAATTTTAAAGTAACACTCTAACCAACTGAGTCAGCATTACTTTAAAATTCAATAAATCTAAAGATCCAGGTTCAATTCCCATGCATTGGGCAGACCAGCAACA
Organism: Epiperipatus broadwayi; assembly: GCA_028023455.1. Lineage (NCBI taxonomy): Eukaryota > Metazoa > Onychophora > Udeonychophora > Euonychophora > Peripatidae > Epiperipatus > Epiperipatus broadwayi. Next base: position 5,365,724 of record JAQFVV010006209.1, on the reverse strand, counting down.
CGTGAAGAAAAGATAAGAGTAATACCTCTTGAAATGTTGTGCATATACTAACCTGTGTGCTATTACTAACAGTTGAATGTATTTGGAATATCTAAATAAATTTTTCTAAAGACATATAATACTTACATTAGATGATGAAAACTCTTTAAGTACTTAAAGAGTTTTCAATAATGGATTTGAGAGGAAATTTCTCAAAAATTATTTGAAATAGCAATATAATATATTTAATAGATTAAAAATCCATTTCAAGATGTAAGTTTATTTAAGGACAAATATAATTTGAAAATATCTCAAAGACACAAAATAACATAGAAATATACAAATTGTAATAGATTCTGAAAACCATTAACAATTTTAGCAGTAAAACATCTAGTTCCGATCAATTATTAAAAAATGCTTCCATATTAAAATATTATTTTATAGTCTTGTCACATTCTACCCTTCATATTACAAAAAAAAATTAACAAATAAATAAAAAATTAAAAATATTTTATTCAGACATTCAACCTATTAAAAAAAACTTCCTTCTAGCAAATAATAGATATCCAGAACCAGTTAATTAGCATTAAAATCAACTGCATATAACAAAGTTTAAATATTAGTAAAAATTAAATGAAAAAAAAAGTCAATAAAATTTAACCAAATTATTTTTATCATTTATATTTTTGCTTCGTGTCAATAATAAATATAAATATATAATTATTATTTCATTCATTTAGTTGTCTCATCAGAATAAATACAAATGGAATTTAGAAATATCCCATAATTTAAAATATGGAAAAAAATCCATATGCAATGAACAATTGATCCATTGATTATGCATGCATCAGATTTTTGTATCCATCAAATTTATTTTAGTCCTCAAATCAGCACCATGTGTATATATTATGGATTCATCATTTTCAGACTTGATAGTTTTTTTGTATCTATAATTAATATATTATAGCTCCAATAATACAACATTTTATTAACATGAATGAATTTTTTTAAATTTGAAATAACAACTACTATTATTGCATATGCAAGAATAAAAAGAGATCAAAGTTGTTTGCATATTTTCTCATCACACCACTATCAAATGAGGTGATGCCGAATGCTGTCAACTTTATAACATCTTGTGGAACAATAAATATCACATTACAATAAATATGTATATTTTTGGAGCACTATGGAATATATGTAATCAAAAAAAGTCTCAAAATATCAGTGTATAAAAGTTCCAGATCACATTCTTATACATTACTGGGTAAGTTAGAAGTTTAAAATATTTACAATTTATATATCTGTGTTAATATTTATATTTACTAGAAATGTGATCTGCTTGATTTTAGAACTCAAATTTATTCACAATTACTCCTACCTATTAACTAATTTGTTCACTACTGAATAATGCTCTGGTAAAGAAATTTCATAAATTCTAATTATAACTAATATATATAAATTATCCAAAAATATTTTTATTATTTCATTACTAATAAGTTTATTTCAAATTTCATTAGTACAAAATAATGAAGGGTTTTTTAGACAGCTAATTGCAAAAAAACTTTTATTAAAAAATCTTTAAAAATTCAAATTTGGAGAATTCTTTCAAATCTAGAATTTTGAAAGAAAAAAATTAATGAGATGAAAACAAAAATTCATCACACCATAACCACCAATCCGTCTCCCTCCAATTTAATGCTTTAATTATATTATACTCCTGTGAATCAATCAATTAGAAGACATTAAACTTTAAATAAAATCAAGATTAAATAAAGTTATTTTTAAAAAATTATCAGGAGATCAAAATTATATATATATGGACAAGCCTTTTGTAAATAATAGATTACAAAAATCTATATTTACTTCACAGGTAGTTTGCTAAATAATCATTGTATTGTTTTAATCTATAATTTTTAGTAGGATTCTATTCTATCATTTTTCTATATTGCTAATTTTTTTGGTAACTTGAAAATGATAAACTGAAAATTCACTATTTATGTAATTTATATAAAAATCTTTAGTCAGCTACAGTTTCAACAGAAATCTCAGCTAGTTCTTTCAGAAATAAAACTGCAGTTTAAATAAAAATATATTCTTACTGATTTAGTTACTAGAAAAATGTGGTGGATGTACAGAGCTGAATCAGGAAATGATAAAAAAAAGTTTAGGTATAGAACTATTACTAGTATACACCTAATGCTTTCATTATCCTTTGATGGTGTCACTTGTTACTTTGAATTTAAATAACAGCATTAAATTACCAGAATAACATTAAAAATATTTGCAATCTTTTGATATGTTAAATAGGTTTAAGTAAGCCTTCTGAAATGTAAATATAAACTTAAATAAATAAAATTCTTCTTTCCAATAATAACCAAATAAATAAACACACTTCACATTTTCTAACTTCTTGCCATATCAAAATGTTTTAAATAATTTGTTAATTCAATTTTTAAATGAATGAATCAGTTTGTTTTCAAAAATTTTTATTGTTCAAAATTTCACATATTTACAAGATGTGCAAAACCACGTAATGTGTCACACTAAAAAAATTGTTTCTATAAAGTAAAAAAATTCAAAGAAAATCAGAACACTTTCCAAAAAATTACAAATTTTATATAATAATTTCAGATTTAATCAAAACTATAATCATTGCAATAAAGCGTGACATTTTTATTATTAGGTATACAATTTAATAATTATAATAAGCCTCAAGCTAACCAAAAAAAAAAAAAAACAAATGTTCTATGTTTTAAAATATAACTTTTTTTTGGATAAAAAAGAGAAAAATCAAGAAATATTTTTTTTCTATGCTGAAATAAAAAATTCTTAAATTCCTACAGGAAATAATATTAAGACTCAAAGTAAAATGAAAAGTAACAGTAATAATTTATCTGCTCATATACTAAATCTCAAAAAATCTTAATATTCTCATAACATCTGGAAAATTTTCTAAGTTTTGGCTTCAAACCTTTCTGTTTTTTTTTTTTCATTTCAAAGTGATAAAAATATTGTGAACAATTTGCAGCTTATCACATAATTAATATAATGCATAACAATGAGTTTTTTTTAAAAAAGTGAAAATCACATATTTTGCTCATTGATTCAATTTTTAGATTTGAGAACTGCAGCATATCTAATATATAGAAAGTAGATTAATTTAAATTTCTACGTCAGTTAACAATATCTTTTTAATTTTTTTTTTAATAGTTGTAAAATGAAAATTGTAATTATTTCATATTCTTAATTGCTTGTGAAGTCTTAGAAAAAAATATGATTTAAATAACTAAAGAAGTAAAAACAAAAACAACTTCTGATGGCCAAAAAATCAGACACAAAAATATCATACATTCAAGACCAAATATGTGTTTAAAATTTTCTATTAATTCTGTGTAAATAATCAATCCAGAAATAATTTCATATGACAATATCAGTTAATGACTTGTTCAGCATATAAACATAAATATTTATACAAAATATTTTATCAGATTTTCATGTCTCTATACTACTAAACACTCTAAAATTATTATTTTTAAACATTCATTGCTTTATTACATACTTTTAACTTTTTTTTTATTCATTCAAATGTAAACTAAATAAAATATACTACACAAGAATATAAATATTTTAAAAAGTCTAATAAAACTTATAAAAAATATAAAAATTAACTTACCAGAAACTTCAGCTATTATCTGATCAAGCTGGTTATCTTCAGGAATAGGAGTCATGGGTGAATCAAAACTATTTTTAGTGTAATTAGGGTTAAATTCTGCTCGAGGAGGGAGATTAAGTGATGTTGGCCGTTTTTGCAAATGACTACCATTAACATGTTGTAAATCTGCATGATCATCTGCATATAATAATTCCATATTATGTCCAGAAATCTGACTGTTTAATGATTGACTTTCTGATACTACAGATTCTGAACTTAAATTATCAATATCTGTAGCAATGTCATATCCCATTGAATCTGAAATAAGATCATTCATTAATTTAACTTGATGACTTTCAGATTCTTGACATATAACTTCTTCCGGAATAAATTCATTTGGATGCTCTGTAATATTTAATCTCATGGTGTCTGTAGTTAAGTCTAATTTTATGTCATTCCAAGTAATAGCTATGTCAGAATTTGCTTTGACTTCACTGATATTATACTGTTGTTGATAATTACAGTCTATATCATTAATTAACATTTTATTATGTTTTGTTTCAGTTTCACTTAAATTATTACACTTTACTTCAATCTCAAGATTTACATTATTTATTGATGCAAGTTCAGAGTCTTCTAGCAAAGTTTCTGTATCAACCTTAATACTGTCCAATGAATCTGATTCCTGACAGCTATAACTGTTTGCTAATGGTGGGATATTTGTTTCATTTTGACTACTTTTGATATTTTTAAAAGCAGACTGAATTTCAGAACACATATTTTGTTTTGGTTTAGTTCCTGTCCTATGTTCACTCGCATCATTATTCCCCATTGGTTTGAGGTAGATATCCAATTCTGCCAATTCTTTATTTGAATTCTCAACTAATTTATCTACATTAACATTAAAATATGACTCCAATTCAATATCACTGACTGAAATATCATCCAGATCACCAAACCCAACAGGAGACTTTACATTTTCAATATCAGAATGATCCACAGTAATATCTGAACAATCAGTTAACTGGGAAGTTCTATTAACTTCTGTAGAGGGTTCATCATGGAATGAAGCGTTATTTTCAAAATTATTCAAAGGCATTTGAACATTGCCATCTTTTCTGCAACTGATCATTGAAGTATCATTATCAGTGGTATGATTACTTAACGAAGATGTTTCTAAAGAATTATAGGGTAAATTGGACCTACAGCAGTCATCCAATGTCTGAGAGCTGCTGCTGCTAGCATTTTCAAATATAGTTCGTTTTGGATCACAAAGTTCATCAGGTGATATAGAATATCTTTCATTTGGTGAACTTGCAGAAAATCCTTTGGTACTAACATGTTCTGTTACCATGTTACAAATATTGAGAGAATAATTTTCAATTAATTTAAGTTGTGGATCGGTCTGATTTGTGCATTTATAATCTGGCAAAGATGGATAACCATCATCATTTTTTTCTTTATAATGATCCTTCTTTAAAAGTGATAATTTATCAAAATCACTATCTGACAAAAAAATTCTCAAATTACCATTTAAAGAGGCAGTATTTAACTGAGAAATATTTACAGAAGTTTCTTTAGAATTTTCTAATGATAAATCTGGACTAGCATGACCATTGTGTAAATAAAAATTTGAATTGTAGCTAGTAATAGAATTAGCTGTTTTAGCTGATGGTCCAAAATCAGCTTCTTCAAGATTTAAAGTAGATGCCAATTCAAGAGCTGAATCATACTGGTTGGATAAATCTGGATGGAAACAATACTTTTTATCCACAACTTGATTCGCAGAATGATCTATAAAATAAAGTAAAAAGATTAAATTTGTGTTAGTATACTACATGTACACGCACGCACACACACATATCAAATGGGAAAAGTTCAATTAATATAATAAACTAAACATACAAATCGACAATTCAATAACTAGCCAAAATTAAAATATAAATTTAGTACCAATTAGTAATTTAATTTTGGCTAGTTATTTGATTGTAAATTAGTGTATTTATTTTAATAAATATATGCACCCACAGTAAATACATATCCAACAAATAAATAATTAAATATGTACAATATTCTTTTCTCCGAGATTAGTTAAATATAGCTTTAATTTAGATCTGAGAAGTAAAAGACTAAAAATTTTATAATTAAAAATTGAGAATCTTTTAAAAATTTCCAATTGATCAAAATAATGATACTAATTAATTTTTTTTTTTTTTTTTTTGCCAAAAACATTCATTAAATACTTGAGACTAAATAATAGTCATTACCATTTATTCAATGGAATACAAAGTATAGTTTCACTCATAGTTATTAAGGATATACTCACTATTTCAATACAGTTATAGAAAAAAATGATTGTCCTGTTATGACCAAAAGCAAACCTTCCTCAGAACTCCTTGAAGACTATATATTGAAATTATATTTTTGTCTTAATCAGCACATTGACTCTGAACTGAGCTAACCAGAATAATTTGGAATTTTTAACTTCTAATTAATAATATCTAATTATTTAATTACCCAATTAACAACTGAATAGCTATCTAAACTGCCATAGATAAGCTATCTGAAAGAAAAATCCTAAGGATAGTTGGAACCTTGAAAAAATTATGGACATGGAAGATAAATGTATTACATAGTATATTATTAGTCTTTCAAATAATTATAATTAATATATTTGGGTTACAGTGCATGCAATGAATAACTATTATTTTCCCAAATTTCTAAATATTCTTATTGTTGTGAATGAACAAAGGTTGATGATTCTCAAATACTATTCAGTTTTAATTCTGAAAATATTCCATACTTTTTATAAACTTTGAGTAATGAAAAATTGTTCATAAACATGTGCTTTAAGCATATCATGTTTAATAAATAAGACACCAATTGTCAATTTTATAAATATTTTTATAACAGTTATTTATGATTAATATGAATACAAAAATATACTTCAAATATATGTACAACTGTTCATATTTAAGATTTATGAAAATTATTAATCTACAAAATGTTCACATACAAATTCATATATCAATATATTCCACTAAATGTTACATGAATATGCAGACAGATTTCTATTTATGTATTTGATATGTTCTGAACTTTTTGTATAAGCTGAATATTTCCTTGAAGTGCATGTTTATCAATAACCATGATGGAGAATATGAAAATACTTTTTTAACAAATGAAAATAAGTACCACAATATATCAATCATATAAAATATTCACATAGCATAAAACACACATGAACGAACTGGAAAATAAATCGAATTGGTTATCACTTTTTTCAAATTTTTTGTTCTTTATACATGCTGGGAATTTGTATAAGTAAATCCATATTTACATGAGTAGAGAACTATCTATAGTCTATAATACTTCTTTCAGAAAAAAAAAAAAACTAGTGAAATTATATTTATAAAAAATATTGTCAATTTCATCTACTAAGCATTCTTCAGAATAAATGTTATAATTGAAGAAATGACCATCTCATCCTCTTGGATGGCTTATGTATTATGTAGTCCTACAAAAAAAAGTTTTTCATGGCCAACTATGTAATATGCAGTACTTCTAGGAGGATGGAATATTATAATAATCATAATAAAATTTGATCCACTAAAGCCTGTTAAATTGAATCCAGATGAGGGAAAAATATATTTCCTTAGTGAATTAAATAAAACATCAATTACACAACAGTATGAACCCAAGGCATATTAATGAAAACTGGAGGAAAATAGAATCGTCTTACTTTATGCAAAACGCTCAAGTAATTGATTCAAATTAATAAAAATAACATTAAAAAAAAAGCATTCATTCATAGTATGATTAATTTTTTATAAAAATGGATAAATCAAATTAAAAATTAACCAAGAATTCATTCAATTGTTATACAGATTTCACTTTAATATAAGTTCCATTAAGAACACATTAAATATCTAGTTTATATCTCACAAAAAGTATTCATTATCTATCTGCAGCAGTGAGATATATATATATTGAAGATAAGGATGTACTAATTGACTGCAGTTATACTGCTAAAAGATTAAGAATTGAGCCAAGAAAAAAAAATGAACATATATATATTATTGGATAAAATAAAAAATAATTAAACAATTAAATGACAAAATAACTTTAAAATAAAATATGGAAATTAATCAAGAAAAACTTAATCTAATATAGCTTATGAAAAAAATTAAAAAAAAAAAAGCAATAAGATAACTTAAATCAGAGGTCGGCAATCTTTTAGTAGTGTCATGCCGAACCTATGTTACAATGTTATTTCGCATACTGAAATAATTCTATCAATCTTATTATATGGAGTATAAAAATTGGTCCGGTGATAATGGCCTTCAATTTATATATTATTTACTTTTGAAGCCTATTATAACACATCTTCTATTAGTAGTCATTCAACATTTTAAAATACATAGCATCATATGTGAAAGTTTTGTTAAATTATACTGTATTCGATTGACATGCTTAAAATGTTCCTTGACATAGAGAAAATTCATCTCGTTGGCACTTAAAAAAATGTGTATTGTTTACAAAATTGCCAATTAATGTACAGTGATTGAGAAAAGGCCGAGCACATTTAGCTTTCCATGCTTTAATTTAAAAAGATGATTGATAAATTCTAACAAAATAAAGCAAGTATTTTTCTAGCAAAGAAACTCAGTTTTGTGATATAAAAAATCAATTCAAAATTGGAAGTTTTTCATATAGTCTTCTTTCATTTAAAACTATAAATATTTGAAATTTTTCTGTATAAGAAATTTGTTTTAATTACACAATAGACTTTAAAAGAAAAAAAAATTCTTTTAAGTCCAAATAATATTACCAAGTCTCGTGTATTTGCAGATTTCGTTTATGCATTAACCTTAGTATCACTAATTATAAAATTTCCCTCCTCCATGTAAATGCACCTAAACTTAAAATGTATTATTATATAATTATGAGAAGTTTTTCAAATTAATTAATTAATATAATATTCTGTCTACATATAAATTTACTCTAAATATGCAGGTGTGTACAAGAAAGTATCAAAGGTCCATTAAACCGTTAAAAAAAAATCCAGGCAAAATTAATCCAAGCTGGGGGGGGGGGGGATTTCCATTCCACTTAACTTTTATCTTTATTAAAAATAGCAAAGATCGAATGTACTACAAAATAATTGGTAAATTAAACTGAATCATGATTTCCATTTACATGTGAGTCACATATGCAAAACATAGATGATGGCGCAATGCATGCAATGTAATTAAAATATAATTTTTTGTTATTTCAATTCAATCAGAATGACATTGATAATCATTCTGCATGCCCCACATATGCCAACCACTGACTTAAATAGTAGATAAAAATTAAAAAAAAACAAACAGAAATATTGATGAAGTAAACATACATTTAGAAGAAATCACAGCAATAAATTACGATGTTAAAAAATAATAATAATTAGACAAGAAGAAAAAATAAATACAGAAAATTTAAAAAATTACAAAAAAAAAATTAAATATGTCCATCATAGAAAAAATAATCAGATGATAAATCATTCTGGAACAATGCTATTCATATTTTTGACAAGGATCAACAGCTAATAATAATGATAAAATTTTTTTCCTTATCCTAAAAAGTAATAAGTAAAAAAAACAATTAAAAAAAACATGCACTTCAAGCAGATGGCAATCATGAAAAAAACTGATATATATATATTAAAATGTCATAACTGAGATAGCAAACTGAAAAAAAAAAAAAAATCATAGTTATACATCATGAAATCAAACACCTTCGTAACACCTGATGAAAGTCATATTTATAAGTTACAATAGCTTTAATTAATGATCAAAGATCCTTCTCTCGCTCCTTCTGCATTTAATTCATTTCTGTCACGTCAATCAGATTCATGAATATCACATTATCAAAAGTTGAGATATGATCGTTAATCAAGAGACACAAACCTGCAGTAAAATAAATCAATCCAAGAATCATTCATTATATTTGTAATTATAAAGAAGAAGAATCTCATCAATTTACTGCATCTATTCTCCTTTACTTTTCATTGTGTAGAAATTTAAGGATACATATATTTTTTGAAAACAACTGAAGTTGAACTCCAACTTCTTTTAGTATTGGAAAAATACACTCAATTTTTAGACTTCTTTATTCTGACACCACTTTTTCTATATTGATCTATCATCAGTACATTAAATTTGTTCTTCTAGCGATAAGTATATCTATCTTCTTAATATTCTTTTATAAAAAAAAAATCTGTTTCAAAATCTAATTATTGAGAATATATTTCTCACTTGATTCACACTATTATTATCACCATTTCCATCAAAATATTATAGGAACATCTTTTATTAATGATAGTTATATTACTAAGATCCATTTATCTTCATTATTTTCCATTTCATCCTATATGCTTGTGAAAATAAACTTTATTTAATCCAACTTTCATGCATCTAATAAACCTGTTGATTTAAAGTGTTCTAAGATTAACCTTTTTTTTCTATTTTCAAAGTTAAAGATGTCATCTGGAATCAACTTTTTTTCACAAATAAAACTTTCAAGACTAAGTTGTTCAATGAATACACATTTTATACTTTTTAGTGTACTGTCAATCATCACTAATTGCCCAATATAATTATATTTAGAATATAGTAAATATTTTTTGATAAGGACAGACATTAAGAACACGTTCATCAACATCTTAAGACATGTATACTTACTTATCAGAAGTTAATCAATCCAGTGATAAATGAATTTTAAAAGTTTGTCAATATCATATATCCTTTTAAAATAACCTGGATGGCTGTTAGTGTATATACATTATTTTACAATACAATCATAAAAATATTTAGAAGTTTCTTGTTATTCATTATCTTAACAACTCTCTTTTCTTTATGTTGGCCTCCATGGCTTTATGAATAATAATCATTAAGTAACTCTGTACAAGTCAGAAGACATCAAATTTTACATGATCAATTAAAATTTAATCCAATTCACGAGAATTAAATATCCAATGCACATGATCTTGATAGATTGGACTCCTTAATGACTTTAATCATATATTTGATGATAAAAATATTACATTAAAAACAAATAAATGCTTGTTACTGATCAAACTAAAGAATTTGCCATATATGTGTTTGCTATTTGCCATAATAACTTAAAATATGCTTGTTACTGATCAAACTGAAGAATTTGCCATATATGTGTTTGCAATAACTTGAAATATATTTAAAGAGAAGTAAAATTACTGCAGACAACTACACATCCATATACTATCATTCAAAATGGTTAAAAAAATAAACAAATGGTGCAAAATTTAACACACTTACCTTCATTTAATTCAAATTCATCCAATACTTTATCCAAATCAATGGCAAAATTTTCCATGGCACATATTTAATCCATGAAGTTTACACTAGTTTAAAAAAATATATATAATTATCTTATATTTAACTACAAAATATTTGTTTTTAAAAATATGCCTTATTACTATAAAATATTTTTAAATGTAAACAATAGTTCATAAAATTACAAATATTCAATTTAAAATAAAATTGAAATAGACAACTCGCCATTTCAATTTTGTTTTAAATTGTTTATTTTTAATTTTATATATAGAAGGCAATATTATGAATAAATTTTAATATTGAAATTTCATCATTTAAAGTACAATAGTTCATAGAAGGACACTTCTCCACCAAACAATATTTTATTCTATTACAATCACAACATCAACACTTACTTGACTAACCTAGATTAATCTAGATATCTATTTAGCAAGTAACTTTGGCTAGTTAGCTAGATAGGCTACAGAATAACTAATTGAAGCAAAAAAAAATCCTGTTTATGACATAAAAAATTTATTGGGATCACCCATCTAAATTATAATTACCAATTAATATTATAATTTTATTCTTCACAATCTCTATTAGTGATAAGAAATTTGAGCTTTTTCTTTGCTTATCCTAATACCTAATCCTTTCCTGTTCTTTGAGCAAAAAATTACCATTTACATGATTTTAAGTATATTAATTTCTTTTTGGTAATACCCTTCTCCTTCTGAAGTTAATTATTTTATCCTTATCAAAATAGCTGATAAAGAAGAAAGACAAAAGGTAATTTGAAAATTATTGGTGGACTACAATTTACAGATAATAAAAGAAGAGTTAAAACAGTTTTTTATCTGGTTGAAAGTAAAAAATAAATAAGATGGATGAGAAAGATGATAAAATATGCTAAAAAACTGAATAAAGATTTTGTATCCATTTACGTGAATAAAAAGTGGGATGAAATTTTTATGAAGATTGTTGATTACTATAATATTAAACAATGGAACAGAATATTTTCATAAATAAAATGCAGAAAGTTATAAATATGGTGAACAGATCTTGAAAATAAAAAGTTTGAAAGCATGTAGAAATAAGTACTTTATATAAATAAATGTTGCAACTTGAAGAATAATGAAAATATTGGTTATTTATTATTACAGATACTGAATTTATGAAAAAATAAGTATAGTTTAAATAGATTTTTAGCTTTTACGGTGGCGTTGCTAATAATAACTTTAAAATTAAAATTTTGAATGGATAAAGATATTGCTATGGAAATGGGATATAATGCAAATAATTTTGAAAATTTAAAGACTATGATGGTTAAAAAATGATAATGGAAAAAATATAATTGGCTAACAGGTTTCTTGGAGCTTTTTGACTCAAAAATTCTTCACTTTAATAAAAGTAGTTACATAAATTGTGTTGCATCAAATATGTTTATTTATTTTAAAAAATCAAACATTTAAATTTTAACATTACCAGGATGGCAATGTTTTCCTTAGTCAATTTATCTATTTTTAATTAAATGTATTTTAAATTAGTCAATTTATCTATTTTTAATTAAATGTATTTTAAATAAAAAGTTTTCTAAATAAGTAGTCTTTTCACAACAGATATTGCATTCACAGTGCTTTTCAGTATTGGGTTCAACAAAATGTGATATATAAGACCTCAAATTAACTTCAGAATTATTTTGCAGTATTAATTTCCTGTATTATAACTGGCATCATCATCATTTGTACAGTGTACTATATTCTTCTTAATATATTTGATACGTCTAAGATGCAGATTTATCCAAATATTTCTGGATATTTATTTTATCAAGATTTAAACTTGTCATACTTATCCTTGCATTTTACATATATAATCTTGGACTTGCTTTTCAATACTAATTATAAAATAAATAACATGCTTTTCTTGTATAACTCCTGATTTTGTATTATTGTCCTGAATCAAATTATATTAATTTAAATATTTTATGACATTGTGACTATCTTCTATAGTCTTTATCAAGAGTAATTTATATTACACTTCAAATATATATTTGTATACAGGACATATATTTGTCTAAAATTGAGGGGGGGGGGTATATAATTAGTTAATATTCAAATTTTATATACCTAAATACACAAAAATTTAATTACTGTATTTTTTGGCATATAGAACACATTTTTTCTCCTCAAAATATACCTAAAATATGGGATGTGTGTTTTATGTGCCAGTAATTAAAATTATAAGTTGAAATTTCCTTTTGAGAAACAGTGGTTTCAAATAAAGTTTCCATAATTTGTATTTTTTTCTGTAAAGATAATAAGTTGTATATATTTTATGCTTCATTATGGAAAGAGAAAACATTCCACTAAAATAGAGTTCAGATCCACTGCCTTGCTAGTATGGGATGAGTTTTGGAGTCACAGAACCTGTAAAAAATAAAATCAACCAACTGAAAACTTAATTAGCTGTAATTTCAGATGGCCTAATGAGCCAGCTTCAACCTTTAAATGCCTGCATTAATAACCATTTAAAGAATTCATGAAGGAGAAATGGAACACTTGGATGCAGACTACAGATTTTGAAATGTAATATCAGGAAGGAAAAGGCCTAGCATTTCACAGATTTATGAATGGTCAAACTTAATGGGATGTTGTGAAACATGAGACAATTGTAAAGTCATTTAAGAAATGTGAAATTAGCAACTCATTTCATGGCACAGAGGATAATTTGTTATATGAAGATACTTCAAATGATTCTTCATTTAACTCTGGAGATGAATTTCTGAGTTTTGAGGTGAAAATTAAAAGATACCTAACTACAGTGTTCCCTAGTTGTGTTTTTTGTATTCATGAATAACTATAAAATTGGTACAGTAAATAATTATGGAAATTCATGAAAAAATGTAGAAAATTATTTTTTCTTTAATGTGTATTGGGGAGGAGGGCATATCATATATGTTGCTGTATCCTATATACCAGTAAATGTAGTAATTTTAAAAAGCATTTTCAATATTTTAAAATAAAATGAAAATGTTATATCTTTTGATGTTTTTAAATTTATTGAAAATGTTTTGTGCATTTATTTCATTTTTTTTCTTTCTATTTTTACATAAAAGGGTTATATGCAAAGTATAATTACCCTAGATAACAAACAGAATCAGTAAAAAAACAATGCTTTATATTATTTGTTATTTATATAAAGATGTGATGTTTTAGTCTGATTTATAAATAACATTATGATCTTAATTAAAATTAATGCTTTGATTTTCAATATGCTTTTTTTTTATCCTATAACTTGATTTAACCTCATCTAGATTCTTTTGATTTAATCTATCTTAAAAATATTCCTATTCTTTACATAAATATTTCATGTCTACAATAAAAAAAATTTACTAAAATAAAATACTAATATACTCAGTATATATAAATATTGCTGAAAATCTTTTTTCTTTTCTTCAACTTAAAATAATTTATTTATAAATATAAAAACAAAACAAAAAACATTATGTACATATATTATCTACCTAGGTCAACTAAAGTAAGATGATACTATGACCAAGTGATAACATTTGAACATTATCAGTGATATAGTTTGCCATTCTCTTAATATAATTTATTCAAGCATCTCAATTTTAAACTACAGCTGAATATTAATCAGTCTCATTTATATATATATAGTATATTTATTTTCTTTTATTATTAAAACACTTATACCAAATAAAATTCTTTTTTTTTTCTATAATTTTTTCAATAGTTTAATAGCATTCCCCACATCTTCCCTTTAGTAGTCCATCCATTGTAAAGACAGTTGATTCTATAAAAGTAAAACTTTGAAAGATTTTATTAATTAGACTAATTAAATTTTTTTTCATTAATTAGGATCAAAGCAAAGAAATTTAGCAAGAAATCTAAAAAGTAAAAAAAAATCAAATCCTTGAAATGAATCAGATGAGATAGTAAATCTTAAAACCATAGTAAAACTTAGTTTATATTGCTTAGAATATAATTGGGAAAAAGATATCAAATTTGATCAAGCTTAAAGGAAATCAAATTACTGATGGCTAATTAATTAAAATATGTTCTAAAAGTGATGAAATTCTAATGTTTTGAGAATGGTAATCTTATGTATAATGACTGCATTTACTAGAGATAAAATAATGCAATCTTATATAATCAATAATGGTAGAAAATAATTCTGAAAGAAAGAGATCAAAAGATACAAAACCACAGAGGAAAAAAATCATCGCAGAGATCAATACACATCTGAATACGCCAGGATTAAGTTAAGAGCTTTTCAATCATGACATATATAACCAAGTTGTTATTTCAAAGATATTGAATTTTAAATGTTATGATACACAAAAAATGGTGCCACAAAGGGAATAAACAATAGATGACTGGGCATTTATCATATGTTGAATGAACTTATTTAAACTTTTCCCAATCATTCAAAAGGTTTAGATTTGGAATCCCAACAATTAATCTGCCTTCTCTCTATATGAAACATGATAATAAAAAGCTGTCGTGATTGGATATTCTCTTAAGCAATCAATACTTTGAAAGGACATTATAATTTCAGATAATTTAAACATTTTGCTATCCAGATTCATTTTATGATAAATTACTGTTTACAAATAACAATGGCATTTTCCAAAGTAATAATACTTAATTCATACAACCCTATAGTCAAATAATAGTATGAGATGTAGAAAAGTAATATATATTGTATATCTCATTTTCAACTGATTTAAATGTTACAAAAATCCTGTTAAATATTTTTTAGAAATAAAGGAAAGATCTATATTCTTCGTAGACATATTTTAGAACTTAAAACTTTTCTTCGTGAGAATTGATTTAATATTCGTCTTTAGTATATCCTTCTATTCTAGATTCAAATAGTAGCAGATATAAAATTTACTATGCTCAATTAGTTAAACAAATAAATGTCCCATGGGGGGGGGGGATATCAAGTCTAAATTATTTAATAATTCAATCCAAAACATCAAGGGAATACTAAGTTTCTTGATACACTGTTTATTTTGTGTTTTTGTGCTAATTTTATTTTTAATATACTGGATAAACATTCAGTTCTATAATGTTTACCAAACTTAATTGTAATTTTTATTAGTGAGATACTATACAGATTTTAAATATAAGACTACTGAAAAATTTACATAGTCATCATATAAATCCAACAAAAGACTTTTACCTATATAAAAAAATCATGAGATAAATCTGAAATTTACTAGTGATGAAAAAGATGAGAAAAATTTGAATATATGGTTTCAGGAGTAACCAAAAATTTATGATGAAATCAAGATAATGGAATTACTATGAAAAATATATAAACCAAATCTTCCAAGAGTTTTCTTTTTTCCAAACAAATCAAAGGAGTTTATAATTAGTTTATAGCTGAGATCATTAAAATATATACTAACTCATTTAATACTAGATCTACATATTTAACCAAATAGGTCTATATAGTAACTCATTTAATACTAAATCTACATATTTAACCAAAGAGTTATTTCAAGTCATTAGCTTGAATGGTATAGCAGAAGAACTGAATGGAAAGTTGCAATTATATAAATAACTAGGCAGAGATTTAATTGGCATTACTGTCTAGTGTCCATTAATTATTCATGTTTACAGATTTTATTTTATTGTAGAGATATAAAATGAAAACTATTAAAATTGGATATTTTTTTGACTCTGAGTTACCAATAATAATAAATGTCCATTCATAAATAAGTGTGCACTACTTTAAAAATGAGTTTTATGATAACTATACAAACCAATCAGTGAAACACAAATATGTACACTTATAGACCATACTGGTCCATTTTCTGTTTACTAAATATAGTACAATGTTGTCTTTTGCTTTTCAATAAATTATACTTTCTGCCATACTTTTCCCAATGAAAACAATTGGCATTGCATTTCTTTAGAATTTGAGATAATCCTTATAACGTAGCTAGAGTTTCACAAAACTCAAGTTCAAGTTCATCATAAAATACTCTTTACGGAAATTTTCCACTGTTCATTTGTTTCTCATAACTGAAGAACTTACTGAGTGGATTTACAATTTTGCTATCGCATTTAAAAAATTTTATGGAACATTCTTAAATAAAACTTTTCTAATGTCTTTATATTATGATGATAGGGTATCCAAGTTTCACTTTCAAATTATAAAATCATAGCTCTAAATACTGCTGACTTAATGGCAGTATTTATTTCTCTGTGATAAAATATTCTACCTATTAAAAACAGCAGCAATACATTGGTCTATGTTGGACCTCAAAATCTAAATCCATATTTCTATTTTCAAAATTACCAAAAAAACTGGCTTATATTCTCAAGCCGATAACCTTCCAAGCTGTAAGTAGTTGAGGATTTTTCTTTATTAAGCTTTTTCTAACATTAATTAATAAACCAAGGTCTTTATATATTGCATTCAAAACATTAAGAATATTCTGTAAATAGTCTTTTGAACTGGCAAGAGTAGCTCAATCATAAGCATACTGTAAATTCAGAATCCAAAAAGATTAAGTTATTTTTGCTTTTAATTAATTAAAATTAAAAATTCAATCGTCAAACCCGTATTATATTTTGATTCCTGTTTGATTAAGCTGCCCATAAATAATTCCAAAGATCACTGTCATAAAAATTGAAAATAATGCTGAAGCAAGTACACATCCTTATTAACATCAATTTTCACTTCAAATGCTTAATATTTTTCATCTAAAGTAATAAAAGCTGGATAATACAAATAAATTTTAGTGTTCATCCAATTAATTTCAAACAATATCATGGACATCTCTCATTAACTGAATCAAATCACTTGACCAAATCAATAAGTGATATATAAATCACTCATTTGTTTCCGACATCTATTTTGCATTTGCCTGGTGACAAACATTTTATCTATAGTGCTTCATGATTGTCTAAAATCACACTGAGTTTCTGGTAACCATTCATCTATAACTTAAAGCAACCTATTCAACAAAATTCTTGAAAGTATCTTTGCTGTAGAATATAATAATGATATCCCATGACAATTACTGCAATCTTGTCTATTCCCTTTGCTTTTAAAAATTGGAACAAAAAAAGCATCCTTATAAGGTGGTACAAATTTATGGGTCCATATAACTCTAAAAAAATTCCAATATTTTTGAAGCTAACATATCAATATTTTAAAATCATATATTTCATCAGGATCTGCAATTTTTCCATTTTTAAGAATACCAGGAGTTGTTTTGACTTCATTAAGCTGGATACCTTTGTCCAAATCTAAAGGAGTAAATAAAATGGATATATCATTAAAAGTTACCATCTCAATTCTCATACCATTACTTAAAAGATGATCAAAATACAACTTGCATCTGTTCAAAATATCATAATCATTATATAAAAAAGTACCATTACTGGATTTAATGGGATTGTCATATCTTTTCTCAGATCCATAGTTGCTTTCAATACATCAAAAAAAGATTTAGAATAAACAATCAGCAAATATTTGTATATTCTCTGCAGTTTTAATCAATCTTATCAATCATTTAACTTTACCTCCATATCTTTATTTTTATATTATAAAGTTTCATATTTAATCAATTATTCTGCTAAGCAGAAAATAGTACATTTTCTTTTAATTAAATCACTAACAGTAAGATCATTATCAGAAAACCAGTCATAAATCATTTTAGTGAACCCAATAATAGATTTTCTTATATACCTAACACATTCCTTAAAAAAATTCTATGCTTCAATAATATATCAGTCATGAAGATCCAAATTACCAATTTTAGTGTTTAATATCTATTGAAATTTAGTATGTATAAAATAGATATTTTAAAAAATGAACATCAATTTTCTAGAGAATATGATTGAAATATCATTTTTTTAATGCAAGTATCATTTTAATCATGGAGCATATTAATTTATGATCTAACAAATAATCTGAGCTTGTAAGTGTTCATGTAATGTGAACTTCTCTTGCATTCTGATCCTTAACTATAATTTAATCTATTAAATGTCATTGTTTTGGGTGTGGATGCATTCATGTTCCTTTTATGATAGTCAATCCATGTGTTGAGCATAAATTCAATAGCAACAAATCATTTTAATATATAGCACCAACGCCATTATTTCCAAAAACTTTTGGCTAAAGTCTACTACTATGTGTACCAACATGTACATTATTAAAATCTTCAAGAAGAAAATTCAATCTTTTAATGTACTGCATTAATAATATTATCCAACAAAAAACAAAAAGCTCTTAATTTTTGAATTCCCTAAGTCTACGGTTGGAACATAGTTACTACTAAAATGAGGATAAGTCCTATTGTACAAAGCAAATTTTAACATCTTTAGCCTTTCATTGATGCAATGAGGAATTCCAATAATAGAAGATATTAAATTAGATTTTACAGCAAATATAATATGCATTTTTCTTTCATTGACTGACCTGCATTTCCAAAAAAAAACTTTTAGCCATCCATTTTATTAAATTCTCTCCCCCTGGAAGACTAGTTTTGCTAAGAACTAAATCTTAATAGTTCTTGAGCTACAAGTTCAGTCTTCTATCTTGAAGCATTATATCAAGTAAAGTTCACATATTTTATCTATTTACATATACCTATATTTAAAAAAAAAAGATTTGTAATATTTAGTTTAATATTACCACTGCTTCTTGCTTATTACTACTACTATTACTTATAACTAAAATAATTAATCCATGCCCATTGTTAGACTATTCCACTTCTGTAATAAGCTAATATTCTCATTGAAATCCAATAGTAAACCAATTCATTAGTGATTGTACGGCCTCAAACAAATATTATAAGAACTGCCAACCTATTAAACCTCCCTTTGTCTTTACTTTTTTAATTCTGCAGGGCTTAAGCTAAACAAAAAAGAGAGGGAATTGGACTAACAAAAGGATGGAAATATTAATGAATAAACCCACAAGCTCATTGTCACAATTAGTGCAAGGAGAGCTTTTCATGAACCAACATCCTATTCTACAAGGCAGCAGAAGTTCTTGATTAGTCATTGCTTGTTATTCGTAGCTGCCCCTCATATCAAAAAGGCGATTCCATTATCTGCCTCCTATGAAGTCTGGCAATAGCCTGAGCACAGCACATAACTAACAAAATTTAAACAAGTATAACATACCTGAATTTTTTGTTTCACATCAAAATTATATGTAATCTAACTTAAATTATAAATAAATTGCAAATAATTTAACGAGATGCAGCAATGTTCCTATTTTTTAATAACTATATATACTGGGATTCTTCCAATATTTAAAAAGAATCTTTTTAAATAAAATGCAAATCACTGTTCAATTTTAAGTAGTCTATAAACAAAGCTAAAATTAAAAAGATATTATAATAAAAATAAAAAAAACTATAAAAGAATAATTAACTGTTATTATGCACTTCAGAAAATCATTAATTTTTTATAAGCCCATCTTTTTAAGTAGTTTTTCACCTTAAAAACTAAATGTGATAGGTTTGAATTCAAAATATGTGTATCTTTTAAATATATATGCTTTAAATTAAATTTGTACTGATCAACGCATTTGACATATAAAAAAAAAAAATTATAATGATTATGATAATATAACAATTGGGTGAAGCAAAATAAATATATAATAATTTTCAACAAAATCAGATAATTGAAAATCATTAAAATAAGTTCAAATAAAATAAAATATTTGTTCTGTAAACCTTTTCAATGATGTACCCACTATATAATAGCTGTATTCATTTTAAATATCCATTATGATATATATATATATTGAAGCAGTCAGTCTGAGAGTCAGATTGTGCTTCAAGACCTATCTAACTGTTGTACCATCAAATAGGGCTTTAAATCCTATCTTTCCCCGCAGATATACACACTCATCCCTTTAGATTTTTTTTTTGTGTGTGTTTGTTTGTTTTATACACCTATATAATAGCCATGAAAGAATGGATAAATAAGGTCGTGTGTGTTTGGAGAAACGTGTATATATAGCTAACAATAGAAGATGTTAACATATATAATCCTATTTTATTTAGATTTTCTATTAATATTTTATAGTTTAGTTTATATTTAAAATATATTCAAATGCATATTCATTTAATGGTGGTCACAGGATGAGGCAATCAGTTTCAAAGGTTCTAAAAGCATTCCAAATCTTTAATTATAAAATCCATTAGTTTTATTAAAATAGTAAATGAGTTATCAATCTTATAAAATCAAGTCAACATCCATTAATGAAAATTTATCATTTAAAAAACAATCGTTTAGAACTTATCAACCCAATTGCATTGTTTTGTCTTACCTGCAGAACAAAAGGGGACTTCCTGCAAGTAAAACCATTGTACAGTGCCTCAGGAAATGTATTTTAAAAGCATTCCTGACATAAGGGATCAAATAAATAGGGTTCAATCAAGTCAGTTCAGTGTCTAAATTTTTGAAGCATTGGCTTAACTAATCCACGTCACTCAAATCTTTAACATGCCAACTGCTGACTAGAAGGGGGAATGCACCTTTTCCCGGTCATTCCTGAACCAACTCCTGCCAGAATGCTGCTCTATATTTGAACATCCATGAACTGCTATTCCATGCAACCATGGAAACCTGCTACATGCTTTAAAAATGATGGTGAAAGACATTTGCACTTTAAATGATCCACAATGAAATATTATGGACTTCACACGGCATTGGAAACCATAAAAGACTGAAGGTAATCATTGAATGCTGCCTCATAGACTGTAATCTTTCTCTCTAGAAATTCCATGATGTAAATAGGAGTGTAATGTTTAATTTTTCATGAATTGTAATCTATTGTTTCTAAAATTAGTAATCTTCTAAAATAATGTGTAATTTCTTTGACGTATTTTACTCTCTATAACACTTTCTAAAATAATCTTTATTAGCCTCATAATTTAATCTAATTTCTAATTTGGTGTGGCAAAATCTTTTTACTATATTATGTATATTGTGTATATTTTAAATTCAATATTATATGCCAATAAACTCCCACTCTTACAAGTATAAGTATAATTACTTTAGATCAGCTAACCTACAAAAAGGGGAGCGCCAACTCAATAGTTTTATCATTTTAAACCATGGACGCTTGCTAGATTGGGAGAAGATTTCAAATATGTTTCTTTTATATTTTATGTATTTGCCTGAACAACAGAGAGGAATAAAGTTCCACCTTTGATCAGTTATTTTTAGATAATTCTCAATCATTTTATGATAATTTATTAGAGCAATCTTAATTTCAGAATATTTTATTAATTATATGCTTAATTCCATATATCTTAATTCTCACCCACTTAGTTTATATGTTCATTTAAGTTAATGGACGCATACCTTAGGTCATAAAGCTGTAGCTATATACACCCAGGTCTCATTTTATGTGGATTTATTTAATGCGATTTTGAAGTTATGCGATTCATGATTCTTCTTAATATTTTTGTATGCGGTCTTCTTTTATGCAATAAAAATTATTAGATCAGAAGTAGAGCTCCGTTAATGCGCTATTACTTTAAATATTATAAATTTTGTGTACTCATGTCATACTTAAAGTAATAGCGCATTATCGGAGTTCGACTTCCATCTAACAATTTCAATATTTTCAGCGCTTTATAATAGTACTGTAATAGATTTTATGTAATAAAGAATTTCATAATTCACTTAAAATCAGAATTTCCCCATTTTATATAAACACATTAAATTTTACATGACTATAATGTAAATCTGTTCAAACGTTATAGATGAAAAATACTATGTTTGTTGTTGTTTTTGCATTTTAAATCACGTTCAATTTTTGCTTTTTGTAAAATGAGTACGTAATCAATTAATCATTTAGTGTCCGCAAATTTATTTTTAAAAGGTGAGTAACAGAAGTGGGCACAATTAAAATCTGATTTTTAATTGTAATTAACAATTTAAAAATTACGTAACGAGGTGATATGAAACGATGAAATTTGATTTTTAAACAGAATTGAAAATTAAAGACAAAAATAAGAATTTAATTTTTAATTTAGTTTTAATTAAATTTTGCCTAACAGTGGTGAGTCGGTGTCTTTTTATTATCGTAAGTCTAAGTTCTTATTTTTTATTTTAAACTTTTAGTTTACTCAAACGGAGAGGAAAAAAAACACCCAAGAAAATGAAATTCTTTGGAAACAAAAATTTCAATTTTAGATCGCTTAGGAAAGGGAAGGATCAACAGCGATTGGAAAACGTTTTAGTTGTATTTCCTCTTGACTTCGTTTAAGGAGAAGCTACAATACATCACATCACGACAAATCTGATGTTTCAAATAGCGATAATAATTAAAATACCGTATATGTATGAAAAAAATGTAAATTATGCATAAAAATATATTGTTTTGAATAAAATTAAATACCGTAGTTAGTAAAAAAAGTTTGTCTTGTATCAATTTTTTTCAAATTTGAAATTTTTTATTAGTCATATTTTTTTTTTTATGCGAATTTTAAAGTAATTTTACATTGTTGCTTTGCTTTTATGCGATTTTTGGAAAATTACAGTACGTATCCCCCATGTTTCAAGGTAAGTTAAGTCTATTTTTGTGCGATTTCTTTTGTGCGCATTTTCTGAGGAACCTATCTACCGCATAAAACGAGACCAAGGTGTATAACATATGTGGGGAGCGGATTATACATAGAACAAACGTAAAAGGGAGGGAAAACCTTAATTAATATTAATTTTAGATATTATTCTAAAATATTTCTATATAATCTACATTTAGTAATTCGATCACCTCATTATGCTTAATGCTATTGTTATAGGTCACAAGTTAACTAAATATATTGAATTATTTATTATTATTTCAAGCATTACTAATTTAGGTTTTTCTTTGTTATCAAATAAGCTTTATAATAAATGTGCTTTAGAAAACCCGAGCCATCATATCCTCGTTATAGGTCTTTAGATAAGGCAATAAATGACCCTGGACCGTATATTCATGCAATGGGAGCTCTGCATGGGAATAATTCCAGGACATCCGGCCCATAGCATCTCAGTCCAAGACCCTCAACTTCAAAAAGCTGATCTCACAAAAATTGTGGGAGTGGCAAGTCAGTTTTCTATTCGTTTAAATGATGCATTCAATTGGACTCCTAGAAATGGATTCACAGTTATAATTGGCCTTCAAGTTAGCACTGCGATTCTCCATATTATTACATTTCCTTTTAAAAAATCAGAAACCTATACAGATCTGTAAATCGCGATGTTTGTGATCGTGCTAAATTTATTCCTTTATTTCAATTAATTTTCTTTCTGCTACGTCGCTCATCGAACATAGATTATTCTCATTCATAATTTAATGCTTCCACATACGTTACTCCATCAAATAAATGAACAAAATTTTAATTACGTACTTCTCATAAATGTAATGAAATTAATAATGAAATTTAAAGGTTATTTAACCGATTTATATGCAAATAATATTAAAAAATGATTGAAGGTTTGTTTCTAAGTTCTATTATGGGCGAATTATTGAACTTGTATATGTACATAACAGTGCTAATACAATTATTGGCATATAACCAAACCACACCAAAACTAATGTTTGTTGGAATTTATTCATTTCTAAATGCGAAATAAGCATGTTATTAACCAAGCTTGTAATATGAGGCTAATTATTTAATGAAGAATCAATATATACCTCATGATCTTGTCTTTATGCATTTTATTAAAATATCATTTAAAGTTAATCGTTTCGGATCATTGCAATTTCTTTCATTAATTTTATCCAGTGAAATCTGATAAGTAATTTTATAGAGTTGTTGTATGTCATGATGAAGCTAAATAATAAAATCTCACTAATTATAAAAATATATACTCTGCCGTATGTACACACTATCCTATCATCATTTTTAGTAGAGTCTCTTTGTTTCTTTACTGGCTGCCAGCTGGAAATAATTAAAAGTAATCGGGTGCCATCGGAGTTGCTGCTCATAAGTTGTTGGGTCAGGAAACTGTCATACAGGGCAGAGTTCATGAGTGCTCCTGACATGCGTATCTCACACATGATTGGACTTGAGGTACTTGTGCTTAGATTCTAGATCTTGTTGTATGATCACACAAACTGACCAGTACAATATATATTGTATCATATATTTATTTATACATATGGTGCAAGTGTGTTGGTATTTGGTAATATTTAAAAGCTAAAAGAAAAAAAAATTAAAAACCATTCAATGAATGCAATTTAGTTTTCTTTTTTAAGTTAGTATAATTTATTTTTAGATATGTGCAATTAAAGTTATTTATTTGATATTATCTATTTAAATAAAGTTATAATTGGAAGGACCAGTTTACAAGCAGATGGTTGATTCAAGTAAAAAAAAGAAATTCCAAACGCAAATGATTACTATCAGAGTAAATATCCTTCTAACTAACGCTAATTAAAAATGATGTTGAAAGAAATTATAAAAAAAAAAAGACCTTAGTTACTAAAAAGCAAAAAGGAATCTACAAAATTAACTTATATTCTGATAGAGACAAAAGATGAAAGTATATGCGCAGAAATCTCAAAACTGGTTGAGTATAAAAAAGAAGCAGACAACATCGAAGAAGGCCTTTGGCTGGCGGTTTCCTTGGGTCCTGGTTGGAGTGAGTGGACAGGAGGGGCTAATTGCGGTTTTCTTATCCTCACAACTGCAAGAAAATGCCTCCATCCAGAACTACTCATATGCGAAATCAATTTGTCCGGCATGAAAAAAAAAAACACAAGAGTATTTGCTGATGTTTTCTCTCATAAAAAGCTCACCCAGAAAGCCTCAAGTGTATCCTTACATTGATACAGAACATAAATGTGAAAATGTCAACAGAATTAAATCAAAGCTAACTGCCACTGAGCTCTTCATCCCCAAAGACCATGAATGATATAATCAGTGATCTACGTAAAACCACGGAACTTACCATTAAAATACTATTCATACCACAACTCGTGTACAAGTCAATATGTTTGCAAACTAAAATAACTATAACGTCTCATACCAATAGACATTCATCATTTTATTCTTCAAGAGACTATTTCATGTATGGTTTTAAAAAAAAAAATGTAATAAGAATTATTTAATTATTTGATTAACACTATTATCTGGATGAGTGTATGTTCTTTCCATTTTATTAGCATTTCATAATTTTTATTTAAATATTTTAATTTGTCTTAATAAAGTATTACCATTAATATAAACCTTTCATTGTACATTTTTAATTTTAGCTTATTAGATTTTATTACTAAGGTTGGAAGAATATATAAAGTATCTAAGCCAACATGTTCATTTAATATATAAACACTGGGAAAAATTCTTAAAAAACATTAATTGTCAAGAAAGTGATCAAAAAAAACATTACATTTAGTTACTTTACAGAACTATGAGATACAATGTGGTGGGAATCAGCGGGTCTACATACCCTGGCGCCTTCTTAAATACATAAAAAACTGACTCAGCCAGCAATGTAAATCCAAATAAAAAATTAGCTGAGTTAATTCTGTGCTTTCTAATATCAAGAATGAATAAATGCAGACATAACTTGATTAATAAATAGTTTAGCAATTTATTATGTATAAAACCTAAATTGACTGAAAATGTTAAAATATATATAGACACATTCATCCTTTATTTAAAACACTTCCTACTTTTTATTTTATTTTATTTTCAGTGATGTATCTACTACACCATAATAGCTGTACCCATTTTAAATATCCATTATGATTTTTTTTATATATACAGACACATTCATCCTACATCTACATATGCTTCCTATTTTTCATTTTACTTTCATACAAAATAAGTTCATATTTTTAGCACTTACTTAGAGCAATCAATTTTCAATAAATACATAAATAATTTGAAGCTATTATTAGCCTCAGTCCCCAATGCCTGAAAATGCTTAAATCCAATTTCTTCATCATGGAATCCCACTAAATTAAAGTCTATAAAATCATCAGAAAAATCAGTTTCATATACAGAAAAAAATCTCAGCATTCAATCATGTATTCTAAGAAAATATTATTGAAGCAGATACAATAAAACTTTTTCCTTTTGGATAAATGACCTTCCCAGGTTATTACTGATAATATTCTCATGTAATTTCTGGGCCTATTTTATTTTAGCAAAAAATTTTATCAGAGAACATTTTTTATCTATCTAATTCTATACACTAAATTATTCTTTAAGATGTGCTTAGAATCAGATATTGTTGACAAATTTAAAAGGTCTTTATAGTGTTAATTATTATTATAATGCATTTTTAAAAAAATAAATTTAAGTTTAAAAAAACTATTGTAAATATCCTTTCAAGATGTCAGAACCAATTCTAATTCATTTTTTGCTTTCTATTATTTAAATAAAAAGTTCATCAAAAATTTTTCCTTTCTGCAGCGATTTTGCTTTTAAAAGTATTATTTCTGTATCAAAAAAAAAAAATAGAAATACAAATGCCAAACTCTGTTTACATGATAAACTTTATTATTTACTAGTGTTATTTTGTTTGCTATTAGACAATTCTAAAACAGTTGATTAATATTAATTACTTTTTTAAATTGTGACATTCATAGGAAAGAATTTAAATAATAAATTACAATTTCTCACAATATAGTACTTTATAACAAATTAACTAAATAAGAAAAGGAGATGCTATTAATTTGATATTAATTTTTATTGGCTACACTTTCTGTAAATTATGTATGCAAAAGACTAATAAATCTCAATAATTTATAAACTTTTTTTTTTTAAATTTAAAAAAAAAATTTTTTTACTATAAAATTAAATAGTAGGATTAAATAGGAGCATATTCAGGAACCTGCAATAATGTTTAAAACTTGCCTTTGAAATACAATTTTTTAAATCATTTTTTAAATGTATTAATAAAAAACAAAGATAATATTAAACATAACTAAAATTTTTAAAATGGCAATTTTCCTCTCTTCATCTATTTAACATTTTCCCAAATTTATATGTATAATTTCTAACTCCATTCTTTTTTTTTTTTTTTGCAAATATGAAATCATTTTCAATTTTCTTTTTGCCATCAGCATAAAATTTTTACAGCAATTAAAATAAAACATTCTGAACCATGTTAAGGTTAAAATTGCTATTGCATGATATATTATTTACAAATATATATATATTTTAATGTGTTGACATGGAAGATATTTATACTAATGGACAACCTATTACATAAAATATGCTGACAATTCTCATATTATAAATCTATGGTAAAAAATTTAATAATAGAAATTCAAATACGAATACTTATGTTAATAAAATATTTTAATATAGTTACCTAAAAATCTAATAACATATCTTCACAACAAATATTTAAGCTACATTACTGAATTAAAAAAATCAATTTGCACAAAAATTGCAATATAAAAAAATCCACATTTACCTAAAACTCTTTATTAAATGTATACTTTCTATCACAATTATAATGTCCTGAGGAATTCTGACCAATATTCAGAATATAAATAACATATATTGAGGAAACATCATTATATATATTCAAATCATTTCAATAAAGAAAAAAAAAGTTAACATCCATAGCTCCATAAACTAACATTGTTATGAAATAAACCTGTCGATTTATTTTCCATAAGTAGATAAAACCAATTTGCAACCAGCATTTATATTAGTAAGATTCAAATTGAATTAAAAGTTTTGAAATATAACTTTTTTTTTATTTATTTCTTAGCTTTGCTTGATTTTCATTAGGAACAATTTTTTGTGTTAAATTCTGTGATTATGCTATGAAAAAACCATTTCATTAAAGTTTTCAAATCTATAAAAAATGATGATTTGAAATGCTTGAAAATCTTTTAAGACTATTAAATTAAAGAATATTTTTTTCATCTAACTGATGATTTACACATATGTTGGCATTTCAAAGATACCACCTCTTGAAAAATAAACTAACAAAATTGTGTTTCAGTTATTATCTTGATTTTTATGAAATTGTATCACAATTCTACAAAGAGTTTTATAATTTCACAATGAGAAAAGAATCCAAAATTACTATTCATAATGAATTCTGTTTTTAACGAATAACAAATACTAGGTTGTTTTTTCTTAAATTTGTTATTTAATCTACTACCTTTTACTTTTCTTTAATTTCAATTTGTTGTCAATGCTTCTCAAGATCTTGATAGTTTTTAGAATAAAAATGTAATAAATAATATTTAAAATATATAAATTACCTATTAATAAATGTATATATTGTAATGAAATTGTCCTTATTCCGTATCACATATATATAACTCTATGCACATAGTGTAATTATAAGGCAATAGTTTATAAAAATAATTCTGTAATCTTACGGTAGTTCTATAGGCAATTAATCAGGTTTCGGTGAAACTCGAGCCAGTCATCGTATTCGAAGTAGTACAACTAATTTTATTAATAGTATGATGCAATTTATTTACATTTTATACTAATTCAATATTTATTTAAAGCCATTCAAAAAATTTAGTCCTATTTCTCGCCCAACATATTTATGGATATCACTTTCTGACTCCAAGCGCCAATCTTATTTAACTATATATAAGAATTATGCTGGAAGGAATTGAGTATTGATGAGAATTAATGAGAACACCCTACCACTAGCTAGCTCGCTCAGGCGGGTGGAAAATATATGAGGCACAGAAATACGCAAATATACACTTATTTGAATTACTGAACTCTTACACTAACTCAAATTTATCTCTCTATCTTCTCATAAAACCCGAAATAAAGAAACAAACAAACATATATGTTTTCATTGAAAAGACATTTAATATTCATGATAATATAAAAATCACAGAGTATAATATAATTTTGTGCTCAAATATTTTTAAAAAACATATGCATGCACACATACTGCATAGATAAGAACAAAATCAGATAACAAGAGATAATATTAATGCAGCATCTAGTCCATTCAAATGTAAAATAGTATTTTGCATTGCCAAAGAGAATTATTTAGATTGTCAACAATGAAAGATCTTTATGCATTATCATAAAAGACGCACTAATACTTGAGAAAGAAATATAGGTGATAAAATGTTCATATTACCTGGATTTTCCTGGGGAACAATGATGAATACATCAGAGTAATTATACTAGTTTACTCGATGCTATAGCCATATAGATCGATGATTTCCGATGGTTTTAGTTTGATTGATTCCTTACCCTGGTATTAGTGTTCTTTGGAAACAATTTCAGTTCAAATATTTAGGAGTGGCTTTCTTCCAGGATAGGCACTTATTTCACATTGTAGCAGTTTATGTATCTTTGAGGGATGAGGTTACAAAGCCCAGCATGTTCATAACTGGCAAATATTCTTGCTGATTTAAGTAATTTTCCAAATCTTCGATGTAGAAATCAAATAACACAACAAACGAATTATTTCCTTTCAAAACACTATTAAACAAAATTATAGCCAGAATTAATTAATTAATTTTCTTTTTATATTCTTTCTTTTTCTTCTAGAAAGTTCTCCTTCCACGAGTGTCTGTTTTATTTCTTCTTCTTTTAAACATGCGTTACTTTAAATCTGAATTCTCTTCAAAATAAAAGTAAAAGCTTTTGCACATTTTTTCTTTATTGAGATCAAGGAAATTCCATCGAACACCTGCAATTTATTTTCGACCTTTGCACTTTGTTTTTCTCTTAGCATTCGTTAGATAAAGATCTATGCACTTTCAATATTTTTTTTTTGTATGTAATATCTCCTTTTTATAAAATGCAGCAACTTCCATCTTGGAAATAAAATGTATATTACTTTTTTTATCAAGTCCATTTACTCATCCATACAGCAATACACATATATGCATTTCAACAAAATAAAAGAGCACAAACATCCCCCTTCCCCATCCCTCCTGTTTATTCTACCCCTTTATCTACCTATTTAACATATATATAAAAAAAATCGAATATAGTCTAATATTAACTATATATATCTGCTCATATATTCAAATTTATCTTTTGGAAAAGGATTTAAATATACCGTTACAATATATATAAAATCCATGTGAATGTATGTATGTCCATAGCACTGTGAAATTTACAATTGAAAAATCAAAAAAAAAAAAACATTTTAATTTGTTTTTATAAATAAATAACTATACCTAACTAGCCCTTAATTTATATTATGAGCATTTTATGCGAAGGGAGTAATTCCATCCTTTATATTTAATAATCCATAATTTTTATTACAAAGCATATTTTATGGGAAGGATCTACCATTAAATAACCATATTTTTTATGAAGCATTTTATGCAAAGAAAGTAATTCAAATCTTATATTTAAAAGGCTTAATTTGATTATGAGCATTTTATTCAAATTTTGCAAAGCAAAAAAAAATTGTTAAAACCACCAATTAAAAAAAAAATATTATAAAAACAATAGTCTTTCAGACTGGGTACATTTCTCACATTTATTTATATAATATTAAAATCTTTTGTTTAATTTACATTAAATCTTTAAATAAAATTGTTAAAGCAATCAATTAAAAAAAAAAATCATGGGCTTTCCCTAAGCCATGTATATCTGGTAAATAAATAATAGCATTTAAAAGATTACATCAAAGTGGATATTAAAAACAAAACAAAAAACCTCTGATATGTATTTTTATTTAAAATATATACAAATAAATTTGAATTAAAATAATTTTATATAAACTAAAAAAAATAGGATAAAAATTCTCCATAATTACAATTCTGAAATCAAACAATCTAAAATCTTATAAACAGAAAATTCCCTATGTTAAGTCTGATATAGTGATGTTACTGTAAAAATTATTTGACATGTACATCTTTATAAAAAAAATGTTGCAACTACAAAAAAAAAAAAAAAAACATTATTTTCATATAGAACATTTATTTATTATTATCAAAAATGGTAATATATATACAGAAATATACTATTCAGAGATGAATTAATAATTCAATCCAATGGTATAAAGATAGGTAGGATATCCATTATTAATAAGTAAATTCTATTTTTCTAAAGTTTAAATGAAAAAGGGAAAGGGAATATCTTTCATTCATAAATAGATAAGTTGATTTCTACAATAGAAGATATTTTTTTTGCATTCAAGAGAAGCCAAATAAACTTTTAATTATAAAGATATTAATTATAAGGTAGTTTAACTATTATTAAAATTGAAATTTTCAAATAATATGCTTTAAAGGAGGGGGGTTTATGGAAATGTTTTCACAATAATCTGTATAATATGATTATAAAAAAAATATGATTATTAAAAAGGATACAGATTAATACTTAACAAATGATTGATTTTATAATAATTTTTTCAACTTTCACAATTTATTTATATTATGCAAAACTAATTTGAGGAAATTTATAACTAATCAAATTGATTATATATTGATTCAGGTTAGATACAAGAATGCTATTAATGGCTCACATGCTTTACCTGATGCTTGTATACACTCATCATAATTTGTTATGGCTAAATTAAACTTGAGTTTAAAAAGAATTAGAAGAAGGAAAAGATATGTAAAATGGCACTTGGATAAACTGAGAGAAATGGAAAAAGGAAAATTTGGTTTAGTATGTGAAAATGAAAAAAAAAAAAAAAGAACTAATAGTTGTGATAAGTGTTGTTATAGAATTAAAGAAGGATTTTTAAAAACAGCAAAAATAAACTAGATATTATTCAGGTAAGAAAAGCTAAACGACCTTGAATAACTGAAGGTATGTTGGAAAAAATGGAAGTATGGAGAAGATGGAAGAATGTAAGTACTGAGGAAGAGCAAAGTGCATACAGAAAAATTAATAATGAGCTAAGAAGAGAAACAGATTTAGCAAAAGAAAAATGGTTGGAGCAAGAATATAGAGAGATAGAAATGCATCAACAGGTGAAAAGATATCTGGTATTTGATAGAATAAGAAATGTCATTTGAAAGAAAAAGTCATGGATAGCAAGTCAGATTGCAGATAAGAATGGAAATAGATTAACTAATAGTAATGATATATATGAAAAAGATGAAAAGAATATTTTAAAAGTGAAGATAATTTAATTAATTATAAACTTAAAAATGAAGAACATATTGAAGTAGATGCTAAAGGTATGAATATATTGCCAGATGAAGTAATCAAGTCAATTGCACAAATGGAATGGTAAGGACGTTGAATTTGATGCAATACATATAGTATTTTTGAAAGAAATGGAAGAATTTGCTATGAAGAAAATAGTTGGACTTTTCAATTTAATAGATAACAGTGGAGTTTGACCTGAAGATTTTTTTAAAAACTATAATGATTCCAATTGCTAAAAAGAAGAAAGTTGTTAAATGTGAAGAATACAGAATAATAAGTTTGTTATCTCATGCTTTTAAAGTTTTACTGAAGATTTTAACTCAAAGAATTTATGGGAAGGTAGAGTATTATATTGGAGACAGTTCGGTTTTCAAAGAGGGAAAAGTACAAGAAATGCTATTAGTATTGTTAGAACAATTGCAGAGAGACATATTGAAAAAGATAAAGGAATTGGTATATATTTTTTGAATTTGGAAAAAGCATTTGATAGAGTAGTCTGAAATAAATTTATGACCACTTTAAAAGATAAAGGAGTATTTTTACGAGACTGTAGTGTGTTATGCTAATTTCTCGCAATTCACATTTGGCTAATGGGACCTGATCTTACTCTCCAAATGATCGGTATTGGGCCTGCGCTATTGTATAATTTGAGGGTGAAAAAATTGTATTCTAAATAATACGTTAAAAAAAAGAAAAAAAAATTCTAACAGAAATGCCTAAAGTGGCAAATTACATTTTAAAAAATGCCGGCAAGTAGACGGCGATTGTTAGTTTTTGTAAATAAAAAAATTTCTTCAAATTAATGTGTATACTACTGGAAATGTCTCAAGTGGTTTGCAATAGAAGAAGCAAACAGCCTTACTACTGATATTGTTTTAATTTTCATCTATAAATAAATTTCTTCAAATTAATGCGTATACTAATAGAAATGCCTAAAGTGGCAAATTACATTTAAAAAAAAGCCGCCAAGTAGATAGCAATTGTTAGTTTTTGTAAATAAAAAAATTTCTTCAAATGAATGCATATACTTGTTGGATTATTTATCTTAATTAAGAAAAAAGACGTTTACTATTTAGTTATTAAAAAAGGTCAATTTGTTATTAAAAGGTCACAACCTGGTAATATTAGATTTAACTGTTTTTGTGTAGCAACAGCGCCATCCAGCACCCCGTACTGTCATTAATACTAGTACCGAAGATTGATTGGGAATATCTATACTGGACAAAGGATAAGAAGATAATGAAACTGACGAAGTGAATGTAGAAAGTGGGGTGAGGCAAAAATGCTGCATGTCACCTGTTCTTTTTAATATTTATTTAGAAGACATGCTAAATAATTATTTAGACTGTGGAGGAGCAAATGTTGGAGGTAGAATAATAAAATGCATAAGATTTGCAGATGATATGACTCTTATAGCTGAGGATGAAAAGTGTCTTCAGAATAAGTTGAATAAATTGAAAGAAAGATGTATGGAATATGGAATGAAGATTAATGTTGAGAAGACTAAGTGTTTATGGATAGGGAGAAATGCAAAAAAGACTGCAACTTGAAATCTGTGACAATATAGTTCAATGGGTAAAGAATTTAGATATTTGGGTAGTTGATTAAGTGAGGATGGAAGAAGTGAAGATGAAGTTAAAAGAATAGCATTAGCAAAGAAAGCATTTATTAAGAGAAAAAAAATATTTTGTGGACTTTTGAAAAGAGAATTAAGAAAGAGATTAATTAAATGCTATGTGTGGAATGTTCTAATGTATGTTTGTGAAACATGGACAATAAGTAATAAAATTAGGACGAGATTGGAAGCCTTTGAAGATGTGGATATGAAAAAAAATGAAAAAAATCAGTTGAATGAATAAGATAACAAATAAAGAAGTTTTGAAAAGAGTAAATGAAAAAAAAAAGATTAATTAATTGAGGAAATCAGAGAAAAACTGGTTTGGACATGTATAGAAAAATGTATAGTTTAATGAAAGATGTTTTGGAGGGAATGGTGAGTAGAAGGAAGAAGAAAGGATGGAAGAGATTGCCTTGTTATATTATATAAGAGATGAAAAGAGTTACATGAAATTGAAGAACTGAGCAATGAACAGAAGGGAATGAAAAAATTGATGAATTGATATGTGATTACCTGTCCATATTGTTATTGATGACTATTATGACATAATTTGAATTAAAGGCACATAATTTTTTCAAAAACTTCACATAATTAGAAATTAAATGTGTATAATTTTATAATTAGTTCCATGGAAGTTATCTAATGATTGAACATCCAAACAGCATATTTAACACAACAGTTCCTTTCATTCAATTAACAAACAAAGGTTTTTCTCCCTCTTTATTTAGTTGAGAGTTGATCCAAAAATCTTTACCTCTAGAGTATCTTTCTACCAATATATTAATCCACAGCAGATATAGGATAAAAATATATATTAAACAAAAAAGATAAATGTTTACAATAAAGCAAGCTAAATATCATTTGGTAATTTGATCAAAATATAATGATAAAGAATAAATATCCTTGCTAAGTACAATAAGCAATACATTTAATTTTTGTTTAATCCACTATGTATATAAAACAAAATGAAGATCTGTCTGGTTGTTCAGTACAATTCAATAATTAATAGATCACTTTTGTCTTGATACCCCCCCCCCCATATATAACAAAATCTCAGGGCAAAAACTTCAAGGAAAATTTTTAGACTTCTTTCTGATTTTGCTAGCAAAGGCAATCCTAAAAATAAAAAACTAATATGTCCCACATTGCATATGAACCACATTTTCCATATGATCAACCAAGTAGTTTATTCTTAAGCTTTAATGACTTTCATGATCTATTCCAAATTAATTTGAATTTACTTTCAACTTTTTTTTTTTTTTGGACTAAATAAATATAACTTATTCATAACTTGAATTTAAGATTGAAAAATGTGACTTATAAAAAAGAAAATATCTATTTTTTTTAATATTATTTGTAGAATTGTGGAAATACACAATTTTCCATGTGATTAACCAACATCAATTAATTTGACCAAGTACTTCAGAAATAAATTGTTTACTTTTTTGAAAAATAAACAAAAGAATGCAGATTAAAATATATTTTTACTTTACAATGCAGGAAGTAATATATCAATTTTGTTGTTCTTTCTTTTTCATGTAATAGCACAATTTTTTGGAGGGATATAAACTAGTTAACTTTCACTATTTATTAGTCCTCCCATGGCCAAGACATGTATTTGAAAACAAAAAAAAAACAAACAATGTAAATAAAACTTAGATTTTAATGAAAATATTTTTAATGTACCTCTGATTAATCAACTATATTGCCAGCACACAATAAATGCTTTACATAAAATGCTCTTATATTGTTTCTCTGAGTCAAGCCAGATGTGTTTACATGTGTGATA
The DNA here is from genome assembly GCA_028023455.1 of Epiperipatus broadwayi. Classification (NCBI taxonomy): domain Eukaryota; kingdom Metazoa; phylum Onychophora; class Udeonychophora; order Euonychophora; family Peripatidae; genus Epiperipatus; species Epiperipatus broadwayi. Next base: position 5,329,277 of record JAQFVV010006209.1, on the reverse strand, counting down.
ATAATTTCTATGCCCTCCTTTCACAACTTGCAGACTAAAACACCCACATTTTTCCATTTATGTGTATATTCCCTTGGTGCTAAAGATCCTGTTCGAGTCCTCCTTGCTATTATCGTAAATTAACTCACACCCAATATTTTTATTTCTATATTGAACCAGGTCCAATAAAAGAGCTTTACTCTTGCTAGGCTTAACTGGGTTTAAATCCCCTCTTTTAGAATAATAATAAAAATATGGCAGACCAGTTCTTCAAGCTGAGAAGTAGAATACCATTGATAGATGAACCATCAACAATACCTATAACCAGATCAAAGCTATACAAAGCATAACCTGCGATCACATTTCAAGGCTATAGCACTTTTCGATACCTGAATTCAAACCCTGCCATCCAAAGCATATTGTTTTGATTAATCTCAGGTGCCAGCCAACCATAGATTACATAGTCAGCATGCTTGGAATGACAGGCACACAATTTAGCGCTTGAAATATCCCATGACTAGCTCATACTCTTAACCAGGGTCCAGCACATTTATTTAACACATAAAAATAACTCTACCCTAATTTACTGGTGATGCAGTGACAAAAGAGAGAGAGAAAATAGACAAAATAAAAATTAAGCAAACATCAATATTTATTCAAACAAACACATTTGTAATATAATAATATTGAAATATAAAAAAACATATAATTACTCAGGCTAAATTTTATAGTCCTTCATTAATTAAAGTTAATTTCATTTAAAATAAAGTATGATAAAAATATATTTAGTTATTTAAAGTATCTTTACTGAGGTTTTCATAATTGTCAGTTTCCAATTGTTTGGCTTTTTGGTTCCATGGCTTTCCTTTCAGTTTACTGTCGAACAATTGAAGAGAGTTTGCAGCAGCTTCTACTTCACAATCTCGGCATTGATTCATGGGAGATAGTTGATCAATGAGGGTTTGGGGTATGAAGCCATGTCGGACACTATTATGGCTTCTGCTGCTTCTGCATTAATGTTGACCGCAGCAGTAGTTGACTGGATTACAACTGTGTTTACAGTTTGGGAATATTTTGCATTCTTTAGAAAAAACCTGAACTCCAGCAATGCGAACTGTATATCACAAAATGATTAATAACAAATTGATGACTGGAATAACTTGATCACAAATACAGACCAGACTGATTTGCTGATTGCAGAACCAATTGAAAAAGAATAACTAAGTTGCACTTTATATACCCGTTTCTTCCTCACTGTTTTCCAGTTTTTAATATTTATCGCACTTAAATTTATTTTTTAATTAAGATCGTAACTTAAAGTCTGTTTTTAATTATTTTTACATTTGCTTTAATCTTAATCCTGAGTTCAGATTCATCTATTACTTTGATAAGATAGTGTAGTTTTTTTAATTAATTCAACTATTGATTTTGATTTTATTATCAAAGTTTTCTTTTACAAACAAAATTTCACTAACTTTCTACATTTACTTATTTATTCTTTAAAAAGGAGTTTACTTTAAAAGAGAGAGAGAGAAGTTTATTTTTCTAATTCTATTTTAGATTTTACCCAAGCCTTCTTTTCAACAAATAGTTTTATTACATTTTAAAATCAAAATATAAGCAATCCTTTTATTTTATTTTTAAAACGTTTTTAGAACTACTCCTTAATTATTACTTTTGGACTATTCTCATTGATTTGATTTGATTTCTTTTTTAATAAAGTGTATTTATTTTTAAATGATAACAAATGTAATGCTGAATATATTTGTCTTTTTAATATATATATTTGCTAGCGGTTCAATATATATTTAATCTTTTTACTATTCTTACTATTTCTCCATATCTCCAACTTCCTATTCTTTATTAATGCATCTATTATTCTATCCCATTACTTGCAACTATAACACTCAATACTTCTCCTAGCACAATCATGCCCCCTTTTGTATAAGTATATGACAAAATTATTTATCCAAATCTTCTACATACTATACTTCTTTTCTCAACTATTTTGTTGCCTACCCTTTACTAATAAACCAGTTAAATCTTATTTTGGATATTCTCTTATTATCAATAAACTGCAATCTACCGAACATTTTCATTTTGCATCTCTCGTATAAAACTTGACGATCCCATTTTCTCCTTGAATTGCCTCTTCTGCTGTCCACACATCTGCATGTCTTCATTCTCTTTGTATTTTTTCTAAGTAATGTAACACCCCTTGACTAACACATAATGTATCATTACCATATTTAATCCTGCTACTACCACTTTCCATCCATACAATTCTAGTTACATCATATTTCTTATATGAAAACACTGTTAATTTCTTTATCAGACCATTTCTTCTTTTTTTTTTTTTTGCTTCATTTATCAATTTTTTCTCCCAATCATCCAAGCAATTTCTCTGATTACTAAAGACTATTCTCAAATAGTTATACCGATTCACCACACCTAAATTTATATTCCGCAATAAAAATTCTTTCTCTTCTCCTTCACCAGTATTAATCTTCATTACTTTTGATTTTTCTTCACTAAATTTAATCTCCAAGCCTTTACCCACCCTTGCATATGTCCTCAGCATAACTTCCATATATTCCCCTCTTTCTGTGCACAAGAAGACATCATCAACAAATAAAAGGTCCGATAATGTATATTCTCTCTTGCCACCTATTAATGGTATCTCTATCCTTCTTCCTAATTTTTCTATTCCTCTCTCCATTTCTCTCAAATACAACAAAAACAAAATAGGTAACATAGAACATCCTTGCCTTAGTCCCACCCCAGTTTTAACTTTAAGTGATAGTATATTCCTTAATTGATATATATATAGTAATTATTTTCATATAATTTCTTAATAATATCCACTAAATCTCCATGCATTCCCAAATTTACTAAACTTAACCATAATCTATTTCTATTCACTATATCATACATCTTCTCTATATCTATAAAAACTATATAGAACTGTCTACCTGTATACCTACTTATATCCATAAGTTGTGTAACTACAAATAAACTATCTCCTATATGCCTATCCTAATGAAAACCTCCTTGCATTTCTCCCACTATATTATTTTTTTCCATCCATTTGCAACCCTTCCAGCCACCATATATGAGAAAACTTCATATAAAACTGATGTTACCACTATCGGTTTATAAAATTGTTTAACTTTCTATGATCCTTACCCTTTCCTTTAAATAGTAGCCTTACTTCAATTACCCGGAAAATCTCTCTTCTGAGCCACCTTATTACAACACGATAATAATTTTACTTTTTTCATTACCATTTCTGCTGCCCATCCATCTAAACCTCTCGCCTTTCCACTTTTCAATTTCTTCCCTGCCTCATTCGGTTCATTTTCTGTAAACCTAATAATCCAATTACTACATGTTTGCTATCACTCTGTCCTTCATATATAACATCTTTTCTAAATCCATTACATACTTATTTAATATTATCTCTAATTCTTGTCTAGAGCTACTCTCTACTCCCTCATCATCTAGTATATTATCTCTCCCTACATTCCTTCTTTTAATGTATTTCCAAAAAATTTTACTCCCATCTCTTCCACTTTTATTAATATTCTCCAACAATTTACTATTCAATTTCATTCTCTCTATATAGTTATCTATTTTATCCAACTTCTTTTTTTCTAAGTATTTTTCCTATTTAACATTAACATCTTTTACACTTTCTTTGTTCTTAGAAGCACACTTACTCTGCTTGCTTTCCTACTCTCTTTTACACTTTTACCAACTCTCACTTTTTTATTACTTTTATTATTCTGTATATTCTCAGCTAAAACCCTATTTGCCACTTTATTGCACCACACCAGTCCTTATACACATTGCCCAACCAACTCTTCACTTTTATTTTATACTTTTCTAACTTACTCTTATCATTCACTCTTCACCACATCTTTTACTATCATTTCTACTTTTACTGCAATTTTCCATCACATTATTAACCATTTCTATTACACATGAGTCTCTTTTATGAGGTAGATAGGTTCCGCAAAAAAACCCACATAAAAGAAATCGTCCAAAAATAGACTTAACTTACATTGAAAAATGTGGGATATGTTACATAATTTACAAAAATCGCATAAAAGCAAAGCAACAAGGTAAAATTACTTATAAAATTTCAAATATTTGAAAAAAATTGATACAAGATAAACTTTTTTTATTAACTATTTAATTTTATTCAAAACAATATCTTTTTATGTGTAATTTATTTTACATTTTTTCATGTATATTTTAATCACTATCGCTATTTGACAATATGCGGGTATGTTTGTGAACAGATATCAGATTCGTCCCAAGAGGAAATACAATTAGTGCCAACTTCAGTCTCATGCTGTGTTTAATTAACCAAACAGGTGCATCAACTGAAAATTTTCATTCATGGCTTCAAGTTGCTTTAAAACCATCAATTTTTGCATTATCGTAGCGAATTTATGGTCTTTTTAAAGCTTAAAACGTACCATAAGGCGCTGATTTGTTGTTGCTCATTTTGAACCAAAGGGAGTGCTTGACAAGAATTTTGACAGCTCCAAGTTCTTTGTTTCGATATTCAAAACAAAAATGTATATTTTAGACAATTTTTTCGTATTTTCTTACATATAATTATTTTGATAAAATATGCTGAAAATATAATTATTTTAGAAAAATAGTTAAGATTGTTAGTAAAAATTCTTCACTTTTACACTAAAATAAATTGAGAAAGAAATCAACAATGTACACAGCATTTTCTAATAGGTTACAAATGTTCTTTTTAGGTTCTCTGCTATAGAATATTTTTATAATTATAAATAGAAATTTATTTTTGGAAAAACTTTTGTTTACTTTCATAATCTGACAAATTATTAATTTGCTTTTTACAAATGAATTTAATATTAAAAGATGAAAATATTTTTACTGCTGATTTTATAACTGAAACAATCAAAAGTTTAAAACTTTAATTCAGTCAACCAATAAAAAAATTTTCAGTGTAAAAGTTAATGGTTTTCTGTTGACAATGTAATCAGTGATTAAACTTTGAGACAATGATTTTACTAATTGTTTATCCAGACATATAACTATTTAGCTCTCGTTGGAATTTAAGAGCTCGTTCATAATTTGTCATTAACAAGAAAATAATTGTCCAACTGATTAGAAAGTTGAAAACTTTGTGGAATCATTTTTGCTGTGAAACGAACAGGTTCCACTTCTTTCGTTATCTTTTTCTAAATCTTCTACAGTATTTAAATTTATTTGCCAAACCTTTTTCCAACAGGCATTTAAAGTATGTAAAATATAATGTGTGTATATAAAAGAGAAAACTTCTTTAGCGCATAAAAGAAAACTGCATAAAAAGATATTAAGAAAAACCATGAATCGCATAACTTCAAAATCATATTTTAAAAATCCACCCAAAAAGAGACCCGGGTAAATAAAGATATGATCACTATTAAATATTCTCTCTTCATTATCAAATACCTTAATTTTTCGTACTTTATTCATTCCCTCTTTCTCTAGTAATACATAATCTATTGTGTGGAATATATTATTTCTAGACCATGTATATTGTCCCTCATAAATATTTGATAAATTTCCAATGCTTAAATTCACTCTATGACAAAAATTCTTCAAAAGCTGTCAATTTTTATTACTTACACCATCAATTTCTTCAATATCCCCATTCATATCTCCTATAACCATTATTCTCTTCCCCTTTTCTTTGAAACTTGTATATCCTTAACTAGGCATTCATATATGCTATTGTTCTACTCCATTATAGATTGACTATCTCCAGTAGCTATATACACTATAGCCACTATCCACTCTTGTCTTCCTAATCTTATCTCAAACCACAAATGTTCTTGACATTTAACAGTATTTACATTTTTTTTGACATAACTCTTATACCACCACCCCTATTTTCTTTTTTATTTATACCCTGCCATACCAAGTTTGCCAGAATATGTTCTTCTTCTCTTTGTTGGGTTTCCACTACTGCTAATACTCAAGCTCTTCATTTTTAATTGCTTTAATTCCAGCCACTTTTCTGGTCCCCTACCACCTTGCATATTCAAATAGCCAATTTTAACAATTTTTTCTTTTCTAACTACTCTTTTATAAATTCTTTTGACTCTTTGTTCTCCATTACATTTATAAATAACTCGTTTACCATTAATTTTACAGACCCATTCCCTCTCCACATCTATATTTATATATAAATCAGCTACTCTTTCTTTATTTCTTACATCTCATCCATTCTTCTTCTTTCGGATAACACCATGTGATGTGATGTATTTTTGGCTTCTCCTTAAACGAAGTCAAGAATATCTCAGCAACTATGCCCAGATAAACCTGTTAGCCACTTTATTTTCCATTCCCCACTCTAAGTCTTCCCATATTCTGCCCCATCCCATTTCCACAACATAATCTTTGTCAACTCTATGGCCTTTAAATCTAAATCCCCCTTATCTTTTCACAAATCCAGCATATAAACTAATAACTCACTTTCTGCATTGTCACTTTGTTCATACCTATTCTCCCATAACTTCATTATCTGTACCCTTTCTGCTTTCAAGCATTTACATTCAATCAACAGATGCCTAATATTTTCTATACCTTCCTTACACAATTTGCATGCTAAATCACCCATAGTTTTCCATTTACATGTATATTCTCTTGTTGCTAAAGATCCCATTCGAGCCTTAAACAATAAACTACTTTCCTTACTATTATCATAAATTAACTCGCTTCCAATATTCCGTTTACGTCTATATATATTTAAACTCTTCTCACCCTCCATACTACTACTCCATCTCTCCAACTCCCTATTTTTTATTAATGCTTCTATTCTTTTATCCCATTCCTTGCCACTATAACCCTCAACAATCCTCCTAACACAATCATCCCACCTTTTATACAAGTACACCGATATAAATTCTTTATCCAAATCTTTTGCATACTGCATTACCTTTCTCACCCATCTTGTTACCTGCCCTTTACTCATAATAACCCAATTAAACACTATTTTGGCTATTCTTTTACTATCCATAAACTGCAACCTACCAAACATTTTCATTTTACTTTTTGCATCTCTCATATAGAAACTTGACCATCCCATTTCTCCTTGAATTGCCTCCTTTGTTGTCCACATCTCTGCATCTAATGCATGTCTTCCTACTTCCCTTTGTACTTTCTCTAAATAATCTAAAATCCTTTTACTAACACATAATGCATCATTACCATATGTTAACCCTGCTACTGCAACTCCCTTCCATACAATTCTAGCTCCATCATATTTATTATATGCAAATACTGTTAGTTTCTTTACCAAACCTTTTCTTTTCTTTGCTTCATTTACCAATTTTTTTTCCCATTCAACCAAGCAATTTTCCTGATTACATAAGATGATTCCCAAATACCTATATCTATCCACCACACTTAACTTTATAACCCCCAATAAAAAAACTACATCCTCTCCTTCCCCAGTATTAACCATCATTATATTTGATTTTTCTTCACTAAATTTATTCCCCATCTCTTTACCCACCCTTGCACATAATATCCATATCTTCTCTTCTTTCTGCACATAAAAAGATATCATCTGCAAAAAAAAGACCCGACGAAGTATATACTCCTTTGCCACCTATTAATGGTATCTCTACCCCTCTTCCTAGTCTTTCTATTGCTTTCTCCATTTCACTCAAAAACAACAAAAACAAAATCGGTGACATAGGGAATCCTTGCCTTAATCCCACTCCATTTTTAACTTTAACTGATCCTATATCCCCTAATTGGTAAGTATAATAATTATTTTCATATAATTTCTTAATAATATTTACTAAAGCTTCATCCATTCCCAAATTGGCTAATCTTATCCATAATCTATTTCTATTTACTCTATCATATGCTTTCTCTATATCTATAAAACTCATATATAACGATCTACCTGAATTCCTTCTCATCTCCATAAGTTGTGTACCTACAAATAAACTATCTCCTATATGCCTATCTGACCTAAAACCTCCTTGCATTTCCCCCACTACATTATTCTCTTCCATCCATTTTACAACTCTTCCAGCTACCATATATGCGAAACTTTATATAAAACTGATGTTACCGCTATCGGTCTATAATTATTTAACTTGCTATGATCCTTACCCTTTCCTTTAAATAATAATCTTATTCTTGTATTACTCCAACTACCCGGAAAAACTGTCTTCTGCACCATCTTATTAAAACATGATAATAACTTTGCTTTTGCTCTATGCCCTAAATTCATTACCATCTCTGCTGCCCATCCATCTAAACCTCTCGCCTTTCCACTTTTCAATCTCTTTCCTGCCTCATTCAATTCATTTTTTGTGAAGCTATTATTCCCACTACTGACTGCTTTCATGTTTTATATCACTAATTCCTTCACATCTAACATCTTTTCTATATCCATTACATATCTATTTAAGATTTTCTCTAGCTCGCCTCTAGAGCTACATTCTATTCCCTCATCATCTATTAGTACTATCTCTCTTTCCCCTACATTTCTCCTTTTAATGTAATTCCAAAATTTTTTACTCCCATCTCTTCCACTTTTATTAATATCCTCCAACAATTTATTATTTAACTTCATCCTCTCTCTATAATTATCCATTTTAGCTAGCTTCTTCTTTTCTAAGTACTTTCCCCATTTAGCATTAATATCATTTTCACTTTCTTTATTCTTAATAGCACAGTTATATTCTCTGCATGCTTTTTTCCTCTCTTTTACACTTTTACTAACTCTCATTTTTTTATTACTTTTATTTTTCTTCATATTCTCGACTAAAACCGTATTTGCCACTTTTTCTACTTCACCACACCAGTCCTTATACTCATCCCCAACCAACTGCTCAATGGTTTCTTCAACTTTTATTTTATACTCTTCCAACTTACTCTTATCATTCACTCTCCATCCACATCTTTCACTATTATTTCTACCTTTATTTCTATCCTTCATCACATTACTAACCATTTCTATTATAATAAAGTTATGATCACTATTACACACTCTCTCTTCATTATCAAACACCTTAATTTTTCGTATTTTATTCATTCCCTCTTTCTCTTGGTCCAATACATAATCTATTGTGTGAAATACATTATCCCTAGACCATGTGTATTGTCCATCATATACATTTGACAAATTCCCAATGCTCAAATTTACTCTTTGACAAAATTCCTTCAAAAACTGACCATTCTTATTATCTACAATATCAATTTCTTCAATATGCCCATTCATATCCTCTATAACCATTATTCTCTTCCCCTTTTCTTTAAAACTCTGTATATCCTTAACTAGGCACTCATATATACTATTGTTCCACTCCATTACAGGTTTTGGCCTGGTGGTGCCCTCTAAATAATATATATCTATATACATCAACTTGTATTACCACAATATGTATATATTATAAACTCCATATTGAGTTTACATGCATAGCTTTTCTGAGCATCTTTTTTTTAATTATATATTCTAGAATGTATAAAAGTTCTGTCTGTGAATAAATTATAAAGTAATGTATTTAATAACAATAATTGTAAAACTTTTAAAATAATGCTATGGGAATCAATTGGAAACTCTTGAATCATCTGCTTTATAAAAATCAAGGGTATCATCAGTTTTCTTAGTTGTGTCTCAAAAGAGAGAAATCAAGAAAATTGTAATGATTGTTTAAGTTGATAATAGAGTCTCTGGGGTAAAACTTCAGAATGCCTTACTGTGATCTTTTCAGTGGTGTAGCTGACTATGAAACTGTAAATTAAAGAATGCTTTAGAAATTAACTTTGATTCTGCCAGTCTATTAAATTACTGTCTGGAGCTGAAAATATGTGACACTTACTGGAAGAAAACTTACCCTATATTTTCTTCTATGAATTAATTTATAAATTTATGTAATTCCAATGCTCTTAATAACAGGAAAAACTATATGGATTAAACTACTGTTGAAACAAACCAGGAGAAGATATTAGAAAATGGTTGCAGACATATAAAATAATGATTTTAATGGCCATATATTTACATTCACAAGATAATGAAACATAAACTCATGGAGTCATAAAAGTAATTGGATGAACTTCATATAAACGTTTTCTTTGTGAATTATTATAAATTAACAAAGATTTTTTTCTGTCACATGTGTTCTTCATACCATCTTGATATAAATATATAAATACAAGTTTTTTATATTATTCTCATTTTGGTGGATAATTAAAATTATTGTTATTGTTAATAATTTTGTTGCTTGTTTATTTCTCATCCGAATTCCAAACAGATTATTTTATTTTGTCATTTAATCATGTTATTAATGTGGAGGGTAGCAATCGGGAAAATGAATGAATCTACATAAAGACTAGTTTTTTATGTTGTTCAGGCTGGTCCCTATCTTTGACTATATAAATTAGTCAATTAAAATTAAAATTTGTATATTTTCTTCACTATGTACATGGTCACCCATTAGATGTTTATAATTTCCTTAGACAAAAAATAATTTTGATCAATTACCATTGTCAAAAGGGCTATTTCCATTACAACACATATTTTAATATCATAGTAATTATGTTTAAAATATCAAGATAAACATTAAATATAGTGATTAAATGTTTCCAGATCTTTTCTATTTATGTAGTAACCAATTTTAATTTTAATTTATTTAATTTTACAAATAAAATATAGATGAAAATATCTTTAAAATTATGGTGTAAGATTTTATTTATCGTAAGAAAATTTTACAATACTATTTGCTGGAAAAAACTTTTGATATTTGTTTTTGGTTTTTTTTTTTTTGCAATCATTGCAAATCTATCAAAACACAATAAAAATGTTATAATGTAGCCACTCGAAAGTCTTTACTTTCATCAGTGCATAAAATATATCTATAAAGTTCATTCAAATTATCCATCCTACTCTCCTTTTACTCACTAAAATATTTACTATACTTCATCAAAAACAGGAATATAATAAACAAGAATAAAGGTTAAAATGAAAGCCCATGAAGTATGAATAGAAGTACTTGCAATAAATTAATGCTCAACAGTGATGCTTGTATCTGTCTAGGATAAAACATGATTTCAAATTTAACCAAAGAAAATGACGAAGAGCAAAAAATGGTATACATATAATGAATAATCAAAATTACTCCATATTCCCAACTCAACCAGACTACCCAAGAAAATAAGGTCTAAAATATTACCAATGGTTTCACTGCTACAAGCAGACTTCTCAAGTGTAAAAAAACTACAAAATAACATATTTAAATTAAACATTACACACAATTCCACTTCCCAAACATTTATGATTCTGAAGCAATTACTTTATTTAAAAGTTTTTTTAATATTAAAGATGTATGGTAAGTGAAATTGTGGGTAATATTTAGTTTAAATATGTTATTTCATAGTTCTTTATATTTGAGAAGTCTGCTTGTAGCAGTGGAACCATTAGTAGTGTTTTAGAGTTTATTTTCTTGGCTAGTCTGGTTGAATTGTGAATTTGGGGGTAATTTTGATTATTTATTGACTAGTTTAGCTCTATGCTTTTAATATTTATGTAATGAATAATATTTTTGTAATGTAATTTTCAATACACCACTCTTAACCAAGAGAGGGAATGGTTTCTCTACTTGCTTTTAATATCCTATAGAGGCATGTAAACCTAAAACATATGATAAAAGTCATGTGAAAAAAAGGTATGATCTCCAAGATGTACATTTCATGCTGAAACAGCACTCATCAGTTGGCCCGAATCACAATCTCCTACACATATCTTTATCATTGTCAAGTATATATAGATAGCCAATTACTACAGTTTAATAGATGTGTCAAGCTTACTGCTCTCATAACTTTTGACCCAAACAATTTGATTGAATTATACTAATAATTTTTATTAGTCATTCATTAAACTAGAGATTATGCTCCTAACAATAATTTCTGTTGTGTAATTTTCACTACACTACTCTCATGCACGATAAGTAATGTTTTCTATCCACTTTTAACACTTTGTGGAGGGGTGTAATCATAAATATATGACCAAAGTCATGTGAAAAAAATGGATGATCCCAAAGATAAAAACCATTCCTACCTTGCATGAGAGTGATGTAATGAAAATTAACTACAGAAATATTATTAAGTGGCTAATCTCTAGTCTAATGAATAATTAGTAAAAATTATTAATATAATTTAATCAATTGGTTTGGGTAAAAGTTATGAGGGTGATAAGTTTGACATATCAATTAAACTATAATAATTACCTATTTATATATACTGGACAATGATAAAGATATGTGTAAGAGATTGTGATCTGGGTCAACTGATGAATGCTGGTTTAGTACAAAATGTACATCTTAGGAATCATATATCTTTTTCACATGTCTTTGGTCATATATTTATGATTACACACCTCCACAAGAGGTTAAAGCTGCCATTTACTTGTATCATACATCAGCCAATCACATGTTTGTTATTACAATAAAAGCATTTACAGCTATAATATGGACTGCTGAGAAATGTCAAATTAAAATTTTGATTAAAACTGGTCAAATTGGAAAATTAATGATAAAAACAATTCTGCAAAACCTAAGAGAAACTAAAAAGTATTTTATTTATACGATAAAATGAAAATAATTAATTAGTAATATATATATAAGTTGTATATCAAAGATAACCAAATATTCAATAAGAATTAATAACCAAATCGTTAAATAATAATAAATCATGTTGCTTGATAAATATTTAATAGAGATTGAAAAAGTGTCTGGAAGATATGAATAGAAAATATTTCAATAAACGATGTTAAAGTCACTTTAAAAAGTGACAAAGTCATTTACAAGTAAAGGATAATTGCTTAGATTCAGAATTCAGTAAAAGCATATAATTGCAATAGGCCAAACAATTCCTTTAAAGAAAAAGTTCAATTGCTTTATGCTATTTTTCACTATTTTCCTTTCAGATTCGTATCATACATAATGAATGCATATAAAAAGATTTATATACTGTACCAAAACATGTTTATGCATTAACATGAGCTGGAACTCACAAAATGTACTTCAAACCTAGTTAAGCCTGAGATTTAGGTCAGGAACCAGCTTGGATTCGAACCCACTCCATAAGCCCCAGATCAAACACCTAACAGATAACATAACAATGACGGCACATGAGAATTAATTTTAAATCTGTCCCACTAGCAGAGCGAAGATGACAATGAGACATCTATTAATTATGACTTAACTAAAAGATGTATACGCATGGCTGTACATTTGGAAGTGGAGAAAAGAGGAATTCGAACTACTCAGACAAGTTGGATAATAAAAATTAGTTTAATATAATGATAAATTATTTACATACATCTATAAATTAACGGCCTACATTAGTATGTGCATGAATGAGCAAGTGGTGTACCAAACGGTATATAATTACATAATGTCATTCACGCTGCTATTTCTCATATGCTCTTTATTAGCTAAATAATATAAATAAACACACATCTTTGGTGGGTCCAATATTAAGATGCCAATCAATTATTAGAAAGAATTCACATAAAATTGCTATTAACACTTTGGATTACGGTTCTGAAACATGGTGACTAATATTATTTCAGGGAGCGTTCTGGGATTCATTACAGATATAATATAAACCATTTTCATGCCATTACAGTCATGAAAATTCTTTTAATTAGCGCTAATAAGAAGAATGCTTTATTTTCCCCAAGGCAAATACTCTTAAATACAGTAATACATTACAACGGTGGGACTGTATAATAAGATTGAAATAACTTTATAAATTAATAAAGTTAATAATATTTGGCATTTATATATATATTTTGAGCAGAGCGCAATTTTAATATCATTACAGCATTAAAATTAGGTCATTAGCAAAAGAAATAGTAATAATAATAATACTAAGTTTGGGCGGTACTGACAGAATGGCAAAGAACTAAAAGGGAAAAGGTAATGCTTCTGGACAAAAACAAAGTCTAAGACCCCCTTCTTGGTTAGAGAAAAATGGATAAGGCATGCCGTGGACATCACCGACGTGCAGGCCTTTTATACGAAGAAAGTGGATAGGCATAGCATGTGCCAGACTTACGTGAATCATTGCCAGAGGCCTTTTAAAACTAAATAAATGGACCTGGGTGGGTCAACTAACCTCAGGACAAGGCTTGAGAAGAAATCTATGGGTTCGATCTTGTCACAACCCCCAGATTAGAAGCACGTAATATATATATATATATATTCACGAAGATATGCCGAATGTCAGTAACACATGTCACTAACGACATGGAATAAGATTTACTGCTTTAAAAATAAATGCCCCTAGTTTGAATGCCATAATTTATACAGATAATGCATGAAGCCGCTGTAATATATATACAAGATTTTACTTAATAACTAAAATATACATTAAAATTTACCCCCTTCCTTTTCTGCTGTTTAGAAATGACTCAATCCCACCTTCGTGGATTTTACAACAATTGAGAATATTTAAACATATATTATTTTAAGAGTATGGGCAAAGAAAATAACTAGCAGTGATATATAGAAAACAATTAATAAGTCATTTTTTCAGAATTGAATAAATAATATTTTAAACGATTTCAGAGCATTAATTAGCTTGAGTTCTGAATTCATCCCGGGTAGAACCCAGAATTAAATAAACAAATTTTATATTAAAACATAAAATGTTGACTCTTAAAAAAAAAACAATCTGGTGAGCGTATTAATTAATAATGCATTATATTTTCAGGGGACATTAATAACCTTGATTCATGAAGGTTTACTTAAGAAGAAAGAAAAGATTTTAGAAATTCAACTTTGTCAGATTGCTTGAGATTGGCATATTAATAACTAAAATAGACATATAAAATCAAGTAATAAATAACTATAAATAAAGGACCGCACCAAAATTAAAGAAAGTTAGAGCATATGAGATAGAATTAAATTAATAGAATTTTTTTTAAGAGCAAATAACATTTACATATTTAAAAAAAAAAGGCAAAGTTAAATAACACATGAGAAATCTTGATAGTAGAATTCGAGATTAATTAGGCAAGCTAGATTTAGTTTCAATGACGGCAGTTTGAAATAATTTACCTTTAAGAGTCCATTTTTCAAAGTATGGCATTTAATGGATCCATGTGAATTCTTATCTGGCAAGCAAGTTTCTATTCAGCATTCTAAAGTTCTCCATCGGGCTTTTACTTCCTTTCAGGGCAGCAGTTAGATGGTACATTAGCGGGAAAAAGACCCAAAAGGGTCCAAAAGATGATTGGCATCTACTCTATCATTATATTAAATTTCAAAGTTGCGTGTATTGATGACAACACACTTCTCTCAGTAGTAGCTAATCTTCTGGTGATTTAAAATCTGGCCATTTTATACACTGCTCAGGTATTTCTGGAATGCTTTTAATTACTTAGTTTTAGCTTAAAATCTAATCTCTGATCTTAAAAATTCTTACCATTTCTTTATCGATTGTTTTTGAAGATGCAACTATAAGATAATGTCCAAAAATAAATTCAAATCTATTTCCAGATTAGAAATAGATTTGACAACAATGTTTATAACAAAAGAAAATCTTTAATCTTAATCCCCATTTTATTTTAAGTAAAAACTTTAATCAAAAATTCCTTCCCCAGATTAAAACAAGAGTGTTTCCAACCCTTTAATTATTTTTGGACAATTAACGGTTGCATCTTCCATCTTGGATTTTATAAAATATACAGTTTAAAAGGAAAAACAAGCAATTTAAAAGGAAAAAGTTTAAAAATGACATATAATAAAATATTTAAAACATCAATATTTTGTTAGTAAGTTTTTGCTCCTATATATATATTTGAGCCGCACCTATGTATTTTAATAAAAAAGAATTAATAATAATAAAAATGTTATCTAAAAGCCAAATTTTTATAACTTAGGCGCGCATCTCAAATATATACATAAAAGATATATACACAACTAAAGGAGCGGGATGGGATATTGGGTTTGAATACAGGTTAGTAGATGGAACCATGAAGCTCAATCTTAAGGTAAAATTGACTGCTTCAATACTAACATGCAGGATAAAAAGCCCAAAAACCAATGAAATTAGAGAAAAGTTTGAGAGAAAGTACCATAAAATAGGCCATACCAATAAGATTATTTATGAATCAGTAAATAAATTTATAAGTAATAAATCTATGTATGATTAAAAAAACAAAGATCCTCCAAAAAAATCTCTTGAAAGAATTGAATCTATTCAAAACCATTTGTAGAAAATCTACAATTATTGATTCAAAGTGAATACCACAAATTAGTATTTCTGTAAAACAATAATTTCAGAATTCTATATAATTTTTTTTAAAAAAGGCAATGTGTATGCAAACTTATTAATCATATTCAATGTGTGAATCTAATTAGTGAAAATTCAAATATAAGGAAAGATTAATCAGCATAATTGTCACATTTGGATGGATAAAAAACCAACTAAAATTATTAAATGGAAACAATTACATGCAGAAGTGGTATAATTAAATAAGGCTTTAAAGATCTTTCTTTTTTGTAAAATGCCATAATTAAAAGAACTATGTACTTAGACATGCTCAATCAATTCCCAAATCACTACTTCAGATGTTATTCTTCACACTGATCTAGACCAGGGAGCAAGAACGTTTGTGTTCAAATCCCCTATAATTACATCTAAATTCCAAGTATATAAAGTATACTTGTATTCAAATAGTACAGATTCATCATGTATCCCGCCCATTTCTCATCTGAGTATTTAATGGACAAGGTCTTATACATGAGGGGTCAGATTGACTTAAAGTCGAAATGGGTGTGACAATAATATTAGCATCAACAAAGCAGTCTGGTGTTTCATCATCCTGTCTATTAAAGTTTAAAGATTTGCTATCTTAATATAAATTAAGCGCTGATTTTATGTGTGTGACAGGTGATGATATGGACCATGAATGCTGGTTCAGCATGAAATACATATATTGGAGATCATTTATCTTTTTTCACATGTGTATGGTCGTGTGAAGTTATATGAGATAGAGTGAATAGCTGAAGGGAGCTTGAAAGTCTGTGTTCAAATCCCCTATAATTATTTTTCACACTATAGATTTTTAATCTTATAGAATACCATATCAATATGCAACAATCATTATGGATTATTTCAGTAATCAATCCCAGTTATTTGTTTGATGTTTTGTTAAGTCAGAAAAATAGGAAAAATAAGTTAAAAGTAATTTTTGAAAATATATTACTAAAACAATTCAAAAAGAATAATTAAAATATTTAAATATGTGTTCTACAAAACAATTCATTCTTTTGAGATCGATAAAGATATTTTTAATTGTCATGTAAAACTGATTAAATATATACAGTAGTCTTGACTTTTGATGTAGTTTTGTCAAAGAAACCATAGAAGCAAACATTACTAAAGGCATTTTTAAACACACATAAATAGATATTTTTAATATGTACATACAGTATATATATATTTAACTATGATAACATCAACAAAAATAATTATCAAAAAAAAGAAAAATAAAGTATAATTAACAATTTTATAATTAAGAAAATTATTAATAATTTTTTATATATAAATATCTTGTTCCCATACAATTTTAAAAGATAAATTGAAAGGATTAAAATGATAAAAAAAATTATAAATTAGTTAAAGGCAAAGTAACTTTACTTCTCCTTCCTGTTTATAATTTCTTAAATAACTCAGTGAAATAATTAAAATATTTTTGTATTCTTCTTCCATCTTCTTGTGATAAAATATAAAGTAAATGATATGGTTTTCTATTCCCTCGTGTCAGCTAAATGAAGGCACTATTTCTAGGTCAATTCCTAGAAATATACCGTTTCAGTGGCCTATACCCAACCTAAGAGGCTTCTTTTTCTACGATAAAACACGGAAAAAGTCCTCATAACGGCCTCAGCCAACCTAAGAGGCTTCTTTCTACGATAAAACACAGAAAGAATCCCTGCCGGCTAGAGCCAGTCTGGCTTTTTTCTATGCTAAAAGCACTGTCAAATGCCTTATTGGCTGTGTTATTAACTTTATCGTAATGCTAGAATGTCTATTTTCTCTATACTTTTGTGTGAGAGTGTGTGGATTTTAGTCTGTTGTAATTATTTAAAATTTCATTACAAAGGTTTTTTTTTCAAGTGTTCGAACCTATTGTCATGTTGTAACTTTATTGTTATGTTGTAACTTTATTAACAATGTCATGAAGGTTCCATTACGAATGGGTAACCCTCAAAAATTGCTTTTAAGGGTGCGGCAGAGCAAGTATTTTGACAATCACGTAAAAAGTAACATTTTTGCGAGAATTCGTCCGTGACAAGTTACTTTTGGTATATACGCACAAACAAAAACAACCCAGTGTCTGATTATTAATTACTGTCCAAAAAAAGAAAAATTAGTCGGGTATTACTTTTACATTTACTATTTAAATAAAATTAGTTTTTATATGTACACACATTAACAAAAACAACCCAGTTTCTGATTAATTACTGTCCAAAAAAAGGAAAAGCAAATTAGTCAGGTTTGATTTTTAAATGTAGTATTTGAATTACAGTACTTTTATATATATACACAATAACAAAAAGAACCCACTTTCTGATTAATTACTGTCTTAAAAAAACGTAAATTAGTCGGGTATTATTTTTAAATTTAGTATTTAAATAATGGTACCTTTTTATATATACACACTAACAAAAAGAACCCACTTTCTGATTTATTTCTGTCAAAAAAAAAGAGCAAATTAGTCGGGTATCATTTTTCAATTGAGTATTTCGATGAGGCTCCTTTTTATATATACACACTAACAAAAAAAACCACTTTCTGATTAATTACTGTCCAAAAAAAAATAAGCAAATTAGTTGGGTATCATTTGAAAATTTAGTGTGAATTTTTAAATGTTGTGGGTAAATTGAATAATGTAAAATTGCAAATTATTTTCTATTCAAAAAAGACCGTAACTTTTTCTATATATACACACACAAAGAAAATAAAACCCACTTTCTGATTAATTACTATCAATACCAAAAAAAATTAATCGTGTATCATTTTTAAATTTACTATTTAAATAACATTATGGCTTTTGATATCTACACATTAACAAAAACAATCCACTTTCTGATTCATTACTGTCCAAAAAAAAGGCACAATAGTCGGGTATTATTTTTAAATGTAATATTTAAAGAACGGTTCTTTTTATATATACACACTAACAAAAAAAAAAAACCCACTTTCTGATTAATTACTGTCAAAAAAAAAAAAAGCAAATTACTCGGGTATCATTTTTAAATTTAGCGTGAAAAATGTATAATTGCATATTATTTTCTATTAAAAAAATACCGTAACTTTTTATAGATATACACACAAACAAAAACAACCCATTTTATGATTAATTACTGTTTAAAAAACATCAATTATTCGGGTATCATTTTTAAATTTAATGTGAATTTCTAAAATTTTTGTTTTTTAAATATTAATATTATTTACTATTAGTTCCTCTAATTTTCTATTACAAAATGAAAAAAGCCGATATTTATATAGATAGAATCACCGGCCTGGCCCAGAATTGTAATATGTTTGTGTTTTTGATTAGCATCAATGCCATCAAACGGCTGACATGAGAGAATAGAAAACAACTAATAATATTAAATAAGATTTATAAGCTTGTGATGGTTGCATGTGAAATAAAAAATTAAAATCCATAAAATTATTTTTTTTATTAATTTCTATTTTTTTTCCCCCAAAATGTGAATGAGTGAAATCACAGATATGGAAGTCTTTGTAAAAATTGTCTTAATCCACTGGCTAACAAATTTTCTTATAAAGTAAAAATTTGAGTGATTTTATTTGTCAAAAACGGTTCTAGCACGTTTCTATTCACAAATATATTAATGTACAATAATCAGAATTGTTATAATTTAGCTTCTAAAAATTGAATTATTTTATATTCATATCGTTTACTTGTAACGAAAAATTTAAAATAATATTAATAACTGAAGAAAAATATAATAAAAATAGCCTGCAGTAAAACAAAAAATATATATTTCAACCAATTATAACATGAAATCGGCTTTGATTTCTCATCTTAGAAGTTATGAATGCTGATTATTCACTTCTGTGGTCTTTTGTTCATCTAAAATTAAATATTTTAAATAAAAATCTAGCCGCATTATTAGTCAATATAATGTAAAAAAATAATCAGAAAATACAGAAATATTTATGAAAAATAGTTATGTTTTGCTAGTTGTCACTGAATGTCATTGATATGCAAATAGTGATCAAGCGTTACTCACTTGTCTTGTATAGCAGTCAAGAGCTGTGAAAAATAATGTTTTGCTAGTTGTCACTGAATGTCATTGATATGCAAATAGTGATCAAGCGTTATTCACTTGGCTTGATTATTTTTCTTGTAAAATTTAAAAATTTTCGAATCAAAGTTTATATTTAGATAAATTAATGTAAAAACTTAATTATGAATGTAAAAAATTACAGGAAATATATTTATTTATGTCCAAAATCTATTACGAAAGCATAAAACATTTTGTTTTGATTTCTGATTCTGACAATTAGAAATGCCTGAACAATGGCTGAAGTTTATAGTGAGTGCTTTGTGGCAACTTATAAGATAAAAGAGGCTGGACATTATGACAATAGACATCAAGGAAAAATTGAATTTTTTTTTGCAAAAACTGCCAAATGCATATTTTTTTGGGAATTACATTAAGCTATTAATTTATTATAAAATAAGCATAAAATGAAGAATATGTGACCAAAAATGGCCGAGAGGTGGAGCAAAATGTAAAATTTTATTTTTTTGTAATAATCAGGCAACTGTTTTGAAAATGATTTTTTTTATAATTCCTATTATTTCTCAAAACAGATAGCTGCTTCAGGTATACCCTCTATAAAAGGTTTTGTCCATGACACTTAACCAATTCCAAAATAAAAAATGCTATGATATGAATTTATCATAATCAAATATAAAATTTCTATATAAATAAAGTTTGAGTAGTAAATCAATAAAATATGCATACTGACACCAAGAATGTTTGTTACCTCAGTGGAACAAATAATGTGTCATCCTTTAGGCTTTTTACATCAACTATTTTCTTATCAGTCACTGAAAAGTTTGAACATATTTAATACATAGGCATGTCTTATGTATCTCTTAACATTCATTTGAAAAAGATCTGATTCTGGTGCATCATCGGGTCATCTTAACTATCATATGGTGCCCGGTAAAAAAAAATATCTATAGTAAGTCTTTTCAGCCACTTGGAATCAAATTTATTTATTTAATATACTTGTAAAGGTTAAAAAAAAAAAAATTATGGAGCAAATAAACACACATTGTAGAGATGTGGTTATTAACAATAAAATTTAAAATTGAATTTATCTTTTATGAAGAAAATAATTAAGTTTTATAGCAATTACTTTTGTTTATCTTTTAACTCTATTTTTTTCTGATGTTTTTATTTATGACTAGAATATTAAATTGAATAATAAATCATTGTATACAATTCTTTATTAACTTATCCTGCACTGTTTAGTACAGTGGTAGAATATCATATTGGAGTACAAAGTTGTGGAACAATTCTAGTTCTAGCACTTGTCATTCAATTTTTTTTTTTATTAACTTGAAAAAAAAAACTAATTTTTTGTTGAAATTTGTTAAATAAAAATTATATAAAAACCTTTAAGCAATAGTGCCCCTAAATATTCGACACTAGTATAATTTGCCATTGGCACCCTCCTGATGCTTACTATAGCTATTATTTCCCCTTTTTTTTCTTAGCATGACTATATGAAATTATATATTTTAATTAACACTGAAGATGTGAATTAATGTTAAATAAATGACTATAAATGAAGATACATTTTACATAGCAAATCTAAGAAAGTCATAAGTATTTAATATAAAACAGAATATGAGAATCTTTCACATTGATTAATTATAAAATAATGATAAGGTTAGTTGTTTGAAAAACCATATGATGTTCAAACACTAAAAAGACAGATTGAGCTAGGAATCAATACAAGAATTTAATTCTTAACATTATGACTTTACCACATATTAAAAATGCATGGCTTACATTGATAGAATTATAAAATATAAATAATCAAATGGTTTAATTGCTCAGGAATTCACAAAAAGTTCAAGCATCAGAAGTGTAGTACTGGAATCGATCCAAAGACCTTATGATAAAAAATCTGGCACTCTACCAATGCACTATACTGCTACTGATACAATAAATAGAATATTCTATATATATAGTCAATCAGTTATTTATCAGTTCATTACTTATAAAAACTGATATCAGAATTATTCCTACACCTATACTATAAAATTAATACAAATATATATATAAAAATATAAAATATACCTATAAAATAGATATTATGTAAAATAAAACTATATCATTTTTCAAATAGATCTATGCTTCAATTGTAAATATCTAGTTTTCTCTTTAGCTAGTTTTTTTTTAAAAAAAATAAACAAACAAACAAATAAATATTTATGAAAAATACTTTTTATTACATAGCTATGATAGGCTTTTCTTAAACTTCCCATTTTTCTGAAGATGCAAAATAAACTTAACAGTTTGCAATTAAACTTTAACTTCTAAAACAATCTTTTTTCTTGGATACTCCTTTACAATTTATTTTAATAAGCAGTAAAATTCATTTGGAATACTTTATTTCTACAAATAAAAACAATATTTTTATTTTATTTTGGATGGTTATCTAATCATGGAATAGATTTCGGTTACTCATTTTTTTAGGTAATATAATATTTGATTTTCACAAATCTTTTTTAAAATATCCATGAACTCAAGAATGCATAAATATATAATTAACCATAACAAATTTCAAAGAGTTTTTTATTTGTTTGTTTGTTGTTTTTTTTTTAAGGAATAGATATGAATTTGTGTTTGCTTTTTTAATTTGGCAAATCATTTATGAAATAAAGTTTATAAAATTTTGTAGTTTTTTTTTCTATCATCTAAACTGTACATATTTGATTAAAAAGTTAAAATTGCCACCAAGTGATTTATTTTAATAATTTAATTAAAATATTACAAAGCTCGAGATAAATGCATCATGTATATCTAATAATACAATATCTGCAAAGTTTAGACATTATATAACAAACAAGAATATCTCATACACATTAGATGCATGTACTTTTCAAAAGAATCATTATCAGATGTGATTTTTTCCCACACTTTAAATAAATGTCATGTCTTATAAAAAACAATCAAGGAAAAAAAACATAAACATCAAGATGAACAATAGTGAATTGCTGATTGGGTTAGTTATGGTGGATTAGCCGGGGGGGGGGGGGAATCTTAAGCTTGGGGCTGAAAAAATTTCAGTTTCATTTAGATTCAAATTCTAGTGATATATACATAAATAGTATTTATAAAAAAAGAATCTACAAATGTTCATACTATACAAATCCTTTACATGTAAAATTTCTTAAGAATCAGTTTCAATAAACTTGCAAATAATGCTCTTATATCTTTCATTAATCAGATGAAAAATTAATTCACTTTTTTAAAAAATTGTGAATTAGTTATAACAAAGTTACCTAAGATTTCTGGCTAATGTAATGTTTCAACCCTACAAAATATCATTGATTAATCTATTTGCCATGTAAAATATTGATGATCAAATGAAAATTAGATTCATTTTTCATCTGATCAGTGAATTGCATTAATATGAAGAAGTATTATTATTTGCAAACTTATTAAAAATGACTCTAGAAAGTGTAACTTTCAAAGATTCTTATAATATGTGCATTTGAATATAATTGCAGATATTATATTCACAGAATTCTAATGACATAGCAATTATTTTATGGGGTTGTTAAAATTAATAATATATGTATGTGATTGTGTAAATCAGTGGTCTTCAACCTTTTCACACCTGCGGACTGGCAAAAATAAGGATAAGGTTTCGTGGACCAGCAGAAGTCTATAGATAAATTTTCTTAAAGATGTAAACAGCTTAGCCTTAGATGAAGTTATATATATATGGAGTTTGTATAATAAAAAACTTTTTTTTTTTTTTAATTTTGAATTTTTTTAGAAAAGTAATAAAAATTTAATTCTACCCTCCCCCCATAAACATCTGTGAAAACAAGAAAAACAAATTAATTTATGTATGATTGATTAGATTTTGTTCTGTTTCTTTTTTTTTAATCAGGTAAAAGTGTGATGAAAAAATAAATAAAAATTGTTTATATTAATTAAAAGTTTAAAATATTATTTTGTTATTAAAAACTTTCTTGCCAGTCTAGCACGGGCCAGCAAAAACTTCTACGGACCGGTGCCGGGCCGCAGACCGGTGGTTGAAGACCACTGGTGTAAATGTATATATAATTAAAATAATTCTCACCAACAAATTTTTAGTTTTTTACATTTCTCCAATATGAATAATGCCACCAATGCATGCTGTGTTCATTGCATGTTGTATGAAGTACATCCACAAAACAATTGTAGCAGTAATCCTAGACAGCAAAATATGTAAATATATATATATAAATTACAATAATAAAAATTATATACAACAGCTATATAAAAGCATATATATTTTTATATAGCTCCTTGTATATGATTTTTATTATTCATTATAATTTACATGAAAGAACAGCATAATGGATTTCATTAATTTTCATTTTTGATGATCTATATATAAGTATTGAAACAGTTAGATCTGTTTCACCTATTATATTCTATAATAGTATATTTCATTTCACTCAGATTGCATGTGTTTCTTTAATTTAAAACTTTGAATGTGCTTATAATATTGCCGAGTATGTGAGTGTATAATCGTCTTGTTAATTATAAAATGAAAATAGTCTTAAATATTTGTATAAGCGCATATTCATTTACGTTTGTTAAAACTGAAGTAAACATAATGGTGTGTAGTTAGAATTTATGTATATAACAGAATAATAAGTTTAAATTTATAAAATTACTTATTTAAGTTTTAATATTCATTTTAAATAATTTTCAAATTCTATTGTTTGTTTAAAACTACACAAGCCAGTAATTTGTTTACAAGTTTTAACATTTAGTCTAAAAATAAATCTTTTGGCTAAAACTACCCATTTAAAATTATAACTAAGACAAATTATAAAATTCAGTCAGGCATAAATCCACACTAAGTGCTTTGCAAACTCTAGGAAATATATTTTGACTCTGGAGGTAGCTATGTTGCAAATCGGAATAATAGAACTTTTTAAGTCCACATTTAACTATAGTAAATATTTTACTAAGTGGATATTTAGTTAAAGGCAAGTTCGAACCAGTAAACAAGTGATGTGGCAAAAGTAAAAGGGGAGGATCATACTGTCAAAAATAGAATATAAAAAGGGCCTGTAGTAGCCATAAAAAATTGTTGTTGTTGCTATTGATATTTTCCTGAAAGACCAGTGCCAAAAATAATTTTAAAAAGCCGTTCCTGCATTAACTTAGCAAGCTGAATCCTAGAAAGCCATTACCCAAGCTATTCAAATGATGACCATTGGCTAAAGACAAGAGACAGCTGTCTACTTGTCCCGGACAAGCTGCTACCAATGAGAGAAAACATCAACTTCAACCCAAGCCCATTCCAGTGATGGAGAAGCTACACCTGAAATACCAGAGAGTTCCTGACCAGAGTAATGGGGAAAGCCACCGCAGAAATAAATTTCCCAGCTGCATCCAGACTCAAACCTAGAAAAGCCACACCTGATTTAACAGAGAGAAGACGCACAAGAAAGATGCCTTGAAGACTCACTACCAAGACTTTACCGGTAAATCATTCTGCAGAATACGTAATTTCATAACTAAACTTATTCTAAATAAAAAGCTAGCTAACTAATCAATCTCGTAATTAATTATATCATTTAAATATGACACTAAACTGTTTATATTAAATTTATTTAAAGCTTAGAGCACTCTCAAAATTCTTGCTTGATCATTAATATTTTAAGTAAGCATAAATATTTAGTTTCTATAAAACCATTCAAACAAATTCTCATTTCTAAAATTATAACTTTATTGATTGTTTTCTGCAATTTATTCTTATGCCATCTATCTTTAGTTTTAATTTCATGTTTATTAATTTATGCTATGTTCATCAGAACAGAGTTTTGTAGGTTAATAATTATCGGAGGCACGATTAAGCATCTTTTTATTATATCAGATTATTGTAATATAAAGAATATAGGCAAAACTCCCTTCTGAAATAAAACTATTATTTACGCTAGAGTGAATCAGTTACTTATAATGCCCAAAATAAGTTATTTAAAATGCATCCTTTGCGCAAGTTATTTAAAATGAAAATATTTTACACAAGTTATTTAAAATGTATACTTTACGTATGTTATTTAAAACGCATATTTGCGTAAGTTATTTGAAATTGATATTTTACGAGTTATTTAAGATTAATATTTGAATAATTTATTTAAGAAGCAATATTTTGCGTGAGCTATTTAAGAGTCCACATTTGTCGTAGATTATTTAAAAATCAGTTCATTTGATATTAGATGTAAATTATGACATATAATTAATGTTTCAAGTTCTAGTAAATCTTTAAATTTTTGCTATAACTCCATTTAATTAAAGATTAAGAAGC
Source organism: Epiperipatus broadwayi (assembly GCA_028023455.1). NCBI lineage: Eukaryota > Metazoa > Onychophora > Udeonychophora > Euonychophora > Peripatidae > Epiperipatus > Epiperipatus broadwayi. The sequence goes on along the minus strand of JAQFVV010006209.1, from coordinate 5,302,637 downwards.
TATGCAGAGATCCTTAAATCAGATTCTTATTATCGCCTTTATCATGTGACTTAATAATCCCATTTATGGACTGATCGGTGGTAGTAGCACTGAAAGAAACTAAGATTTTGGCGTAATTAATTTATGAAAATATTAGTTTAGTGTTGCGAATGTGTTGCTAGTTAGCATAAATATGCATCTCTCCATGCTATACCTATAATGGCCTACATCAGGATCGTTCCCACGTCAAGTCACTCCTCGAAAGTTTAGGCAGCTGTGACATTTATTTGTATTTGAAAAAACCAAAGCGTTCCAAAGGGCTCGTAAGCCACTCTTCTGCTCACTTGAATAAAAAGGCCTCTTCATATTATAGCAAGCAGACCGGTTTGGGGACGTTTACTAGGTAATACACCTCAATTAAGAACACATTCGAGGCACGCTTATTCTGATACTATAGTTTATAACGCACTAGAATCTGATGTTTGACTGCCACACCTCAGTCCAGCTTCCCTAGAGAGTAACTTCGGCTTTGATCCGATTGGGAATCTGAGTTAATGCGTTTATCTGCACAACAATTATATATATCACGCAAATATCATTATAGTTGAGTTTAAACTTAGTAATAATAATATCTCTATCAGTTACCAATAAATTGATCACTCTAACTATTACTTATTTCCATTATATAGAACATAGCGTGAGTTATGAAGATGGTATAAGCCTATTAAAAAGTCATAGACTAATTAAATATTTTGTACATCCAAAAGCCACCCACCTGCGTGTGAGTATTATATAAATTGCTTTATATTATTTTATAACCTGAACCACTCACCTGCGTGTGAGCCCTATATAATTGTCTCTGTTATATTATTTGTAACCCTGAGCCACTCACATGTGTGAGCACTATAAGAATTGCTGAATATATTCTCTATAACCCTGAGTATTCACTCACCTGTGTGTGAGCAAGCTATACCCAATTTATTTTGCTTTATAATTTATTAAGTATTATATTAAATTTATGAAATATAAATTTGTCTTTGTCTCCATTCTTGCTCATTATCTTATGAATCACTACTTAAGTTATATAATACGTAATGGGGGGGTATGTCTCATGTTTTACTGCTTTGTTATTGCTGGAACGTGAATGAAGAGATATCGAGTGTAACCTCAGGCATGTCATTCGCTATGGGTTGACTTGGAAGCACGAGTAAGAGAATGGAAGTATGATCAGACGTAGGATATTACTATCCCGACTTGGTCAGCTTTTGGTTCTCTGGCTTGGACTTTCGATCTGTTGAGCAAATGTACAAACCTGACTGTTACAGTATTTGTACATGCATAATCACAATCAAACATGGAAAAATATGTTTGTTTAAGAATATATATGTGTGTGTATGTTATATAAGTTAATAGTAAATCCTCAAGAGATTAAAAAAAATACCTATACCTTCATACTGCATATAAACAACTTTTTATCTTAAAAAACTGGTTTTATATGCTTAAGTGTATAGGTAGATTTGAGATTCAAAAGCCCACAGATCGCAAATAAACAGTGATCTCCCAAGCAACAAACCATTCAATTATTAATATTCTTTTTTTTTTTTTTAAAAAAAAAAAGTATTAAATTTTAACTTATTTTCAATTTGATACATTTATTTGAAATAAAAAAAAAAGCTTTAATGAAAAAAAAAAAAAACCCCATGATATTCTTAGAATGTTTAATAAATTCTAGCATTAAACATACATCATGGAAAGTCTCCTAATAGATTGTCAAATTTTGAGAAGTCATAAATTTTTGTGTAATATTCATTTGCTGGCTGATTTTTCTAAATCTAGAATATAGATATGTATAAAGACATTTTATTTAATATTTTCCATAATGATGATTTATTCCAACATTAAATGACTGTAAAGACTTAATTATTGAATGTATGAGAAAATCAATTATAGTTTTAAAAACTCATTGAGATATTAACAATTCTAATTAAATATTAAAAGGTGTTATTTCTAATCAAACTGAAATGAATTTATATTTAATCTCCATTATAATTAATATAATACAGAGTGCATACTAAAATTGCATTTAAACTCTATGGTAACAGTTTTGCTTTTAAAGAATCATATAAGTCAATACTGAAGTGATATACATGCAATTTCACATATATAATTTTAAAAATTCATTAGGAAATTTTAAATTAAAGATTTTTCAACATTTTGTTAGGCAGAAATTATATATATAAGTATATGTACGGACAAAATATATTAGGCTCATTAATTCTAAACTAATTTAAAATAATTTACAACAAAATATTTTATTAACTAACAATTGTAAAGATTTTATAATTAGGTGTGTGGAAATGACATTTGTATAATTAAATTCTAGATAAACAGATTGGCTAATTCGGAGATAAATATCATATGTTGTTAATCAAAACATCTTTCATTTTGTTATAAACCGTTTTCAAAGCTAAATTTTTGTAAAGTCTGTAATTGGTCAGTACACCACAGACCACAGCAAAGCATAGAACTAATGTGCAATCAATGAATGGAAATATGAAATTGAACCACAATGAAAACAGATAAGGCAATTCAGGGAACTATAAATAGGGATCCCTCAGAAGATCAAATTATTATACTTCCGTTTATGCTTCGATTCTTTATTACTATTTATCCATTCATTCTGTCTTGATCATTGAAGTCACTTAAAACATATAATTGCTATCGGCTGTTATATCATGAGAGTAGAAAAGTCTGCCGTCTGATCCACTCTGGACAAGTCGTTAAAGTGCAAATTTAGTTCTATCATGAAATGGAAAAGTTGTTGTAATGTAATGAACAACCATTACATTGATTGTTGTGTCCAGATTATATGTGAATTATATGCCGCCTAACTTCAAAAGTATCTATAGCTTTGGAAAAGGACCAACCATCATTCAGCGAGAGAAATACCGTCAGATGCTGCCCAATGAATATAATAGAAATGCGTATTAATGAAGGCCATAATTGCAACAAAATCAAATCATATATCATGTGACTTAATTTAATTTAATAAACTATAATGAAGACTGTCAGTCAGCATGAATGATATCAGAAGTTTTGCAGAATACCAGACATAGCTAAGTTATACCTACTGTACCGCAGAAAGTCTAGATACGAACATGAACTATTAAAGATCACAAGGATAACTTGTATGAACTTTAATTATATACTATTATAACTTGATTTCGCTAACATTAGATATTTAATCTCCTATATCTGTATATTTCATTTCCACTGAAATTTTGTTAAGATTTATATTATACACATATATATATGTGTGTGTGTTTCGAAATCAGAACGGTGATGGCTTGCTTAATTTATTAGACATGCCATAGTTCAAATGGCATAACATTAAAAAAAATATTTATAACAAAACAACTAGCCAATTATTGCAAACCCTTGCCATTAGCTGAAAGTTTCTTTAGTATTATTTTAAAAAGTTAAAAATGATCATTTCCACTAGTCTACAATGTTTTAAAAATTAGAATAACAATTTGACCAGTAATGTAAATAATGTAAATTAATGGGCTATGGATAGAGTAAAAGGCTGCATAGACAGATTAAATAAACCAAGAAAGATTGTTTTTCATAGTTATAAAAATTTACTGTTTTAAACACAATACTCTCTCAGGTTTGGGATAGACAGGCATGGGAAAAGATATTTATGTGTATTAAATTTTCTTAAGCTAATGTTCTGTTTTGTATATATAAAATTTTTATTGTCCAGAAAAAAGTGTGAAGCAGATACAGTTTCTTGCCCTTGCACTGACTTAGTTGGAGTATTTATCCAGATATCCATTCCTATTATATATACATGTTATGTATTTTAACAGTATGGATTCATGGAGGAACCTGGTTAATGGGAAATTATCATCATCAATCCCAGTTAATACAATATTTAAATATAAAATTTAACTACAAATGAATACAATGAGATGAGCCAGAGATCAATGCAGAACTCTAAGTAACTATAAGTTCACCAACATTACGCAAAAATAATAATCATCCATCATCATGAATAATCAACAATAAAAATTAATCAACAATCAATCTTGTGAGTGGATTTGAAATTGGTCTACTATAGACAAGGCTGCCAAACATAGGCAGCAATTTGGATACATATATTTAGGTGCTATTCCATCAAAATACAACAATAAGTCAAGTAATGCTGAAATACTAAAACATGTTTATCATCATCAATACCTTCAGAACATTTAGTATCATTAATGTACTGGCCAACTATAAACTTAATTTCTAAATAATTAAAATGAAGTGTAGTGCATGGATTTTAAAGGATATCCCTTTATGCCAATGAGAATAATCATCTGAATGTCCATAATACTAAACATAACCCCCTTTTATATAATAGACTTATACATGAACCAGCTCAGAGAGCACAAGCTCTATAACTGTTATTGTGATCAAAAGATATAATACAAACATAATATTCTAAAATAATTTCAGAATGAATAAATTCACTGGAATAATTTTAACAATGAAATATAAATTTATTAATTAAAAACAATAAAATGAAATTAAGGTCTGTTGAGTACAGCTATACATATAAATTAAGCCTTCTGATTTTGATTATTATTCAAAAAAAATAAGCTATCATATTGTGATTTATAAATACATCAATACATAAAACACCTATATATAAGCACACAGATGTGTGGTATAATAATTTATAAACATATCTGAATTGTCATAAACCTATAAATGAAATTCATTTTTATAATACATAATGACTGATTTAACATATATGTGTGTGCGCATGAAAATGTGTGCACACACTGACCTTTATATCATATTTTAATTTGTCAAAATAATAAACTTATTAAAAATATATTTTTCACAATTAGTTCCATGTTGAAAATATATATAAAATTCACGTATATATAATCACTCAGACGTGCAGTATAATGATTTAAAAATTAACATGTTCAAATTGTTAGACTTATAAAAAATTCAATTCATTTTTAATAATATATAAATGCACCATATGTGTGTATATAGAAAAAAAATAGATATTAATTAATTCATTATTTCTAATGGTAAAAAAAGATTTTCTTTTACTTTTTAAAAAAATATATAAACTTCTTTGATAGTCCATAAAAGTTTTTCTTTTTTTCTTTGGTTATTCTTAATTAATTGCAAACATCTTTAAAAATACTCCAGCAAGTTCTTTTGTTTTCCAATCTAGAAAGATTTTTGGAGTTGACTTTTCTTTTTTAATTTCAAAATAAAATTGTCTAAAAATCAATCCTTTGTTTTAGACTTACAACTCAAGCAAAAATTGTTCACTTGTTTTACTTTTAAATCTGATTTAACTATCATTTTCAATGAATTATTTAAAATACTATCATTCTCATTATATATAATACTACTCATCAGCTATACTTTATATGCATATGATGCAGTATCTTTATCTTTGCTTTTCTGCATATAAATAAAGTAGTAAATGTAAAACCTACATGTCCCTTCTAATACCAAACTGTCTTATTATCATCTTCAGAAAAGATGTAATCCAAGTAATTGTCAGAATCTAGTCTATCATTTGATGGACTTCAGTTCAAGCCTGATGACTAGTATACCTTATGATGAAACACATAAAAGCAAGCCCTTTATTTCCATGTGAATCCAAACTCTACCACTGTGAACTAGCAGAGGTTGACATGTACTGCCTTACCTTCAGTTGTATCTTCATAGTTTGTAACTCTACCACTGTAAAAACTCTAACCTCCCCCTAATTTTTTTTTCAACCTTTTTATAGTCCTGAGTGGAAAAAAATTATTAAAAGCAAGTTTTCCTTATCTTGTTTGAAAAAAGTTAATGACCTTTTTCAATTTACCTTACTTTCAAAAACAACTTTGTATGATTTTTATTACAATATGCTATACAAGCTTTAATTTTAAAAAAAAATATTTAATCAAAATAGATAGTGAAATTTTATAATTACCAGTATATCTAAGGTAACATAAAAATATCCATAACTATTATTCCAGTGTGATAGAGAAAATATCTACAAAAAATTTTTGTCTGTGTTTATTTTTACTTTTCCTTTCAACTTTATATATATATGAATACACACTACTATGTTGTATGCCATGAGACACAACCATTTCAATATATTCTTTGATTGTTTATAAATAAGTGTAATACAGATATTGTTTCTTCCACTTACAATTATTATTGTAATAATTTAACAAGTAGTCACCCATTCCTACTAATTAGTTCATAAGTTTCAGTCACTAATGACAAGTAGATGCATGATTTCTGAACAACTAGTGATATTTATTTGATTGTTATTAAAATAGATGTTAAAAAGACTCTGGCTCACATGATATTTAGTTTCCCTTACACAAGTTGCTTAATATTTGTTTTCCAAACACAAGATTTATGTTAGTCTAGTTCTTTTCATTAATATTTTTAGTGTATTCTAAAGCTTGTAAGATTAATAAGTCTTAAAACTGGAATGTGAAGTTTTATCCTGTGTAACAAATCTGTATTTGTCCATGAGACAATGAAGATGCATAGATGTATATTGTCCATACATAATAAACCAATGAATGTCGTCATATGAATTGTTCATCAAACTAGGTAAGGCAGTTAAATCAAACAAAAGATCATTAAATGTTATTCTAAAATCAATCCCTGGGTAAAAGACCAATAGATTGTTGTTTCACTGAGGATTTCTGTCAATTACATTGTTTTCGCATTATTCTAGGACTTGTTTTTTATTGCAATCAATAATAATTAAAATATGATGAGTCACTTGGATATAAAAAGATAAAGGTTTTAATCATGTGATGTTGGAATGTGGAGCTGCATGCAAATTACCACTGGACAATTTTCATGCCAGCTATGCATTTTTGACCATTGAAATATAGTTAATCTAAGATTATTTGTACCTTTCTAGACAGCCCTTCATAATTTTTTAATAATATATGATAATTTCATATACCAGCTTTACCTGTAATTAAAAATTTGTATATTTCATTCATTTTCAGCTATTCATTTGCATAAGTAATTTCTTGAAAATGAAAGATAAACTTTTCCTTAATTTGGAAAATAAGATTAATGGATCTTGTACTTTTCATAGACATAACCAATCATTTAAATGATATTCTGAATTTAAAATTGCAAAAGGAAATCAGTTAATTATGAATTATATACTCATTTCAAAGTTTGGGAAAATAAAGTCAAAATAATGATGCATTTCCACCTTTCCCATAATAGCCAATCACTAAAATTTGTCATTTTTTTATAATTTTATTATATAAAAATTATATGCATTTTCTTTAAAATAATAGTTTTGATATATTTTGTACTAAATAATGTTTGCAAAATTTTTTTAGAAATACTTTATCTTAAATATAATACAGGCAGTTCTCTATTTTTGCACATTCTACTTATACTTTAAACAATCAAATTTCAATGTTAAAATTTGTCCATAATGTTGCCTTCTATATATAAAATTAAAAATAATCAATTTTTAAAAAAATTGAAATAGACAATTCACTATAAATAAAAATATTATTTAATACATCAATCCAACCTTCATTCCTTAATTAATGGAACCTTTTCAAAATGTTTCTCTTTACACAATCACATGACCAATTAACCCTACAGCAGAGATGGGCAAATAGCGATCCATGGTCCACATGCGGTCTGCTAAGAGGTTTTTTGTAGCCCACCAAGACAGTCAGAAAAATCCATTTTGAACCGAGATTTCCTTCACGTGCACAAATGAAGATTCCTCTCGTATTTTCCACTAGGATGGCCATGTCAATACACAAGCACAGTGTAGATACGATGTACAGTGCTTTTCCGTTTGATCTGGTTAATTCCATTTTTGTCTTTGCAATAATAAATATATAAATTTCCAACTTTAGTGAAACCATGAACCCTCCAAAAAAACATGAAATCAGTGATGAATGTTATGTGTTTAATGAAGAATGGACAAGCAAATATTTCTTTGGTAATACAGAGAATAAAGCAGTGTTTATTTTATGAAAAAAAGGTGCAACCCTCCGCTAACCTCAGTTTTCACAAAGTGGCCCCCGACACAACCCTCCGCTAACCTCCACTTCCACAAAGTAGTCCCTGAGCCAAAACAATAGTCCACCCTGCCCTACAGCAATTCCCCCCAATGGACATTATATTACATCGCAATAAATATAATTATTAAAATACATACATTAAATCTAATTAATAAAATACATATATGTACATAAAAATGATTAAACTTATTAGTCCTTTCTTCTTTTTTTCCATAATATATATATATACAAATAATCTAAAAAAAACAAAAAAAAACAATAATAATAAACCTTTCATCTACTTTTAAAATGATAACTCTAAAGTTTCTAATAATCTAACAATACTCATTTTCTCTCTAATTCTGCTGGACGTTTAATATCATGTTTACATATTTATTTATATTATCTTGAATATATAATGTCTTATAACATTATCTTTCCTTGTAATTTTTAACATACTTTATTACCTGAATATTTTCTTCACAATTTATTTTATGTCCAGTATTCAAAAAATTTATATATTGCCCTGATCTTATACCCTTTCTATTAATTGCCCTGCCATGCTCCTGTCTACCCTATATATATTATAACATTTTCCGTTTTGCTAGGCCTCTACACGCTAATATAAACTGCGCACGAGTTGATCAAGCTATGTCAAAAAAGAAGAAAGTTGTATTTCTATCCTAAAAACACAGCTATATTTCCTGATCAACTCGGCCTAGTAATTGTTGAGAATTATGCTATCGACGAGATCAGCTTTTAATTTATTTGATAGGCGCCAGAGTTCTGCAAGAACCCACTGAACTGTCACATAGCATCTGGCAAACTAAAAAGAAAAATATGTTTTTAAACTAATCGGTATTGCATCATACCGTAACGAGAATTATTTTCTCCTTTTTGATTATTATTCCTGGGCTTGTTTAAACATATTGGCAAAGTAAATTCTGTTTTAAATCTTATTAAACTAATAATAAATTTAATACTAAAAAAAATAATAACTATTATTAATAACGCACAATGAAAAGGTTGATAAAAGTAAAATCTCTTTTATTCTAACAAACTAAAAATATTTATAAGTTAAATTACGAATTAACTAAACAGGAAAGTACACGCACACTAATCCAGATAATGAATCGATTAACCAAAACAGTTAGATTAAGCAAGTAAAGCAATTTAATAATGTTCCAAGATCTTGTATAAAATTCTTTATTAGAAAGTCTCTTGAATACGAAAAGTCTCTATCAGGATGGTAGTCTAAGCTTGGATAAATAATTGTTTGCAAACTTTTAAGTCACTATCAGGAAAATTTATTCTTAACTTACTGGTAAGTTCATGTAGGTTTATGGGATTCCAGATCATGAGAATTTCCATTGGTCTCTCCTGCCGGCATCTTCCATTATTGTTCCGTTCTATAGCTGGAGAAAAGGCACGGTTGTAGTGACCCTTTTATTGTAAAAAGCGGTCTTCACAAGTCCCGTTTCCATGCTTGCGTGACAGCTTGGTACAGCAAGGGGCATACCTGTGTAGAAGTATATTTCTTGCCACAGGTTATGCTCACGGAAACCTCCAACTTTCAGAGACGTAACTAGAAATTAAAGAGAAGACCTAGATTGAAGTTGTCCTCTCCTTTTTATATTGAGATCCAGTTTATGAAACTTCTGCGCACTCTTTTGTATTTTTATCAGCATATAAGATAATAATCTCGTACACTCTCTCTTAAATTTAAATTACAAAGTCTTAATTTTTTTTAGCATTATTCTTCCATCTTTAATTAGCTAAAATATTTTTCTTTTAGCTTATACTTTTGGAATTCTTTTAATTTATCTGGATTAGTAATCTGCATGTCATTTATTCTTTCCCATTTTTATTTCCAATTAGATAAAAAAAAAATAAGAATGACAATTTTAACTTTCATTGCACGTTTTAACAAAAATTATACTAATCAAAAAAAATCTAAATTTACTTTTTTAGCTTTTACCAAATGCCAATATATTTGGCAACGTATATAAATAAACATTGCAATATATATATATCATACGGCAAAAATCACAACTAATTTTATAAACTAATATTACCCATTCTTTTTGAATTAAACATCCATTTCCCTAAAGATTTACTATTCTTCCAACCTATCTTAATATCATCTTGTAACTTTACTTTTATCAATATCTTATATATAAATGCTCTAAATATGAAACTGAAACCCATTTCCCATTTTTATACTTATGCTTTACAGTATCTTTTGTATTATTATATTATTTCTGAAAATCCTTTTAATATCTTTTCTTTTATATCCCATACTAACATAATCATTCCAACTTCCAATTTCTTTTCAAATGCATTTTTTGTATTCAATGTTGATCTATCATTTCTTAATTTAAAACCTTTCAAAGCTTTCATTTTCTGAGACCATAGCTGATATGAATTTGGATCAATTATACCTCTTTTTTCTTTATCCTTAATATAATGTTTAATAAGTATTTCGCTATTAATTCTTTTCTAAAAAAAAATGTCTAAATACTTTAATCCTTTCTCTTCTTTTTCCATTATAAACTTAATATTGTATTTATTATTGTTCAATTCTTTAAATGCATTAACAATACTTCTACTATTACCTATCACAATTATGCCATCAACATATCTATCACATTCTAGAATTTCCTTATTTTTTATATATTTATCAATTATATTTTCCTCATAAATAATTCACTATTTTGTATAAAGGGCAATAGAAAAAGACTGTGTTATAGAATTTTTTATCAAGAAAAGAAAAAGAATACAATTCAACTATCTCTTGATAAATTTATAAAGAAAACACCAGATACTAATCAATAAATTGTTATTTATGTATTGTATATTAAGAGTTTTTGTTCTTATCCATGTGTCTATTATATCGCAGTTATCAATCAGCACTGACATATATATGCTGTAATCGTATAAATATATGCCGTTACATCACTTTCAAAGAAAAATGGAAAAATATAAAATCACCCTCAAGTAGAAATATATATATAAAAAAAGAGAATTTAATAATTTTATTTAAATTAATATATATAATGCACAGATGGCAAACTAATTATATAAATATTTAAAGTTTAAAATCTAAAACAAGATTGTTTTAATATAAAAGAATAAAAAAAACTGTTAATTAGTTACAACTGGGTCTCTTTTTATGTGGTAGATAAGTTCCACAGAAAACCCGCATTAAAAAAATCGCACAAAAATAGACTTAACTTACCTTAAAAAATGTGGGATAGGTTCCATAATTTTCAAAAATTGCATAAATCCAAAGCAACAAGGTAAAATTACTTTAAAATTTGCATTAAAAAATTAAGGAAATAAAGTATGACTAATAAAAAATTTCAAATATTTGAAAAAATTGATACAAGACAAATTTTTTTTTACTTTTTTTATTAACTATTTAATTTTATTCAAAACAATATGTTTTTATGTGTAATTTATTTTACATTTTTTCATACATATTTTAATCATTATCGCTATTTGACAATATGCAGTTCGTTTGTGAACTTGCAAAAAATCAGATTTGTCACTAGAGGAAATACAATTAGCATCAACTTCAGTCTCATGCTGCGATAATGGTTTTCTGTCAACAATGTAATCTGTAATTAAACTTTGAGATGATGATTTTACTAATTGTTTATGAAGCTCGCGATATCCAGACTGCTATGTCTAGCTGTTAGAGAAAGCACTTCCACGAGTGCAACTATATATATATACACCCTTCCATAAGTGTGTTAATAATGACTAAAGGTTAAATTTTCTTTTATAGACATATATACATGGAGAAACTTTTAAACAAAAAAAAAGTTAGAAGTAAAAATATTTAAAAACTTTTAAAGATACATTCTTTTTAAGTAGAAATTAAAAGTTCTTAAATATATATTTTTTTTCTGTCTAAAAGTTTCTCCATGTATATACGTGTATGAAAAAAAACACATTTTAAAGATACATTCTTTTTAAGTAGAAATTAAAAGTTCTTAAATATTTTTACTTGTAACTTTTTTCTGTCTAAAAGTTTCTTTATATATATTTGTGTATAAAAGAAAATATAAACATACACATATGTAATACCAACGTACAATCATTTAACTCTCATTGTTGGAATTTAAGAGCTCGTTCATAATTTGTATCATTAAAAAAAAAAGACTTTCCAATTAATTAGAAGGTTCCACTTCTGTTTTATTATCTTTTTCTAAATCTTCTACAGTATCTAAATTTATTGCCAAACTTTTTTCCAACAGGCATTTAAAGTATGTAAAATTTAATGTGTATATAAAACGGGGAAATCCTGATTTTAAGTGAAATATTAACTTCTTTATCGCATAAAAGAAAACCGCTTAATAAACATGAATCGCATAACTTCAAAATTGCATTTAAAAAATCCGCACAAAAAGAAACCCAGGTGTATTTTAATCTTAGAATGGAAATGATTTTCTATATTGTCATAATAGCAAACAGGCCCTTGGACATAAAGTCAGATAAGAGACAAATTAAAAAAATACTAGCAATAAAATTTTGAGTTCCCGCTCTAAAGAAAGCTGACCAATAACAATGGAAATAAACACATGGTCCACAGGGAAAAGTCATCATCACCAATAAGAACAGCGCCAAGCCAGGCAAGATCAATCCTAAGAATTTGATGATAAGAATTCCAAAAAATATATAAAAAAAACTATGAAGTTGAGATTTAGATTTGGGATTGCTCTTGCTGATTGTATATTATTTAAATATATTTATAAATATATTGCAGATCTCCAAAATGTAGAGGTCACGCAATAAATTACATTTCCCACATTTGTACCAGCTGAGGCAGATTCCAGAGTATGATGGTTCCTGTCTCCACCTAGAACAATATAAAATGGAAAGAACATTGAATTGTACGATGCATCATGGATCACCAAGATGGACTTCAATAAACCTACAGCCATGGGAAGCATGAACTTTAATAATCTAAAAACTTTTCAAATACTTAAATCTAAACGGAACCTAAACTATAAAGTCTCATATAATTAAGCAGAAATTTAAATTATTTGTTATATTTTCTTTTAATATGTTTGCTATTATTATCATTTCCATTCTCATAAATTTCTTTTAAATTAATTATTTGAAAATAAGTGTAAATGGCTGTATAGATTCGTAAGCTTACGTTAGTTTAAGATGTGTTAATTTTGGGCTAATTGTTTCGTAGTTAAATTGGTACTGGTGGATAGATGTATAGTTGTTTTATATCAATGTAATCTGAGCAGGTGCATTGGATACTCGTTCCCTTGTAATGCATTAGAATATAGGGCATAATACTCACCTGAACATATGGCCCAAAAGTTTAGCCATCACATTGTCAATGGTCATAGACGTATTTCCTATGCCACTGATTTTCATATATCCTGGTTGGGACCGTAAGCTGGCAAAGACCGTTATCCCCATTTACAGAGCATCTCATATATATATTTCAAATAATTTTGTTTTTTGTATCACCAATTAGGCAGTGGATCGTTCCTGCCTCTTGGTGAAATTTATTAATGATCATGGGGAAGATGATCATTTATTACCACCATGATTTGTTATTTCTTTAATGATATCCTGCTACAGACAAAAATTCCTGTTAGTATGGTTGTGTTATGCTAATAATATCATTTTGCATTGATCACATCAGTATATCAGTAAGCTAACGTTGGTTTAAATGCAAGATTTTAGCCTAAGGTTAAAAGAAATTGGGTTGGTTATATGCGTAATCTATGTAGCATATTCACGCTTAGTAAAATACTAAAATTGTAAAAATCTATTAAATGTTTCCATCTATGCATATAATTCAAATCAAACATATTCACTAGTTAATTTAATTTTCAGAATTTTTCCTTTTGAAGTGTGTGTTTGTGCATAATAAAATTTTTGCTGAATTAATTTTGGCAGTAATTTATTTATATTGTAATCATATATTTTGGCTAAAAGATAGTAGGTTTTATCCAGTGGATAAATGTGTAAAATTAAAAATTTTAATTGGTAATAATTTGTTAAGATATTGAACATCAATGTGTAGAGAATAGTTGCAGAGTAAAATGCTTGTGGATTATAATTTTCCCAATAAGCAAAAACTCACTAAGAAAGATCTTAAAAATTTATGAGGATCTTGACTGTTTGTGAGACACTGGAAAGTCGGATATAGTGGATATAAATCCCATAAACATTTTATCACATTGTTCTAGTGGCAGCTATTTCAAATGTTGTTTTGATAGTATTAAAATATTATTGGGAAGCATATAAAATATTTAACACTTTATTTGTTGGTATTGTTAAACAATAATTAAAAATAAACAGCAAAATCAATTTATAAGTCTTATAAATTTTTTATAAACAATCTTTAAATATACTATATTTTAATGTAAATTGAAATGCATTAGTCTAGCTGATTCTCACTAGAAGGATAAAACTTAATTTATTCACATTTTACAGTGATTGGCTCATTGAGAACCAATCCTGCCATCTAATATAAAATATATAATATAAAAGTTTGTAGGGGGAAGACTACTCAAAGAAATGTAAATGGAACAAGACTACAACTCCACTTCTGAAGAGAAATAGACGAAATAAGCTAGAAAATAATAATTTTTTTTTAATTAATTAGGACAAAATTGCATAGATAGATGGATTTGAATACTATGGAGTAAGCTTAATAACCCTGTGAAATCTCTACACTATTTTTCATCGATCTTAGATTCTTAACTTTGCCTACTGAAGGAAACACTGGAAGGACCGCTATTTGAATAAGCATTTGCCAAAACATGTACTATTTGGAACGAAAAATAAGACCAGAAAATGTAAGCATTTATTTTTGTTTTCTTTGTTTTAACCAATTATCAGAACTAATCATAACACAAAAGTTATTTAGACTGAAGAAAAAAAAAAAACTGAAGTATTTTAATTTTCGCACGCTACCATTAATTCAGTATTAAGCAGAAAAATCCGCTTGTGATAAATTAATATTTCAAGAAAATGTTCTAAATCATTTGAAGAAAGATTTCAAGAAATAGTGAAGAAATTAAAATTTCACTTTAAATCATATAAAGTAATTAGTTTGAAAAGAAAAGTGCATAAAATATTTCTTATCTCATTGGGAAGAGATATCATCTGCTCTGATATTCCCCGGGAAGCAGTCCCGTATATATATTATTAATAATTGCTTACTATTAAATCAATTCTGCTTAACATTCTTAAATATGAAATAAATTGCCAATAACAGTGAATAAAGAAATATTGATTTTTTTTTTCTTGATTATACAACATATAAAGTAATAATATTTTAAGTGTTTAAAATTACCCAGATTATTTAAGATTGTGACAATTACTGTGGACGGAAAAAAAAAAAAAAAATAAACAAAATCCATAAATGATTTAAAAATTTATTTTCAAAGATCGTAATAACCTGATTATAATTGTGCTACATTTGGAAAAATATATATATTACATATTAATTAAAATGAAAAACAAAGTAAACAAATCCATAAATGATTTAAAAGTTTATTTTCAAAGATCATAATAAACTGATTATAATTGTGCTACATTTGGAGAAATATGTTACATATTAATTAAAATGACTTAGAAGATTGTATTTATAATTAAATAGATTCTTTTCAGTATAACTTAAAACATCATAATTTGCTGATAAAAGCGAAGTGAAAAAAATATTTATTTATTTTATCATTAGTGAATAACTTGCAACGTGATAATATTTTAAACGGTTTTAAAATCACCCAGATTATTTAAGAGTATAACAGATCTTCGCGCAGATGAAAAAAACAAAAATAGACAAATCAATAGATATTAATTAAATCTATTTTAAGTGTCTTATTCTCGAAAATGTTTTAATATTGCTTCAGTATGCTTATATTGGTACACAAACCGATAAAGGATTTCTATTGCCATTGGAGAAGTGTTTGAATTTTGTCTGAAGATGTTAATATTGAACCGGATAACCAAAATATATATATATTACTCAGGAATGTTTGCTTATCATATCCGTTTTCATGTTGTTTTACTTGTAAGAACGAATCAAACTTCGATAAAGTCCAATGGTAGAAAATGTAATGTTTGTTTACTTTGTTAATTGCTATATATAATATTGTATATATATGTGCTCTGCGCACAGTTAATGAAGCTATTAATAAATTGTCAAAATTTTTACTGCCAAGTGCTTTCGGGACAGTCTACAGTCCCATATTCATGGCGAGTTATTCTGTTAATAACTGTAAAACTATGCAAATTTATATGCAGATGTTACGTGGACCATTTACGAGATAGGGAATAGCAGGCCTCTCTTCTGTTGATTGCCGATGGGTCAGCCGCAATGAAGTAAGCTTCCCTAACTTTACGTTTGGTGTCGTTTGTTTCAGAGCAAACGACACTGGCTGTGGTAGGTAGAAAAGCATGTCCAGAGTTTCTTTCGTGTTCGACAAAAATCGAATTACCTTCATACTTTGTTTTGGTTTTATTGTAAAGGTATCGGTGTTGAGCTACTCTGGTGGCAATGTTAGTTTTGGTCTCTCCATAATATGTTGCCATGCAATTTCTTTGGGGGCAGGTAATTTTGTACACAACTTGAGGGGTGAGTTCAGGTTTGATCCTGTCTTTGGTATTATTTATCAGTCTATTGGTGTTGGGAGGTGAACGGAAAGCGACTTCAAAGTCACATGATAGTTGATTGATAAGGCTTTTAGCTGTAGAGTGAACGTATGGGATTAAGATTCTTGGTTTGTTTTCTTTCTTGTGGTTGTGGTTTATTTTATAGAAAAATTTGTTGACTTTTCTGTTGATGGATGAATAAGTGTGTCCAATTTTCCTTAAATCAGTTATATAATTGATGAGATTTTTTCTTTTATCTGCCTCATATTTGCACAAGTTATGGTTCCTAAACATGAATGAGGAGAGGGCTGCAAGTTTGTGTGAGGGAGGCGCGTAAGAATTGGGGTTTGTCAAGCCTCTTACTTCCAAAGGTTTGACTACCATTTGGTAGTCCAGCTTATCTATGTTTTTGCTAACACATATGTCAAGGTATTTGACCTGTTGGTCTTGGTTTTCCCAAGTAGTAGTAAAAGTAAGTTTGGTATTATTATGGAGGCTATTGTGAAGGTTAGAGATGATGTCTTCTGGGGCAGCAACGAATATGTCATCAATGTAGCGCATATATATCATATGTGGGGTTGACATGAAGAGTGCAGGTAGTATTAGCTTCTCGTAATGATCAAGTACAACGCTTGCCATTATACCACTAAGTGAGAGGCCCATCGGCCATCCGTTGTTCATATTAAACCACTTATCTCTGAAAACTGCAATTATATTTAAATCAAGCCATTTTAAAAAATCGATGATGAATTTGGCACGTGTAGGTGGGCAGTTTCTTGCAATTAATTTATCGTTGACTATTTCGATAGATTGTTTACGGTCAATGGAGCCATATAGCTCTGCCACATCAAATGATGCGATTTTAAAATTAGCTGGTATAAACGCGTGTTTAATTTTTCCTACAAACATGAAAGATGATTTAATGGTGTAATCGCCAAAGCCTAATATATCAATAAGCCAGCGATTGACCAAAACTGCCGTGTTGAAATAGTGTGCCTTGCCAAAATCAATCATAAGTCTCAAAGGTTTATCAGGCTTGTGCAGCTTAATGTTAGTGAAGATTCTAGGAGGAGAAGAGGTCGACGGGTATATACGATGGTATTCGGCTTTTGTAAAGATGCTGTCACGATTTATTCGTAGTATATTGGATATAAATCTGTCTCTGTTAAGCCTATTGTTAAAATTATTTAGATTTACAAATTTTAATTTTTCGATTTGTGTATTAATCTTAATATTATATTCATCGTCATCTATCAATACAAATCTGTTCCCCTTGTCTTCTTTTAAGCAAATGATGGAATTATCCGCTAGAAATTGATTTGTGTTAGTAATTTTCTTGTTCCAATCATTAGGATAATTGTTTAGCTGCTTATTCTTGATAGTTTTTGCTATCCGTGCGATAATTGGTTCCTTTAGTGGGTTGTCCATTAAAGCTGTTTCGATGTCAGCAACGATTTCCATTTTGGGATTCTTCCAGCGTCCGCCTATGAATTTTGGACCTAATTCAAAAACTTCCTTAACTATTTCAATAATATTGTAATGCGTTTTTTTTTTCTTTCATGTGTTATTCAGATATTAGGTTTTATATATATATATCAGGGTATAGAATATACTAAGTAATGATGTAACTGTGTATAAAGTTATATACATTTATTATCCATATTTATATTATTTTCCCAATGAAGGGAAAGCATAATGTTAAATATTATTTATCTGGTAAGAAAGAGAAATGTTTATCTCTTTCCCTGCTAAAACAGATGTTAATATTATATTGAGGAGAGGAACAAATAGACCCAAACTAGTCAAAATATATACACATAATGATATCATTGTTCTATTATATAAAATAATTTAATAAGCATTTTTTATTATTATTGCTTAATTTCACTTATGAACGAGAATGTGCACTTTAAATACAAAATGTAGTATAATCCTCCTTGTTTATGTGTACATGGCTTGCTATAATAAAAGGTATAATTATTATTTTGAAATAATTAATGGTTATTTATAAAACATTAACAGTTTCTGCAATGTGCAATGAAATATTTATGTTTCCACTTAGATTATTAGTGTTGTTTTACCTTGCTATTGTATTGATCAGAACTTGTGATAGATTTTAGGATGAGTTTGGGCTACATATAAGAGCCTTAGATATAATAATAATTAATATTGTACATGAGATGATGGAGAATTCCCCATTGTTAATTAATATGAGAGGATGATATTGTTGGGGCTGATTAAGAGTTAGTGCTTAGAGCATAGTTAAGCCTAACAAAGGATGATCCCATGGTCTGAATTCTGTTTCCCAGTGAAGAGACACTGCCCACACTTTTATACCTATAAAAAGGTATCAGAATTGGCCATATTCTTATACAACTATTATGTTGTTTCTTGATATACAACTATCATGTTGTTTTGTAGAGCCTCCTTTATTTAGATCCCTCAAGAAGTTATATAGTTAAATATTCCACCGTGTATGATAATGTGTAGCGTGTTTTAGATCAAATAGCAAGGATAAGATAGTCAGATTGCGGGACACTGATACAGCTATAGTGTTGACTAATTGAAATAGTGTCTTTCTGATGTTGTGTAATCTTCATCAGTTTATAAACAGACCAACCAAAACTTACTAGTGTTTGTAGAACTTCTACATAAAAGAGCAAGGTGTGTACATGGACAATGTGGATTGGTTTTCAACAAGTAGGTATTTACTGATGACTTAGTAAGATCAGTTAATTAATAAATGATTAAGTTGTGGACATAGTGAATGTTTTTGGTGTCATGTGTGCATTTAACTGATGATGTTTGCCCCACATCAATGCAATGAATTTTTTTTATATAGTAAATTATAATAAATTATTACTTGTATTGGAATGTGATAATTGCCCTTATCATATTCTAATAACTCAAACAGCTACAGTTTGATATAATAAATTGTAATTTATAATTTTTATTTTATTTAAAAGTTGCATATATCCAAAGGATATTAATACATTTGTTTGCAATTTCAATGCTAAGATAGCTCAAATAAGTTTAACTATCTTAGTCTACCTGATAAAATAATAAAGAAACATATCCAAAAGGTTTGTCATATTGGTTGGTCATTACTTGCCACATCATTAATTTCCATCCCTAATTTTGGAATGGATTTATCTTGTTTTATGTAATGTCTGAAAGAGACTTGTACATAATGTAAATAAATATTGTTGTGTTAAAAATTTATTTAGTCTTCAGTATTCTTATTGCTAATCAACACACACCACACATTATATTATTGTTATTGCCATCGACATATCCTGTGATTATAGGGAAATTATCAATCAATATTGTACAAGTCACTATATATAGGTATATCCGAATAATTGTGTTAAACCCCTATAATTTATGAGTATATCTAGAGCATCATAACTTAATAATTAAACATACTAACCTAAAGAATATTAGTTTAATTGATATACTAAAAGATTAAAAACCTAATATTGGTTTAATCAGTTCATTTGAATCCACAGATCTATCATTCACTGGTCTTGGTTGCCTTGTTTCTAATTAATGGAGAAAGAAAGTTGGAAAGCTATTACATTTAGCTATTGAAAAATTACTCTTACTTATTGGAACTTAAAGTTTAGCATAGTTAGGGAATTTATAGAATTTATTTAAAATTATTGAATATGGTTTAGTAATTCAATTCAGTATTAAGAATTATTTGGTGTATGTTATGCTTGGGTAGTAGTAAAATCCCTCTCACTGACCCAAGTGTATCTTGTATATCACCCTTTAAGCTATGTGAACCCTGAGAAGGATAAACTATATCAATTTGTGATAGGATTGAAATTTATGGTAAATTTGTATCCAGTTAATTATTGTAACTAGAATGGAATTGTGTTACATTCACCGTGAGATATAAGGTCAACCAAACTTTAAAGTATCTATTACTTCTTTTGTCTGAAATGTATAGTTGGTTTTGACTTTATGGTGAATATTCTGGTCTTAGTAAGCTTAGAATCTGTATTTTATTTAATTGTCTTATTATCATTTAATTCAATATCAAATTTTGAGTTTTGTACATCATCTTTCATCATCATCATTCCTCTCATCTGTCATTTCAATCTTTCTTTATTCTCTTTTTTCATCCTAATTCATTATCCTAATTCACTCATCATTCATTAGTTCTTATTCCATTCTCATCTTAATCATCCATTAACTCTTTCACATCTTCATTCTCAGACTCATTTTATTTTATTATTTAATTATTACTTATTTGCATCATTCATTTAATCATTTACATTCTCATTTACTTATTGCCTAATTTATACTTCTAATTTCATATTCATTCCATCAATCTAATTATTTATTTATTAGTTTGACAAATATGAAGTTTATTTTATAATTTTTTGTTTATTTGCTTGTTTGTGGATTTTGAGACTAGCTTGATCAGTTGATTGATTGATTAGGGATGATGTAGGTTATATGGGATTATGGCACCCAGAAATGTGTAGGACTGATTGTCCAATAATCAGAGGAGAAGGTTACAATATATTATATTAATATTGTTTAAAATTAAGAATTATAAATTTTAATATTCAGAGTGATATTTTAAGCTCAGCTTCTCCCTGAGCTGATGACTGGGGCTTATCCACCTATTATGTAATACAGAATGATTTACATTTTTATATAATATTAAGTTGTAACTTTTTAGTATTATTAATTTTATTTTTAAAGTCATAATAAATTTATTTTTATTAATTTGAGATGTCTTTCAATTACTTTTATTCTTAGAAAATTCTCATCAAAGAAAATTCTCATCAATCACATAAAAACTTAAAAGGGTTTTGGTTCATCTATCATCAATGATCACAGCAATTAATTAAAACAAAATTTAAAATAAAATTATGAATAGGAGTAAAAGTCTATGCAAATTTTAAAATATTTTTAAATAATTAAAATATCATTACGTTAGCTTGAAAGGCAATGAAAAATGCTTTCTGAAAAATAAGTGAAGCAATTTACTTATATTTTTACTAAGCAAAATTTTAATGAACCCAATAACTATATAACCTCTTATACATTTTTAATAATTTTATAAATATTAATCTTTTATCTTATTCTTATTTTTGACTGATTTCTTTTGCATCAACTGTTTTATATTTTAATATATTGTACAGATATCCTATAGTACATACCCAAATAATTTTGTTAAAAAATTATTTTTTTAAAAATTATTAAAATAAATTATCAATCAGTTTGAAAAGTCTAAATAAATTTAGAAAGGTTTAAAGAATTTTCATTTTTAAAAGGACAAAGTAAAAGTCTAATGAGCTCTTTTTTATTATTGTTGTTAGTTTAAAGAAAATATTATTCATAAAAGTTATAAATGATTGATTAGAAAAAAAAAAGAAGTTAAAGATGACACTTTAAAAAATATAGAATATTTATAAAGTTAAAAGCACACTCTCTCATTCAAATTAAAGAAGAAAAAAAGAGTAATTATAAATTTAAACAAGTACTATATATGTGCGAGAGTAAACAAAAAATGATAAATGCATGTATATGTGTGTGTTAAAATAATATTGAAAAAACACATGAAAATAAATATTAAAATAAATAAATTCAGCAATAACTACTGATTGAAAACAACACATTTGCAATGCTATCTATAAACAACAACGTAATTTAACTCTTATCAATTGAAATCAAAAGCAGTAGATAATGGATTTTGCTAGCGGCTACGAAAACAGACTACAAAAAAATAACAATAGGTCGTTACATAAATAGACCTAAATTTTTACATGGAGTTCAGTTTCAGTTTTGATCAGTCAATCTATGAGTTCAATTTGTCAATCAGTCATGCAGTGCTAATAGCTTCATCGGAACATATGATGAACTTCAAACCTTGTCCAAATACCAGTACTCTGCCTGAGATGAAGTAACAGCCGCCCAATAAGTGAGAGCCACCCGAGTATCTACTGTCGTAATAACAGTGCCGTGAAATAAATAACCATCCTCAACCTGATCATCAATCAACAGAAATCCTCGGCAGAAATATAAATTCAACGGGCGGTTAATAAAACAAATCAGAAACATCCTGGAAACACAGGAAGCAACCAACCAAAATCTCCACGCTCCAAAAACCTAGGTATTTAATAACTTTCTTATTTCCATTTATAAATTCAAAGTAGTCATTGCAGTCCATAAAGCCTCCAGAATCAGTAGTAAAAGAACTCTATTGCCACATAAAGAACTATTGATGTGGATGTTGGTTTGAATGCCTTATATTTAATATTTATCATACTATTTAATACTTTGTCATTTAATGTTGTTAGATTATATTTTCATGCGTATTTAAAATGTGTGTGTGTGGTCATATATAAATACCTTAAATGTTTATGTTAATTAAAAAATATCTAAAAGTAGCTTAAAACTTTAATAATTAGTGTTTAATTAAAATAAATTGACTTTTAAACTTAATATCTATAGGTCGATTCTTTATCATTAATTAAGTAAATTTTACCACTAGTTAAATTTAGTAAAGTGTTATTGTAGTTTCGAGTGAGCTAGTCATGGGATAATCTTAGGCGCTGAGTTAGTTTGCCATCGTTCGAAGCACGTTAATTCACCCTTTGGGGTAGTTAAATGGCGCCTGGAATGTTTCTTCCAAAACAAAGAGCGCTTTCAATGATCGGTTTTAAAGTCAGCAGCTAGAGAAGAAGTTATGTCCTGGAAATTTAATGCTAGTTATATATTTTATAGCTATCGTTTGGACATACATGTTCTTCTCTGGCTAAGAGGCCAGTATGAAGACATTAAAATATACGGTACAATATATATGTGTCTGTATGTTATTCTATATCTCTACAACTTTAAACTTTCAAATAATTTAACTTATTTCTGTCACTTTAATTATTTTATTAACTGATGTAATAAAATTTAAGGTAATATTTTTTTTAAAAAAAGGAGAATACCACTTGCATAAGCTAATACATCTCATTAAAAAATAAATATTTTAAAACCACTTTTTGATGGGTTTTTTTATATTGCTCTATTTTTGTATATTTCAATTTTAGTACACATTTCAGGAACCAATTAGGTATGAATGTAGAGAACTGCCTGTATTAAAGAAATTTTTCTTTTAGAAGTACATCATGATTTATGATGAGAAAAGTGGCCCCTTTCTTGCAAAAGATTGACAATGTCTGAGATTATATTTCTTGCAAAAGATTGACCATGTCTGAGATTATAATTTTATTAAGTATAGAATAGTCAGGAGATATAAAGAATCTGATATAAATGGCAAAGAAAATAAACAATTAAATAGAGATGAATTTTTAATTAATAAATATATAAATAATCCAAAACATTTTTTTTAACAATTGCAAATGAAAAAAAGTATAATTCTAATATCACTTTTATATTTTACATGAAAAAGAAACTAAATCAACATTATCCAAATATATAATCAAAAACATATATTAATATTTGCAATTTAAAAAACCACCGTAAATACAGATATATGGCTTTTAAAAGCAGTTGAATGTCATACATGAACCATTTGTAGTTCTAATAAAGTAGATATCACAGTATATATCAAATCTTAAATGAACTCATATATATACATAAATATAAGAAAACAGACCTTATCTAACTAATACCAAACAATACCAAGAATCTTAATAGTTTATTGTATTGTCAAGGCAACCGATTTATTGTGGGTCTAATATGTTTATACAGACAATAAAGATTGACACTTGACTGAAAGATATTGAAGTTTTTAATTCAAAGATATTTTAAATAAACCTGATTAAAGAGGTAAATATAGCCTATTGTGAAAGCAGACTAACAAAGGGTCAATTTTAAATATGTATTACTTAGCCAGCGGTCAGCAATGCCAGGGCATGCATGCCATGTTTGGTACACAGAAGGATTATCAACAACACTGATGGAATTGAAATAGTAAAAAATTATACCAGTATTCAAATTACCAATATTTTGCAAATGGAAAGGATAATTCACTTTAATTTACTAATTATTTTTTACAATAAACCTATTCTTGATTTTTTTTTTTTTTTTTCAATAAAAAATAAGAGCTAAGTGGGATGGAAACATTTTTTCCCCCAGGGAGGATTAATTTTGTCTGAATTTTTTTTTTTTTTACAATCAATTGATCTTTGATACCATTGTAAGCAACTGCTAGTTTAGAGCAAATTTATATTCAGACAGAATATATTGATTAATTCACTTGAAAAACTTATATTCAAAATTATATAATAATACATTTTAAGTTTTGGTTCATTTACTTTAAAAAAAAAAGTATATAGTTAGTGATAGTCAGGTTAATGTGTGAACAAAGTGGGCGCAAATACAAGAGACTTGATAATATTGTTCAGATCTCAAAGAAGTTAAAAATCTTTTTTTTTTTTCTTTTAAATGTCTATTGTGTAATTTAAAACAAATTTCTTACAGAGAAAAATATAGTTTTAAAAAAAAAAGAATATATGGAATTCCAATTTGGAGTTGATTTTTTATATCACAGAAACAAATTTCTTTGAAACACTTCAATATAAATTATAATCCTCTAATCATCATATTGTATATGTCTCTTAAAAAATAATGTATAATGGAGTTTTTGATTTGTTTTTTTTTTTTAAATATCTTTTTTTAGTTTGTTAAAAGTCATTAATGAGCTTTTTAAATTAAACTATTGAAAGTTAAATGCACTTTGCCAATTAAACATCACATGATCACCATTTTTTATGCTTACACATTAATTGGCAATTTTGTAACAGCATACATTTTTTAAGCATCTCAATGAAATGAATTTTCTTCATGCCAAAGGAAATTTTAAATATGCCTTTCAATTTCAATATAATTTAACAAACATACTGTTCACATATGATCCTATGTATTTTAAAATATTGAATGACACAATACTATAAGATTCTGTTATAATAGATGTCAAAAGTATCTAATATATAATTTTGAAGCCCATTATAACTAGTCCAATTTTGATACTATACATAATAAGATGGGGAGAATTATGCATGCATGCAGAATACTACTGTAACATAGATTTGGCACCACCAAAAGGTAGCTAATCTTTGACTTAAACAATAAATATAATAATGTTCAAGACGAAATTTGTTTATAAATGTAAAATATAAAAAAGCAGTTCATACCAAAACAATATCAAGATAGTAATTAGCAGATAAACCTCTCATGCCATATGAGAGAAATGATGCAATCTTCTTGATATGCAATAAAAGAAATTATATATATGGAAATTAATAAAAATCTTAGTAATAATCCAATTCAAACTTCTCCATATTTAATGTTATTGCTAATCAAGTTTTTTTACTAACAATTAATAAAATGGAAAAAAAGTAAACCCAGTAGAGTAGAAATGTAAATAAAAAACAAACTTTTTTCCAAAAAAAAAAAAGATTAGAATTTCTAATGAGCAAATAAAAGTTAATAAAGGCTCCAATCTTGATAATATTTGAAAAGAATAAATAAGAATTATTGCATTCATAAAATGCAAGTTAAAAAACAAAATGCCATTTTCAAATTTTTCAAATGATCCTAAAATGCACATCCCATATGAATAAAAATAATATGTAAAAAAAAACTTTTTAAATAATCCTTCAATGTAAATAGCTGATTAAAAAGTACAAAATAAAATAATCCATCTCTTGGTTAATTTGTCATTCTTGGAAAATATCAGAGATCTTAAAAATCTACATTTGTTATAAAATAGTTGGAAATTGTAGGAATATTGTCATTTCATCAAAGCATTTGAGGCTCATTCATAGAAATCAAAAAGGCCTCAAATGCTTTTGTGAAACAGCAATATTTTTGCAATTTCCAATTGTTTTATAACCAAGTCTAGATACTTAAGATCTCTGATATTTTCTAATAGCAAATTAACCAAGAGGTGGATTACTTTGTTATACTTTTAAGTTAGCTATTTACATAAAAGCATTATTTTTTTAAAAAGTTATTTTTTATATATTATTTTTTGCCTTTTTAGTTATATATTATTTTAAAAAATGTTTTAAACAAAAAAAATATCTGACAAAAATTATAATTTAATAATAAGATGTGAAAATAAAAAGTATGCCCTCTATCAAACTAAGTGTAAAATTAAATATCATGTGATCATCTACTATATAAAATATCTCTTTATTGGCTTTTTAATTAATTTTCTAATCTTTTTTTACATATTTATTATTTTTTCACAAATTATTTATGAAATATTAAACATTTCAGAAGAATAATTCAGATTTTGATAGAAAATATTTAATTAAATTTTACTTTACAAGCATATTTCCATTGACTCAGTTGCTAAGGATTTTTTCTGGGAAACCTAAATATGTGAGTTCAAATTCTAAAAGGTAACAAGATTTTTTTTCATTGTTAAAAATTCAAAAATGCAGATATCCTGACAGAAACAGAGATCCGCCAAAAATATAGAAAGATAAAATTTATATAAAAGCATTTAATAGATTAATGCTGAAAGAAGCAGGTTTGGAACAGATAAGTCATGTGTTCAAATTCTTAATATGGCAAACTGAGAATGATTTCAAATGATAAATTACAAATATTGCATTTATAGATTTACTTGTAATATAAATATAGTGATCCATTTAAGTTACTAATTAATATAAATCAATATTTTTGAATGCCTCCTGCAACGGAAAAAAGTTCTATATTAATCTTAACTAAAAAGAGTAATTGTCAAAAATCAATGCAAATGAGACCAAATAATTCTAAAACCAAAGATACTTTATTTATGTGAAAGACAGACTTGTAGCAGAACACAGAAGTTTGCATAAAATTGAATATATGCTCACAATAGACTTTGAAGAATTATCTCTATATCATGTTTATATTAATTTCTTTGCTTGGAGGCTGGATGAATAATTTATTTGATGATAGATTGCAACTGTTTGCTAGCCCTTCAATTTATTCTATTACAGCATTAAAAAAATAACTATTTTAAACGAAAACTAAAGAAGATATTTTGGATCTTATGTATTAGACCTGCAATGTAGAGGAGATGGTAGGCCTCTTCACATTCATGGTAAATGTGTAAACTTGCGATCATGTCAAATAAACTTTGCGATGTTATCTGATCTTGTATCAAGACATATAACAGTAAAAAAGGCATTCGTAAAGGAATGCGGTTGGAGGATTTGAGAATTCCATTCCAAAACAGCGATCCGCTTTATTTACAGTTGGACTCACAAATTAAGCTCTTTAGAATAGAAAAAACTAGAGCTTGGCTTAGCAGATAAAACCATAATTGAGTGGAATAACTATATGCGAGAAGCTTGTACCATTGCCATGTTTTTTTTTTTGTGTGATAATTTTACACTCTCAGTTATTCGTTCTGACATTTTTAGTGCTGTCAATTGCATTTTTTAATTATTTTTTATTTCATTTGTATTCATAGTTTTGATTCAATGATTTATTCTGAAGCTTATTTGCCGTCTGACTAGGGCTATGTTACACATAAAATGTGTGAGTTGATCAAGTTCTGGAAAAAAAAAAGTTTCATTCCTATTTCTAAAAACATAACTATATTTCCTCATTAACGCTACCTAGTAATTATTACGACTTACGCTATTGATGGAATCAGCTTTTATTTCTTTTATAAGGGCGCCAGGGTTCATATAAGAATCCGCCAAAGTCCGTCGCATCGCGTCTCGAAAATTAAAAAGAAAAATGCTTTTAAAATAATCGGTATCATATTTTATCATAACTAGAGTTATTTTCTAGATATTATTATTCCTGGAAGCTTAGTCAACAAATATTGGCAAAGGTAAATTATATTTTCAAATCTTACTAAACTAATATTAATAAATTTAATAATAATCAATGACTATTATTAATAATGTACAAGGAAAAGTTGGTATTAAAAATAAATATTTTTATTCTAACAAATTAAAATATAAAAAAAAACACATTATAATTTAATTAATTGGAAAGACTACATGCATGCTAATCCAGACATGAATCAATTAATAAAAAAAAAAACAGTTTCACAATTACAGTTCACTTCCAAATTTCTTCCAGAAAGTTCCTTAAAATGAATGTCTCTTGAATAAGAAAATTAATGTCTATCGAAATTATTTTAAACATATTTTTAAAAATTGTTTGCAAACGTTTAATTTTGTCACAATCAGAAATAGTTAAACCGGTAAGTTTGTAAAGATTTACAGGATCCCAAGCTTATAATTGGACTCTCCTGCCGGCATCTGGTCCATTCCATAGCTGAAGCAAGAAGCTCGCTTGTGATGACCTTCGCTGCAAAAGACAGTGGCCACAAGGCTTCGTTTCCATTCTTGCGTGACGACTTCGTTCAGCAAGTAAGTAGTGTTCCTGTGCAAATGCATTTCACGACAACAGATCACTCTCACGGAAACCTCACTCTACAAACACGTAACCAGCAAATAAATAAAAGACCTACAACAAACTTGTCCTCTTCTTTTTATACCTTGATCCAGTTTTTGAAATTTCTGCACATCTTTTTGTCCTTTTATCAGCATATAAGATAATAATCTGTACACTCTCCCTTAAATTTACGATACAAAGTCTTTATTTTTTTAGCATAATTCTGCCATCTTTAATTACCTAAAAAGATTTTTCTAATTGTAATCTTTTTACTTTTGGAATTCTTTTAATTTTCTAACTGTAATCTTTTTATTTTTGAAATTCTTTTAATTTATCTGGATCAGTAATCTGCACGTCATTTATTCTTTCCAATTTTAACTTCTATTTTTAATTACATAAAAAAAATGTGGACAAAAAATTTAACTTTCATTGTACGTTTAAAAAAAATTATACTAATCAAAAACAAATTTAAATTTACTTTTTTTTTTTTTTTTAGCTTTTACCAAATGCCAATATATTTGTACCATATATAAATAAATGATACATACTACCAAGGCCAGGAGATGAGAATAAAATAGGGGTTTAAACTAATTTTATTCTTAAGCTTTAAGTCCAATTCGTGTTTTTTTTTTTGTATTAGCATACTGATATATCTCGTAGATCCATTCAGAAGTGACGTGCAGCTTTAAAGCCCACTTTTGGGTCTAACACGGTGGGAATGAGAAACATTTCCACATTCATCTGTGTCCTTTCCGCTCAAGCGTAATACTAACGATAAGAAGCCCAAGTTATAAGCACATACGAGCGTTGCTCATTGTTTTGAGTCTTATAATAGGCTTGCAGCAACTTGGTCCGCCCTCCCCTTTTTCGGGATGCCTGCTAGAAATAGACTGATGGGCATTTAAAGACGGTCTTACATTATATACTGCATAAAGGACTCAGGGCTATACTTTTTCCCCTCTTCAGTAACCACCTATCCAGTCAAATACTTGTGATTTACATCTACCTCAGCCACGATCGTGTTATTTTTTAGACATATTAAAAAAATATTTTTTTTTTTTCTGTAAGTCATATTAAAAAAATATTTTTATATTTGTACAATCAGGATTTAATTAGTTTTTTTTTTTTAAAAAAAAAAAAAACTACTATTCATTCTCTGGCTATGAGTTTTTAGGTCATCATTGTAATGTTCTTTATACTATTAGAACATATCTCAGGTTGTGGTTGTTGCATCGAAGCCTCGCGTTGGGAAGCCATTGAAGCATTTTTGCCCATCTGACTAGGTTTCTGTTACACATAAAAAGCGCGAATTGATCAAGTTATGTAAAAAGAAAGTTTCATTCCTATTTCTAAAAACATAACTATATTTCTAGATCAACTCTACCTAGTAATTGTTATGACTTACGCTATTGACGGAATCAGCAATAAGGGCGCCAGGATTCATATAAGAAACCACCAAAATCCATCGCATCACATGTCGAAAATTTTACCGTGACTAGAGTTATTTTCTAGATATTATTATTCCTAGAAGCTCAGTCAACAAATATTGGCAAAGGTAAATTATATTTTCAAATCTTACTAAACTAATATTAATAAATTTAATAATAATCATCAATAACTATTATTAATAACGTACAAACAAAAGTTGATATTAGATATAAATATTTTTATTCTAACAAATTAAAATATAAAAAAAAAACACATTATGATTTAATTAATTGGAAAGAGTACACGCATGCTAATCCAGATATGAATCAATTAATAAAAAGTTTCACAATTACAGTTCACTTTCAAATTTCTTCCAGAAAGTTCCTTAAAATGAATATCTCTTGAATAAAAAAATTAATGTCTCTATCGGAATTATTTTAAGCATATTTTTAAGAACTGTTTGCAAACGTTTAATTTTGTCACAATCAGGAATAGTTAATCTTAAATTACCGGTAAGTTTGTAAAGATTTATGGGATCCCGAGCTTATAATTGGTCTCTCCTGCTGGCGTCTGGTCCATTCTGTAGCTGAAGCAAGAAGCTCGCTTGTGATGACCTTCGCTGCAAAAGACAGTGGCCACAAGGCTTCGTTTCCATTCTTGCGTGACAATTTCGTTCAGCAAGTGAGTATTGTTCCTGTGTAAACGCATTTCATGACAACAGATCACTCTCATGGAAACCTCCACTCTACGAACACTTAACCAGCAAATAAATGAAAGACCTAGATCGAAGTTGTCCTCTTCTTTTTATACCTCTATCCAGTTTTGAAAATTCTGCGCATCCTTTTTGTCCTTTTATCAGCATATAAGATAATAATCTTGTATACTCTCCCTTAAATTTACGATACAAAGTCTTTATTTTTTTAGCATAATTCTGCCATCTTTAATTATCTAAAAAGATTTTTCTAATTGTAATCTTTTTACTTTTGGAATTCTTCTAATTTTCTAATTGTAATCTTTTTATTTTTGGAATTCTTTAAATTTATCTGGATCAGTAATCTGCATACCATTTATTCTTTCCAATTTTAACTTCTATTTTTAATTACATACAAAAAATGTGGACAAAAAATGTAACTTTCATTGTACTTTTAAAAAAAATATATACTAATGAAAAACAAATCTAAATTTACTTTTTTCTTTTTTTAAGCTTTTACCAAATGCCAATATATTTGTACCATATATAAATAAGCGGTACAATTCCAACTTTTGGAAGGCCTATATAAGTGCTGAATTACAAAGTGTCGATTACGAACATTTTTATGTGAACCACAAACACAATCCCGTGGTTAAGTAAATGTGCATTTTGGGAGAAATTAAAAATTTTACTTTTAGTCTTCATTTTGTGAAAAAAATTTATCCACCTAAAATAAAGTAGAACCAGCAAATTGATTCTTTCACTGCGACAATTCCTATTATATTACAAGGTAAGTACCTTATATGTATATTGATTATGGTTTTTTGTAATATTTTACAAAAGTGCTGAATTACTAAATGTGATTATGATCACTTTAATGTGAATCATAAATGCAATCATTTGTTAAGTAAGTGTGCATTTTGGGAAAAATAAAAATTTTATTTTTAGTCTCCATTTTGGGAAAAAAGTTTATCCACTTAAAATAAAAGAGAACTGGAAAATTGATTGTTTCATCGTGACGATTCCTGTTATATATTACACGATAAGTACTGAAATGGTCAATCTGATACTCAGATTACACTTAACAGCCCATTCCAATCTCCACCACCAAATCAAATTCAAACTCCATCCTTATGCGAATATACACCCTGATTAATAATTTTTTTTGCTTTAATTGTAAAAATAACCATGACGTAGATATTTATTAACATCTTAAATTGAATATCTTAAATATAATACGTATTTTATATCATTTCAATTCATATATGTGCGTATTGGATATGTATGTGTAATAGGTGATGGGAAATTATGTGTAAAATAATTATCATATTAAAATGTATCATATTAGTTTGTATATTTAAAAGTTTGTTAAAAATATTATATATTTTCAGTATTGGTTGTTAAAATAGGTTGATGGATCCTGCCAATTATTCTGGAATGCAATTAAATCAATTAACAGGAAATTCATTAGTCCAAGTTAAAAATATTATAATTTTATAAAAATAATATAAGATCCATTAGTGGAAATTTTATCCATTTCAAATTAGTTTTAAAATCTAAGATTATATTTAAAACAATCATTCGAGGAATTTTGGCAGGAATGAATTGTTTTATAACTTATAAGAACAAAAGGGTGCATCCGGTCTGCAAATTACAGATCGCTAAAGTATATAAAGTGCCTCAGGTCTGGCAGCTAAAAGCATTCCAGAATAACTTGCAAAAATGTATAAATAGAGCTAAATTTGAATAACCGGGGAGAACAACTATTTTTATAAGAACAATGGTAAGCCGAACCTATGCTCGTCGTACCTTTAAATCAATGTGTCGTGAGTAAAGGGTTAGATCTGCCTTTCCCTGCCGTTCAAAAATGCAGTCTTTTCCAAAATCATTGCCCAGGATCTATGTACCGATGAACTATAATCATGTACTTAAACATTAAATAATGAAAATGCTACCTGACTGACAAACAAGAATCAAACTAGATCTAGTCTCCAATGGACACTGCAATTAACAAAGTACTGCTACTGATAATTGATTAAGGTAATAGATTCATGTTGCCTATAACTCATAAACTTTCATCAAATAACTTCAACCTTAATCTGAAGTTCTTGCTTAACTATTTATTAAACATATTGTAACTCTTTTAGCTGATCTCGAGATCAGAAATTACTTATCAATTTAAAATGATTTGTAAATGCTTACCCGATTTTAAATATGTATTTAACTCTATAAACTCTCTATTAAAATCTCTCCTATCATTGAGCCTCTTTTAAATAATTATAATTTATTTCATTTTCGTGCGGCAACAATATTTAGTAACTCTTATCATTATATTCTATATATTGTATTTTTGAAATAATATGCCAATAACCTCCTAAATTCGCAAGTATGTTCGCTCTCCCTTACCCCCCCCCCTTTTGTGGTAAGATCAATTAAGTTTTTAGTTAAAAACAAGTTGGCTTGCCAGTTTGGGAGAAAACAATTTAATTAGATTATAATGTTATAGTCTAAAAATTGAATAAAAATCTGTTTTTCTAAGAAATGTTTTTCCACATTAAAATAATAGTGCTAGTTTTAAAATCATAAAATGTATTTATTTAAATTAAAATATTTTTCTCGATGAATAACCACCACCTAATTCCTATATATGTATAATTACTTGTAAAATACAAGAAAAGCACTTAGAACCGAATATTCATATTTTGTTTCAACGTTTGTGGGAAGCTACCTATGTAAGTTAATATAATAAAGGGGAGGGTATTCTCAGTTCTCAATAGAGTAATATCTTTTTCATTTAATTTAAGTTGTCCATACTGTTTAGTAACCTGATCATATCATTATGCTGGAGATTCCAAAAATATAGGTCTTAATTAATTTTGATTTTTTATTTGTATATTATTCCAAAGATTGCATGCATACAGGCTCCCTCGTTCATGTTTATATTGTAACGTTTATTTATATACGTTGCAAATATACACCTGGGCCTCTTTTTACGCGGACTTATTTAACACGATTTTGAAGTTACGCGATTCGTATTTCATGGAAGTCGATTTCCGATAATGCGCTATTACTTTAAATAATAAATTTTGCGCACTTACATTATATTGAAAGTAATAGCACATTATTGGAATTCGACTTTCATCTTAGTAATTTCAATATTTTCAGGCTTTATAATAGTAAGATTTTATGCAATAATGAAATTAAAATCATGATTTTTATATTTTATGTATATACATATTAAATTTTACAAGATTATAATGTAAATTTGTTCAAACATTGTGAGTGTTAATTTTGCATTTTAAATCACATTCTGTTTTTGCTTTTTAAAAAAGAACGCAATCAATTATTATTTCCTTATTAATGACACTAATCATTAACGTGATGACACTAATCATTAACGTGCTCTTAAATTCCAACAAGAGCTAAATGGTTGTATGTCTGGATATCGCGAACTTTGTAAACAATTAATAAAATCATCTCAAAGATTAATTACTAATTACGTTGTCACCAGAAAATCATAATAATTAAAACGTGTATAAAAAAATGTAAATTACTGTACTGTAAATTATGCATGAAAATATTATTTTGAATAAATTTAAATATTATAGTTAAAAAAAGTTTGTCTTGTATCAATTTTTTTCAAATTTGAAATTTTTTATTAGTCATATTTTATTTCCTTATTTTTTTTTTGCGCGAATTTTAAAGTAATTTTACGTTGGTGCTTTGCTTTTTCGCGAATTTTGAAAAATCACAGACTGCATCCCCCTTTTTCAATGTAAGTTACGTCTATTTTTGCACGATTTCATTTGCGCATGTTTTCTGAGGAACCTATCTATCGCGTAAAATGAGACCCAGGTGTATTGGCATTTGGTAAAAGCTAAAAAAATAAAAGTAAATTTAATTTTTTTTTTAAAAAAATAACGTACAATTAAAGTTAAATTAGTCTTTCATATTTTTTTTTTAAAAAATAACGTACAATGAAAGTTAAATTGGAGAGAACAAAAGAATTCCAAAAGCAAGTAAAAAGATAAGCTAAAAGAAAAATATTTTAGCTAATTAAACATGGCCGAAAAACTTGATTAAAAAATGAGAACTTAGTAATTGAAAAATGATAAAGACTGTATAAGATTATAAACGCAAAACGCCATGATAATAGCATGCGCAGAAGTCCAAAAACTGGACCTCTAGTATAAAAAGGAAGGATTCGATTGGAGGAACGTCTTGGTTTGCCTGATATTCTTTTGGTTGGTTTTGAGTTAAAGAATTCAGACCACTCTACAATGAAAAGGTTCTTCATATGAGAGTAGACCGGAGCTTTAGCAGACATTGTTACCAATGGACACCAGAGAAGCTTACGTGACTAGCCTATGGAACCAGCACCAAGATCAATTTATAATCAATGGCCGTGAGCTCATTTTAACCCCGAAAAACTATGCAGTTATCTACAACCATCGTGAATTCACTAAAACGTACCGATAAGTTATGCTTCACTACTCCTGATTGTGACCAAATTAAACGTTTTCAAACAATTTCTAAAAGTATGTTTAAACAATCCCGATAGAGACATTAATTTTCTTGTACAAGAGACATTCATTTTTAAGGAACTTTCTAGAAGAAATTTGGAAGTGAACAGTAATTGTAAAATTGTTTTTTATTAATTGATTCATGTCTGAATTATGTGTGTTCTCTCTAATTTATTTGATAAATAATTTATTTCAATTATTTTTTTAGTCTATTAGAATAAAAATATTTCTAATACCAATTTTCATTTGTGCGTTATTAATAATAATTATTATTTTTTTATTATTAAATTTATTATTAGTTTAATAAGATTTAAAACGTAATTTACCTTTGCCAATATGTTTGAATAAGCCCAGGAATAATAATCTTAAAAAAATAATTCTCAATACGGTAGAATTACCGATTCCTAAAAAAAATTAAAATCTTTTCTTTTTTTTATTTACAACTTGCGAGACGTGCTGGCGATATATTTCAGCGAATTCTTAAGAATTCTGGCGCCCATATTAAATAAATTAAAAGCTGATTTCGTCAATAGCATAGTTCTCAGCAATTAATAGGCCGAGGTTGATCAGGAAATATAGCTATGTTTTTAGAATAGAAATAGAACTTTCTTCTTTTTTGACATAGCTTGATTAACTCATGCACAGTTTATATTAGTGTTTAGAGGCCTAGCAAAACGGAAAACGTTATAATATATATTGTGCTTCATTCCCTGAGCATATCAGAAAACCAAACCCCGCCTCATATATTCAAGTCCAAGAACAAGGCCAAACTCCCTTGGAACATTTTTGGCGCTTGAGCTAGCTCTATATGAGATCGCTCCAGGAAAAACTGGCCCATGGCATCTCACTGTGGACTGTTCTTCATTTAATGAGTCGATTCTGCCAAACAGACATATATCTTTATTTCCTTCATGAAAATTCTGAAGCACCTTCTAGGATCGGAGACTGGATCACATAAATACGTCACCATGCATGCACCACTCACATTTTGTTGCAGATAAAACCCATGAATATCCCTTATCGTAATGTTCTGATTCTACTAAATGGA
Source organism: Epiperipatus broadwayi (assembly GCA_028023455.1). Taxonomy (NCBI): domain Eukaryota; kingdom Metazoa; phylum Onychophora; class Udeonychophora; order Euonychophora; family Peripatidae; genus Epiperipatus; species Epiperipatus broadwayi. Next base: position 5,265,863 of record JAQFVV010006209.1, on the reverse strand, counting down.
TTTCTTTATCATTTATTAATATTTTCATGTGTGCGCCATTTTGCGCAGCAATTATATAAACTATAAATTAGCTCTCCCATTCACGTTTTCTTACTCAGCATAAGCTGAAATTATTTCATTTATTAATGTTAATCATATTTTGATAATAAATTCAATAATCCTAAATCGGTCAAGTGCTACTGTTCTCTCTAGGGGTGGACTAAAGATTCATTTATATACTTGTATATAGTGCTATTAAAATTGTATTTATAGATATTGTAAATTATCGATTATTGGCATATGAATCGGCCGCACTAAAATAAAGCAATGAATATATTTGTAATTTCTTAAGTTATAAAAGACAAATCTCATATTAAATACATGTAAAGAAGCCAACGATGATTAATGAAGAATTATAATCAAATTACTCGTTTATTTTATTTACATTAATAAATCACATATATAACTAAACTTTCAGTTTCATTTATCCAATAAATATTATATATAGAGTAAGTTAAAAACAAACGCTTATGAAGCTTCAAAAATACCCTCAACCTCAGACCGCGGTTTCTGCCTCTAGCGTCATCAGTGAGGTGCTAGGGAATAAAAATACTAGAACTAGTCCAGCATTTTATCAATGCCTAACTATTGAGAAGAAAATCTGAAACTTTCAGACATTTAAATGTCCAAAAATCCAGCTATCTAACTCAAATAGCAGTATGGGACTGAAACTAAGTTCAGATCCACCATATATTGTACCGGTCAAAAAGAAGCCAACACATCAACAAACCCAAACTCAAAGTCGGATTCAAACTCAGGCGAACCAAACTGAATTCAAACCCAACTCACGAGCTCAGATCAAATCAATGAATGACATATATCGACGGTACACGACTATGCGCCAAGGAACTAGCTCAATGGACGATGATAATTAATGAGATCCCTGATTTAACTCTAATGAAATATAATAAAATAACTAAGAATCTTTATAAGTCAACTCATATATATATGTTCGGGTTGCCAATACAGACAGTGAGCATTAATATTAAAATAATTTGAATAAGAAAGAAAGTTAAAAAAAAACCAAATGTGTTAATAAAATGTTTAATAATAATTATAATTTTGTTCAACTTTTAGATTGTGATTATATAGATTACCTCTAGTCTTTAAACGGAATTTATATTTACAACAAGAATGGCAGTCCTTATTATATGCCAATACTATTACGCAATATTATATGATAAATATATGTCTATGCCCCCGACAAGAAAATAAAGGTAGATAAAGGTATTTGGCTATGACTGAAATTATTATTCTGATTCTAAAGGAAAGAATGTGAGATTTATTTTCACATTCGCAAATCAATTCACAAAGAGCAAGATACGTATTTAGGGCATAACTTTAATATTTAATAGAAAACTTACTTAATTATAAATAAATATGAATTTGTTCAACTTTAATAAAATCAACTCATCACGATTTACGAGCATGAGAGCGGGCGTTACTGGAACTGAAAAATAAACGGTACTGACGACTTATGAGCTATAAGAATAAATTTGAAAAATAATGGCTTGTCTGTGATTTGAGAAAATAGCAGGGCTGCTTGTATTTGACAAGTCTTCGATGCCCTATATGAAGGATCCATAGAACACAGGGAAAACCAGGTCGGGTCATAGCCTCGAACCTTTGATGTTCCAAATATAAAATGAGCAAGTGGAGGAAGTGCTTTCTTCCTAGATAATTAAACTAACAGAAATATCACCGAGGACAAGCCTATGAAACAAGAGATGGCTCGCGTCAGCAACGTTCGGAAAATGATGACTTGGTAATCATCGTATTTAAATAATAAAACCCAATTTATATAAAGAGTGCTCTACGTGATGACCTGATCAAGTTAAATTAAAGTCAAACGTGCTTTAATCAAAAAGTATTTAATGCAATTAGAAATTATATTAATTATGCCCTAAATCCCATGCCCTTCCTGAATATTACTAGAAAGTATAAAATTTGAATTAGAATATATTCATTTAACTCCTTTATCGACCTTTTTGCGAAACAATATATTAATGTGAATAAATGAATATTATAAACTCAGTAAAGTGGCCGGGAGCATAGGTTAGAAATTGAGCTAATAATTTGTTGTTATTAGCCATTAATAAAATAGCAAAAATTGTGTAAATCCTTCAACTCGATAATTAATAGAACTGTATCAAATTAGTTCTAGTGGGTAAGAATTACTATAAAAATAAATATATTATTATTTAACACGGCAAATGCAACGAAGGAAATTATTATCGAGTTGAAGTTATTATTGGCATATAATAAAAAAAAAATTATATTAATAATCATCTAGCAAATATATAATAGGGTTAAATAAACGAACCGCCATCGTAAGAAAGGAAAGTTAACAGATATTAAATTTAAAGACTAGAGATAGATAGAGAATTACTACATAATTTAAAATAACATTAACAAAAAGACAATTTTACAGTAGATAGCTTAAAGATGTTTTAACTTAAAGTTCAGAACTGGACAGGTTCAAAAGGAAAGATATTACCATTTCTATGGTTGGCTTCTGAGTTTCCACAGGGCAGAGTCCAGTTGGATGAAACGTATGCGCGCATTTTGAAAATTATGTGAATAGCATTTTAATGGATTTCTCTAAGGTTTCGGCAGCTTACGATTGGTATATGAATTTTTATATTGCAGCCACATTGAAGATTTTTAGGGGACTTAAGGAACCGTAGTCAGACTCTTGAAGTTAAGCCCCCCCACCATGGTAGAAACACTATTTTACTTCATAATTTAACTGGGCGGCTTCTTCTCTAATGAAATATATATGGCTTTTCTTAATGAGGAATAATAGCTGCTTGGAAACTTTTCCTGGGCTCTTTATACTGTACCTGATGCCTTTAGGCTAGCACTTCTTTCCTAATCAATCTTACAAAAAATTTACTAGTTGTTTTTAGATACATTCCTTCGGCTTTCAAACTCATTAACTTGAATTCATTTTCTAATTAGAAAATGAATTTTTAACATCAGAAAATGATTTTAATTAGGACCGTCCTAACATTTTAAAGACTTATCTGAAAGCTTATCGAAAGAATGTAGCTTTTAATCACTAAAAATTTAACATATTATTTAAAAGTAAAATAAACATTCCCAACGCAATGAAACTTTCGAACAATTATATATATTTAAACATTTATAAATATATATACGCACAATCCACTCAGTTATAATATATATATAAAATCATGAATAATTCTAACATGAATTTATTAATAGAAATGATTAGTTTAAATCTCAAATGAATTAATTTTAACACACATTTATAATAGTTTTTCTTTAAGGAAACTAGCGTGGACTGAACGTATAAAGCCCCATTGCATCGGAAATTCAAGGTTAGTACAAGGGTTTGAAGTTGGCTACATGTGAAAGATCATGAAGCTAGGATCGAACTTAGATCTGATTGCTTCAATATTAATAGCTCTAGCAATATAAAATCGCCAAAGCATTAATAGCAAAAAACTAAAATTAAATTGATAAAAAATCAAGTCAGATGACCTAATTTTAATAAAGCTCCTATTTACAAATGTTATATATAGAGTAAGTTAAAAACAAACTCTTATGAAGCTTCAAAAATACCCTCAACCTCAGACCGCGGTTTCTGCCTCTAGCGTCATCAGTGAGGTGCTAGGGAATAAAAATACTAGAACTAGTCCAGCATTTTATCAATGCCTAACTATTGAGAAGAAAATCTGAAACTTTCAGACATTTAAATGTCCAAAAATCCAGCTATCTAACTCAAATAGCAGTATGGGACTGAAACTAAGTTCAGATCCACCATATATTAATAGCTCTAGCAATATAAAATCGCCAAAGCATTAATAGCAAAAAACTAAAATTAAATTGAATTGATAAAAAATCAAGTCAGATGACCTAATTTTAATAAAGCTCCAATTTACAAATGTTATATATAGAGTAAGTTAAAAACAAACTCTTATGAAGCTTCAAAAATACCCTCAACCTCAGACCGCGGTTTCTGCCTCTAGCGTCATCAGTGAGGTGCTAGGGAATAAAAATACTAGAACTAGTCCAGCATTTTATCAATGCCTAACTATTGAGAAGAAAATCTGAAACTTTCAGACATTTAAATGTCCAAAAATCCAGCTATCTAACTCAAATAGCAGTATGGGACTGAAACTAAGTTCAGATCCACCATATATTAATAGCTCTAGCAATATAAAATCGCCAAAGTATTAATAGCAAAAAACTAAAACGAAATTGATAAAAAATCAAGTCAGATGACCTAATTTTAATAAAGCTCCTATTTACAAATGTTATATATAGAGTAAGTTAAAAACAAACTCTTATGAAGCTTCAAAAATACCCTCAACCTCAGACCGCGGTTTCTGCCTCTAGCGTCATCAGTGAGGTGCTAGGGAATAAAAATACTAGAACTAGTCCAGCATTTTATCAATGCCTAACTATTGAGAAGAAAATCTGAAACTTTCAGACATTTAAATGTCCAAAAATCCAGCTATCTAACTCAAATAGCAGTATGGGACTGAAACTAAGTTCAGATCCACCATATATTAATAGCTCTAGCAATATAAAATCGCCAAAGCATTAATAGCAAAAAACTAAAATTAAATTGATAAAAAATCAAGTCAGATGACCTAATTTTAATAAAGCTCCTATTTACAAATGTTATATATAGAGTAAGTTAAAAACAAACTCTTATGAAGCTTCAAAAATACCCTCAACCTCAGACCGCGGTTTCTGCCTCTAGCGTCATCAGAGAGTTTGTTTTTAACTTACTCTATATATAACATTTGTAAATAGGAGCTTTATTAAAATTAGGTCATCTGACTTGATTTTTTATCAATTTAATTTTAGTTTTTTGCTATTAATGCTTTGGCGATTTTATATTGCTAGAGCTATTAATATATGGTGGATCTGAACTTAGTTTCAGTCCCATACTGCTATTTGAGTTAGATAGCTGGATTTTTGGACATTTAAATGTCTGAAAGTTTCAGATTTTCTTCTCAATAGTTAGGCATTGATAAAATGCTGGACTAGTTCTAGTATTTTTATTTTCTAGCACCTCACTGATGACGCTAGAGGCAGAAACCGCGGTCTGAGGTTGAGGGTATTTTTGAAGCTTCATAAGAGTTTGTTTTTAACTTACTCTATATATAACATTTGTAAATAGGAGCTTTTATTAAAATTAGGTCATCTGACTTGATTTTTTATCTATCCAATAAATATTATATCTTGATTATATAAATTGTGTAATATGACTAGATGATTTCCTGTTATCTGATATAAATAATGTGAAAGGTCACGAGCTTTAGATATGTTAATTTATGATATTACTATACTAAAAAGGGTTTCCACTATATTATTTCCAATTAGTCTCTTTGTGTCTCTGCTTTGCGATGCCAGAGAGGATAAAATTTAGATCAGTATCATCGGAATTGTTACTCATAAGTTGGTTGATCTGGAAATAGGCAATTAGGGCATAGTTCATGAATATTCGTGACTTATGTATCGTGCACATGCTAGATCTTGTTATATGAATAGACAAAACTGACCGCTACAGTACCATATGTGTATGTTTTACGTTTTTGATATTTTAGACTATTTTTGTAATTTAGTAATTATTTTATCTATACTGGCTTGTCACATTTTACATATTTTTGCATAGCAAATCAATATTTTTACTGTTATTAAAAATGTACTTTTTAAGATCGAATATTTTGATGAAATTCATATTTTTAATATTGTTAGAAAATATATTTTACATTTTTGGTGTCAATGTCATATTTGTAGTATTGTTAAAAATGCACAATCACTGTTAAGAAAATGTCCATTTTGGAGGAAAAAATTTTAGTTTAAGTCTCTATTTTGAACCAAAATAGTTAATCAGCTTAAAATAAAGTAGAACAGACAAATTGATCGTTTCATCATGACAATTCCTATTATACAGTATACAATAAGTACTTTTTTTTTCTCTGAATTTAAAGTAACTTTTGGAAATTGCATAATTGGCTTGTCATATTTTACATAATTTTGTATGGCAAATCAACATTTTTACTGTTGTTAATTATGTACTTTGCAAGATCAAATTTTTTGGTGCAATTCATATTTTTATAATTATTAGAAATTAATATTCCACATATTTTTATATGGAAGCAGTCAATCTTAGTTTAAGATTGAGCTTCATGGTTCTATCTACTAACCTGTGTTTAAACCCTATATCCCATCCTGCCCCTTTAGTCGTGTATATATATTTTATGTATATATTTGAGATGCATGCCTAAAATTTATAAAGTTTAACTTTCCAATATTTATTATTATTAATTTTTTTAATTATTATTAATTCTTTTTTATTAAAGTACATAGGTGCGGCTCAAATATATATATATATAGGAGCAAACATACTAACAAAATATTGATTTTTTAAAAATATTTTATTATATGTCATTGTAAAACTTTTTCTTTTTAAATTGTTTTTCCTATTAAATTGTATATTTTGTCAAAATCCAAGATGGAAGATGCAATCGTTAATTGTCCAAAAATAATTAAAGGGTTGGAAATATAATATTGTTTTAGTCTTGGGAAGGAATTTTTAATTAAAGTTTTTGCTTAAAATAGAATGGAGATTAAGATTAAAGATTGTACTTTTGTTATAAACATTTTTGTCGAATCTATTTCTAATCTGGAAATAGATTTGAATTTATTTTTGGACATTATCTTACGATTGCATCTTCAAAAACAATGGATAAAGAAAAAGTACGAATTTTTTTTTTAGATTGGAGATTAGATTTAGAGCTAGAAATAATAAATTGAAAGCATTCCAGAAATACCTGGGCAGGAGTATAAGATGGGCTAATTTTAAATACCAACGAATAGCTACTATTGAGAGAACTGTACTGTTAACATATTACACGTCACTGTGAAACTTAAAATGATGTAGTAATAAGTCCACCACCTTTCTGACCCTGGTGGGTCATTTTTTCCACTAATGTAACATCTAACTGCTACCCAGAAATGAAAGAAGAGCCTAAAAAAAAACTGGCATGCTAAATTGAAGCTTGCTGTCACCAAAGAACTCACTTGGATCCTCAATTGCTATGCCTGAGCCATACTTTGAAAACACTCTTATTAAATTTGCGCAAGGTAACTCTTGTGCTACTATTTGAAAATAAATCTAGCTTAACTAATTTCAAATCCTGCTATCAAGATTTCTCCCAATGTGTTGTTCGATTTTATCTCCTTTTAATTAATATGTAAAATGTAATTTGCTCTTAAATGATTTCACCTGGGTCTCGTTTTACGTGATAGATAGGTTCCTCAGAAAACACGCGCAAACGAAATCGCACAAAAATAGACGTAACTTACATTGAAAAAGGGGGGATGCAGTCTGTGATTATGCAAAATTCACTTAAAAGCAAAGCACCAATGTAAAATTACTTTAAAATTCGCGCAAAAAAAAAATAAGGAAATAAAATATGACTAATAAAAAATTTCAAATTTGAAAAAAAATTGATATAAGACAAACTTTTTTTAACTATAATATTTAATTTTATTGAAAATAATATATTTTTATGCATAATTTACAGTACAGTAATTTACATTTTTTTATACACGTTTTAATTATTATAGCTATTTGCTGAAAAACACGTTCGTTTGCAAATAACTAGCGCCAACTTCACACTCATGTTATGTGAATGGTTTTCTGGTGACTATGTAATTAGTAATTAATCTTTGAGACGATGATTTTAGTAATTAATCTTTGAGACAATGATTTTATTAATTGTTTATGAAACTAACAACTAAAAATTAAATTCTTATTTTTGTCTTTAATTTTCAATTCCATTTAAAAATCAAATTTCACATCACATTATTTTAAGTCGCCGTAAGTAATTTTTAAATTGTTAATTACAATTAAAAATCAGATTTTAATTTTTAATTGTCAAATTTAATTGTGCCCACTGCTATTACTGACATTTTAAAAATAAACTTGTGAACACTAAATGATTAATAATTGATTACGTTCTTTTTTAAAAAGCAAAAACAGAATGCGATTTAAAATGCAAAATTGACACGCACAATGTTTGAACAAATTTACATTATAATCTTGTAAAATTTAATGTGTATATACATAAAATGTGGAAATCATGATTTTAATTTCATTATTGCATAAAATCTTACTATTATAAAGCACTGAACATATTGAAATTACTAAGTTGAAAGTCGAATTCCAATAATGTGCTATTACTGTCAATATAACGTAAGTGCGCGAAATTTATTATTTAAAGTAATAGCGCATTATCGGAGTTCGACTTCCGGTGAAACACGAATCGCGTAACTTCAAAATCATGTTAAATAAGTCCACGTAAAAAAAGACCCAGGTGTATTTAATTTTCTCCCATATGCTCTAACTTTCTTTAACTTTGGTGCGGTCATTTATTTATTAATTAATTTTATGTCTATTTTAGTTATTATTAATATGCCAATCTCAAGCAATCTGACGAGTTAAATTTCTAAAATCTTTTCTTCATTTTAAGTAAACTTCCATGAATTAAGGTTATTAACATCCCCTTAAAGCATAATGCATTATTAATTAATGTGCTCACCATATTGTTTTTACAAGTCAACATTTTGTATGTTTTAGTATAAACATTTGTTATTTGTAACTCTAGATTCTACTCGGATGAATCCAGAACTTAGATTAATTAACATTTTGAAATTTTAAAATGTTATTTATTAAATTCTGAAAGGGGGACTTATTATTTGTTTTCTATATAAGTGCTAGTTTTACTTTATTTTTCATATTCTTAAAATATCAAATACAGTACTTAAATGTTCCAGTTATTATAACATTAATGAAGGTGGGATTGAATTATTTTAAATATCAGAAAAGGAGGGGGGGTCAAATCTAAATGTATATTCTAGTAAATGAAATATAAATCTCTCTATATATATTATAGCAGGATCGCATATTGTTTGTATAAACTATGGCAGTCAAACAGTAGTGATTTATTTTTTAAAGCAGTAAAACTTATTCAATGTCGTTAGTGACATTTATCATTAATTGCATTACTGGCATTCAGCCTATCTTCGATATATGTGCTTCTAATCTGGAGGTTGCAACAAGTTCAAACCCATAGATTTTTTCTCAAGCTTTGTCCTGAGAATAGTTGACCTTCCCAGGACCACTTATTTCGTATAAAAAGGTCTCTGGCGATGATTCCAGTATGCCTGGCACACACTATGCTTATCCACTTTCTTCGTATAAAAGGCTTGCATGTGGTGACGTCCATGGCATGCCTATCCACTTTTCTCTAAGCACTGCCCAAGAAGGGGGTCTTAGACATTGTCTTTCGTTCAGAAGGTCGACTTTTCCTGTTATTTCTGTGCCATTGTTAGTACTGCCACTTTTTCATATTATTATTTCTTTTGCTTATAACCTAATTTTAGTACTGTAATATTAAAATTGTGCTCTGTTCAATATATATATATGCCAAATATTACCAGTTTTGTTAATTAAAATGTTATTTCAGTCATATTATACAATCACATCATCATAATTTGTTAGTTCTATATTTAAGTGTATATGCCTTAGGGAAAATAAAGTGTTCTTCTTACTATTGTTAATTAAAAGAATTTTCAATAAATATTTTGTCATATAACTAAATGTAATTTTCAAATGTGTTCTACTTATTTTCACAACCGTAATGGCGTGAAAATTGTTTATATTATATCTGTAATGAATCTCGAAGCGCTCCCCGAAATGTTAGTCATCATGTTTCAGAACCGTAACTCAAAATGTTAATAGCAATATTATGTAATCCTTTTAATAAACGATTGGCATCTTAATATGGGACCCACCAAAGATGTGTTTTAATGTATAGTATTGTAACGGTATATAAATATGCCGTTACATTATTTTAAAACTAAAAAAGATCGCGAAGAAAAATTGATTTATTAAAATGAAAAAAAAAAAAAAACTTAAAAACTGAAAATTAAAAGTTGTGTAACGTATATAGATCGCACAGATAGGAAACTTTGAAGGCTTTTACAGATAAAAGCATTTGAAAGTATTTTTTTTTGTAAAAAAGTAAAAATATAAAGATTGATATTTTAAAAATAGAAATAATGTTGATTTCTATAGTCTTAGAAAATGGAAGTGATTGTCTTATTAATTAAATGATTGTTCAAAAGCAAACTAATTCGTGAGGCATGTAAAATAAATTAAATGGTCAGATAAGAAAATACAAAGGAATTAAATGACAAATGCAAACACGAAAATGACAGCATGGATCATAACTGAAACACGAATGGATTAGTGACGTCTTGCTCTTCGAATCCAAAGATTGGATAAGAGACTAATAAAAATATAAAAGCCAAATTATTCTGAGGATTGTTATCTGAGAGCTGACTATGAATATGTCTTTATAACTGGCTATATTGCAGATTTTCATGATGTGGAAGTCTGCAATAAGTTTGATTTTCCGGACAACCAGCTGAGGCCTCTGGATGACAGTTCCTGACCAAATGAATGGCAAGTAGTGGTTTCATTTCAAAGAATGACAAAATCTACGAAAGTGATCACGAAGACGGATCCCTAAAATCTGCTCAATCCGTAATGTATGAACTATAGTGTCTATTTAATAAGAACTTTCCTAAAAATTGCAATTAATTAATAGCTGAAAATAAGAACTCTTATCTGATTTAAAAATGCAAAATCAATTATTAATATTTTTTTATGCAGATGTTTAAGCAATCATTTCCATTTCATTTTGTGTGTGTGCGTGTATATATTATGTTCTAATTAAAAGTTACATTAAAGTCGGGAGGGTTCAATTTCATTACCTGATATGTATGTTTTGCTGTCGGTTGCTTCACTTACCCCTTTGAATGACTCGATTTGTTTTCGGGAAAACTTCTTTTAAGGGGTGAATGACTCGATTTGTTTTCGGGAAAACTTCGTATGGGAAGGACCATTAGTAGCACATGCGTCTCAGTAAAAAAAAATTCACCCTCGGAAATGTCCATCTGTGCGGTCTATTTAAATAGTAATTTGAATTTAAATTTTAAAAAATTATTAATGGTAAAATCTAAAAATAAATTCCTCAATTTTAAATGTGCATTAATAAAAATCTATTTTGTGTTAATTATTGGCAGTGGCTTATTTTATTTATTTCTTTTAATATTGAAATATAATTGGATAAGAATTTATAATATATTAGTCTCTGCATATCCTTGAGCTAGTGGCAAGGGCAAACGGTCAATAAAAGTTGGATTTTTAATAGCACATATCTGCCTACTTTATAAATTTTTCTAGGTTTGAATGGCCTAGATGGCGCTCTGTTGGCAGATACGTTGAAGACCTTTTCAGTGCCGCTAAAATGACGCCCAACGTAGGGCGATCGAGTACACTGAGCAAATTTTTTTTTTAAAGTGAAATATTTTCTATCTATATTATATAAAGTTATAAACTTGAATTTTGTGTAAAAAGTACTGCCAGTAAGAAAATTGTGCATGTGTAGAAATAAATGCGAGGAATAAAACGTAATTAATATAAATCATAATTTTAAAAAAAAACAATCATGTAACTTTTTTGACTTGCCTAAGTTAATAATGAAATGTAGGAAAAAGGGAACTCTTGAGGGAGGTGTAATCTCAGCTGGGGTGAAAAGGAAAGAATAGTCAGCATTTTTTTGTTCTTGTAATTACTAATCAAAGATGTGTCTTTTCATTAATAACCAAAATTTTGTCTTTTTAATTATTAACCAAAGTTTTGTTGTTTATCAATTTGTGAAACGTCAATACTAACACTAAGTAAATTTTTTTTTTTAAATGTTTTTGTTTTTTGAGGAACTTTACTGATATGTAACGGTATATAAATATGCCGTTACATTATTTTAAAACTAAAAAAGATCGCGAAGAAAAATTGATTTATTAAAATGAAAAAAAAAAAAACTTAAAAACTGAAAATTAAAAGTTGTGTGACGTATATAGATCGCACAGATAGGAAACTTTGAAGGCTTTTACAGATAAAAGCATTTGAAAGTATTTTTTTTTGTAAAAAAGTAAAAATATAAAGATTGATATTTTAAAAATAGAAATAATGTTGATTTCTATAGTCTTAGAAAATGGAAGTGATTGTCTTATTAATTAAATGATTGTTCAAAAGCAAACTAACTCGTGAGGCATGTAAAATAAATTAAATGGTCAGATAAGAGAATACAAAGGAATTAAATGACCAATGCAAACACAAAAATGACAGCACGGACCATAACTGAAACACGAATGGATTAGTGACGTCTTGCTCTTTGAATCCAAAGATTGGATAAGAGACTAATAAAAATATAAAAGCCAAATTATTCTGAGGATTGTTATCTGAGAGCTGACTATGAATATGTCTTTATAACTGGCTATATTGCAGATTTTCATGATGTGGAAGTCTGCAATAAGTTTGATTTTCCGGACAATCAGGTGAGGCCTCTGGATGATAGTTCCTGACCAAATGAATGGCAAGTAGCAGTTTCATTTCAAAGAATGACAAAATCTACGAAAGTGATCACGAAGACAGATCCCGAAAATCTGCTCAAACCATAACGTATGAACTATAGTGTCTATTTAATAACTTTCCTAAAAATTGCAATTAATAGCTGAAAATAAGAACTCTTATCTGATTTAAAAATGCAAAATCAATTATTAATATTTTTTTTATGCAGATGTTTAAGCAATCATTTCCATTTCATTTTTTTTGTGTGTGTGTGTATTATGTTCTAATTAAAAGTTACGTTAAAAGTTGGGAGGGTTCAATTTCATTACCTGATATGTATGTGTTTTGCTGTCGGTTGCTTCATTTACCTCTTTGAATGACTCGATTTGTTTTCGGGAAAACTTCTTTTAACGGGGTGAACGACTCGATTTGTTTTCGGGAAAACTTCGTATGGGAAGGACCGTTAGTAGCACATGCATCTCGGTAAAAAAAAATTCACCCTCGGAAATATCCATCTGTGCGGTCTATTTAAATAGTAATTTGAATTTAAATTTAAAAAAATTATTAATGTTAAAATCTAAAAATAAATTCCTCAATTTTAAATGTGCATTAATAAAAATCTATTTTTGTGTTAATTATTGGCAGTGGCTTATTTTATTTGTTTCTTTAAATATTGAAATATAATTGGATAAGAATTTATACTATATTAGTCTCTGCATATCCTTGAGCTAGTGGCAAGGGCAAACGGTCAATAAAAGAAAAGTTGGATTTTTAATAGCACGTATCTGCCTACTTTATAAATTTTTCTAGGTTCGAATGGCCTAGATGGCGCCCTGTCGGCAGATACGTTGAAGACCTTTTCAGTGGCCGTTAAAGTATATGTCATTTAATTAATAAAAGAGCATATGAGAAATAATAGCGTGATATGTAATTATCTACCATTTGGTAGACCGCTTGCTCATTCACGCACATACTAATGTATGCAGTTAATTCATAATGTACACTTGGGTCTCATTTTATGCGGATTATTTTAATGCGATTTTGAAGTTATGCGATCCGTGTTTCTTCTTTATCTTTCATATTTCACTATATTAGATATCAAGAAATTTAAATTATTAATAACTTATTTTGACTTGAAATTTTTTTTTTTTTCCAAAAATATAACGTTATATTAGCAGCTAGTGTGAATATGGCCTGAAGCTGTATTTAGAATATTAGCTTCTATGTAAATAACCTACTTATACTAATGAGTAAATAATAATAGATTTATATTTACATATAAAAATATCACAATAAATAGTCAAAAATTTTAAACTTTTAAAACGTATTTTAATTATAACAGAAATAAATATTTTTTTAGATTTTTAAAATAAATAATAACGAAGATTTTATTGATTTTATAAACTGAAAATAATCTTTCTAATGATAATCTATAATCATTTTGTTTTGATTACAATCTCATTTTTTTAATATAGAAACAAAAAACCATAAACACAACTCAAGACTGAAAGTGGCGCTAGTTGTATATCACATGACAAATCTGATTTCTTAACATTTCACAAACGCATATTGTCAAATAGCCAAACAAGCACTAATGATTAAAATATGTATGAAAAAATGTAAAATTAAATACTCTAGTTAATAAAAAAAGTTAAAAAAAATTGTCTTGTATTATTTTTTTTCAAATATTTGAAATTTTTTATTAGTCATACTTTATTTCATTATTTTTTTAATGCGAATTTTAAAGTAATTTTTCCTTCTTGCTTTGCTTTTATGCGATTTCTGAAAATTACAACCCCTATCCCCATTTTTCAAGGTAAGTTAAGTCTATTTTTGTGCGATTTCTTTTATGTGCATTATCTGAAGAACCTATCTATTGCATAAAACGAGATCCAGGTCTATATAATTTGTCATTATATTAAACTAATTTTTATTGTCTAACTTGTTTAAATAGTTTGAATTCCTTTTTCTCCACTTCCACACGTACAACTACATATATGAATATTTTAATTTAGTTAATATTGAGTCTCATTGTATTCTCCGCTCTGCTAGTGGGCCGGATTTAAAATAAATTCTCATGTGCCATCATTATGTATTCATTAGATGTTTGATCTGGGGCTTATGGAGTGGGTTCGAATTAAGATTGGTCCCTGATCTAAATCTCGGGCTTAACTGGGTTTGAAGTACATTTTTTGAGTTTCAGCTCATGTTAGATGGATAAACATGTTTGATCAGTATAATATATTACATGGTACATACTGTATGTGTATATTTTAGGATTTTTTGGTAATATTATAAACTAGTTTTATAATTTAGTAATCGTTTTAGTATTAGACCTGCAGTGCCTTTTCACATACGCATTCAGGCTGCCGATAACTTTGTAAATCTTGCAAAAATATCATGTACACATGGTTCGTTCTGACGACTTTATCATTTTAAGTTTGTAGAAGATTCAAGTGTACACATTATTTTGGTCAAATCAAAAAATTAGAAAATTGGCAACAGATTAATACAAATGTGAAAGGAGCTGCAGGTCTACTATATGTTGCAGGTCTAATATATAAGTACTGATATTTTATATATCCCACATAAAAAAACAGGGATACAGAAAAGTGAACATTCAATGGAGATACCAAACAGTACAACATAATAAATATCTCAATTATTTAGAGATAAATCTAAATTATACTTATTAGAAACACTGTACTAAAATCCCATTGTTTACCATATCAAATTAAGATGAATGTTAATAGGAATTTCATTAGTATACTAGGTGATTTTTTTTTTTAAAAAATCATCTTTTATTCTAGTATATTCTTTCTTTAATAAAACTCACAAAATTCAATTAAACAAATAATAGATTCTAATAATTGTTAAAGCAGCATATTCAATCAGTAAACTTTTATGCAGTTAATGCAGATTTCAAATGATTATATAAATAGCATTTTTTCCCAATGACCTATCACATATTTTGCTTCTCAGGCATTATGATGATAAAATAATCTCTCAACGTCACTATTGATTATCCTCATCTTTTAGCATTTATCCTTCAAAGCATTTTATCCTTTTCTTATGAATTAAATAATCTCATGATATGATCAATAGAACAACTTTCATTATGGTCATTGATACTTCAAACAATAGTTCAGGGCTAATCTGTTTAATTATCCAAAATCAAATTACTATTTCAGCATATTAATAACTTTTAGCTTAGGAATATCTACAAAAATCTATATTTATAATTTCATATAGACATCTATTATATCTTCCGAATTTCCCAGAATTTTAAATGAAGAAGTGACATGCAATTAAATTTATGAAGAAAGGAAATGTCCCAGGTAATGATGGAATTATAATTTATATATTAAAAGAAGCAGGTGAAGAAACAGAAAATTTTTTAGTAAAGTTATATACCAAATGTCTAAATCATAAAGATGTACCAGATGATTGGAAGAATGCAGTATTAATATTAATATTTTAAAAAGATGATAAAGATATTAAAAATTACAGACCTATCAGCCTTTTAAGAGTTTTATACAAAATTTTTACCAAAGATAATTACAATTCATCTACAGAGAGCATTGGATTTCCATCAACCAAGAGAAGCTGGATTTAAAAATGGTTTTAGTACAGTAGATTATATCCAGGGATTGAGAGGTCATAGAAAGAACAAATAAATATGAGTTGCCATTATGCTTTGGATTTATTTGTATAGTATGCAAAGGCATTTGATTCTATAAACATTTCTTCAGTAATTAAAGCATTGGATCATCAAGATATAGATCCAGGATATTGTCATATTTTAAAGAATATTTATAAAAATGCAACCGCAACAATTAGATTACATAATGATACTAGAAAAGTCAACATTGAGAAGGATGTAAGACAGGGTGACTCCATATCTCCAAAACTTTTTTTTTACATCAGTGCTGCAATAAGCATTTTGTGGATTAAAATGGTAAGCTAAAGAAGTGAAAGTAAATGGAGATTATTGAAATCATTTAGATTTTGCAAATGATGGAGTTGTTTTTGCAAATAATGCTTTAGAACTGCAGGAAATGTTGCAGGAGTTATCAGATGAAAGTAGGAAAGTAGGACTAAAGATAAATGTTAAAACGACTAAAGTAATGTTCAATGGATTTTCTCAAAATATAAAAATAAAGATTGATTATGATGAGTTAAGAAAAATTAACAGCTACAAATACCTTAGTCAGATTATTAATACAGATGGAAACATAATGGATGAAATTAATCATAAAATTAAACTTGGTTAGAGTGCTTTTGGTAGAAATAACTTGATACTAAAAGGCCTATGTGTTTGAAAAGGAAGGTTTTTAATAAATGTGTTTTACCAGTTTTTACTTATGGATCTGAGACTTGGACACTTAATAGAAGAGAAATACAGAGACTTCAGATCACTCAAAGAAGTATGGAGAGATACATGTTAGGAGTAACAAGGAGATCAAAAATACAATATATGGGTAAGAGAGCAAACAGATGTTACTGACCTCATTGAAAAAATTAAAAGACTGAAAATGAGTTGGGCTGGACATATTGCTAGAAGAGATGATAATAGATGGACAATTGAAATCTTAAACTGGATTCCAAGAGATTGTGAAAGATCCAGAAAGAGACCACATGTGCAGGGGTGATGTGGAGAAGAGAAGCTAAAGATCGGAGATGGATTGAACTTGGAGAAACCTTCATCCTGCAGTGGATTGATAATGGATGATGATGATGATAGACAATAAACTTATAAGCAAAAATATATCCATTCTATACATTGCTTTGTACAAATACATGCAAATACTCATCAAAAGTAAATTTAAATATATATAACTCTTAACATACTGAAGCAATTAATCTGAGATTCAGATTACGCTTCACGGTCTCATCCAATCCCTCACCACCAAACCGAATTTAAATCCCAGTCTTATGCTTATATACGTACCTATATAATTAATTTTCACATAAAATAACTATGAGCAAGAGATTACATAAGCTCTTAGCTAAATAAATAATATTTTATAGATTTTAATAGGTCATATGTGGGCGTAAATCACATGTATATATTAAAGGTGATGGAGGATTGTGTATAAATCAATATTTATGTTCATATATTTTGTACTAAAATGTATTTATAAAATACGTATTTATGTAATGGCGGTCAGGATGATGCAATCAGCTTGGTAATTTCTATGTAAAATAAAATCAATTTCTTAACAAAATTTATCGTTTAGTAAAATCTATTTCTAAGCTAGAAATAGACTTATAACAATCATTTCAGAAATATACCAACCCGATTACAATATTTTATACTATCTTGATAACAAAAGGAAAATTTCTTACTAAAAGTCAATCTGTAGCAGTATTTTATAGCCTTAGATGATGGAGCTTAAAAGCATTCTTAGAGATAAACAAGAATTGTATAAATAGGGCCTGATTTCAGTCACCAAGAAGAGTACTTAAATTTGTAATGCGTCGGCCAAACAAATCCACGTCACTCAAATTTTCAACACAACCATCGTTGAGTAGATAGGGAAAGATGCACCTTCCCGGTCATGCCTAATCCAGCTCTCGCCAGCCTGCTGCTATACCATTAAACATCCGTGAACCTGATGCTATGCCGTAAGAACTAACCTTGAGATCTGCTACCTGCTTCCAAAAGGTAATGCCATGAAGTGCTGCCATTATAAACTTTTAACTTTCTTTTAATTAATTCTTCAATGTTAAAGAATTTAATATTAATAACTTGTAAACTCTGTAACCCGTTCTATAATCAATTTTAGAAATCTTTCAATATGTAATCCTTTCATATAAGTGACTATTTTATTCTATAACTATTTCGTTTAGTTTCATAATTTATTTCACTTTTAATTTAAGGCGGCAATTATTTTCTTAATACTTTATCTAATATATATATAGTTTAAATGTTAAATGATATCTCAATAAACTCCCACCCTTGCCAGCATAGTTATTTTTAGCTTAGATCCTCACCATTAGAGGGAAGCGCCAATTGGTTAATTAATTTGTTTTTACTTTTAAAACTATAAACGTTTGCTAGGTTTGGAGATTTTTAAATGTTTTTTTTTTTAATCAATATACTTTTTGCGTAAACAACAGAGGGGGGGGGGACTAAAAATTCCACCTTTGATCAGTTTACAAATTATGCAAATGTTAATCTTTTTACTAGTGCAATATTCATTCCAAAGAAATATATTAATTATGTATATTAATTGTATATTTCTTTAACCTTACCCATTTAAACATAAATGTATATTTTTCGTAAAGCACACCTTAGACTTAATTTTATTATATTGTGGAATTTTATTGAAGAAATGTAATAAAAGAGGGAGAATGAATCAGAACTTTAGTTTATGTTAAAACTGAAATATATTTTCTAATAATGCTTTTACTTTTACGTTTAGTAAATCTGATCATACCATTATCTTTGATGCTATTACTATAGATTATAAGCATAGTTCCATATATATTTTTGACTAGTTATTAGTTCCTCCAATGCATTGTTAGCATAGGCTCTTATTCCTTATATTTAAGCTTTATCTAGAGAGGCGCGTCAGAACGCCCGGGTCGTCTCATCTTCGTTTAGGTCATAATCGAGACAATGAATGACCCTGGACCATCTACTCACGTAACAAGAGCAATGCATAGGATAATTCTGGAAAAGTTCAGCCCATTGCAACTTCGTCTGAGACCCTTAACTCAAAGAAACCGATTCCACAAAATGTGGGTAAGGCAAGTCGGCATATTCTTAATTCCAATGATAAAGCACTTCCAAGAAATGGATCCGCAAGTCTTATTCAGCCATTATGCTAACACCATAATATTTAATTATATTATATTCCCCTTTTTAAAAAGCTTAAACCTATAAATATCTATATATCTGATGTTATGGTCTAACTAAATGTATTTCGCAAATTAAGTAATTTTCTATTAATATGTCACTTAACGACTCTAGATATTATAATTTCTAGAAATACCTCCCCCCCCCCATACATTAATTGTGCAAATAAAGTAAATAAATCTTCATTAAACATATTCCCATTTATAATAAACTTGTGATAACTTGGTCGGTCAGTTAACTGCCAATACTGACCGACAATTATGTAACTCTTCCTGCGATTAGTCAAGGTTGTGTTTCTCTTCTGTAATTCAGATGAGCCATCATGTTTGTACACTATATAATTGCGCTAAAGTAATCAGTGAAATATCATAACGCCGCATCAAAAGTACTAACAATAAATTTATCTGTAAATACCTATTTTAAAGTGTGAATAAGCACAATAGGTCTTATTGTAATATGAGGCTAATCACTATTTAATATAATTCAAATGTATAAATTTCTGATTTCAATTTATGTTCAGTATTAAATATAATTTTAAAATCAATAAACTCTGATCATTGTTTATTCATTTATTTAACTGATTTAGTTAAGTTTTAAAGTAGTTATTAAAGTATAAATGTCATGCTGTAAAGAGTTAAAAGATCCCACTAAGGTTAAGCATATGTGCTTGTTTATTTCAATGTATACACACACCTGCCATGATTTTCCCCTGAGTCTCTGTTTCTCTGCTGTGTGGTATCGGCCGGCGATAAATTAAATAATCTAGTATCATCGGAGTTGCTGCACATAAGTAAATAAATCTGAAATTTAGGCATACAGGGCAGAGTTCATGAGTGATCCTGGCATGTGTATCTCGCGCTGATTGGACTTTGTGTTGATATTCTAGATCGAGTTGAGTGAGTATGCGAACCGACCGGTACAATACTATTACACAAAGAAATTGTTTTAACTATATATATACTGTTATAAAGCAACTCTAATCAGAATATTTTGCAATAATTTTTGCCTTATGCTTTAACAATTTATATATACTAATTCTTTTCATTTTATTTATTATATTATAAAATTCAATAAAATAAGATTTTTAAGTCAGGTTATTATTTTTGTATGAAAAAAAAAATACTTAATTGGTAATTGAGGTGACAAATCTTGTCATTTAGAACTATAATGGAGGAAATAACATAAGATAAAATTACATAACTTCTTTTGGAAATAATTTCTTAAATTTAGAATGAATATATTTACTATTTCTTAAATTTAGAATGAATATATTTACTATTTCAAATTTTTTTATATTTAGATCAACAAAAAAAGTTTATCTTTTTATTTGCTAATAAAAACCTGTTAGGTAGAAAGCAAGTTTTCCAAAAGTAAATCTTAAAAGATGCAATTTCACCCATATTTGTTTGCATAAGAACAAGTGATCTCAAACTATTATTATTAACCAATGAATTTTAATCAGAATTTGCCTATATGAAAAATATTTTAAAAAAACTTTTTCTATCACTTTTATATAAAGTTTAACTTACATAACTAATAATAATGAAAAAACTAGTACATAGACAATTACATCTTTTTTTTATTATGACATCCGTTTTTGATTGCTAGAATTAAATGACTAGGACAATTTTATTATTGCAATTCTATATGATTGGATTTCTTTACAATATCCATCATACTGAAAATTTAGACTCTAGAAAAACAAATCAGTTCATTATTTCTATTTGTTTCCATTATGTGAACTTCTTCTTTTACCTTATTAGTACACATAATCTTTTGACTTTTTGATATTTAAAAGCACTATTATTTCACATTTTTCAATTAGATAGTTTAAAATTTCTCTTCTTTTTTTTTAGATAATAAAAAAAAAAAAAATATGACTTACTTATAATAATATAATTGATTACTCATTCAGATTATATGAAATTTAAAATTACAAGTAATAGGTTGACTTTCAATCCAGGAATCTAGTTCTTGAGTCAATTATTTTATCATTGTGCTATACCATTCAAGGCACCTGCATTACTAACAATAATTCACATTATTTACTCCAAATAATTAAGGAGTTGAATAAATGGGTTAATTACTACTGCTAATATAAATAAAAAATTGTATTTTTAAAAGTAGTTTATATGAAAACTGACTGAAATATTATAAGTTCATGAGATTCTAATGTGCCACAGCTGATACTTTCCATCTGTTGGTTATGTATCACACATAAAAACTTATGTTTAACTCTTCTTTTATCAATTTTTAATGCACTATTAAATAAAACATAAAAGTCTAATCTTCGTCAAAATATTTTTCCGCATTAGAGCATAATTTCATTTTTACTACAGGTAATTACAATCTCTTTAATACGCTAAAATATAAATCAACTTCACAAATAAACAAAAAGTTATTGTTTTAAAATGATTGTAGAGCAAATGTTTAGACTGCATAGTGAAACATGTTTTTGTAACAACTAAATACTAATATAGAAAATCTGCAAATTAAAATATAATAAAAGTGGAATTATTCAGTTTATTAAAAAATATATTCTGAAAATAAAGTTTCTTCCTGTTTTTTTTTTTTATTATTATTCACTAGAACTAAATTAGAAACAACTGACAACTTTTACTGCAAATTATACTGTCAATATATGATATTTAATGGGAAAAAACAGTAAAGTATATATAATATTGCATTCTGTTAAGTATCTAACTTTAGTTAAAAGTGAAAATATCTTTTTTAAAATATTGTTGAGTATAGAATAAGAAAGTAAAGATAATTTCAACATGGAAAATTTTTTAACCTTTTTTCTTTATTCAATAGAATAAAATTGTAATTGAAGTAAACTGTCAGAAAATATTTTTAAAAATCAACATTAAATAATAAAGTACAAGAATGGATATTGCTAATGAGAAAATATTTTCACATTTTCACTGCTATAATTAAATTTTTTTGCTACATTAAGACAAAAAGTGATACATTATTTCTAGGCTGAAATGTTTCTAGAAGTCTTCGAATAAAAAATGTAATTCATATTCAAATAGATAACTGAAGATTATTATTATATTTAAATAAAAAATAATACATTTAATGTAAAAGTTATTATTATTATCAAACAGCCTAGTCTTGGACAATATAGATTTATAATGTTTTTCTACCATTTTTCTCCACTTTTATCTATTTCTAGAAGACTGAAAATATAAACTAACTGAATGATCAATATTTTACAAAAGTCATTATTTTTTGCTGGTATTTTACATAATTAATATTATTTTCTGAAATGTATACGAAATATTTTATTATATCTGTAATAAATTTTTGAAAATGAATGAAATGTTTCAAAGGCTTTCTCATAGATAATACTATGACATGAAATCTCTATAAAAATGAAATGTTTTGATCAAGCAAAACAAAAAAGCCATTTCTCCTCATGATATAAAACACTGATAATTGTTTTCATTAACAGAAAGCTAAAAGAAATATATATATATTAATAGAGATTAATTTCCAAATGTAACTTTACAATCTTTTTTTAAAAATCCCGCTTTATTATAAAATTTAATATTAAAAATTATTACTTACATATTTTATTTAAAAATAGGCTTTTATAATAATTTATTTAGATTTTATTTACAGTCAATATATTAACAAAAAAAAAAAAAAAAGATCAGTATTTTTATTGCAGACTTATTTATCAATATCTAAGTAAAATGTAAATCTACAATATGTATACAGTACTATGATTATGATGGTACTCCTAAAGTGTATATGTAGTTTTTGCTTTTTATACTATGTCAGTATATAAAAAATAAAGACAAATGAAGATATGATTTATCTAAAATCGAACATGAAAGGTTTCAGCATTCCATCACATAAATGGGACGATCCACGACCACCACAACATAAAAATATTTAAGACTAAGGGTGGATTTCAAAATAAAAAAAATATTATAACTAAATTAAATATATCACTAAAATAAAATATAAAAAAAATATATAAATAATAATACTTAAAAACGTAGTTCAATATTAATAATAAAAAATTACATTTGTAAATTTAAATGCAAGAGGATGAATCATAGTCAATGACGTTATCTTGACGAAATAGGTTAAAGAATATGAGGTTAACTTAAAACAGTGTAAATGTTACGGACTAAACTACATATATAATATGCATTTGTAAATAAATGATTATATAGATTAAGAAATAAAATTCATAGATTACTTACCAGCGATACTCAAAGACAACTGACAATTTTATAGTAAGAAGTTAGTTTCATAGACCATAAAAATTACGTTTGTCCCGCAGAACTTGATTTAAAACAAATGTAAAATATTTCATAAAATACATTTTAAATAATTTATGGCATTAACATAAAAATAGAATAAGTAAACTTTGCAAAGTTAAGAACATATTCTTAAATAATAAAAAAGAAATAATTATTTTTTCTTAAAAAAGTCAATGTTAAGATAGTCGCCATTACAACAAAATTACAGCGCATGATCGGATTACTAGTCCTCGTCTACTTGCGCATGAAATCAGTTGCTCGAACTTAGGTCTAGGCTTCCGAGTTCAGATTATGTTTTATGCAGTCAATGCATTTTCTTATTTTGTAAAACGATATTTCAGTATTTCTAATATGTTTCAACCTCAAAAGTTTGATTATTTTTTAATATTAGATTTTGAAGCTACCTGTGATAGAATTAATAAACCTACTCCACAGGTAATATATATATTAGATACTTAAAAAGTAGTGATAAATTTAAATATATATATATAAATTTGTAGAAAAGTTTCTCCAAGTAAATGAATAAATCTTTGGGGGAGTGGATAAGTGTTTGCCTTCACAACTTTTTTTTGATACAATTTAAGAAAGTAGTCTATATTAATTTTAAAAGTATGCAATTTGATTTCGACAGAAGTTGGTAGAAAGTAACCTAGATTAGTAATTGTGTTAATTTTTAGCGATAGTAAGCATACAAAATAATAGCAGCCATTTATAAGTCTTTTTCTTTTTTTTCATTTTTTTATTGAGGAAGTAAATAATACGGGATTATATTTCTCAATTATGAAATTACGTAAACAGCTAACTATATTGAGATCCACTTTCATTATTAGGAAATTATCGTTTAGAGTTCTAAACAACGTTTGTAAAATAAAATTTATTGTTTATCGCGCTAAAAAAAAAGCCAGATTTTTTTTTAAACTTAATCCTCCATCTAACTTTTAATGACTACTATTTGAAAAAAACCAAAGTGAGTCTTACCGTATAAATTTTAATGAATCGGGATCATATGTTCCACATCAACAATCACCGTTCTTATATATTGCTCTGCGTGGTTTAGTGCGGTAATAGTATCAGACTTTGAATTGTATAGTCCTGGGATCGATTCCAGTTCTGGCACATTCCGCTCCGACTTCTTAAGAACTCTCAAGCAATAAAACTTCGACTTTATATTTATTTGTGTTTACTGTATTATATAATTACTTATTTCCGTATATTAATTAAAACATGAATAGTTTATGGATATTTTAGATTTCTATTATGATAGTAAATACTCTTGTTCATACTTGGCATGACTTTTTCTGCTTATTTTTCATATATGCATACACATATGGAAAATTGATGTGTATTTATTAGCGTATATCCAGATGTTGTTTATATTCATTGTTTACTAAAATTATTCCAAAATTATGATTTGCTTTATTTTTAAACTCACAATTTATTAAGTTTTATTTATACAGAAGTTGCCTTGTACATTATTTTTTTGCCTAAATATAATGGAACTGATTAGCAGGGAATAAATTGATATATATGTGCATACTCGAAAAACTTCTCGTTTAGTTTAATAGCACTTTCTAAAATTATTTTAATAGACAATATATGACAAATGAATACAATTGTCTATAATAAAAATGGACCATGAAGTCAGAGCCATTATATATGTTTCTTCTTAACTAACAATCTCTGCTGACAATGGCTTGCATGTGTTTATTTGCACTGAAATTGTTTATTTGGTGAAATATATAATAGAATCAATTAATAAGTTGTTGCCTATGTGTTTGATGACATGATAGAGTAGCTGACTCTGAAAAGCCATGGATTGTCAACCTGTACTATCACTTCTAGTGTTTTTATGAACTCTAATAATATGCCATTCATTTAAAGTCACTGTTCTGATAGTAATTATTCCAATTTGCTTTAAAAAATAAATAATATTCATTAATTTTTAACAAAAAAATAATGCATATTTTGTTTTAATTTTTATTTAATATTCTTGTCAGAACTTTGATGATATGAAACCATAAGAAAAAAAACTAGCATGTACATGACCCTCAAGCCAAATTCTGAATGCCATTGCCTAATGTTTAACATATCAGAAACACATGTATGCATGTTAACTTCTCTGTCTCAAGGCAGATTATACTAGAATACTATAGCCAAGCAATAACTCTTGAACATAAAAATGCTATTTTGCTATTACAGAATATATATTAGCATCTCTAGAACTATATTACAAATTTTAATGAACCTCTTACATCACTGAGATGTAAACTGATTATATAAATAAAAATTTGCTTTTTATATTATTTTAGCAATAATCAAGTCTCATCATAATTGGTTTGAGTGGACGTGAAAGGATATCAATTTATTAATCACTGAGATACATTGTTAGTTATGCTATGAACAATATAATTTAAAAAATTGTAAAAAATATTTTACTAAAATAAATATCTATAAATTATATCGTTATAAAATGTAAACTGACTTACCCTTTTATTTTATGCATAGAGCGAAGCAGAACTATTAATTGCCACAGTTTTTCTGTAAAAATATTTTAAATTTCTAAAATCTGTTTTGGAAAAATCTGTAGATCACATAGAATAGCAAAAAGTAATTTTAAGCCGTAATCATTAATTAAAATCTAGCGTCCTGACTAGCTAAACAATGCTGATAATCTTCAATAAAATCTTGCACTATGTCTACTTGCAGCTCTATTATTTCAATGAAAGCAGTTAGTATAATACTTCTTTAGAGTATGAAATTCATGTTCATTATAAAATATTTTTTTAAAGAAGTCTATTAACATTTGTTTCATTTATCCAGTCCAACTTAGATGTATCTACAATAGAAGTCTATAACAGGGGTGTCCAACAAGTCGATTGTAAAGCCATTTTTAGTCGATCGCGAGGCTAATCTAGCAAGAGCAGTCAAGTAACGCTTGAAAGAAATTAAGTCAAGATTTTCAAGTTTTTTTTGTTTTTGTTCTAAATTTTTTTTCAATTCTAGATAGGTGAAGTCGACTAAGCCCTATCATTATTG
Source organism: Epiperipatus broadwayi (assembly GCA_028023455.1). Taxonomy (NCBI): domain Eukaryota; kingdom Metazoa; phylum Onychophora; class Udeonychophora; order Euonychophora; family Peripatidae; genus Epiperipatus; species Epiperipatus broadwayi. The sequence goes on along the minus strand of JAQFVV010006209.1, from coordinate 5,239,177 downwards.
AAAATAATATTTTTAATCTTGATTTAATGTAGCTAATTTGAATTAATAAATATGGTTAATAATTACTCGTGTTGCTTTAATTCCCCCGGACATGAGTTTTTTTGACCAGTTGAATAATTATTTTTTACTAGGTAGATATATAAAAATAGTATGTGTCACACCTCCCTCCACTTAGACTATGCCTATGAGAATAAGTCGATCACAACACATTTTAAAAATAAAAAGTAGATCTTATGAACACAAAAGTTGGCCACCCCTGGTCTATAGCATCACATCCAACAAGCTGATTGGGCTTATGATCTTGTCGTCATAATTTTTAGAATCTACAGAATATATTTTTTGTTCCATACAATAAATTGGGTAAAATAAGAACTCTGTACAAAACTATTTTAATTGAATTTGTATCACTATGATAAAAGATGCAGTAATAACACAGCGAAATTGTGCTGCACCTCAACATCTGAATCTATCTTTCTAACTAAAATATTTAAACAGATTCACATTCTTAAGCTGATAATCACCCAAACTAAAAGTTAATATTTCTTTTCATCACTGATTAATATCAGAACTTAACTAATTTTTATAAATTATTTCAGTACATTAAGAATATTCTATGCATCATTTTTTAAATTAGCTAGAGTAGTACAATTATTAGCATATTGTAAATTTAGAAATCAAGAATGTGTTCTAGTTTTTATTTTAGATTAAAAATTATCATCCATGTACAAACTATTCTAGTGACTGCTTTCATAAAAATGAAAAACAAAGTTGAAGATAATACATGAGTTTTCATTTCAGATTTTCTACTAGCAGAAAATAAACTTTGTTAGATAGACATTTAGTTTCAATCATTGCTACAAATCTGTTTAATTAATGGAGTTGTATGCCTTGATCAAATCAATAACAGCAATGTGTGTAGAGAATATAATTGTATGTGTTAATTTTTATAGAAGTAGTGATAAAAATCTGATGGTGATGTTCTCACCATTTTGATATGTTAATTTAATCATAGAATATACATTAATATTCCTGAAGTTAACCTGATGTAAAGAGTCAAACATAGGAATAAAATCTTTAAAAATACAATATCAGTATTCTTAATAGCTGATACAAACAAGAGCAAACACAAATAATAATTCATTAAAAACACTACTGAAATAGAATAAATCAATAGCTTGCAACAAGTATGAGAAAAAATAATGAGAATTATTGATATATATATATATTGCAACTATTGCTTTTGATACTTTTTTTTTTTGCATTTATCTGATAACAGCATGTCTGTAGTGCTTTTTACTTCTCTAAAAACTGCATTTAGTCTCTAATAATCATTCATTAATGACTGATTTCAACCTATTCAATAAAATTCTTGAAAGCATTTTTGCTGCAGTGGATAATAGTATTCCATAATATTTTTACAAATTGGAAAAATATCTTTCTAATAAGCTATTTTTTAATGCTTATGTTAATGTAGTCTTTTCTCTCTTTTGCAATCCATTTACGTGCAAATTTACTATATAAGTATGACATATTAAAACAGTTTTTCACACATTTTTACAAAATACCAAATTACTGCATATTCATTTGTTTAGTTTATCTTATTTTGTACAATCTGATATTTATTAAATTCCGAGAACATATATTCTATCATGTAAATCCAAATTATTGATATTTAAATGTCTATTAAACATAAAGATGTAGAGCTATATTAATACATACAAATATAGTATTACCTTGATGGACATTTGTAATTGAATACTTCATGAAAGATTTTGAGAGCATTAGAGATATGAAGAGTCACAGGCTAGAAGGAAGTAATTTTATGGTGGTTGGTTTATTACTCAAGAGAGTTGAGCATTGAAAATGACAAAGCCATATTATACTCCATGGACCTTGAGTCAAAATGTGCCATTAGATCAAAACTATGCAGGGCATATTATCATTACAGTGATATATTACAAGATATATATTATCAATTTAAATGTTAGCATTTTTTTATTATAAAGAAACCAACTATATAGATCATATTTCATAAAATAATTTGGTCAATTTTTTTGTTAAACTGCATTAGATAGCTAATATGGTTGCTTATTCAAAAAAATGTTTAACCTGCTTCGAAATCTACTGCTTAATCTGAAAAAACTCTTCAGACTCCTGGTTCATAAGCATGTAAATTGAACTTTTGTTCCTGAATTAATTATTAATTGCATATGATTGTCCTTTTCTGTTTGTTTGTTTTTTGGCCTATCTACCAGGCTTAGAATTTTTCTTTCAGTTAGCCATCTCATTGTTCACCTAGCTATCCAATATTGTAAAATTGAAAACTGCTCAAAGCTTTACTACCATTCAATTTAACAAATCTGATGAGCAATGCCTTTTGATTCATTGTTCCTTTATAAGTTGTTATTTGAAAGGCTTTTAACTTGCATTAGTCTATTTGAAAACTATTTTATTTAAGAAACTCAATTATGAACAATTTTGGTGCCATATGTAACAGTGAAATTGATTACCTGTGAGATTTGCTACAAGAATTTCACAAAAGAAAATGAATAAAATAACTAAACATTTTCAAATTCACAAATGACTTGTGAACAAAATCATTGGCTGGCTATTGTCAAAAAAAAAAAGATTGAATGGATAGCTGAAGGAAGCTTGAAAGTCTGTGTTCAAATCTTCTTTAATTACATCTATTGATTTACAGATTCAGCCTGAATTCTGCCCGTCCTTCTGTGTATTTAAATAGGCATATATATGAGGGGTCAGAATGACTTAAGATCAACCTGTATATGGCAACAATGCTGGCAAAGGGTTTGAACATTCCATTGAGGATTGAATAAACTGAGAACTGATTATATATGTGTGTGTGATGGTCTGGTCCATCTGATGAGGGCTGTTTCCACACAATATATATATATATTGGAGATCATTTATCTTTTCCACATGTATGTGTGATCATGTGTATTGGTTTTATAAAATGCAGCGGAGAGGTGAAGGAAGCTTGAATGTCTGTGTTCAAATCCTTAATGTTTTAAAAAAGAACCCAAACAGAGAAAAAATATACTGCTTAATGTTAAATATAATGTTAATAAAAGTTATAATAGCATATTAATATAAAATTTAAAAAAAAACAGCCAAAAAATACAAGGATAAAAGAACTCACAATGACTAGAATTTAAATCTAAATATGGCATACAATATTGCTATAGCTAATAACATTCTTATAATATTAATTGTGAACTGCAAACCCTTAGCAATAAAATTTAAGTTAACAATGATGTAATTGTTGTACCAATATTTTCTCTTTTTTAATCATTGAACACTATAATATATTTTCTTTTGTTTAGTGATATTTTATATAATTTGTTTTCAGTATACTTTTTTTATTTACATTTTTCTTCCAGTGTTTTGAGTAGCTGAAGAATATGTATTTAAATATGAAACTTACTATTTAATATTATGAGATAAGGATTTTTTTTTTCAAGAAAATAGAGCTACTTTAAGAAATCAGTCCCTGGCTGAAATATTTTGAAGCTGCATATATAAAAATGTTTGTTTTTTGTATAAATATATCTTTTTTTTTTTTAATTCATTATTATTGTTACTATGCGTATATATATATATATGTAGATAATTTTATTTGAATTTAATTAGTATATGATATAAAGACTTTATTCTTTATATTGCAATGTAAAAGTATTAAAATAATGCCATTTGTAGCCTGATAAAAACTGCTACTCATTTGGAATGTTGAAGAGAAAAATAATGAAAAGTATCGAAAGGAAAAAGTGAAATAAATTGGTCATCATTGAATAATATAATAAATTATTAATGAGGTATAGATAGGAAATGAAGTAATCTACTAAGTCTTTAATAAATCATTTTTTTTAAAATATGTTTTATACTTTCCAAGATCTTTTTACAATTAGATGCATGTTTGAAAAATTTCTTTCTTATTTTATATAAAACTGCTGTAAAAAGATTTAGAGAGATAAAATTAACCTATTTTTTTTTACAAATATTCTAATAATTGCTGTTGCATTATGATATTTTTCAGAATTTGTCAGAATATTGATTCTGTTACAATGTTTTTATTATAGCAATAAAAAATGGCAATTTATAGTTATTGATTTTCATTTATAATTTCTCTTAATATTAAAATATAGTCTATTATACTCTAATCAGTTTTAAATATAGCTCATACAAGGTTGGTTTGAATTTTAAGTAATGATCTTATATAGATCTAGATCTATAATTCTAATATCTTATAAAAAATGTTTTTTGTTTATCTTTGAAACTTATCAGATAAATGAAAATAAACAATAGCAAGTTAATAATAAATTATTTTATCAAAAGAAAAATTGTTTAGTTTTAAAAGGAAATTAAATAAGGTGTTTGAATATTTCATTGTGATTGGAATAAAAATGTAGATTTTTTTAATAAAAAGTATGTATTGAGTTTTGTTTTATTTTTATTATTTATTTCAAATTTTTTAATGGAATGTGTATATTTATCCAAAAATTCCAGATGACTTTACCAAGAGTGAAAAGGTTAATAATGTAAGTTTAAATAGGAAATTATTGGACAAAATAACAGTATCATATCTATTAGCACTACCATTACTTTTGGCATATGTGACATGGAAATGAACATACTTATTAATGTGACTTTTTTTTTATTATAGATGGAATTCTATGACATAGTAAGTGTTGCCATATTAAGTAAGGCATTATTGTCGGAAACTTCTGGTCTTTTTAATATTTTTAAGATTAATAGTTGTAAGAATAATAACTGCATTCATTAAAAATAGGAGAATGAAATCTTTTGGAACCAACTGTGACTGGAAAGCATTGTTTTCTGGGGAAATTTTATCAGTATAGCAGTAATACATAGTTGAACACTTTATTATCTACCATTTGTGGAAAAGCTGCCATTTCAAAACCATTGTTTTCTATTAGAATTCAATGGTATGGGACTATGTGAATCACAAGTGTAAAAATTGGGCAGCCTTGATTGGAAGAGTATCTTATGGTTTGAATGAATCATCAGTGACACTTTTTTCTCCAAAGATTTGGTATTAATTAAAAAGAGACTATTAGTCAGATTTCTTTCTTTCAATTGTCAAATTTGTTTATTTTGTAGTAGTTTCTTAATTTAATCATTGCTCAGATTATTTGAACATTTTTGATAGTTAAGTTCATTTGATATTGGAACATTATTCTCAGAGAAGATTATCAGCTCATATCAATATTTGATTGTCCACATTAAAATATTGACATGAGAGTTATTAAGATGTTGCACATCTCCCATGATACCACAATCACTTAATTTAAATATTATTAGAGAATCTGAGATTTTTGCTTAATAATTTCTAGATGGTGTATATGTATGCTTATTTTATAAAATTTTTACTTATGGAATACAAGAAAATTTCTTTAATCTCTGTACTTCTCTGCTGAAGACAGACTGAAGTCACTAGTCATTATATTTTTATGAACAAGTAATATCACTTAATAACTGTTTGCTACCCTTATAAAACTATATATTCTAGCATCTCATAAACTTTCTTATGCGTTATATCATTAAAATGCATTACCTACTTAAATGTATCATATTTCTTGATATAAACAAAGTTTAAATGCATCATTTATTTAAATTGTTTATTATATATTCAATTGCTGGAGAAATCAACTGATGTTCAAGCGTTAAAATGTAACAATAGTTTTATGCAATTAAAACAATTATTTTCTCATTTAAGAATTAACTTAAGAACATTTAACTTTTCAGTCAATCATTCTTACTGTTAAAGGTCTATTTACAACATTTTAATTTTTGAAAAAAATTTATATACAGAAAATTATGTTTAATTATTTTATTTGTTTGCTATTGATAAAATGTGTTTTAATTTAAAAATTGCTACCTGAAAAATTAAAAGTTAATAAATATGTTTCAAATTTTTTAGCTAAAACAAAATTATAAATTTTTTTTAATAATATAGTCATCAACAGTTCAAATGTTTATCATTAAAATGTCATCAAGTTTTATATGATAGTAAGTAGCTTATGTTTAGATAAAATTAGTTTTTGTGCACAATCTATATATCCAGAAACCATGTTCATCAAGTTAAACAGTTGTATCTTATGTGATGTTGTTGTATATCTTTATAATGCATCTTCTCTCCTCCTCCTCTTGCCATATTATTCTCTTTCATTCTACAATCATTTTCTTAGCACTGACATTTTTTTTTGTTTACTTAATTTTAATAAAAGTTATTTTGTCAGTTCTAATACCATATTCTCATTCACCTTTTTTTTTTCATAAAGTTATAATTACAAAAAGTCTATCTCTTTTACTTTTTCATATATGAAGATCTAATTGCAATTGCCATCTAGAGTCCTGCAATCAAATTAATTGTTATATAGCTTTTATTAACTGTTAATGAAATAAAGAAATCGCCATTATGTAATAAAATTTATAGTAAGAGAAAAGTCATGTGATAATATTGATATATGTACATAATCTCAAGATATACCTCAACAAAATTCATTTTGTCTTGAATGATTTTTACTTGAAGATCTGACCTCGGCATAACAAAGAAATATAACAGAAGAATCCAATATGACAAAATAATTTTTGTAAATGTATTCAAACCATATTATTAAAAAATCCAAAATTTCTATTGCATTAATTATTCCTTGACCATCAATATACTTGTAGAAATGTTGATTTTTTAATTCTATATATATATATTTTTTTAAAAAGTGCCAGATACTTTACTCAGGCTACTGCAAGCGCCACAGGTGATGAATGGTAGTATGGTCTTTAGATATAAAGGCCATCTGTGAATAACAAGCAGTGCCTAACCAAACAATACATGCTGCCTTGCAGTATAAGGGTAGGTACTGCTTTTGATATAAACATTTTTTATCTTTTTTTTCCTTTTTCAGTTAAATTATTGTAGGGTCTGGTCATTGTGAACCTGTGGTGCTATTTCATTTCTCCTTATACTAACCTAAGACAAGGAGATTGTGTGTTTGTGCAACAACATTTCCATTCTTTAACCACATGCACAGCATTTCTGACTAGTTTCTTTTTTAACTCAAAACCTCTAGAATTAAGAAAGCAATGATAGGAACAAGTTTATTAGGCTGGCAGTTCTTAGTTGTGAGTTTTGATTGAGGCAATACAATAACTAATGAATCAGTTTGGAACTGGATTTCAGTGTGGCTGGCAAAAATTTATGTTTAGACAGTCCTTTTTAGGGATCCCCCTGCCTATCATGGAAGTGGAAGAGTGTAGAAAGTGTGATCTAAAAATAGCCTGCTTACACAATCTGACTAAATTATTACACCTTGTGGATTCCTCCTTTCAGCAGTAGAAATCATAATATATCGGTAGTAGTGGTAACGCAAGAGACAAAGATAGTATTAAAGTAAGTATTACAATTTTTATAGGTAAATGAAATATGCAAATTTTACTTGAAACACTAGTGGTTAAGGAATTATCTAGATTTAAGGTGATACAGCTGCTCTTAGTGAGTCTTTTTTCTCAGAAGAAAGAGGTTTAATAGAACAGGTAGATGGATGCATGCTTTTTTGGAATGGAAAGTCAATCAGTGGAAAGAGAGTGCATAGTGTTGGATTTTTTGTTAAGTTGAATTTAATATCTTTTATTGTTGGAGTTCCTCATTGTTCAATAGAAGGCTATTGGTGTTAAAAATTGCTTTGCACAATGGCACTTGTGCTCATTTTATTAGTGTCTATGCTCTAACCTTTAGAAAATTAAGAGAAGTAAAGTTTTTATGCCTTGTTAAATCGCCTTATTACAGCAATACCATTAAAAGGGGCAATTTTTTCTGTTTGAAAATTTTAATACACATCTTGATACGGATAGTACTTTGCCAAATGCCCAACACATGGGTTGACTATCATAAACATTTTGTTTAGGTATAAACATCATTATAAAAAAATATTGGTGAATCGACTCTCAAAACAATTGCATTTAATAGATTACATTATGGTTAGAAGTCAGAATACAAAAGAATTTCACATTACATGAACCCTTACAAACATTAATTGTTGGATATGCCACAGATTAATATGCTCCAAAATTAAAATGAAAGTTGCATTAAAAACAGATTTTATTCCAAACACATTCATGAGAAACTTGATGTTCGTTCTTTAGAAGAATCTACTATACTTACTAAATTTTAGCAGTTATTAAACACTAAAATTGCTCATTTGGAACTTCAGGATTGTCATATTATTGAAGAATGGAATTCTCTTAAGAATTGTAATATGGATTCAAGAAATTTATTCTTGGTTTCATTTAAAAAAGAACCATGATTGTTTTTCTGACAATGATATTAATAATTTAATTAAAAGGAAACGTGGCATTTATTGCTTGACTACATTAAATGGATAATTTCATAATAAATATAAAAATGTGATGGCAGAAGTTCAATGACTGACAAGAAAGTTTAAAAATGATCCATGAATTAAAACTGCAAAGAAAATAAATTCATTGATTATGGTCAATCTAGATCTTTTTGATGCATTGAAATTGACATGAATCTGAGAAACAGTATATCATAATTTTATTAAGTATAGAAATGACCCTCTTATGTGAAGACAGTAATATTGTGAACAGATGGTTGGAGTAATTTGATTATCTTTTGAATAATGATACAAGAATTGAGATGACAACTTTTAATAATATATCCCTTTTAATTAATTTATATTTGGACAAAGATATCCAGCTTAGTGAAGTCAAAATGGGCTCTTTGTAGTCTAAAAGATGATAAAGCTCACATCCTGATAAAATAACCAGAGATTTAAAATATGGAGGTGATATGTTAGCTTTAAAGATATTGGAATTTTTTAGGATTATATGGACCCGTGAAATTATACTATCTGATCTTAAGTTATGCTTTTATTGTTTCAATTTTTAAAAACCTGAGGGTGTAAATAAGATTGCAGTAATTGTCATGGAATATCATTATTATCTACTATAGCAAAGGTACTTTCAAAAACAGATGCTTCCAATTATACTTAAATGGTTTAGAGAATCAAAACGCACTATAGTCATGGTTTTGTTGCCAGGCAAATGCAAGAAAAATGATGGGGATAAAGAAGCAATTTATATATTGTATTTATTGATGTAGTCAAGACAGTTAATTCACTTAATAGGACAGGTTTATGGCAGTGTTTGAAATTAAGTAGTTGTCCGCCATTGCTTCTACATGATGAGATGAATGGCCGTATTATTATTATAGATGGATAATCTGAAGTATTTGAAATAAATATTGGTGTTGAACAAGGATATGTCCTTGCTTCCACATTGTTTTCAATTTTTATGAGTGTCTTTGGAATTGTTTATAGGTAACTTAATCAAACAGAGATCAAGATATGATACAGATATGGTGGACTGTATAATTTGAATTAACTAAGAATTGAAAACAATTTTTTTTGGGGGGGTGCTGTTTTTGCCAGTTCAAAAGTTGATTAACAGAATATTCTTCATATTTTGAAAGCAATATATAAAAATTTTGGTTTATTAATTAATCCTCAAAAAAGATATGTTCTTTATCAATCAGTGACTGAAGGAAAATCTTCAGCAACTTTTATCTTGGATAGTTATTAACTTTAGAATGTAAATCAGTTTAAATACTTTAGTAGTTTTGTAAATAGATAAATGAACTTAGATGACGAGGTATAACACAGACTCCATCTTGCTCCTGCTTTTAACATGTTATAAGATAAATTACTTTGTAACAAGGACATAACTACTGCAACTAATTTAACTGTATGAAGCTGTTTTTTTAATTAAAATATTGTATGAAAACGAAACTTGGATACCATATTGCTAGATATGATACTATTAAGGCCGCTATTGTAAGATTGCACTTTCATTGGATTAGACATGTAAAACAAATTAATAATGGAAGACATTCTAAACAGGTGTTTTATGATGAACTTGAATGTGATTTTCATGGGAGAGGTAGATCCCGTTTATAATTTAAGGATTATCTCAAAGACATTTTAAAGAAGTGCAATATCAATTGTTTCTATTAGAAAAGTATGGCAGAATATAGAATGCAGTGGAGAGCTACAATTTGACATGACATTGAAATATTTCAGAAAAAAAGCTTTCTGATGAAGAAATTAAAAGTATTATAAAGTATCAAGCAAAAAAAAAAATTAGCTAGCATGTTCTATATGTGAACTTATTTGTGTTTTACAGATTGGTTTGTACAGTCATCACAAAACCCATTTCTAAAGTAGTTTTTTTTCTCCTCCCCCTTTTTTTTTTATTTTTGTTGGAATGGCCATATTTGTATATGAGTGGATGTTTTTTATTATTTTTAGAAAAGTAATTTATATATAGTATAAAATCACAAACATATTACTTCAACTAGCACAGTGCTTTTCAGGAGCAAACTGTCTATTTCAATGCTGTCATCTGTTATAAGCTTGAGTAACAATAGATATTTGTTGTTATGCTTATTAAATCCTTATCCAATGCTATTCTTAAGCCAAAGATTAGTCAGGGATTACGAATAGAATGGAATTTTATATGAACTTAATTTGTAATGCACTTCCATCTACTATTAAATTGATTACTCAAGATTACAATAGATGGCAGCACTACAATAGGGCCCATAGTGATTCCTGACTCCTTATAAGAAGTCACAGTGCATCACATCACATAGTGGGGTTTTAAATTGCAGTGTTATCAGAAAGAAGAAAAATGTATAGGATGTAAGAAATAAAGGGCAGCTGATTTAGATATAAATGTAGATTTTGAGAGTAAACAGGTCTGTAAAAATGTAATGGAGAAGAAAGAGTCAAAAGAATTTAAAAAAGAATTGTTAGGAAAGAAGAAATTGTTAAAATTCGGTATTTGAATATGCAAGGTAGTAAGAGACCAGAGAAGTGGCTGGAATTAAAGCAATTAAAAATGAAGAGCTTGAGGTATTAGCAGTAGTTGAAATACATCTAAGAGAAAATGAAGAACCTATTCTAGAAAACTTGGTATGGGAGGGTATAAATAGAACAGAAAAAAGGAGTAGAGGTATAGGAGTTATGTCAAAAGAAGTATTTAAATACTGTTAAATGTCAAGAACATTTGTGGTTTGTGATAAGGTTAGGAAGACAAGAATGCCAATAAACATCACATGGTCATCATTTCTTATGCCACAAACCAGAAACTAGTCTAGGGATATTGGATGAGTGGGCACTAGATGGAGATTTTATGCACAAGCCTTCTGGCATCCAATGATTACTCTGGCTTGCACTGAATGGTAATATGTATAGAAAGTTTTGCCTGTTTTAAGACAAGAATGGATGGTGGCTATAGAATATATAGCTACTGGAGATAGTCAATCTATAATGGAGTGGAACAGTAGCATATATGAATGCCTAGTTAAGAATATACAAAGTTTCAAAGAAAAGGTGAAGAGAATAATGGTTATAGGGAATATGAATGGTCATATTGAAGAAGTTGATATAGGTAATAAGAATGGACAGCTTGTGAAGAATTTTTGTCAGAGAGTGAATTTGAGCATTGAAAATTTATCAAATATTTGGGAGGGACTGTCAGGAATGTACATCTGAACAGTATAATATAGTCTAAAAATAATAATTTCACACAATAGATTATGTATTAATAGAGAAAGAGGAATGAATAAAGTACGAAAAATTAAAGTGATGATAAAGGGAGAGTATGTAATAGTGATTATAATTTTTTTATAATAGAAATGGTTAGTAATATGATGAAAAATAGTAATAAAAGTAGAAAGGATAATGAAAGATGTGAAGGACTGGTGTGGTGAAATAGAAAAAGTGACAAATATGGTTTTAGGGAGAATATTCACAAGAATTAATGTAATAGAAAAGAGAGTTAATAAAAGAGAGGTGGAAAGCATGCAAAGAATATAAATGTGCTATTAGGAACAAAGAAAGTGAGAAAGTTGTTAATGTTAAATGGGTAAAGTATTTTAAAAAAAGAAGTTGGCTAAAATAGATAATTATAGGGAGAGAATGAAATTAAATAGTAAATTGTTGGAGATATTAATAGAAGTGGAAGAGATGGGAATAAACAATTTTGGAAATATGTTAAAAGAAGGAATATATGGGAGGGACTAATAGTATTACTAGATGATGAGAGAATAGAGTAGCTCTAGAGAAGAATTAAAGAGTCTTAAACAAGTATGTAATGGATATAAAAAAGCTGTGAAGGACAGTGATAACAAACATAAAAACATATAGTAATAAAAATATTAGATTTACAGAAAATGAATGAATGAGGCAAGGAAGAATTGAAAAGTGGAAAAGCAAGAAGTTTAGATGTATGGACAGCAGAAGTGGTAATGAATTTAGGACATAGGGCAAAAATTAAATCTGTTATCATGTTTTAATAATGAGATTTTTCAGATAGTTGGAATAATAATACAAGAGTAAGGTTCTATTTAAAGCGAAGTGTAAGGATCATAGAAGGTTAAGCAATTATAGAACGATAGTGGTAACTTCAGTGCTATGGTATTTGCAAAATGGATGGAAGAAAATAATATAGTGGGAGAAATGCAAGGATATTTTCGATCAGATAGACGTATAGAAGATAGTTTATTTATAGTTACATAACTTATGGTATTTATGGATATAGAGAAGGCATATAATAGAGTAAATAGAGATAGATTATGGGTAAGTTTAGTAAATTTAGGAATGGATGGAACTTATAGTGAATATTATTAAAAAATTATATGAAAATAATTATTTTACGTATCAATTTGAGAATATAGTTAAAGTTAAAAATGGAATGGGACTAAGGTGAGAATGCCCTATGTCATCTATTTTGTTTTTGTTGTATTTGAGAGAAATTGACTGAGCACTAGGAAGATAAGGAGAGATGCCATTAATAGGTGGCAAAGGAGTTATCAGGTCTTTTATTTGTGGATGATGTCTTCTTGTGCACAGAAAGAAGGGAAGATATGGAAGTTTTGCTGAGGACATGTGCAAGGATAGGTAAAGAGATGGGGATTAAATTTAGTGAAGAAAAATAAAAAAATAATGATGATTAATACTGGAGAAAGAGAAGACAAAGAATTTTAATTGGGGAATATAAAGTTGTGTGGTGAATAAGTATATCTATTTGGGATTTGTCTTAAGTAATCAGGGGAATTGCTTGGATAAGTGGGAGAAAAAATTGATAAATAAAGCAAAGAAAAGAAAGGGACTCGTAAAGAAATTAACAGTGTTTTCATATAATAAATATGATGTAGCTAGAATTGTATGAAAGGGAGTGGCAGTAGCAGGGTTAACATATAGTAATGATGCGTTATGTGTTAGATTACTTAGAAAAAGTACAAAGAGAAATTGGAAGACATGCATATGTGAGGATGGCAATTCAAAGAGAAATAGGATGGTCAAGTTTTTATATGAGAGATGCAAAAATGAAAGTGTGCAGTAGATTGCAGTTTATGGATAATAAGAGAATAGCCAAAATAGTATTTAATTTGCTTATGGGTAAAGGGCAGGTAACAAGATGTGTGAGAAAGGTAGTGTGATATGCAGAAGATTTGGATAAAGAATTTTTGTCAGTATACTTATATAAAAGATGGGATGATTGTGTTAAGAGAATTGTTGAGTGTTATAGTGGCAAGGAATGGGATAGAAGAATAGATGCATTAATAAAGAATAGGAAGTTGGAGAGATGGAGAACTAGTATGGAGAGTGAAAAGAGTTTAAATATATATATAGAAGTAAACAGAAGGTTGGGTGTGAGTTAATTTATGATAATAGTAGGGAAAGTAGTTCATTGTTTAAGACTTGAACAGAATCTTTAGCAACAAGGGAATATACACATAATTGGAAAAACAGGGATGATTTAGTCTGCAAGTTGTGTAAGGAAGGCATAGAAAATATTAGGCATCTGTTAATTGAATATAAATGCCTGCAACCAGAAAGGGTATAAATAATGAAGTTGTGGAAGAATAAACAAAGTGATTATGCAAAAAGTTGGTTTTTGGTTTTTATGCTAGAGTTGGAAAAAGGAAGGGTGATTTAGATATAAAAGCTGTTGAGTTGACAAAGACTATGTTGTGGAAATAAGATGGAGCAGGATAGAGAAGAATATGGGAAAAACTTAGGACAGGGAATGGAAAGGGAAGGTAAAGTGCTAAGAGGTTTCTCTGGGCATAGTAGCTGAGAGATTCCTGACTCCGAATAAGAAGTTGCAGCACATCGCATGATTTGTATAGTTAGTATTTGGTTTAAAATGTTATTTTCCACTTAAATAATTATGGACAAATTTGTCTGTTGCCAGGATCTTAATTAAATTTCTGAATCTTTGAATGACTTGACAATAATTAAATTTATTTTCAATTTACTGCAAGAAACAATGTCACTTAAGGAATGGATTATTAACTATTTTCGTTCAAATATGCTCATATTTTGCGTCATGTATTTTTGTGTTTTATAGTCATGAAGCAATTTCAATGTTTTAATGCATCATAGTAATTATTCATAATCTTAGAACTATTTGGCTTATACAGTATTCTCTGTATTTTATAATAAAAACTGCAACATATTTAAAAAATAATAATAATAAGGAATGTTTCAGTAATTACTCATATGCCCTTAAGTTTTTTTATCCAGAAATATTGTGAGTAAAATATAGCAATCTAAAGTATTTTTATCACATTCAGGAAATAATTTTATGTGACATTCAGTTACTAATTATCATGTTCTCAATATCCATATACCAGATCCACTATCATTTGTTGACAATTGGCAAAGGATATTCCTTTTATTATATTTTATATATAAACTGATGTAATTGTTGTTTATCCGTGATTTTAATTTACATGTAAAAAAAAATTTGTTTATTTATTGTATATTTTTATTACATAAATAAATTTAAGAAAAAAGCAAATGTCATCAAATTACAATAGCCTACGCATATTTTAATATAATTCCAATATTTTAAAACTCTTCTTGGAAAAATGTAATTCAATATAAATAATGCGTACAACATGTATACTAAGAAAAGTTTGTTTAATACGTTAAAATAAAAATGTTGAATATATCAACATAATATGCTGAGCATGCTTTTGACTAACTGGTATGCGGTGAACATGCTATGTTTATGTATTTAACATTTTTATTTTAAAGTATTAAACAAGCTTTTCTTAGTGTACATATTTTATTTATATTGAATTACATGTGTTAGTAATAAAAATGTTATAGCAATTTTAGAAGAATTATTTTTTAGAAGTTTATTTTACATATCGAGACTATTTTGAAGGAGTCATCTATTTTAAAAATGACATATTCGATTTAACAGCAACAAAATTACATATCACTTATAGTATGTGTTTTGTAGTCGGCCACTAGAATGTTTTGGTTTTTAATTCTGGAATTTGCATCATTAATTTTAAGCTTTTTTTTTTCAGTTCTAGATTATTAATCCTTATACCTAGAATTATTTTACTACTCATAGCAACTGTATTTTTTGTTTTTCAAAGCATATTAAAATATTGTAAAGTTATTCATGGACCAACTAAGTCCAAATAAATGAACTATAATTCATAAGATAAATTTCTAAAGAATCGTTCTGATTTCCAGATTTTTAAATGATAAATGAATTAAACATCAATACTTTGAAAATATGAAGCTTTTGTATTGACATCAATTTTTATAATTATTAATTGAGCCCCAGTTTCACATGAAATTTTAATTTCCATAAATAAATCACACTTATTAAATATATAACATTACATATTTAATGATTTGTTTAATTAAAATATTGCGAAAAATTCTCAAATAAGTTTTTATATTTGGTCATTAAAATTTCTCAATATCATTAAGATGTAAGATCATTTTTTGAATATGACTTCAATTTTTTAATTTTATTTTTACTTTAACTGGAAATAAATGTTATTTTTAAAAATGTAACTTTTTCTGATATTAAAAAGTAGTTTCATTATTAGGGGTATGTACGTTTTATTTCATCAATATATCATTAATTGTGAAATCTGTTTTGATTTTTTCTTTGTTGCATTTTTTAAAACCCATTTTTCAATTAATTTTTTTTCTTTTTACATCAGACCCTATATCTTTTTTTAAAACTTTGCTCATTTTTGCTCTCTTTTATAAAGTCTTTTTTATTTGAGATGGAACAATAATTATATAATGTTATTGGTTGATATTAAAGTCATAAATGGTGCTTGTCATCATATATGTTAGATGAGATTTTGGATTTTTCCTTTTTGCACATATTGTTAGTTTGTTTAAGACAATTTTATCTTTTAGCTAATGACCATATGAAACAGCCTTTTTACATTTCATTATCCAGAAACTGCAGCACTGACACTTGGTTTTATGGTTAATCTGCTTGAATGTATGGAATAAAGTCTCTGACTTTAAATGAAACATGTCTTGCATGGTCAGTCTTTCAAATAATTTTATTATTTCTAGCACAGTAACGCAGGTCTTATGCTAGGATAGACATATATAATTTATTAAAGATGCCCTATACGTATTTTAGCAATAAGGTTTTTGTTTTTTGCACTGATATGGATGACTAGCTATTGATTTTTGTTCTTTTATTGTATCTTTATTCATATGATTTGAAAAGAATATGTGGTAATATGAAGGTTATTTAATATTATTGATTTTTGATTAAATGATTTTGCTATGAATATTTAAGTATAGAGAAATTTTATGTAATAAATAATCTTTCATCTTCATAGGATAAAGTATATGCATGTATTTTTCAAGAGTTAATTTTTTTTTTTATTGTTTAATGGAATCACACATTTCTAATTTAATATACATAATCATATCTTTGTATTAAATTTATATGATGTTTTATTTCTAAAAACATCTGAAAGGATTATCTATTACAAGAAAAAATGTGTATAGTGTTGAAGTAGTTGGATTTTTCTTTACATTGATATGAATGACTGTTCTTTGTTTACATATTTGCTTGTGGTTTAATTACCATCTTTATTATATATCATCATCATCAACCATTATCAATCCACTGCAGGATGAAGGTCTCTCCAAGTTTAATCCATCTTCTCCGATCTTTAGCTTCTCTTCTCCACAACACCCCTGCACATTTTCTTATTTCATCCATCCATCTCACATGTGGTCTCTTTCTGGGTCTTTTACAATCTCTTGGAATCCAGTTTAAAATTTCAATTGTCCATCTATTATCATCTCTTCTAGCAATATGTCCAGCCCAACTCCATTTCAATCTTTTAATTTTTTCAATAAGGTCAGTAACACCTGTTTGTTGTCTTACCCATACATTGCATTTTCGATCTCTTCTTGTTACTCCCAACATACATCTCTCCATACTCCTTTGAGTGGTCTGAAGTCTCTGTATTGCTCTTCTATTAAGTGTCCAAGTCTCAGATCCATAAGTAAGAACTGGTAAAACACATTTGTTAAAAACCATCCTTTTCAAACACATAGGCATATTTCCTTTTAGTATCAAGTTATTTCTACCAAAAGCACTCCAACCAAGTTTAATTCTATGATTAATTTCCTCCATTATGTTTCCATCTGTATTAATAATCTGACCAAGGTATTTGTAACTGTTACCTTCTTCTAATTTTTCATAATCAATCTTTATTTTCATATTTTGAGCAAATCGATTAAACATTACTTTAGTCTTTTTAACATTTATTTTTAGTCCTACTTTTCTACTTTCATCTGCTTACTCCTGCAACATTTCCTGCAGCTCTGAAGCATTATTTGCAAAAACAACTACATCATCTGCGAAATCTAAATGATTTAAATACTCTCCATTTAATTTCACTCCTTTAGTTTCCCATTTTAATCCACAAAATACTTCTTGCAGCACTGCTGTAAAGAGTTTTGGAGATATGGAGTCACCTTGTCTTACACCTTTCTCAATGTTGATTTTTCCAGTATCATTATATAATCTAATTGTTGCTGTTGCATTTTTATAAATATTCTTTAAAATATGACAATATCCTGGATCTATACCTTGATGATCCAATGTTTTAATCACTGAAGAAATGTGTATAGAATCGAATGCCTTTTCATAATCTACAAATCCAAAACATAATGACAACTCATATTCGTTTGTCCTTTCTATGACTTCTCTCAATACCTGGATATGATCTATTGTACTAAAACCACTTTTAAATCCAGCTTGTTCTCTTGGAAAACCAAAGTTCTCTGTAGACGAGTTGTAATTATCTTGGTAAAAATTTTATATAAAACTGATAAAAGGCTGATAGGTCTGTAATTTCTAATATCTTCTTTATCACCTTTTTTAAATATTAATATTATTACTGCATTCTTCCAATCTTCCGGTACATCTTTATCATTTAGACATTTGGTATACAACTTTGCTAAAATTGTTTCTATTTCTTCACCTGCTTCTTTTAATATATCAATTATAATTCCATCATTTCCTGGAGCCTTTTCTTTCTTCATACACTTAATTGCATGTCTCACTTCTTCATTTAAAATTCTGGGCAATTCGGAAGATGTAATAGATATAGGAGGTACTTGTTCTTTATTACTATATAATTCTTGATAAAAATCTTCTACCAATTTCATGATGTCATCTCTCTTTTCAGTAATAATTCCATCTTTTTTTCTTATTGCAGATATAAATTTCCTACCAATACCAAAATGTTGTTTAACATTTTTGAGACTTTTATTTTCTTCTACAGCTTTCCTTGCTATTTCACAGTTATACTTTCTTATATCATTTTCAACTCTTTTCCGTACCATTTTACAAAATTCGAGATATTCAATTCTTTTTAATACATCATTTTTGTATATCTTCATATTCCTTCTTTTCTTCATAAATTCTCTAGTCTCAATAGAAATTTTATTAGTCAATTGCTGCTTTTTTCTACCAGCTATGTTTGTGGCAGTTTTTAAAAGTGTATCAGTTATTTTCATATTAATTTCATTCAAATCTGTATCATGTTCAAAATCTCCTAACACTTGAAACCTATTTATAAGTTCTAATTTAAATTCATTAGAATGTTTCTGAAGATTAGGAATATCAACTGTAAATATTGTTTTTCTTAATAATTTTTGTCTTTCTAGTTTTACATTAACACGTAACTTACACCTTACTAATCGATGATCACTTCCTGTGTTAAATTTATTAAGAACATTACAATCTTGAAATATGTATTTTCTGTTAGTCAAAATATAATCCAATTCTGCTGTACCTTCATTTGGATGCTTCCATGTCCATTTCCTTTTAGCATTTTTCTCAAAAAATGAATTCATAATATAAAGTTTTTCTTTTTTTGCAAACTCCACAAGTCTATGTCCTCTCTCATTTCTATTACCATAACCAAAATTACCTACAGCAATTTCATCTTTCATTTGTCTACCAATTCTAGCATTAAAATCTCCCATAACAATTTTAAAATGTTGTTTACTCTGATCAAAAGCCTTTTGTACATCCATATAAAAATCTTCTACTACTTCATCACTATGAGAACTTGTTGGGGCATAAACCTGAATTATCTGCATTTGGTATCTGCTATTAAGTTGTATAACTAATCTTGCCACTCTGTCCGATACACCATCAATCTCCACAATATTGTTCTTCCACTTTTTATTTATAATGAATCCTACTCCACTTGTATTTCCAGTATGTGTGCCTTTATAATAGAGTATATGTCCACTTTTTAAATCAATTGTTTCTTCTCCTTTTCTTCTAACTTCACAAAGTCCAATAATGTCCCATTTAATATAAGACAGTTCTTCTTCTAATTCTTGCAATCTTCCTTCACTTGAAAGTGATCTGCAGTTGTAAGTACCTAAATAAAAAGTCATCATCAAATGGCAGCCTGGGTCCGCAATCAGGGGATTCTTAGCACCCTCCGCCTTCGGCCACCAACCGCTGCCTTGGTTGTTGACTTTACAGCCTCCTGGGAATAAGGGCCATGCTTTATTTTTGTCTGTCATAATTGTATATATGTATTGGAAAAATATTTATCATTTACACAAACATTCATTCTGCCTTATCAGGCACTGAGAAGAAAGACCATGGTGTTTCTTGATCTTAAACTCAGAGGTAAAAAGCCAATAAACTCACCACGCTGGCTAATGCGTGTTGGTGAGCAGCCCATCCATGTTCGTATACTATATGAATAATCACATAGTAATAACAGCTGCAACGACAAGAACGTATGGAGTGGACATATATATATATATATGTGTGTGTGTGTGTGTGTTTAGCTTGTTTTTTAAAGGTGCTTTCATTATACTTATTACATAGAATATATAAAATATTTTCAGTCTTTAATATTATGTAATACTCTGAGATTAATACTTATACTACTGCTTTATGCATTTATCTGAAACACTTTGATTAGAAAGAAAGCATGAATTTTAAATTAACCATATTACTTTTTAAAACTATTTTTATATTGATTTATATTATTTAACTGACATGAGAGAGAATCTTCTCAATTTACACATTGTCTATAATGATTCAAAGAATGATCTATTACAAATATAAGATAAACTGCTATATAAGAAAATAGAGATAAAATGATCCAATTTTTTCTTTTAAAAAATTTGTCTTGTGCTTTGGCTTGAGAGTTTTTCATTTACCTAATAAATCAATAATATGAATATTAATCTCGGAAGTATAACATAGATCATATATTTGAAATCCTAATGTAACTGATAAGCTGATAATTTACCTATTCAATGTGTATTTATTTTTGCCATCTAGTTTCAATTAGCAGTCGGAGATTTGGCCAGAACAACATTAGATTGAGATTTAACGCTATTATTCCATTTTTTACATATACATAGACATTTTGTTCATAATTTCCAAATAAAGAAAGATTTAAAGTATATGATAATACTAATAAGGAAAGAGCAAAGCTGAAACAGTTAGTGCATTTGTGATCTGCAATGCTTACAACCTGAGCTCAAATCCAGTTAGTTGAAAAATTTATTTGACTTTGGCATTTTCTCGAAATATTTCTGTACATATGAAAAGAAAAAAAGTTTAGTTATATACTATTAATCTATCACAAAGGGTATCAAAAACCATACAATGGTTACTTAGGCTTGTGGTATCACTTAGAAAATATCTTAAATAATTATAAAATAAATATTGAAGATTTGTTTATATATATAGAAATCTGGGTATTGAATTGCATTAAGTACTTACAAAAACGTTGAAAATTAATTTTATAAGCTTGCTTCAATAATATTTAATCAATTACATGCAGTTGTAAAAATGTTATTCAAACAGAAAAAACAGTCAAATATTAAATATATAATCCTAAGGCATTTTCAGAGATGTGCAGCCTTTTCAATGGCATATGCTTGCCTTTAAAAAAAGTGTTTATCACTAACAATGTTTTAAGACTATATTTAATATTGGTGATTTCTTTATTTTAAGTTGCATTTTTATAATTGCATTTTATTACTGTTTATTTACACAGTTTTTAATAATATTTATATATTTTTTAATTTGTTATTTTTAAATTATTTTTCATGTGTCAAAAGTCATATGTAATCTGATATTTTATAATTTAATAATCACTTTTAATTTAAACTGAACATATAATAATGCATATAAATCTTAACAATATGTTTGATTTTTATTGCTTAACTAATATTCTACTTTTAATAAAAATTTACAGCTTGTTTAGAATTTTTATTTCTGAAAAGTTGAAAAAAAAAACCAGAATGTATATATATATTTTTTTTTTTCCTTAAGGAAATAATAGAGTTTCCGGTTTTAAAAGTGAATGCACGTACTTTCAATATTGAGTCATCATTTCATCAGTATGTACTCCCACGCTGTCATCCAGAATTGACCTCATTTTGCACAGAAGTAAGTAAATCATTTATAAGTTGCCATTTATTAGTTTTCATTATAAGTTATTGACATTCAGTTTTGTGTTAAAGATTTAAAAAAATGATAGGATTTTTTTTGATAGATGCAGAATTTAAAAATTAAAACTTGCTATGCATTGTAATAATGGAAAGGGCTTCATTATTTTATAATGAAATTCTAAATTTGAAATAACAAATAAATTATGTGAAGTGAATGGTAAGCTTGGCAAACTACCACCAGTGATGATCAAGTACTATTGCTTGGTCATTGCATTCTATTGTGTAGTTATCCCAATCTATCTTTCAGCAAAAAACATATATTCTACATATGCCAACTTTGAAAGATAATCTTTAATTATTTCTTGGTGATGATTTTTGTCTAAACAATATGTCTGTGATAGTGTTGCATAAAAATGCAATATCAATAGACAACTTGAATTCATGGAGTCAGTACTATAATTCCAATAACTTTGATCATAGTTTACTTTTATGATTATAATCTTCATAAGGAAAAAATATAGTATTAATATAATATAGCACTATTCACAAGATTATTCTTTCTCTGAATTTTCTGAATCGCACTGAAATTGAGCATTGATAAAATGGCACAAATATCATTAAACAAAACAGATTTTTAATAACGGTAACCTTTAATTGATATATCTAGAAATTCCAATAATAAAATATATTAAATTAATTTCTGGGTCTTCTAATGCCATACAGTTTTTTCAATCAACTGCTGCTTTTTCAAAAGAACATATATCCATCTTGTTCAAATAAACTTCTTTACTTTGCAAGATGTTTCACAAAAACAGCTATATTAATCTTCAACCTTAACAAGTTCTTAGCTATAATCTTTGTTCTATGTTTATTTCTTTAAAAGTTGCTGTATTTCTATTTTTTGAATTATGCAAAACCTCGAGGTACAAGATTTTTCATAATTTTTTTTTTTTTAGTTGAAAATTATAAATCTTTATTATTATGATATATTACAGTGCATCTTCATTGACTGATCATATTTACAGAGCATTTCTATATTGATAACTTTTATAAAATGTGTATTTGAAATAATATATGTCTATAGTTAACATTTTTATAATTAATAAAGTTTAGAATCAGATTTTTTATGCAATAATATAGTTGTTGAGCATAGAATTCCATTATCTTCACAGTTTCCATTAAATTAATTATTGATGTTGGTTTATTTTTAATGAAATGAATTATTATTGTTATCAAGAACATTTTTATTATGAATCTTGTATAAAAAAATGATTTTTCATTTTTTGTAATGAACTTCACATGTTATTTGATTAATTTTATTATTTAAATTTGTTTGCTAGGTTTAATTTTATATAATAACAAATATTTTATTATACTGTATAGTAACATCTTTTTTTTTTTTTGCGCTTTTTCAAGCAATTTTATTTTTTTCTGTTTTAGCTGAACCTGTAGACTTTGTAAGAAATTATGATTCCATAATAAAGTGAATAATGCCCATATATTTTTAAATTATTTATTTTATTACATATTTAGGTCTCTGATGAAGACTATAAATTCAGTTGAAACAATTGGAAGGGAATAAAATTGTTTGAAAAAGTGTTAAAAAAAAAAATGTGTTATTGTACTAAATGAGCAATAAAGTGATGTTGAAGATAATAAAATATTTATAATGTATAACATTTTTACCTTTTCAGCATCTAGACAATGAATCATATATTCTATAAAACATAATATAGTTATTTCTTTAGTATACAGTTTTTAATTTAGTTTTCTGCAATGCAATGATCCTCACTTTTTTTTTTTTGTAAAGATTTTTTTTTTTTTTAATTCTAGCTTATAAAAGAACAGTATAATATCTGATCATTTTTTTTAGATTTCAGTGATCTCTTCTTATATAAATAAAGAATTTTAAATCCAATTAGCTCAATAATTAATTAAATATAATTTTAAAATGAATATATTGTGGTGATTGATTATCTTGATATTCACATCATAGTTTTTTTTTTAGTAATACTTACATTTTTTATGTAGCTTCTCTGAGTTTTAGAATCTTGGTTATATCCGAGAAGAATTAAGTTTTATAACATTATTTATTAGCTAGCTATTCTCCCTTCTTTTCCCTATAGAATTTAGATTCTTATAATGATGAAATCATTTTATTGAATGTTTGCTTAGTTTGTCTCTTTAATAGAAAGATGAAAATATTTCTCTGCAGTCTCTTTTGCAATCATGAGTTTTCTGCATATGCAAAAGGAAATATTGAAATATTTTATTTAAAAAGCATATTAATATAACATCAATGAGAATTAGAGGTAAGAGGTAAATCAACTTCATTTTCTATTAGGTTCTTATTGAATGCATCTTAAAGATGTAAAATTCATTATTGTTTATGTTGTAAATTTTACTTTTAAGATGCTGAAATAAATTATATTATGAGTTGGCAATTATTACTGATGATAATCAAATGCTATCACTTTGGCTGTATTTTCTATTACCTGATTTTTTCACCATGCCATTTGGAAAAGAACTTGATATATAGATAATTTACTAAATGCTTGTTGATAAAGTTGGATGTGTAACTAAATAACTTGAAATTATAACAAACTTCATCTTTTTTTTAATAGTAACTATTTATTAATTGTCAAGATGAAAATACACATTTTAAAATAATTATTGTAGTATTTGATCTTTCATGAACTAAAAATTGATGACAATTTAAGTTGTAATTATTTGCTAAAATTATTATTTTTAATTTGTTTTTTCAATACAACTCAGGTAACCTTCTGATGAATGAAGGTTGATCATGAAATGCATGCATAATGAGAGAGAATGGTTTGTATTCTGTGATGATGGATGGTTGCAATATGGCAGAGTTTAGATGAGGAATGCACTAAGAAAAAGGGGAAAAAACAACAATATTTTATTTTAAACCAGCAAGCATCACATGACCACATCTCCAATACTAGCACATAATTGTTTATAAACAAAGCAAAGCAAAACTCCATACAGTAGTGTCACCTGTGCTAAACAGAGTAATCAATGGATGGCAGAAGGATGCAATGCTCTCAGATCCAAAGCTCCTCACTGATGAAGGCCACAAGCCAGAAACTAGTCTGGGGATATTGGATGAGTAGGCATTAGATAGGGATTTTATGCACAAGCCTTTCTGGCATCCATTGATTACTCTGTTTAGCACAGGTGGCACTACTATATGGAGTTTTGCTTTGCTTTGTTAATATTTTATTGTATTAACTTATCCTAATGATTGTTAACTGCTCATTAAAGTTTATTATAAAGTTTTAAATAATATTATTTAGTGTATACACTTAGAAAGCTTAACTATTAACAGATTATGAAAGTAAAAAATCTGTAGAGATTCCAACCAGGAAATAGATTCACTAGTGGCTCTGTTAAATCCTTCAATTCTGTTACTGTATCCATAAATCTGATAGTTATTTACTACATTTGTATTTGTCCAGATTTACAAAAATCAGTGGCTGATAAATTTGATTTATGAAGAAGATGAGCAACTGATGAGACTCCAGGTGCATTTAGAAAGATCAAATTCAGCTGACTATTATTGGATCTCTAAAAATAAATTTATCTGCAATTTCATAAGAATTCCACTTTTTTACACCATAATTCTTTGATTGTAGATTCTTGGTTGAACATTCAAAACAGGAATCTTGATTTGAGTCAATTCTTGCATGATGAAACTATATTTTGAGTTATCCAATCATTTTGAGTGAAGTAATTTTACTTCCAACATCTCATGGAAAGAAATATGTGAAAGAACAGGAAGCCACTGCAATGATTAGAATGAGATGTACTAATAATATTCCTCATAGTAATATTTAATTGAGTATCTAGAAAATTGATATGGGAGCTTTTTTTCTTAGATAGTGGTGCAGTATTCACCAACATAATATACTAATGATAAGGAAACTGTTTGTAAAGTACTTTATCACAACCCCAAGTAATGCCATCCAGATTTTCAAGGAGATTATTCCTAGAAATTAATTTTGATCTAATTTTAAATAAATATGAAAAAATAAGTATGGTTATGATTCGTGATCACTCTTAAGTAACCAAGGATAGAATCATATTTTAGACTACTATGGCAATGTATTCAAAATACAAGATGATTTCCTTTGTTCAGATGAAAAATTAAATTTACTGCAATCATGGAATTAGGAATAAGACCCCAGCCTTTGAAAAAAAATTTCCTATACTCTATATCTGGAAGATCAGTGATATGTATAGAAAATATAATAGGCAAGAAAACTAAACCTGTGGCAGTTCATTCTATAAAATTTTGTAACTACTAAAATGATCATTTAATGTTATTTTAATTTTTCTCTTGAAGAATTTCTGGTTAAGACACATTATAAAAATATTCTTTAAATATCTATAATAAATTATGTTAAAGATTGGCTAGCAATGATAATTATCTTAATAATGATCTAGACTTATCTCTCAAATTATCTATTATCTAATTATGTCAATGCCTTTTAGGCATATATATATATGTTAATTCTAATATTATCACAGATAAATGAATTCATATTATTATTTCTGGGAGCTTCCATGCAATAATAAAAATATAATAGCTAAATAGCTGAAGTTTCAGTACAATAACAAGTACTTTCCTCGGAACTTTTTTTTTCTCAAATTATAAGAATGTGTATGGTGACATTTAAAATTGTTATTTTTTACTTTTGTTATTTTCTCCTAATTCTTAAATTCTATTGGTTGAGAAGTTTTAAAAAAATATTTTATCCTCCGATAGCTTTTTCCAAATATTGTTAATTTTCTTTAATTCACACTTTTCATTTATGCTTTTAAAAATCTCTATAGCTTTCCATAGCAGTCTCTTGTCAACTTGTTCAATTTTTGCCAGAATATGTATTTTATTGAAATTGATATGGGTTTGTTAATTTAATGTGTGAATAAATGGCTGATGAATTAGATTTTTCTCTAGTCAAAATGTGTTCTTCCTGTCTTGTGTTTATTCTACAATTGGTCTGTCCAACATATGAATGTAAACAAACTCCACATGGAATTTCATATACATCATGGGACTCCAAAGGAATTTTATCTTTAGGCCATGGAAATACTTTATAATTATTTTTTTTTGTATATGAAATTCCATGTGGAGTTTGTTATTATTCAAACATTGGACAGATGAATCATAGAATAGCCATAAGAAAGGAAGAACACATTTGGCAGTTAGAGAAAACATTAAATTAAAAAACCATGACATCAACTTTAATAAAACACAAATTCTTGCAAAAATTGAACAATATGGTGAGAAACTGCTAAGGGAAGCTATAGAGATTTTTAAAAGGCTTAAGAGCATAAATGAAAAGTGTGAATTAAAGAATATTAACAATATTTGGAAAAAGGTATTGGAGGATAAAATATTTTTTGAAACTTCTCAATCAATAGAATTTAAGAATGAGGATTAAAATAATAAAAGGAAAAAAATAACGATTTCAAATCGCATTACACACATGGATTTGAAAAAGAAGCTTCGAGGAAGTACTTGTTATTGTACTGAAATTTCAGCTATTGAGCTATTATAATTCTATTACATGGAAGCTCCCAGAAATAATACTATGATTATGTATACAATAAATATTTGAAATGCCCCATAGCTATGCTAACCCAGTCACATTCCCACTTTAAATAAAGAAAGCTCAAATTTTAGCACTACATTTGAGCTTTCTTTATTTAAAGAGAAAGTATAACTGGAATAATATAGCTATGGAGCATTTCATATATTTTATATTGAATTTAGTTAACATCATGCATTGCTTCTGTTTCTTATATATATTAAGTATTTAGTAATATTATCATATGACTTCCCTGATTTATATTAAATTCAATAACATTTTCCTCACTTTACTTTAAAGGTCAATTTGAAAGCATTAAGTAAAATCAAAAAATTCCTTAATCATGTTTCCTGCTGATAGAACAATGCCAGACTAACACCAATTAGAAACTCTGTCTTGAGATATAAAGTGGATTCTCTTTAGAGAAAGAAGTTTCTATGCATAGTGACAGTAGCATAGTTGAACTGCCATTTAGAATTCATTAGTTTTATTGGTAGTTGTTTTATTCACTATTTGCATTTTGAATGTTATATATTGTAATTTATCAATTTATTGTTTTGTGTTTTTAATTTTTTTTTTTTTGTACTTTTAACTAAATTTATAAGAAAATTATTATGAATTTTATTTTTTTACCTCAGTTAACAGGTATTATTCAAGAAATGGTTGATAGGCAACCACATTTAGAAGAAACATTACAAGTAAGAATTTAGTTACTGCAAATTTGTGTGAACATAATGCACTTTTTGTAAATTTTTTTTAATTGCTTATGATTCTGAAAAAAAAAAAAAAAGAAGAAACATTTAGCAATATTCATATATTCAATGAGAAAAATATGGTTTTAATAATCTTATTATAAGAAGTTATGTTTTTTTTAGTCTGATAGTCAACTAATTTGGTTATTCAAATTTTTATTTCATTTATATTACTTGAAGTTCAAATCTAGATGGAAGCCACAGAATTTTTTCATTGGTTGAGGATTTATAAAACAAGCATTTTTTTTTTTTCAAGTGTCCAATAATGAACATAGCTAGCCTTGTATTATTGAAAGTGGGCAAATGGCTATTTTCACATAATAAAAAAGTCACTGTGTAATCTAAGTCTGTCTGGAAATTTTTATTATTGGTTACGTTGATGATTCTATAAATTAACTTATTATTGTAGTCATTTGTAGCATTTCAATTTAATAAACATTGCATTTCTGGATATTTATCATGAAAAAATACATAAAATTGAGTTTATTGATCTCTATACTTTTGCTTTTGTGACACACTAACTATTAACACAAATATTTCTGAATCATTGCTTTATAATAAATTTTGATTAAGTAAAACACCCTACAGTAGACCAAACTAACAGACCTTCACAAGAGAATTAGGGAATTAAAAATTATTACTCTTCAGACTTGTCAATTGCTGAATAATGAGTATTTGAATATTTTTCCATTCTTATTTTATTTCTCAATTAAGAAGAGCTAAATACCATTTATATACTAATATTGGATAGTTTTGGATTGGCTATTGACTAAATACTTGAAAGCAAAATTCTAAATGTGTTTTATGCAGTTTAGATTCAAACTCAATCATGAGTATGGAATATAAATGTAATGGTACTGTTAATCATTAATCTTTGAATAATAAATACTATATGTACTTTAGTTTTTGTTAAGAGTTGATGGAAAGAAATAGCAGATTATTATTGTGGGTTTTTTTTTTTTTGTGGTATTGTTTTCCAGATCACTTTTCATATATATATATATAAATGAAAATGCATTTTCATTTATTAAGCACAAAGTTGTAATCATGTAAAGAACTTATTGAAATTTATGATGAACCTCTAAATATTGAGAAGATAAACAAAATGATAAAGGATTGGTAAATATTAACAAATTGTCACCAATTTCAAATGTTACCATTTGGTGATATTGTCATATTACTTAGGTAATTTCTTTAGACACAGAACTTAGTATACGTATTAATTATCAAAAAAATAAATGAACTTAAATATTACATGAAGTAAATAAAACAAAGGTAGTAACATAACCTTGTTTGTTTGGCATGCTATATTATATAAAAAATATTTTTAAAGTTTCCAATGTAATTGTAACTGGAAAGTTTTGTGTTTCTAAAATTTTAAAAGCAAGTCAACTTCTTTGTGCATGTATATTACATTTAAGCTAATTTGTTATTTAAATACTTTAGGGTCTTCAATTATAAGTCATCTATATTCATCTTGATAAAAGGATGCCAAAGGACTTTAAGTAGTGATTATTGTATTTAGATAATTTTCATGCTAATATTAGATGAAGCAATAATATTTTAAAACCATTTTGTCATATAAACTGAATGTTCTACTTTCATCTGATATTCTTGACTTGATAACAGTTGTGTGTTGTATTATTTATTTATATATATAATAACAAATACAATTAAATGAGCTTAAAGCTTATTTTTAATATTGAAAAAATGTAAAAAAACATCCCATTAAAAATAAATTACTCTGACTTCTGTTGAGCTTTTAAAAAGAGTCTTTTAATTTATTTACTTGGAAAAAAGATATTTATCCAAAAACTGAGAGAAATGTTACAAATGAAAGTAATTTCAAATTTGTATTTGAATTTGTGTATGAGCTGTAAATTAAAAAAACTGCTTATATTCAAAGAGTTATGAGTAAAATTTATTTTATATTACTTCTGAAATTTTTATTTTGATTATCATTCAAACTTATTACCAGTACATATCTTTTTTTAAGTTAGAATGGCTTAGAGAAAAGATATAAAAGAATTACTATAGAATGCATAAATTGAATCTTTAATAATTAGTATTTTAAAAACGTCTTGCATTAAAATTATTATTTAAAAATGATGGATTAATAAAAAACATTTTACATAATTTTGAGTGCAGTTAATAGTTTAAACCTTAGAAAATAATTTTAAAAGATATGATGATACCAAACTTAAATTTTAAGCACAGATTATAGGAAGGAAAGGATAATTGAAGTAATTGTAGGAGTTTTAGTGAATATTGGAAAACCTCTGATGTTGTAATGTCTATAATATGACCATTTTTGATAACTTTAAGATCTTAATCAAAAAAATGGAAAGAATATGAAATGTGAATAATTGTATGACTATATGTGTATATGAGCAAATTATTTATTTTCTAATTACACATCCAGTTTTTAATCCATATCTATAATTATTTTGTTGCAATAGCAGCAAACTAATTTTAATTGATTATATAAAATATATCTTAGCCATTATAAAGTAGTGCTTTTTTTATATAATACTTCATTTATTTTATATTTTCTCTGTTTATTTATTTACATAAATTACACAAGTGCCACCTGGCGTTAAGTATCAGAAAATAAACTAACACATGTATATTTAAAACAATATTTTATTCAATATAGTAGTGTAACTATTACCTAGTCCCATTTGTAATGCCGGGCTAAATTATGGAGAACATAAGTTACTCTCGATAAATGATGGAAGATCACGCAATCTTACATAAACAAAGTAACAAATCATGTAATAATAATTTATTTACAAGTGTACTTATTAATTGATATACAATTTATTTTCTTTAATAAAATTGACAAATCATGTAACAGTAATTTATTTACAAAGTATAATTATTAATTGATATGCAATTTATTTCTTTAACAAAATCCTTTAATCTTTATTTATCGAAGTATCAGTATATTCATAGGTAATGTCACTTTCGCCTTACCTTTAACCCCATCTTCAATAAACTTAAATATAATTCTACACATATATGAATCCATAAATATAAACATTTCTTTGACTCATATGTCTCCTAGTATTTATATATATACATATGCTTTATATGGGATAGAATCAATCCCTATCTTTATCACAATAATCATAAGGAATGATCTTTTTAGATCTTAATCCTAAACATAACTTCTTATATAATAATAAGTATAAAGGAATGGCCTTTTGGTCCTAACCCTAACTGAATAAACCTATACAATAATTACGAGGAGTGGCCTTTTGGTTCTCAACCTAATTTAACTTCAATTTATACAAGGATGATTCATTCTGGGATCAATCCCTAAAATCATTAAACTGATAGCAATGTATTTTTCCACATGGATGCGAACATATGTAAACTATAAAACACTGAATAAACAACTGCACATATTTAATCCATCTATATAAAATCCAATTTTCAGTAATCAAATATAAGTTTAACTATAAACGAATGAGACTAATGAAAATAATTATGTCATTAACTAT
The DNA here is from genome assembly GCA_028023455.1 of Epiperipatus broadwayi. Taxonomy (NCBI): domain Eukaryota; kingdom Metazoa; phylum Onychophora; class Udeonychophora; order Euonychophora; family Peripatidae; genus Epiperipatus; species Epiperipatus broadwayi. The sequence goes on along the minus strand of JAQFVV010006209.1, from coordinate 5,207,435 downwards.
AGTTATTTGTGATTTAAACAATTTATGTGTACATTGCATTTATATGATTATCATTATTTCTTTTCCTTTTCCTCTTATTAATAAGTTATATAAAGTTCATACGTGATATATAATTATTTTTTTTAAATAAAAAAATTTTAACAAGTAAAGAAGTTTTTACAAGTGGTATTTACAAACTCAGATTAATTAAAATAAAGTATATAACAGATTCACCGAAACAAAGTAATTGCCATTTACTTTTATTTTGACAATTATTAAAAATTCATTTATGGTGATAATATAATCTTGTATTTTCCACCTGTCTTTTAAATAAGCCTATTTCTTTATTTCAGCCAGAGTTATTCAAAATATCATTCAAAAGTGTTCCAGATTAAATCTAGCTAGCTGTTAATAGTGTCTTTGCTTTTTATTCACAAAGCATAAATGAATGTTCTGTGGGATTTGAGTTAAGAATATCCCAGTCTGATTAAAGAAAAAACTGATATCAAAACTTAGTTTCTTTCTTGAACCTCATTTTAGTTTGTTTCTTTTTTCCAATAAATTTGCATATCATTTTGCTTAGAAGAAAAAAATTTTTTTTTTTCATTGAAATGAATTATGGGTTGTTTGTTTCAATATGTAAACTGTTTTCATTTTACTAATAAATTCTGCAATGGAAGATTCACTACTGATGTAAGGGAATTGAGTACTAAAATTTAGTCATTACTTTAATAAAGTAAGTTTTGAAGAAGATTGTTTAAAAATATAAGGGAATAAGTGAAAATGAAGAACATATGGGAAAATGTATTGGACATATCTGCTGGCTAAGCAAATATAGGAGTAATTTTTTTCATTTTATGATTGTTATAAAAGAGCTGATTGTACTTAATTTTATGAATAAATTTCCAAATGAGAAATATTACTAATTCTGAAATTACTTAATAAAACAACAACAAAATTCATAATATACAATTATGAGAATTAAGTTTAAAAATATAAGGAGCAGGGAAAAACTAGAAATGTAAATAATGGTTCTCATCTGATCAGATGACAACCTAAATAATTTGCTAAATAATTAGATTAATTTTAAACACTAATTAATATTAAGTTTAAATAATATATACTGCAACTAACCATATCCTTTTGCTCATTTTTCTAAAATTAGAATGTGCACAGGAATAAATTAAGTAATATAATTCTAAATTTCTGTGATAATAAATTCAATTTATATATTTTAGGATATCTTTCTACTGATATAGTTTAATATTATTTGACAATGATAACACAGATAATCTTTAAATAGTCTTTTCATAGATGGATGGAGGATGAAAATCTTCTGCAGAATGATTGTCATTTTACGTTTGTCACTTGTGGAGATTGGGATCTGCATACTATGTAAGTTTAAAAGTATAATTATTCAAGCTGTATTATTTTCAGCATTTAAGTATATTTTTAGTTAGAGAATTTTCTAAAGCATGAATTTGAACCAAAATTTAAAATGACAATATATATCTTTGCATGTGTGTAGATAAATGATAAAACAGCCTTTAAATAGCCCACTGCAGGGCAAAGGTCTCTTAAATAATCCTTCCAAGAGGAATACTGAAAGAGAAGATATTATTTAACAAATTAACCAATTGCTGGGAGATGAAGGCTCAACATTTTTATTTTATCATTTTAGTCTCTATTAAAAATTAACCAATAATTTATCAGTATTGATTTAAAATAAATAATATTATTATTTTTTTTTTTTTTTACATTGGCCTGTCAAAAGCATGCTCAGCAAGTCATATGCTTTATAAATTTATAATCTTTTCTTGTTAAATATGAAAAATGTTATTTAAATATAGAATTAAAAAGTAAAAAATTTTATTTGCTTTCAAAACTAAAAGCATATGATAGATTTCCAAAGAATCAGTTAAATGAATTTAAAACTAACACTTTTTTTGTATCAATATCAATCTATTCATCAGATTTTTTAAAAAAAATCATGATCACCCCATGCTTAAAATATTTTGCTAAAATTGTTTACAAATTCTAAAAATGAAAAGTGAATGAAAATTGAGTTACGATTTGGTCTAAAACAAACATAATAAGAAAAATAAAGTATGTGAAATAAAATAAGTAAAGTATAATCTGGTCATATTTTTTAATATTTATTTTTCTTATATTTACTTTTAAACAATATAATTTGTTTAAACTCGTATTTTGCCTCTTTCAACACTCTTTTTAAATCTTCAATTTTTTATTTCCAATTTTAAATTATAAAGCATCTTTAACTCTAATTATAGAAAGTGAACAAGTGTAATCTCACTGCAGAATAAATGTTTTCCTAATACTTTTCATCTATCAAGGTTTTTTTTTATTATTATTAATGATTCAATAAGTTCTTTATCCATTTCAAAATATTTCTTTTCCAAAAATGCTTCATACTTCTCAACATGTTTTTTTTTATTATTACATTCATTCAATTTGAAAGGAAGTAATTTATTATTGTTTTTTAATTAACTAGAATCCTAAAATAGAATTAAAAAAAAAAAAGCTTTTCTTTAAATCAAGTGCACATCTTTCTCTGATAATAATGCAATATTTGTATATAAAGAATTATATTTTGACCAGACATATTAGAAAATGAGTTTAAAACAGTCAAAATATTTCTTAATATTAATTTTAAAAAACCATAACTTAAAAAGATTGTTTTGATGATTATATGTTTAAAAAAATATCTATATGCATCTAGTCAAGAATTATATTCATCTATTAATTATTCTACTTTATTTTTATTTTTTTGTAATCCATTTCATATAAGTTCAAGTTAATCTTTAAAATGATATCAATTTGCCAGTTTGATTGGAATCCATTTATTTTATTTTCTACTCTTGTTATTCCCAATATTACCAACAACTATAAGAAAAACACATTTGGGTAAATTTTTTTTTAAGTATGGGATATAATTCTAGTAGATACTTTGTTAATTTTAAAAAATGTACTTCATGTCATCTTCATTTTTGTATTTACTTATTTATCTCATTTTATTTGTTTTCTAATACTAACTGGTTTAAATAATTATAATTATTCACTTTTTTTCTCATTTACCACAATGTTAATAGGCAATATAAGTCTTAAACATTATTTGATCTTTAAAAACTTTTTATAAAGTAATAGAAATAGTTTTGAAGAAATTGAATCATCTTGTACTTTTTTTTTCTTCTTGGAGGTCTTAAAGGAACTGAGCAGGTAAAATTCCTAGCATCCACTCCATACGTTCTTGTCATTGCAGCTGTTATAACTATGTAATTATTCATATAATATACGAACATGAATGGGTTCCTCACCAACATGTATTAGTCAGCATGGTGAATTTATTAGCTTTTTATCTCTGAGTTTAACACAAGAAACACCATTGTCTTTTTTCTCAGTTGCCTAATAGTTTTTACCTGAAATATCAATTGAGTTTTCTTGAAGACAATAATAATGTATGTGTGAATGAAAAAAAAAATTTCTAGTAGATATTTACAATCATGATAGATAATAATAAATCATGGTGTTTATTCCCAGGAGGCTGTAAAGTCACCAGCCATGGTAGCAGTTGGTCGTCTAAGGAGGAGATTGCTAAAAATCCCCTGATTGCGGATCCAGGCTGTCATTTGATGATGACTTTATTTAGGTACTTACAACTGTAGATCACTTTCAAGAGAAGGAAGATTGCAAGAATTGGAAAAACTATCTTATATTAAATGGGATACTATTGGACTTTGTGAAATTAGAAGAAAAGATGAAGAGACAATTGATTTAAAAAGTGAACATGTATTTTACCACAAAGACACAAATATTGCAAGTACAAGTAGAGTATGATTCATTATATATAAAAAGTGAAGAACAACATTGTCAAGTTTGATGATATATCGGACAGAGTGGCAAAATTAGTTATTCAACTTATTAGCAGATACCAAATGCAGGTAATTTAGGTTTATGTCCCAATAAGTTTTCATAGTGATAAAATAGTAGAGGATTTTTATATAGATGTACAAAAGGCTTTTGATCAGATCAAATATTTTAAAATTGTTATGGGAAACTTTAATGCTAGAATTGGTAAATAATTGAAAGGTGAAAGTGCTATAAGTAAATTTGTTACAGTGATGGAAATGAGAGAGGACATAGACTTGTGAAGTTGCAGAAAAAGAAATACTTTATATTATGAATTCTTTTTTGAGAAAAATGTTAAAAATAAATGGATATGGAAGCATTCAAATGAAGGTACAACAGAATTGGATTATATTTTGAGTGACATAAAATACGTATTGCAAGATTGTAATGTTTTTAATAAATTCAACACAGGAAATGATCAACAGTTAGTGAGATGTATGATACATGTTAACATAAAACTATAAAAATTATTAAGAAAAACAATATTCATAGTTGATATTCCTAATCAGAAACATTCTAATATATTTAAATTAGAACTAGTAAATTGTTTTCAAATATTAGCAGATTTTGAATATGATTCAGATTTGAATAAAATCAATAGGAAAATAACTGGTACTCTTTTAAAAACTGCAACAAAGGTAGCTGGTAGAAAAAAGCAGCACTTGACCAATAAAATGTCTATCAAGACTAGAGAATTTCTGAAGAAGGAATATGAAAATATATAAAAATTTTGCATTAAGAAGGATTGAAGATCTTGAATTTTGTAAAATGGTGCAAAAAAAAAAAATTGATAATGATATAAGAAAGTATAATTGTGAATTAACAAGGAAAGCTATAAAAGAAAATAAACTCTTAAGAATATAATCAACATTTTGCTATCGGTAGGAAAAATAATTTAAAAAGATGTAATTATTATTTAAAAAAGAGATGGCATCGTGAAATATGTAGAAGAGATCTATAAAAAATTATATTGTAATAAAGAACAAGTACCTCCTACAACTATTATATCTTCTGAATTACCCAGGATTTTAAATAAAGAAGTGAGACATGCAATTAAATTTATCAAGAAAGGAAAAACTCCAAGTAAAGAAGCAGGTAAAGACATTAAATAAATTTTGGCAAAGTTATATACCAACTATCTAAATGATAAAGATGTACCAGATTATTGGAAGAATGCAATATTAATATTTTAAAAAGATGATAAAGAAGATATTAGAAATTATAATCTTTTGTAAGTTTTATACAAAATTTTTACCAAGATAATTACAACTCATCTACAGAAAACTTTGGATTTCAGCCATCCAAAAGAACAAGCTGGATTTAAAAGTGGTTTTAGTACAGTGGATCATATCCAAGTTTTGAGAGAAGTTATATAAAGGACCAATGAATATGAATTGTTATTATGCTTTGGATTTGTAGATTACGAAAAGACTATTGATTTTATAAGCATTTCTTGGGTAATTAAAGCATTGGATCATTAAGGCATAGACCCAGGATATTGTCATATTTTGAAATATTTATAAAAATGAAACAGCAACAATTAGATTAGATAATGATACTCAGAAGATTAACTTTGAGATGAGTGTACGACAGGGTAACTCCATATCTCTAAAACTTTTTACAGGAGTGCTGCAAGAAGTATTTTGTGGATTAAAATGTGAAACTAAAGGAATGAAAGTAAATGGAGATTATTTAAGTCATTTAGATTTTGCAGATGATGTAGTTGTTTTTGCATATAATGCTTCAGAGCTTCAGGAAATGTTGCTAGAATTATCAGATGAAAGTAGATCTAAAGGTAAACGTTAAAAAGACTAAAGTAAAGTTCAATGAATTTTCTCAAAAGATGAAAGTAAAGATTGATAATGATTAATTAAAAGAAGTTAACAATCACAAATACCTTGGTCAGATTATTACTACAGGTGGGAAAAATTAATTGTAGAATTAAACTTGGTTGGAGTGTTTTTGGTAGAAATATCTTAATATTAAAAGGAAATATGTTTATGTGTTTGGAAAGGAAGGTTTTTAATAAATGTGTTTTACCAGTTCTTACTTATGAATCTGAGCCTTGGACACTTAATAGAAGAATAATGCAGAGATTTTAGACCACTCAAAAAAAGTATGGAGCTATTGTAAAAGACCCAGAAATTGACCACATGAGATGAATGGTTGAAATAAGGAAGTGTGCAGGGGTGATGTGAAGAAGAGAAGTTGGAGATCAGAGGTGACTTGAATTTGGAGAGACCATTCAGCAGTGGATTGATAATCATTGACAATGATGATGATGAATTAATTAATAATGTAATACTTTTGTAAATTGCATCGTAATATTTTAATTCACTGAATTTTTAAACAATTAACTTAGCTGATTTAGATATAGAACTAATACCTTTTCACATAAATCAATGAAGCATCTTTTTAATAAAAATGACTTCATTCTTAAATCATTCAATGAGTTCAATGAAATTTATATTTGGTCTCTTAATTATTATAGATTTTTCTTGTGTTCATTTGTTAATGAACATTCGTTACTACTCATATCTCCAGAACAAAGTCCTAATTTCAAAAGAATACATAATTCAGGAATAAAAGAGTCATTATACAAAAGAATGTGAGTTTATCAAAGTTCTTTCAAATTTTGCAAACTTTTTAGCACACACTTTTAACATATCTATACTTTCTGATACCAAATTATTGAATAATAAAGCTAAAATTCAATAAGGTAAAAGGTAATAGTATGAATACTGAACCCTACTGTCTGATAGCATTGTTTTTCACAAAATGCACATCAATATATCGTTTTAGCGGCCTTAACTTATGACTGACAGTACAATAAGTGCTTTTTGAGCTGTAACGAAATACTATGCCCATTGCATTGCGACAGTATTCGTCAAGTGAGTGCTCTTGAACTCTCGCTACGGTCTGATTTGATGGTGGCCTTATTTGAAAGAGACGAAACTCTGCAAAAATTAATTGTCAGAAAATTTTTAGAAAGCGTAATGGAATTAGTATTTCATATTAAGAATTGTCATGTCATCGCACATGCTTCCCTACGCTTTTGAACTGCACACAAATTGGAAAGATTCTTCTTTTCAGCAGTTTTTTCAGATTTCGCACGCAAATGCCTGTTTATGCGCGAATCTGTGCACGAAATGTAAAATGTCGTCTGCAAGTTGTCCGAATTGGTCGAAGCTGAGAGAATTGTCAGTCGGCCGCACAAGTGGATGCACAATATTGTGTTTTCCCAGAAAGAGAAATTCCTGCAAGCGTACCTATGTAGGTCTGCGTAAGGGAAGTTTGTTTGAAGGCTCCAAAATCCCGTTACTTACAGTTTTGATGCTTCCCTGTTATTTTGCATGTTACTTTTGGCTGCTGTGTTTTATGCCCTCGAAAATGGTGGGGTTTTTTTTTACTTGTTTTGCTTCACAACTTGTCCAAAGTTTCGTTTCTTTTTGATTCAATAAATTATTTTATCGGGAAACTTGTTGTTTTTTTTGTTGTTCACATGATTATAAAGTAGGTAAGTAATATTTGATAAGTTTCATTAACAGTTAAAGTAGGTAATATTTTATTGTACCAAAAAAAAAAAAAAGAAGTGTTCAAGAGTTTATTCAGAAGGCCCCATTAAAAAAAAATAATAATAATAATAAAGAACTGTGCGGTAACATAATAAAATGTTCAAAAAGAAGTCGATAATTAAAAATCAAAACGAACCTTCCCCGCCACCCCACTCACCTCCCATGGCTTAAAAAAAAAAGTGTTCTTTAAAAATGAACTATTTATGTCTTTTTTAAAATTAAAGGCCCAAAAAATTAGTGAAGAACTTTTCGCTATCATATAAAGCTTTCTATAGCATAAATATTTGAAAAAAAAAGCCTCATAATAAATTAACAAAAAAAAAAAGACGACAATTGAAAATCAAAACAACCCCTCTCCACTCCTAAAAAACCAAGTGTTGGTTTATTCAAAAGTACCGAATTGTTGAAGTCTTTCAGCAAATCAAAACATCAACAACAAAAAAAAAGAAGATAAATTAAAAGCAAACAACCAATCCCCCTCCACCATCTAAAAACAACAAAGTGTTGTTTACCGTATTTTTGTGTAAACAAACCGACAGAGCGTTAATCGATAATTTACAAACAAACCAACACCCCTAGACCATCTAAAAACAAAGTATTTGTTTATTAATAACCCACGTAGAATAAAAAAAAACTTTGGTGGTTTACCATCGCTGACGAAAAAAAATTAAAAACCAGTTGAAAAAAAAAATATTTTATTGTAATGTTATGTAATAATAAAAAACTTTGATGGATTACCATCGCCGATGAAAAAATAAGAAAAACCGGTTGAAAAAAAAAAAAAAATTTTACCGTAATATTATGTAAACAAACGGACTGCCCGTGAATTTGTCTATATTGATGTGAATTGGATGAAAAAGAGCGCCATCAGATGATAGGGTTCAGTATCCATACTATTACTGGTAAAAGATATATTCTCATGGATTTATTTTATATTAGTTCTCTATTGATATTATTAGTTCAAATAGTAAACTAAGATTAAAATGTCAACATAATATGATGTGATTGCTTTATAACAGAAAATTCCGTATATTGTTTAGTTTAAACCAATGGATAGCAATCATTTTTTATATTAGGTCACTTTTTTTATATCGAATATCTTGCATCTTGTTCTTAAGTTAAATGTACAAATCATTGATGTAAAAACACATTAATATACATATGAAATAAAAAATATATTATTAGTCTTTTCATGCAAATTCAATTGCAAAAAATATTAAAAATGCTTTGTAGAAAAACCTTTTATTTTTTTATCAAATTGATTGAAAAAATACAAAACAGTAGAAACATGAAAGTTATATTTACATAAATTGAAAAATTAACTATAAACATCAGCAGAGTAAAATTAATACATTTATATTAATTGACAAAATATGGATCCACTAAAATATTAGTTTATTAATTTATTTTTTGGAAAGGAATTACTGGGTCATCCCAAAATGCATTTGCAAGTCGCTAATTAATCTTTGGGTCATAGATTGCCAACTGCTGGTTTAAGCTATTTACAAAACCTGAATTTTTATACATGCCTATTTTTTTTTAAAATGATTTATTAATATCATACAAAATAGTCTTATCTCAGAATGTTCTCACCAGTACATAAATGGAATACCAATAGTAGATCTTTGTGATCTAGTGATTAATTCATTCATTTACTTTGTGCATGATTTGCCTTCAATTTCAGATTTGATGAATCACAAGAAAGTTTATGATTTTTTTTTCAAGTGACCAATTCTCAGACAATCCAGCTAATTAATTATGTAGTTACTGATTGGTGAATACTTAGTTATTATTACCTAGAGATGCATTTATTTTCCTGATTAATTTTGGTTGGAGTGTCAACTGTAAAAGTGAATTGGTGAAAGAGTACATTATACTTCTATAGATGCTGGGCCCATGATAGGTTTTACAATCAGTATTTTGTTCAGACAAAGTTTAATATACTTTTTTATCAGCTTATCAGCATTACTGCATTATTAACAACTTAGCACTCTATTTTACACCAGCTGAGTGTGGAATATTTTATTTTTTTATTACTTAATGGTATAAAACCTTTTTCTAAAAAGTATTAATTTTGATTATATTATTTAAATATTAGATTATGATTAAATAATTCATCTTTTTGTGAATTCAAGTGTTATATATTTTAAAAATGCTAAATATGAGGCTTATCTCTTTTTTTCTGTTTAATTGTCTAAGCATATCTGTGAGAATAATTTTATTTAAAATTTTTGTTTTTTAAACTTAATACATTATATGTAACAATCCTTTCATTATACTGACTGATCATTTAGTATATATAAGAAAGAGGGTATGATATGTATATAAATAATAATGCTAATAGCATACACACACATGCATATAAGCTATCTAGATATATATATCACATGATCTTAAGGATGCTTCTACTGTTTCAATTTATAAAAATAAAACAGATATTTTTTTATGGAATATTAAATGTAAAATATTGCAGCAAAAGTAATTTCAATGATTTTTTTGCTTAGATCGCTTCCAATCATAGATGATTGATTATCAAAGATTGAATGTGGTTCTAAAAAATAAAGAAACATTATAAATATAGATTTTGTTATCAAGCAATTGCAAAATAATTATCATGAGCAAAAGTGCAATTTGCTTATTGTTTTTATCAATTTAGTCAAGATATTTTGCTCATTTAATTGAAAAAGTTTGTTGCAATAATTAATTGATTGTCCATAGAAGTTTATTCATATGAAGTTTCTTTATGATTAAAGGAAAAGAAGTATTATTATTGTTGAAGAAAAAGTTGAAGCATTTGAAATGAAAATATATTAATGTAGTTTACTAATTTCAACTTTTGTTTTATATTTTTGTGACAATGATCTTTTAAACAATGTATAGGTCACTTCATGAAACAGGCTTAAGATGGCATATAAGTTTGATAGTTGGGTTATTAATTTGAATTGATTAAAAGCAAAAAACAAGAACTTCTTTTTTCTGACTTTTAAATTTACAATATGCTGATGAATATTTTAATCTTTCCAATTCAAAGAATGATCTATAAAATGTTCTTAATATTTTGTATGCATCCTAAATTCTTTAGTTGAGTAATTCAGAAACTCAGATGCTTTTCTAGCTAACAATAGAAGGAAAATCTTCAGTAATTTTTAGCTTGGGTGATGATCAACTTAAGAATGTGAATCAATAATTTAAATATTTTGATGGTTTTTTAGTAGAAAAGCAGATTTGAACATTAAGGTGCAGTAAATCTTCAGTGTGTGGAATGCAACAAATTAAAAGATACAATATTTCATTGTAATCGTATATCTACTTAAATTAATTTTATATAGAGCTCCTGTGAAGTGAGATATAGACTTAAATTAATTTTATATAGAGCTCCTGTGAAGTGAGATATAGACTTAGTTAATTATAACATAAAGACATTGGAAAAATTATATTTAAGGATGCTCCATAATATGCCAAAAGCACAATGATCTGTAGAAGTTGCTAAATTAAAGGGATATAATATTTCAATCAAAAATTAATTTCTGATTAATTTCTTTCAATGTTTAATTAATTATTATTTCATTCATATATTAAAAAGATGAAAACTTTTGTTGTTATGTGATGATAAATGATTTGCAAATATTTTCAATCAAAATTTAATTGAAATCTATTTTTCAGGTTACCTCAACAATGTGCTTATTTTAATATTCCAGTTCCAAAATATTTTAAAGAGTGGATTAACATTAAAAATGTAAGTATACACATTTCTGTAAATATATTAAGTAAGAAGTATAAAAACTAATATATAATATACTTGAATCAACTTTTATTTCTAAAAGGAAGATATTTGCTAAAGTCAATTCAAATATGTTATTCCAAATTAGAACTTGGTATTGCCCAACTCATCAAGTATTTTAATTTTTTCTAAAATTATATAGCTTGACATTTTTTTAGCCAGTGCTTTGTGATGACAATTTTTATATAAATGTACTAAATGTGTTGTGCATGAACAATGCAAAATTTTTCCCATGATATAAAAACTTCTTACAGAATTATTTAAGATATAGAACAATGAGAACAATAAATTTGACCATTTGAAAGAGAATGTTTGGGAAATAAAAACTAATGCTAAACTTAAGGTTGTCAGTTGACCTTGGATTTGAGATATGACATATAATATCATAATCAGATGATTTGATTTGAATTAGCATTTTGGGATCCTGTTTTTGCTGTGGTTCGTAGATTCTGAGAAATATAGGCTAAAAATATGCTGAAAGTGAATCAGAAAATTGAGATGTAGCAAATATATTTATTTCTTTCACCATTCCATTGATGAACTTAGGAAAATATTTTATCAAGATAATTTTATCTCCAGCAATATGAATTACAATGTCCATTCAAAAATACTTCAAATATTTTTAAAATAATATTTTATTTTTTTTAGTAAATTAGCGTAAAGTTTAAGCATAATAATAATGGAACATTGCTATGTATTTAAATATATATTATATGAAATTGCATTATCTGAACAAAATCTATGTCAACAGTTAGAATCATATTCAAATTTCAATCTCTAGCATGTGTATTTTCCTTTACAGAAGAAAGTTTTATTTATTGTCCACTATTATTATAATAGTTATCTACTTTTGTACTGTCTCCTAAATCGAAAAAGTATTAAATAATACATGATAAATCAATTTGTTACAAATATAGTGAGGAAGTTTGTAACTTTTTGTCACAATAAACGCATGCTTATAAATACACATTTGTTTAAGAATAAATTCTATGTGTTAGATAATCTTGCTTCCATCTATTTATGTTTGAATTTTAGAAAGTTTTACATGCAGTGTACATAAAACATTTGCAATCAATTATTTTTTTTCTTTCCAATTTTAATTTTCTTTAAATTATTTTTTTTGTTTTATGTTCAGTTTTACACTTTTTTATTTTCACTGATTTTTTATTGATATTTTAATTTTCAGTTTGTTTGGATAGCAGTTTTATTCAGAACTATATCATCTTTATCAGCAACTACTCACTAATAAAGATGAGTATTCCAATTACAAAAGAAAATGATAAAATAAAAAACACTACTTTAGAGATGAGTTTGTAATGACCACACAAACCAATCTGTGAAACACAGAAATTTTGTGATGCTATCTTTTAATTTCTTGTACAGAAAAGCTCTTTCTGAAATCCTTCAACATTATATAATTATAGTTCTGTATTATATTATATTTTGTTCTCAGTCATATCTTCCGAATGAAAACAATCATTTTACTTTTTTAGAATGTATTTGAGATTATTCTTATAATATAAATGGGATCTACCTTTTCCATAAAAAACCATACTTCAGGTTTACCATAAAATATGCTTTTAGGAAGTGTTATATAATATTATATAGCAAGTCAAAGAACATATTGATTGATTTTATGATTTTGCCATTGTATTTTTTAAATGTTATAGAGCATCCTTTAATGAAATTTTTCTAATGCTTTTATATTGCATTGGTACGATATTCATTCTCATTTCCATACAGAAAGTTGGATAAATAACAACTCTATGTGCAAATTGCAATAATTATTTCTCTGTAATGAAATTCTGATCTTTTTACTTGTTAAAATCAGTGACAGCACACATTAGAGTCTATGTTACACTTCAATATCTTATAAAATTACTATAAAAATGGCTTACATTCTCAAGTTGTTAATCATCTAAGCTAAAAGTTACTGAAGATTTTTCCTCCATCATTGGTTTATAAAGAACTTGAGTTTTTGAACATTAATCGTTAAACTAAAATCTTTATATGTTTTATTCAAAACATGAATACATTCTGTAGATCATACTTGAAGTCAAAAAAAATAACTCAATTATTAGCACTTTGTACATCCAGAATTCAAATTAAAAATTTTGCTATCAACCTATATTACATCTTGATTCCGGATTCATTAAACTGCCTATTAACAGTTACAAAAACCATTGTCATAAAAATCAAAAGCAATATTGGGGCAAGTTAACCTTATTTAACACCAATTTTTATTTCAAATGTCTCAGATTTTCCATCTGTAGTAATAATACTTCCTCTTGTTCTATTTTATAAATGCTAATTAAACTAATTTCAGATAATGATATTTACCTATTTGATCAATGGAATCGGATTTCTTGATCAAGTCAATAAAAACAATATACAAGTCAACTTTTTTTGCTCCTGACACTTTTCTTGCATTTTGTCTGATAACAAAAACCATATCCATAATGTTTCTTGATTCTTTAAAACCACATTGAGTCTCTGGTATTCCTTCATCTATGGCTCGAAGTAATGCTGTAGTGGATAATAATAATACTTCATGATATTTTTTGCAATCTTGTCTATTTTCTTTATTTTTTAAAAATTGAAATAATAGGAGCATTCTGAAGATGATCAGATAGTACAATTTTATGAGTTCATAGATTGTTTTTGAAGCTAATAATCATCATATTTTTAAAATTTCTCCAGATATTTTCTATTTTTAAAATTTTTTAAAGCTATTTTGACTTTTATTAAATTGGATACCTTGTCCAAATATAAATAAGTAGATAAAATGGATATATCATTAAAATTCATTATTTCATTTCTTAAGTTTAAAAGATTTATTTAAAATAATAAGACTGCAATAATATTTGTCAGGTCTCTATGTGTATCAAAAAAAATTTTTAATGGCCATAATCAGTGAATTGTATTTTCTTTGCCATTTTCATCCACGAATCATTTCAAGACTTTCCATCATATTTATTATGAAACTCCACATTTATTATTCTGCTAGACAGAAAATAGCACCTATTACCTTTTAATCAAATCATTAATAGTAAGTTCATTATCAAAAAACCAGTCTCAAGTCTTTTTAGTATAAATCTAAGAATATATTTAATGTAAATAAATAATCAATCAAACAAGATTGAAATAAACAACTATTAATAAGTATATTAATAGTTGTTTATTTCAATCTTGTTTGATTGATTATTTATGGAGATGAAAGCCGATTTGATAAATATTTAAATATACTTATTAATAGTTGTTTATTTCAATCTTGTTTGATTGATTATTTATTTATGTGTTTGTGACAACATTATGGACAAATAAATTAAATTGGATATTTGACCATCATAGTGATATTTAATGTATTTATAAGATAACTTTTTAAGTATTTATGATCTACCTTTTCAAGAGAATTTCAAGTCTCGATAACATAACTATTCTAAAAATCCAAATTAGCAATGTTGGTGTTCAATAGCTGTTTAAATTTTGCACATATAGTATATACTTTCAAAGAATGAACATCGATTTTTTTGCAAATATGATCAGAATGAGACCTATTTTTTAATGCAACTACTTTAATCTTGGAGCATACTAATTTATAATCCAGGCAATAATCTGCACCTTAAAAGGCTCGTATAATATGAACTCTTATATTCTGATTTCTAATAACAATATAATCTATTAAATGCCATTATTTTGAATATGACTGCATTCAAGTTCTTTATAGTAATAATTTTTCTTTGATACATAATCTATTTAATAAAATTTATTATTTTGCATTATTTAAAAAAATAATAATTTTATCTTTATGAATGAGAATGGTTTATAATTAGTTTCAAAACAAATCCAAATTAAAACTTGAGAAAATAAGACTTTAAAAATGTAATGTAAAATATATTTGAATAGATTAAAATTGTAATAATAATAACTATTTAAAAGATGAAAATAATGTTTTCAAAGTGGTGACTCAATCAAAGAGAGAAAATGGTGATGAATGATATTAAATTAGAAGTTAAAAATTACAAATATAATGGACTAAATAATATATACAAAATGAAATTGATTACAATATTAGATTTGAATATGGTGTTTTTCGTAGAAAGAACTTATATTAAAAGGAAAAGTGCCTATATGATAATAGGTTACTTATGTTATTAAAGACTTGTATACATAATGGAAGATCAATATAGAGACTGTAGATATGAGGATTTACTGAATGCATGGATGTGAGAATGAATGAGTATCACTGAGAGAACTATAGAGATGATGTTAGAAGATATATTAAGAGACCTGATGAAAAATAATTGAATGTTTAGTGATGTGACTTGGAAGAAATTATGAATCAGATGTACTGGGATAATCTTGGTGAGATTGATAATAATGTATGTTAGTATAGAACTAATTTGTAATATTATTATATATAGGTTATTTCATAAATTCATTATCATATGAAAGAAAAAAATTTACAAAACTAAAGCTTTTATTTACAGAACTTGCTCAGTATATCTGCCATTATTCTCAATATACAAATTTCTCCTGAAAACAAACATACATTTAGTAGTGTTATTCATTTCAATAATATTTTGACAATTCTGTTTTATCAGACAATCAAAGAGACTTATTTGGAACTTCTGCTATAATAATTAAACATGGCGGTCTTTATATTATTATCAGATGATCTTGAAAACTCTCTGCATGGTTTATCACATATGGATTTTATTTCTTTTGCTTAATCTCTATCTTATTAACTTACAATTTAGATACAATTTGTTCAGTTTTGGTTTTTTTTGTTTACATAAACTACTTTAATTTGTAAAAATATATATTATTTCCATTTCCTGAAATTATTGGAAATCTATAACTGTGTATATATAATTAAATACTGCCTAACACTATATTTGTATACTGATGAGTGCTAGTTCTGCTTGAAATACTTATATTGGAGATCATTTATTTTTTTTACATGTGTATGGTTATGTGTATCAGTTGTATGTGATGGATTGGATAGCTGAAGGGAGCTTGACTATCTGTATTCAAATTCCCTATAATTATACTAGTAATTATAAATAAAATAAAAATTCATATAACATTACAATACTAGCCAAAAAATAAAATTTTACTAAAATTCTTCCACAACCATGGTTTCATCTATTAAAAAATACATTTTCAAGTGAAATTCTGCTAAATATATATATACAAAACAAAATAACCTACCCATCATCCACTATAAAAACCAACTTCCTTTAATATCAAAGAATATCTTCATAAGATTGATGACATCAGATTCAAAAAATGTTATCATTAAAGTTTTTTTTACTCTTCTTTTCAATTCACATTTGTCATAAAAGATAACTTTTGAATTGTCAAATAATATTTTATTAATTGTATTCTGTTCATGAATATACAAAGCTGAATGATGATATCTATTTTTAATTTGACTCTTAATGAACTTTTAACTCTTTTATTAAGACTTAATTTACTCTGACCTATATAAATTTTATGACAACTGGCAAGGAATCTTATAAACTGCTTCTGGAATAGATTTGCAATCAATTGACTGTTTATTAAGTGACATCTTATATGGCAAAGATATAAACTCTTTATTTTCATTAACAATTAAATCTTTATTATTAACAGTTTTATAGGTATTTTTATTAAATATAATATTCCTAATAAATTAATGATTATATCCTAACTCAGTATAAAAGCAAATTGACTCACCCGTGTATTATTTTCAAAATTATTAAATTTTCTATTCCTATAACAAAAATTCAATGATGTTTCTTATGAGTAAAAGATTGATAACTGTCTTGTCTTATTATATTTCTTAAATTTTTTGTCTTAATAAAATGACTACAAAATTAAACATCAAATTTATCAACACTTAAATCTAAAAATTTTAATTAAACAAATTCATATGTACCCCCCTCAATAGTAAATTTAATATTAGATTCAAAAGCATTCAGTCTATCAAAAAATCTTCCTATATAACAAACAAATAGTCATCAACATACCTAACAAATAATTTTAAAGAAATAAAAATGATTAATAATAATATTCTCTTAAAAAAAAAAAATCAGTATAAACAGGTGAAATAACTAATAGTCTATTCCTCTTTAATCTTATAAAATATATCATTACACACAAAGTACTTATAATCCTTTAATAATAATAATAACAAATCACAAAAAATACTCGTGTTTTTTTATGAACAGAAAGAATCACATTAATGTTTTTAATCCTACCAACTGATTGATACATGTTTTCAATATCTAAACTACAAAAACACATTAAAAAAACATAAGAAATTTTATCATCCCACCCCCCACCTGTAAAATCAAAAATACATCTTAAAGGAAAATTATCTTTATGAGATTTCAAATTGAAGAAAATCTTAAGAGGCAAAAAATCACTAGGATAACAATTTAAGTAAGTAGATCTAACTAAAAAAAATTTTATTTACCATAATTTTCATAATTTCAATTAACATAGATATTATTTTCTTACCGGAGTCAGAATTTAACATTCCTGCCATTGTTTAATTCTAAATAAACTTTATTTTAAAATCACTATTATTGTCAAGCATTGTTAGCCGAGAGGTCATCGTAATCGCCTTGCAATCAAGTAGTTGGTTGCAGACGGTTGTGGGTTCGCGTCTCGGCCAATACTATGACATATGGAAAAATCACTATTATTTAACAGTGCAAAACAGCCGGCTTTGTCTTCTTTGAATATATAACATCATTGGCTTTCAATCTTTTTTTAAGAAAATCTATTTGCCTTGGGGCCAAAAACAAATTTTTCTCTCAAGTAACTGCCTATTCAAAATTACCTGTAGAGACTTTTTATTGTTATCTGAAATATTTCTACAATATTCAATAGCAGAAATAAAATCAATTATTACATTCCTATTGCTAAAAGAAACAAAGGATAAGCCCTTACTTAAAATTTCTAAATCAAAACTATTTAAAACAAAATTAGATAAATTTAAAATAAATGAAATCTCAGATGTGATATGTTGGACTATTTCCATCATTTATGAGTGAATGTTGAATGTACAGAAAGTTTTAAATTTTATTTAAACTTTCCAAATACAAACAACTTGCTAGTAATAATACATAAATAGACAATACAGGTGAAATCTCAGTTTTTTTATTATAATACCCTATACTTAAATTTTTAATTTATTATCAACATTTTCTTTTTCCAAACATTTTTTTTTTTTTATTTTACAGGGAGACTGTTGATAAAATTGTTTATAATGTTTTTTAAGAATTATCTAGATTTAGGTCAATTTTGTGTATTTTTTTCATTTGAGGCATATAAAAAAATTAATGGATTTGTTCTTAGAAAAGAAATTTGGTTTAGATAGTTTAGATATTGAAAACATATCAATCAGTTGATAAGAAAAAAGCATTAATAAGTTTTTTACTGTTTTAAAGAAATTTGAATGTTTTTTTGCAGATAACATTAAGGTTATTCATGATTTACTATTGTTATT
Organism: Epiperipatus broadwayi; assembly: GCA_028023455.1. Taxonomy (NCBI): domain Eukaryota; kingdom Metazoa; phylum Onychophora; class Udeonychophora; order Euonychophora; family Peripatidae; genus Epiperipatus; species Epiperipatus broadwayi. The sequence goes on along the minus strand of JAQFVV010006209.1, from coordinate 5,188,672 downwards.
AGAGGATTTTATGTATTTTGTGAGTAATGATGTGTTTTATAAAATTAAAGATGGATGGTTATTGGTTATGTTGCTCTGTCATCTATATTGATTTTTTAAAGAGTAATGTTATTAATAATTTTTCAAGTTCTTTAAAATTATTCATTAAATATGTTGATAGTTGTTTGTATGTTATACAGGAGGATAATTAATTTGAAGGATTTTTTTTTGATAGATTGAATGCTTTTGATTGTAATATTAAATTTACTATTGAGGGGGGGGGGTACATTTGAATTTGATAAGTTAAAATTTTTAGATTTAACTGTTGATAAAATTGATGTTTTATTTTATGGTCACTTTATTAAAGCAAAAAATTTAAGAAATATAATAAAGCCAGATAGTTATCAATGTACTCATAAGAAATTTTCTCTATTGAATTTTTGTTATAGGAATAGAAGACTAATAATTTTGAAAATAATAGTTATATTAAAGAGGAGTCAATTTGCTTCTGACTATATTAAGTTAGGATATAATCAGGAATTTATTAGGAATATTATATCTACTAAAAATATCTATAAATCCATTAAGAATAAAGATTTAATTGTTAGTGAGAATAAAGAGTTACTTCTTCGCCATATAAGTTGTAAATTAGTAAATTGATTAATAACAATAGTTTTTTATTGGGTAGTATGAAAATGGCCTGGAAGCAAAGCATGAATTTAAATTTATCATTAAATAGTTCAATACAATTAATTGGTTGTAAATCTATTCCTGGTGTAGTTTATAAAATTCCTTGCAGTTGTCATAAAATTTATATAAGTCAAAGTAAATTAAGTCTTAATAAAAGAATTAAAAGTTCATATGAGAGTAGAGTTAAAAAGAGATATAACTCAGCTTTATATATTCAATGCTTATTTTATTATATATGTCAATGAATACATTAAACTGTTTTTCAAAACTTGTTTTTATATGACTATAATAAAAATTAAATACATATAAAAACAAGTTTTGAAAAGAAGAACTTTGATGTATTCATTGGCGTATATGGAAAATTATGAACTATTTTGAAAAGAAAAAAATGTGTCGATATTTTAAATTCATTACTTATTTTATTATGTTAAAATTAATCCATCCTGGCAATATAAATACATAAATATACAACATTGCTGATCAATCAAAATTGTCATATGGATTGATTTTAATTTAATAAAATAAGTAGTGAAAAAATAAAAAGAAAGATGGATTTATTTGATTTTTTTATAATTTTATCAATGTATAAATAAAGATAAGTTGATAATGTACTTTGTATATTCATTATCTGAATACAGGTTATTAAATATTATTTGACAATGCCAAGATTTCTTTTATGAAAAAAATGAATTAAAAAAAAACATAAAAGAAACTGTTGATAAAATTTTTTGAATCTGAGGCTATCAATCTCATGAAGGCATCCTTTGATGTTAAAAGAAGTTGGGTTTTGAAGTGAATAATGGGAAGATTATTTTGTTTGGCATATACAGGTGATATGTTTAATGGAATTTCATTTGAAAAAGTATTTTTTAATAGATATGAAAGTATGGTTGTGGAAGAATTTTAGTGAAATTTTGTTTTTTTGGCTAGTATTGTAGTGTTATATGAATTTCTATTTTATATATATATAAATTTAATATGTTTTAGCATATAACAAAATATCAAATACAGTGTTAAATGTAAATAGTATTAGATTAATGTACTGTATTTCATTATATAAAAGATAAACTTATGATATAAAGTGAAATAATAATTTATATATATTTATTTTTGTTGTGTATTCAACTATGAAGCTGAATGCCAACAATTATTACAACTTATTGACTACAAAAAAACCATGTTAATAAAGATTAGACAATATTTATTTACAAATATATACCAGTTCCAGCATTGCTTAGTTTACAAACATAATCAGTTCTTGATTTTAAGTTCTAAACCATCAATGCTAATATAACCACAGACTAAGATGCACTTCCACCCTACTAGTGGTGGACCTAAAGTGAATAACTAAAGTTTATACTCACAGTTGCTTTATGCACAATCCTATTTAGACCTTATCAAATGTATGCAAATAATATAAGACCGATGTGATATGTTAAGTTTCCCTATCCAGCTGTCTCACTTGCAGAGGCACGGATTCTGGGACCACATTCCTCGATGCAGAAAAGTTGGTACACTTTTCTCAAAGTTAATTCCCGGAACAGCATCACGATGATAAAGAAAAGCTGATACAAAAGACGCTCTTTTCAGCACACCCTATTTATACTTTTTTTTCCTCCCACTTCATATCTGTTAATATCATTATTAACATTCCAATAGGGTAACTGCAAAATCCATTAGATGAAAACAATAGGGTAGCAGCAATCCATTAGACTAATGTGTCTTTACAATGATTATTATCTGGCTTTTAATTTGTATACGTTCTAATCCCTTTTTCCTTATAATTAGTGCTTTAGATATTTATTCTATGTTTGCTTCATTAAAAATACCTTAATGTTTAAATTTAAACAGTAACAATTTTTTCTGTATTTAAAAAATCCATTAAGCATATCTGGCATTATAATTCACAATTCAGTTTATCTTTCAGCAATCTTTTGTGCATTTCTTTTAATCTGCAATCTTTATCTAATTTTATTTTATCTATATGCAATCTTTCTTTGTTGCTTTTAAACTTAAAGTAATCTATCTAAAATAAAGTTTCCTTTATTTTTCAGCAATCTTTTTTCCATTGCTTTTAGAACTTAATTTTTTTTTTACATCTAACTTTTCTTTCAATTATTAGCAATCTTTTTTTATTGTTTATAAAATGTACTATCTCTACTATTATTAAGTTTCCATTACTATTTTTCTCTGGAGTACAAACTAGCTTTATAGCTTGTAAGGGTAACTTACAATCTTATTATATTCACTTCTTTATGTGTAATATCATACTACAAACTTAAAAATATAATTGTAAGTTTATAAACAGTAAATATGTTAACCTTTTATATTAAAATACCCATATACACGTATATAATCTAAATGTTATATTATAAAATTTTGATAACAAAAGTATACTTATATTTCAATCATTCATATATATGTATAAAATATTTATGAAGTTGACTAATATCACTAACCAAGACGCAAAGCATAGAAATAACCTTAGATCAAGTCGTTTCTTAGCAATTAAACGCTAAGGTAATAAAATTAAAGCTCAATTACGCAATTACTAATTATGATGCATTCAACAATAATCGAATACAAAATCGTGAAATGAAATAGTAATTTAACACATGCTAGTTACTGGAAGTTGATTCTACTATAAAAGCTAAAACAACTAATTTCCAAATCAATTCTATCTTTTACAAATGAACTAGTCACTGCACATAGTTATTTTGTTGTGTTCGAATACTGCACATATTAAAAAGTTGGATCAATAGTTTGAACGAATTTTTCTTATTTATAAAATCTTCGTTAGCAGAGAACTAATATCACTCAAGAAAAGATTAAAAAATTACTCTTTAATATTATTAATAATAATTTCAAAAACGAAATTATCTTTAATATAATAATTAGAGAAATTCTTAACGAGATCATTCTAAACTTGAATTTTAAGGAAAATAAATATCATCAAAAACATTTATATATCTAAACAAAATTATTTTAAGATTTCCAAATTATGGAAAATGCATCGTGAGTAAAGATAATTTGCCTTCGGATCAAATGCTATTATTTTAATTTAAAGCAGTGTAATTACTCATTCCTACTGAAATGCCTAATATATACATATTTCATCTATATAAATCAATATCCAACTTTAATTTACAGTGAAATTTATGAAAAGGGATATCACCATCACGTGATAGGAATGTTTAGGAACAACGGAGTATACTGATTGCCTCACCAATGATTGATAACTGAAAGATAAAAGAACTTTATTCTTAAAAAACATTATTAATCAAATTATGGTAAATGAATAGAACAATACGATAAACTTTCAACACATCCTATCATCTTTCCATATCAACATCCACAAATATCTAATTTTATTTCCTTTGCTCCTAAAATCTACTTATGTTGGAATAATCCTTTTTGGAAAATCATTAGATGAAAAGAAAGTGGAAAAATCATTGTGTTAAATTGCTTTTTTTATTTAATAAAATTTAGATTTTATAAAGCGACTTGACCAGAGTAATAAGTAAACTTAATATGAAGGTAAGATTTTATTGTTCTTCATATTAAATTCATTCACTTATGACAAGACAAAAAATTTTTGTCTATTACTAATTTAAATAATTTAGTAATATTTGTTTATTTATTATTTATATAAATGACTAATACCTTTGGATGAAAGATGTTTTTTTTTTCAGTGATAGGGACCATACGTAGATGGGGAGTCTTATAAAATGAAATTCCCTCAAAAGGATTTGATATTACAAAAGTCTTCATTTATACTTATATTGCTTAATTTAAATTTAGTTAGCTAGTGTTATTACAAACTTTGAAATTATAAAATGTTATTAATTGTTTTACAACCTATTAAATATTGTTTGTGTTATGATACATATCTACTATGGGAATAAGGGAAAGTATCATTTTAAATTTTATATACTAATACAGTAGATATGTATGTAAAGCACTCGTAATAATAAATTTTTGTTATATAAAGTTAAATTTAAATCATTGTCAGTTAATACATATTATTAAATTTTATTTTATGTTAAGAAAGTCTCTGATTTATGTAAGTTATTTATTTTTCATAATAAAATAAGATTGAATACACATAGCCATATATATATCATCCTGACTTTACATCATGATAACTTGGTTGAAACTAATTTTAAAAATCTATTGAAATTATATTTATTATTATTGCCATAGGATATTGATGGATCCCTGAAGAGAGTTAGGTGCAAAATTCATTCCTGAGTTTGAATACTGAGCATAATGGAATAATTAAAAGAGATGCAGATTGGATGAACCAGTCCTAAATTGTATCTGTATTGGTTGTATAAATATTAAATTATCTTATTTGAAATAGATGCAATCATGGATTAAACTTTTGTCATATCATTCATGGCATCCTATGTGAAGACTCTTAAGTCCACCTGTAATTAGATACATTCACCCACTTTCCTTAAGGGAATGCAGACCGATACATATTGGTGCCAAACTTTAGGGGCATGAAACAATAGTTTACCATTAACCATATCCATAAAAAAAAATTTTATAAATAATTTTGTGGAATATAATCTTGATTGATTAATTCACATAACAACCATAAATAATTTCAATCATCAAAGGATGATACAATTTTCATGTGAAATCTTATAATAAAAAATAAGGAAATAGAGATCTTAAGATAAAATAATGAATGATTAACTAGATGAGTCAAGCACTTAAAAAGATGATTTTAAATTAGGCATTAAATTAATTATATCTAAAAACGGTAGGAAAAGTTTTAAAATTACACTAAAAAAGAAAGATATAGCATAAAATCCTATGATAAATAATCTCCCTTAGTAACTTAATAAATGAGGAATAAACAAATTTATAACCAAGATAAAACTTAATTTATGATTACAAGAAGTGGAAAGAACATGGTCCTAAGATTATAACCTTAATATATATTACTTCAATACAATAATGAAACATATTGAGAAAGTACAAAATATTAATATTAGTGAAGATGGAGAAAATATTGAAGAAAGATCTTCACTGATCCAATTATCAGGAATCACTGTGACTGAGGGTAACTTCTCTACACAAACATCCATTCCTGATTAATTGATGTATCAAACAAATGTTATACTCAATGATGAAGCACAAGCTACAATAAATAACATGACTATAAAACAAATGTTCCAAACCATTATAAATATGAATTATAATTTAGAAGAAAAGTTTAATCAAAACATGAATAAGTTAGAAGAGAATTTGAAAAGTAATATGGAAAATGTTAAATCAGAATTAAAATTGGAAATGAAGGGTTAGTAGAATAAATTATCTAATGATATCGAACAATTATCAATAGGTCTAAACAATGTTCAAAGAGATAATATCGAGATGAGACAAACCCTAGAAGAAATAAAAAAGATGTTGACAAAAAGGATACCAGATGTCAACAGAGATTCAAAGAATTTCAGACTAGTATCATTGATCAAATTAATATTCAATGCAGTGAATTGTATAGAACCAGAGAAATTTTTAAAAATGAAATAAATGAGAAACAGGAGAAAATACAAACAGAAACTGCAAGAAGAATTACAAGAAGTAAATAATAAAAGTGGTCAAATCTATATGAAACAGATTAATGATTCAGACATTAATGAAGAATCATTTAAAAAGTTGGATAAAAATTTCAAACAGTTAGAAATAAAATAACTTGTACAGAAAATGAAAGAATATTGGAAAATACCACATAGAAAAATTGAAGTAAGGCATGACAGAAATATATGATAAAGTAAATTGTATGGATGAGGCATTTAAACAAAAATTCAAGTTTATTGAATTACAAATGTCTCAAAATACATGTGCATGTCAACCACAACATAATGATATCCAACATAAAACAGCAATGATAAGTGAAATGGTTAAATATATGGAACCACTTCAGCATATTGATGTCGATCACGAAATTAAAACTCTAAATAGTTATCAGGGATAATACTTCTAAACTAATTGATAATCATCAAGTTGAAAGATTTCCATAGTTTGGGAAATTTTAAATGAATCTATTATGCTGAATTACCTTGAATATCAATCAAGATATTTGAAAGCATTCTATAATGGAAATAATGGTCTAAATCAACATAGAAATTGAGGGAAAATACAATTATTGTGATGACCTATATAAAGAAACAAACGGGTACTATGTTCCATAAATTGGTTAATACCTAGGAAGGCCCATTCACTTTCATTAAGTATACAAATATAGATGCTTAATAAGCTTTTAAACCACTAAACATCATATGATCACCATTTCTTATGCTTGCTCATAACTTATCAAAACAGGCAAAACTCTCCATGCAATATTGCTACTGAGTGCAAGCCAGTGTAATCAATGAATGCCAGAAGGCTTGTGCATAAAATCCCCATCAGGTGTCTACTCATCCAATATCCCCAGACTAGTTTCCAGCTTGTGGCTTTCGTCAATGAAAAGCTTTGGACCTGAGAGCATTGCACCTAGACCTTAGGATCTAATGCAACCCTCCAGCAGCCACCTTTTATCTCTGCTTAACTACAAAACTATGAGTCTAAAATTGAAAACAATAATATTTTCAATCCAAACTCATTAGCTTATATAGTCATATAGGTCTGAACTCTGTTCAGTACCCAAACATTTTAGTGTCTTTGATTCTTTAATAATCATAGCCATCATTATCCTATTAGGCAGGATTAGTGTTAAACCATTAAACATCACATGTTCACCATTTTTTATGCTTGCTCATGACTGTTATTAAAACAGGCAAAACTCTCCATACAAGCTGGAAACTAGTCTAGGGATATTGGATGAGTGGACACTAGATAGAGAATTTATGCACAAGCCTTCTGGCATCCATTGATTATTCTGGCTTGCACTGAGTGGCACTACTGTATGGAGACTTTTGCCTGTTTTAATAATCTTTTAATAAAAATGGAGCGAAAGGATTACCCCTGGATATGGAAACATAATTACGCAAAATGGAATAATCCCATCACCAATTAAAAATTGGAGATTAAATCATTTACCAATCCTTATAAGGGTCTATTCATCATCATTGAATATACCAATGATTAATAAGTTTGCAATGAAAGTAGACTCAAACGAAATTACTACCCAAAAATATGGAAACCATATCATGGAGAAATAGAATGAATTTTTTTTCTCTTTGTCATTTTTTTTTTAACTAATGGATATAAAACAAATTAAAAATTTCACAACAGGTAAATGTGAATTCATGTAATAATTATCAGGATTACAGTTTTAAAAAAATCAAGGAATGAAAGCATGAAGAAGGATAAACACAATCTAAAACTTATTAAGGAATGAACTCCTATAAATTAATTATGGATTCATTTCTAAAACCCAGAAAGTTGTCACATTCATAGATGAATTGCAACTGATACATTTATTGAATGCCAGAGGAAATCCAGTTAGTCTCAAAATTATAGAGCAGGATTGGCACCCTTAAATAGGTATATACAAAAAGTATGCATAGCTAGCTAAAATAAACAGCAGCAAATAACCAGATCTTCCACCATACTATCTCTTGATATACCACTCTATAAATAATAAATATGGCCTTAAGTAAATTTGACCTGAAAACATCCAATACATTGATAAAGACACGTGTGATAAAATAATAAATATGTAGCAAAATATATTAACTGGAGTGTGAATAAATCTACTGGATTCATACCTATTAAATTACATTTCAATGAAGCAGTTTCAAATTTATTTAAAAATTACCAATCTCCAATTAAACCTAACCAGACTGATATAAAATATGATATACAAAAGGCATATTGAAGATTAATAAATAAATCAGGACTAAGAAGTAAAAACAGAAAGAAAAATAGCTACCAATTCAAAATAGGAGACGTGGTTTTTATAAAGATCCGTAATCTTAGTAAACAACTCCAAACAAATACCATAAGTTCTATAATCCATATTACTATAATAAAAGAAACAGGTCCAAATGCATTCTGGATAGGTATAGATGGTGAAATAAGAGGTACATATAATGCCTGCATTCTTAAACCATATTTTGGTCAACCAGAAAGTTTAGATAACTATCACATGCTGATTACAGAAGGAGAAAGGAGACAACACTAAATAAAAACCTAGGGATAATCATTTAAATGATTAGAATACCCAGGCTAATATAATGTATATATACATATAATGCTAGAACACACATATACACTTTAACTGCTATGTTCTCCAGGCATCATATTGAATTTTTTAAAAAAACTGACTTGAGACACAATTTTCGCAATAACTTCAGTTTTAATAATGTTAGAGCAAAAAACTTTATATTGATTAAAACTAGAAAAACCATGGAAAACAATAAGGCTAAGACAAATAGTGATAACCATTTAAAAAATAAGGAAAAAAAAGAAATTTCAATATCTGACAATTATTACTTTATTGTTTGTTTATAATTTTTAATTCATCATTAAGTTTAAATTATATCTTCAGTGATAGTTTCTTTGTATTCCTCACAAAATTATTTTTCAAACCATATATATGTCTTACCTGAGATAATCATAGTTTCAGAATCTCCAAAAGTATTCGCATAAGAATTCTTCATTTTTATCTTGTACCCCAAAAGTTACCAAAACTCAAAGGCATCTCTAAGAAAAAGATTCATTCTAATAAAAGATACAAAACAAATCATTTCCAGTAGATAGATAAGATATGCATTTGTCATTATAGCAATTGGCTTCTTGTCTATCTAAAACTGGAAATTGTAGGCTCATGTCTGTATCACTGATAAAGTTAGTTTCATCTCTTCATTTTATATTTTTTGTGTATATCAGTGATGTTTATATTCTTTATATACACCAGTGATGCTATGTTGTTATATTTACTGTATCACATAGATATTTTTTTTATTTGCATATAGTTCATTTGTTAGCTATAGACTTGAAAATAATGTGATGAAAGATATGGCAAAACTTGTGACTCCAAAGCATGAGTATCAAGGCATAGGCAAGAATCAGAATTTGATTCTTTGCCTGCATATGCAATCTTTCTGCTGCTCTTCATTCTTTCTATTTTCATTCTTCATTTTATTAATCTTTAAAATTTTTATGTGCAATAAACTTATTGTGTCCAATATGATTATACCACCAACAGCACTAGATCATTCTCTAAATATCTTGTAAATTTGACAAGTACTTGAATGCATTCTTACCAGTACAACTTGTTTATTCTTGTTGGGTTTTTTTTTTTTTTATTACAATATAGAAAAAGAAAAATGACTGTCAGGTCAATCATCACATTCATCTAACTCAGGCAAATAGAGATTACAACAGATAGATTCATGCCCACATCCCAGGCAAACAAAACTTGACAATTAAAGGCTATTACTATATAATGGTCAGATAAGCATGTTTCAACAATTTACATTTTTTCTATTTTATTTACATAATTTATATGGGATATGGTCATTACCTGACTTTAACTATAAGGAAATAAATCAATACATAGATATTTAAAACAATATTGTCTTTCACAGAATAATGATACTCACCACATACAATATCCATTTGTAATACCAGGCTAGATTGCAAAGAACACAAGTTACTCCCAATGAATGAGGGTAGGCCATATAATCTTACATTTAAAGAAGTTAACAAATCAGATAACAATAATTTGATTACAAAATATAATTATTAAATAATATACAATTTATTTTCTTTTAACAAAGTTCTTTTAATCTTTATATATTATTGTCTTATTTCATATGCATGCAGAAAGATGATTATTACACATAAATGTCTAAGGTTTCATTACTAAGTTTCATTTTAATCTTCATTTACATTATAGATGTAATATATTTATAGTTAAAAGAGTACATTCGTCATATATTGAACCCGACTTCTATAAAATTAAAGCATACCTCTACATGTGAACCCATAAATATAAAACAGTTCTCTGACTCATATGTCTCCTAGTATCAACACATACATATATTCTATATGGAATAGATGTCCATGCTATCTTTATATAACAATAATTATAAGGAATAGTCTTTCTAGATCCTAATTCAATAAAACATAACCACTATCTTTATATAACAATAACCATAAGGGTGGCCTTTTTGTTCTTAACCCTAATTTAACATAACTATAACTTATATAGGAATAGCTCATTCCATGACCGATCTCTAATTTATTAAACTAGATAGGAAAGTATTCTCCTATATGGATGTGAATATATGTAAACTATTTAACAGTGAACAAACAACTGCATATATAATATAAATTGAGTTACATAAAATTACACTATTAACTATAATTATTTTGCACTTAGCAATTTATACATGAATTTTGCATTTTTTATTATTTATTTATTTTTTTCTTTTTAAATTGATAACATACTCTTCATTCCTTTACTGGAGATATTAGCAGCTTTTGACGTTCCTTTTTTTTTTTGTTCACTAAACATAGTGAAGGTTTGATTTGTCTGAATGAAAGAATTCAGTCTGATTAATAAAAAAAAAAAATTGATTTATATAAATTTTTTCTTTTTTTTAAACTCATTTCAGTTTTTTTTAAAAAAAAAAAATTTATAGCACTTTGATTACTTAATTTTTTTGTTGTTGTTGAAATAAATTATAGATTGCTCATTTCACTGTATATGAGGAGGGACACAAAAATAACCAGAATCACTTTCTGGTTTGTGCACCTATTCTAGTATATGTTTCAGCTGTTACATATTTCTTGCAAGGATCCTTCTGCATCAATATGCCAAATGACTTTGTCATGTGAAATTGTGGAGCCATGTAACATATTGTTTTGTAAAGTGCATTTTTGTCAATTTTTTTTATAATAGCTGAAAAGTTCGACAATGTGAAATTCTGTTTTTGTTTACAGAAAATGACAAGGAAAAAATTGTAATGCTTGAAACAGATTACAAGAAAGCTGATCTAATAAAAACACAAATTTATGAGTGGTTTATTTGCAATGTTAAGTTTATCATTTCCCTAGAAAGCATTGCAAGTGAAATCCAAAGTCAAAATAACACTGATTTTTTTTTTATGCAAACCGCATTTTTTTTTTCAAATTTAATTCATAATAATCAGGCATTTTATCTCTAAATTCTGAAACATTTATGTGATGCCATATAATATAAAATCTAGTTTATGACAAAGAAAAGAGTGCAAACTCCACCCCCACAAAGTATCATCTCTCAAGGCCTTGAGTTTGAAACACTTTTTAATTAAATTCAGCTGATCCAGCTTATCTACTAGCTGTATTCATTCAATTTTACTTCATATGATTTTTTTTTTAATCTCTCAATTGAAAAAATGTTTTTTTTTTGTTTTTTTTGCGGACTTAGAAGTGGTTGGGGAAAAATGACAGAGTTGTTAAAATGCATCACTTTACAAGTACTTCTGGACTATTTTGAAATATGAAAAACAAATTGAGATGGTATTTTCTGCCATCTCATATATATAAATATTTAATAAAATTGTACGATTTTAAAATAATATATTATTTTTATTTCATCAGTCAAAGTTTTTTTTTAATCTCTCAAAGAAATCAGTATTTCTTCATTAGATTTTCTTTTAATATATTTAAATAAATTGTAACTCAAGATAAAATCGTATCTTAAGCTAGAAGTTTTTTTTCTTAAACCTTTTTTTGTATGTGTGTTTAAAAAATGTGGATTGGAGAAAATTAGAGAGATTTGCTATTAACTCTAGTGTTGATACTCGAGATGCAGAAAGTATTTATAATTAAAAATATTGCTAGAGTTTGTCTATTATGCTAATTAATCAAGGACTTTTTTTCAATTAAAAATGCAGCAAGAATAAAAGAACAGAAATTATAAGTGACAAAATGTAGCTAAAAATAAACCGCCAAGTGTGAATCCTGTTCATTGAAAAACATATAAATTGCATAGTTTTCTTTTATTTAAGGAATTTAGAACTTTTTCGTTAAAAGAGTATATATCCATCACTATGAAAAGGTTCTCCAGTTAAAGGAATTCCCTCCCGGGGAAAACAGTCTCCCAGCCACACCTGGAGCCGCCCCAGTGATTTCCAATTACGGAATGGATAGAGCCACCTAGCTAGTCAAGGGTATGTTCAGGAGCCAACGAAGGATTTACACCAGCAATTCAGAATTAAAATCATACATGGACAATACTCTTTTGGTGAAAGGTAAACAGTTGATCGATCAGGGTAAATATGAACTGTTGCGTAAATGAACTTTTATTCTGATTAGCATAATAGCAACTTATACTCCATTAACTGGATCCGTTGTTCATTAAATGCTTCAGCAATCAAATGTGGAATTTTTAATAGGGATTAATCATATTATTTTGATTCAATTAAAAAGGGGGGTACGGTGTTATCTTACTTAGTTTTATTCATTAAAATTATAATTTTAATTCATTTTTATTATATTCAATGTTTGTATAATTTCGAGTCCTCACAATTTTAACTGCTCGATCTTGAAAGACAAGCAGGGATTAGGGATAATGATTAGTTAAGAATTCCACCCATAGGCAAACACCGGAAACTTTATGCTGGAATCAGAAGTATGTAAAGGTATGCTCAATGTTCATAAGCAAACAATGGAAACTTATGGCATCTATTAAGGATAGAATAAAATTATTTAATGTGTAATAAGCAAATAGTTTATACTTTGTGGCTAATTATGAATCAAAATATATAAAATGCGCTAACACGCACAAGCACACAAAGCTAAAAACAAATAAAGCAAATATATATTATTTTAATATCTATTCATTAAATGGCTAAGTGCTTTCAAGGTTCAAGCCCTCATGGCATTCTTTCACAACCAGTGGTTTCATATGAAAGACAGTTGGCCAATGGGACTCCCTATGAGTGGCATCATCTCAAGTGTAGTTTTAAATTATTTTGAAAAGCAAATAATTCCAAGATACCAAGAATCTAACTTGCTATCTATATACACTAGATATGTTGATGATATCTTCATAGCCGCTCCCTCTCTGATTATTCTACAAATAAAAAATGAACTTCAAAACACTACGGGGCTTACGTTTAACTTGGAGAATGAAAATGCCCATAAACAAGTTAAATACCTGGACCTACATATGCAGCGAGAACACACACACATTAATTATAAAATGCTAATCAAACCCCTTGATGTTAGAGGACACTCCCACTTTCTTTCCAATTCACCAACTAACCACAAATTCTCTGGCTTAACCCCGTTTTTGTTTAGAAATATGCACCTATGTAAGTTTGAGGCAGATAAAAAAGCTAACCTCACATCGTATAGGGACGACCTAATAAAAGTTGGTTTTGATGTGAATGTAATTGACAGGAGGATAAAACAGTTTTTTGCTAAAATAAATGATAAAGTCCTTAACATTGACAAGCAAAGACTCCTACTCCCTTACCTGCCTAGTATGCATAAATGTTTTTATAATATTTTCAATAATAAATACCACTTATGTTTTCACACACCTCCTAACTCTAACAAATTAATTAATAATACCAAAGACTGCCTCCCACCCTCGCTGACACCTCAAGTGGTCTATAATATTGCCTGCCCTGAAAAATTTTGTAGATCATCATTATGGTGAGACTAGGGCCTCTCTCTCCACTAGGCTATCGCAACACACTTATTCTTATAATAAAGCTTTGTTGGACACTGCTCATAGTTCAGTTTTTGCACAGCACCGTGCTTCAGCTGGGTATGATTGTCAACCGGGAAATCCAGTGGTGATATGCAGAGAGCGGCATGATCTAAAAAGAAAGATAAAAGAAGCTTTCTTTATATCTAGAGATGGTGATGCCATCAATAGAAAAGACTCTTGCTATAAAATATCCAAGAAATGGAATGCATAATTATTTCATTTGCATAAATTTGCATCACTCCAAGTCAATTTATTATATTTTGTAATACGGCTATGATTATGAGGGCTTGAACCTTGAAAGCGCTTAGCCATTTAATGAATAGATATTAAAATAATATATATTTGCTTTATTTGTTTTTAGCTTTGTGTGCTTGTGCATGTTAGCGCATTTTATATATTTTGATTAATGTGTAATGTAGAAGGTTTGAGTGGTGCACAATACTGCCCATTCTTATTAGTAAGTCGCCTTAAAGTTCACACCTATTTGGACAAGTTCTCCATAATAAACTTTGGTTGTTGTCATTTGTAGGATTTGTGTGGCACCTGTTTTTTCAGGGGGAAAGGTATAAAATGTTAAATAATTGGACCATATCAAAATGATAATGAATGGAATTAAAATTTATGCTTGTATTTTGTCTTAAATGTTGATAGAGTCAGTTCGAAGTGCTATGAAGGAGGAATTGGAAATGTAGTTTAGGAATGAAAATGAGTACAATAAATATTGAAAGCTGCGCTAAGAGCCTTTGTCTTTAATTTAATTATAACATTAATAACTATTGTGTCCTCTGGTAAGAACATAAATTGCAAGTAGTAGAGTCAACTTAAGATTACATCTTAAAATTTATTATGATACCATAATATGTAAATAAATTAGCACTACAATCGTTGAAGAATCTTCTTGATCTGTTGCTAAGCTATATGCCTAGTTGGGTCCTCATACCAGTCACCATAATTTGGGTAATCTTCAGAATTTTGTGGACATAGTGACAATTTGTAGTGTCACAACATTCAGACCGCTGTATTGCATCAAATGGATAGTAATTTGTAAGAGATTAAATAACACTTAAAAATAAATAAGCAGTTTTTTATTATATAAAATTCTGGTTATTTTGGGATACTCTTGTGTATACTCAAGAAAACTGAATAAATTTTTGTAATAAATGTCGGGTAATCATCCATTTTGTAAAAGTAAATAAATTAAATATATCTGAATTCAACCATTTTGTATTTTATAACAAATCGAAAATAGCTAAAACAAATAGAATATATGAGTGTAAAAGAAATTAATTATTTTCATTAAAAAAAAAACAACCTTAGAATTATAAATAGATATCTATAAAAAGAAAGCAGAATATTTAATTATACAAATAGATAGTTTATTATAATATATAGTATGTATATTTTTATAAGTGTATGTATTTTATTTTTTAAATATACTTATTAATGATATAATAATATTTATTTATTTACAAACTTATTTCAGACTTTCTCAAATGTGACACAAATTTATCCTAAAGGATTACCACGTATGTTAAATCATTTTCAACTTCAGCACCAGGGCCGATTGCACAGCGGCATTGGTGAGTTTAGTAATTAAAAAAGTTTTACTTTTTTTAATACATAAAAACTGGATTCACATTCCAGTTCATGAACATGCCTGATGAAGTGTAATAATTACTATGGGATGAGGATCTTATATGTTCTTAATTGATACAATTAGCCAATAAAAATAAAACATTCTGTTTTATTTTCTATTATATTTTTGATTTGTAAAGATCATTTTTATCATATCTAATCTTTACAGATTAATAATATTCTAGCAAATAGATTAATTTATTTTAACAATATTGCTTTTATTTATTATATAATGTATATTTTTATACAAATATGTGATAATTATTTTGTTAGCTTTTAGATGTGAAAGTGACATCGTGAAAACATCTATATTTAGAATATTTCATTTGCAAATGGGTGGCTAATTGAATGAGAAAAGATATGAGAGATAAAAATTAACTATAAAACAACATATAGAATAATAGTAATATTAAATGAAATGATTTTTTTGTAAGTAAAATTAAGGATTATAAAAATTCTCATAATCAAAAGTGAATAAGTATTTTCTTTGCCATGAATCAAATATATGAAATCTATTGATATGTATATTATATACTGTTACATTGAATTGGTTTATAGAATAGTACTACATTTTTTATGCCTACAAATAGTTCTCTGGGATACAATAGGCAAGCAAGTAATTTTGATAATGAAAAGAAAATGGCCATTTGAATGTTCTTTTTCTTATCAAGTCCTGCTACTGGAAATGATTTAAGTGATAATGCCTATGGCAAATATTGCAGTTAGAAGTGAATAGAGAAATAAAGATGCCATATAACAAAATACGAAAATTATAATAAGTTCAAAATTATGTTCATGATATTTCATTACAGTTTTACATGCTTTTGCTTGAAAGTTAGAGTAATAATTAAGATTATGGTAATTTTTTTTCAGTACAATTTTCTCAGTATGTCTATTTATACAGCTTCTTTTAAAAATTGTAAAATGAGTAAAATTTAAAGAATGGAAATATCTGAAATCAGAAATCCTATTTTAATTTTTCATTTGTTGTACTTGTATTTTTTTTACTTTTGATAGAATTTGTTATTTAATTTAATTAGTGATCACAGAATGTGTATTTATTATTGCTATATTCAAAATATTCTTAAAAATTTGATAGTGCTTTAAGAAGTAATTGCCTGAAGGTTAGTGATGATGGTAGGTGGACTATTTCCATCATCCACTATTAAATGTCAAATATCTAGAAAGTTATAAACCTTTTCAAACTTTTCATGTACAAACAATTGTTAGTAATAACACACAAATAGACAACATAGGTCAGTAGATACACAACTTTTCGAGTGGTATTCTCTGCTCTTTTTCAGGTTTTGCTGGCCTGACCAGTGACAATACTAACATAGAAATTAAACTTACTTTTAGATTCCTGAATATCAATTTTTAAGGCAACTTTTTAACTAAACTATTGTGTGAAAGTCAAGATTCAATAGAAATTTCAATACTTATCAATGCTTGTTGTTTCAAATCCTTCTGATTTCACCACTTTTTTTTTTTTTAATACTTTTTTCTAAGAGCAAGGTTAATTAGAGGTTTCCAAACCTTATGTATTCCATACTGGGTTGACTTATAAGATTATTTGCCATTGTCATATGAGCAGCTTCTTTGAATTTTCTTCTTTGTACATTTTCCCCTCTATCAATATTTTCATTTTATCCCAATCGAACATATGTTCATTAATACATACATGGTCCACTACTATAGATATATCTGTTTTCTAACTATTAATTTGTGTTCTTTCAATCACTGTTCAACAGGGCAAATAGTCTCATCAATGTACTTACTTCCATATTCACATGATATTTCATAAATGCAGTTTTTATTTTTCAGTATTTCAAATTTACGCTTTGTAGAAATTAGAATTCCTCCAATCATGGTATGACTTTGGAAAGCTGTTCTAATGTTATTCTGATTGCAGATTTTCCTTAATTTGTCTGCCATTTCTGCTTTGTGTGTATTCACTATTATATTTCTTTTTGATGTCTGTTTTCTTTGTCTATTAAATTGTTTTTTTGATGATAGTTGATGGATAACCATTCGTCATGAGAGTTTGTTTTATATAGATCTTTTCATCTTCCAAATCGCTGGTTTCTGAACAAGCTTTCTTTGCTCTGTTCATTAGTGATACTATAATTTCATATTTTGTTCTTCTGTTGTGATTGGATGCATATGTCAAGTACTTACCAGTGTGTGTTGTCTTCCTATAAACTGTTCTTTTGACATTGCCATGAGGGAGTCTTGTCACAAGAATATCTAAGAATGAACAATTTTTGTTCTCATTCTGACTCAATTGTGAGTTTAATTGAAGGGCATGTGTTGTAGATGTGTGTCCAGAATAACTGTTTGGTGTTTGACCATGCTGTCGTACAGCAAATATATCAACATAGCGAAGCCACTCTTTACATGGAAATAGAATAGTATATATGGCTATGGCGTCATATTCTGCCATATGAATATTATTAAGCAAGGGTGACAGTGGTGAGCCCATGATTAGCCCTTGATTTTGTTGGAAGAATTCTGAGTTGTATTGAAAGCATGTTTTTAATAGTTTTGTATTCCATCAATAGGTAGAGTTATTCTGGCTTTTTAGACTATTATTATCACATATCCTTTTTTTTTAGACTAGACCATGTATAATCACGTAGTACATTTGCAAATTCCACATAATAGGTCAGTTATTTTAATTTTGATGCCCCTGATTAATTCTATAGTGCTTAGAATTTCTGATGAATGATTGTGTCCTATATGCTAAAGGGCTAAGAATTTCAAGAAGAAATCTTGACACATTTTGACGTGGTGAATTTCTAAAACTATATAGGTTTTAATGGAACATTGTCTTTATGGATTTTAGTGATTCATAAAGATGAAGAATGTTGCTGAAATATGATGTTAATTTCCTTTTTTCTGAATCACTGAAATACATCTAATACTTCTGGTATAATGCTTTTAACTTTGCTTCTGTACTTGGAATTCAATTTTTCGCCACTTTTTTGTTTTGATCTGCTGTGAGGAGTTCTTGGTATTTTGTTATCATAATCAATTATAGTCATGGATATAACAGAAGCTGAATCACTGAAATACATCTGATACTTCTGGTGTAATGCTTTTAACTTTGCTTCTGTACTTGGAATACGATTTTTTGCCATTTTTTTGTTTTGATCTGCTGTGAAGAGTTCTTGTATTTTGTTATCATAATCAATTATAACCATGGATATAACAGAAGCTAAGTCATAAGAATTATTCTGGAAGCATCTTTATGGACTACTAAAATCCATAAAGACAATGTTCCATTCAGACCTATTGTTAATTCAGAAATTCAGCATGTCAAAACCTGTCAAAATTTCTTCTCAAAATTTTTAGTCCTTTAATATACAGGATTCAATTGTTCATCAGGGATTCTAAGCAGGAACATGGAAATTAAAATAACTGATATATTAGTAATCTTTGATGCAAAAAGTTTATTTACAAATGTTCAATGAGGTGAAGCATTGTCTATTGTAAGAAAAAAATTATATGATGATAATTGTTTACACACCAGAACAACTCTACCTATTGATGGAATAATGGAATTATTAACTTTCTGCATAACAACATACTTTCAATACAAATCTGAATTCTTTCAACAAAATCAATGGATAGCCTTGGGCTCATCACTGGTCACCCTTGCTTAGTAACATTTACATGGAAAACTTGAAATCATAGCCATAAATACTACTCTGTTTCTACCTAAAGTATGTCTTCGCTATGTTGATGATGCATTTATTGTATGGCTGCATAGTCAAATACAAATACAGTCATTCTGGATACACATCTAGATATCTTATTCAATTAAATTCATAAATGGAATAAGAACAAAAATTGGCTCTTTTAGATGTTCTTGTGATAAGACTTCCTCATGGCAAAGTCAAAAGAGCAGTTTATAGGAAGCCAATACACACTGGTAAATACTTGGCATAAGGATCCAATCACCACAGAAACTCAAAACATGGAATTATAGTATTATTATGTAACAGAGCAAAGGAAGTTAATTCAGAAATCGGTGATTTGGAAAATGAAAAGATCTACATACAACAAACTCACATGAAGAATGATTATCCATCAGCTGGCATCTAGAAAACCTTTAATAGACAACAAAAACAGACACCAAAAGGAAAAACAATTATTAGTACTGTAGGGTATCCATACATATCAGGAAGGGCAGACAAATTTAGGGGAAATCTGCTAATCAGTATAACATTAGAACAGCTTTCCAAAGCCTAAACTTGAAATACTTTAAAACAAAAACTGCAACTATGAAACATCATGTAAATGTAAAAGGAAGTTTATTAGTGAAAAGATTATGAGAAATCTTTAAAAGTCAACTAAGCTGAAGTATATTCAGAAAACATAACCTCAAAAAGAATTGTTGTACCATATCAGGACCAGAAATTAAATGGTAGTAAAACTATGAACATGCTTGATAAAATATAAAGTAATGGCATAAAAGAAAACAAGATGCTAGTTAAAAATGATTAACATTTTTAGAAGAAATAACCAAATGTTCACATTTTTGGAAACACTTAGAAAATGCAAAAGTTCATTCATTTTAGGGAAGAGAATTTAGATTATTATATATTATTTTTTCTCGAAACCAACTCATAGAGAGGTTATCAAAGTGAAAAGAATGTTTGTTGCAACTTTTGACATACTTTAATAAATAATGCTTTGTTACTTGGAAAAATATATTCCACAAGAGCTATTGAATTTGATTTCAGTTTACTACAAGTTGATATTTTGAGATTCAGTGCATTGGAGAACTATTTGTTAAATCAAGATTTGGCTGTAAGCTAATTGAAAAATTAAACTAGAAATGAAATAATGCAATAGCAATTTAACATCAATAATTTTTTGTACTTGACTCAATAATCAATCTATAAAAAAGAGTAAGAAAATGATGATCGTGATGTTTAGTCAACTTAAAGTGCTAAACACAACTAAAACCAACTTTACTAAAAGTTTTGGATAGAAATATTAGAGCACTTGATGAAATTTTGTAAATAGTCATTAAAAAATATATAAAGTTCTTTCAAAGGTTTCACTTAGTTTGATTTACATAAAAATAATAAAAACTTGTCTCTCTTTCAGTAATGAGGATATTCGAACCTCTTAGTTTTATGAATATTAAAATGGCCAAGAAGTATAATTTACAAGAAAGGATGAATAGAATGAATAATATCAGTGTTTAAAGAAAAAATTAAAGAAGGTTAAATTATTAGGGAAAGGGAATTCAACAGCAGACAAAAACATAACCTGTAAGGAGGAAATCCTTGGGTAGAGCATATCTATCACAAGAACATGACTTGAGATTAGAAACTATGACAGCTTAAACGTTTGGATTACTATGGAACTATAGAATTTTTGGAGTTTATAATTTACAGAAAAGAAATGTCATTAATTGGAGAGAGATAAAATATGAGTTTCAGAGAGAAAAAAGTTAGGATAAACAATATATAAATGATGGTGTATGCAATTTATTTTGGAATAAAGATTACAAATAGTACAGATAAATATTTGAACTCAGACTTTCAAGTATCTGTCAATTAACCACACTATCTCATACCACTGAGACACATGACCCCACACATGTAGAAAAGATAAATAATCACTAATATACATATTTTGTGCTAAACCAGCACTCATCAGTTGGTCCAGATTATCATCTCCCACACACATATATATATAATCAGTGTTCAGTTTACATTAAGATAACATTAAGATAGCAAATCTTCATACCTTAATGGACAGGTTTCAATCTATTCCAACTCTTCAGCCATCCATACCACTGAAAATCTGATGATGAAATGCCCAAATCCCATGCTGATGATGCGTTTCATCATTAGATTTTCAGTGGTATGAATAAGCTGAAAAGTTGGAGGTTGGAGTAGATTGAAGCCTATCCATTAAAGTAATGAAGATTTGCTATTTTAATATAAACTGAACACTGATTATATATGTGTGTGGGAGATGATAATCTGGACCAACTGATGAATACTGATTTAGCACAAAATATGAATATTGGTAATTATTTATCTTTTCTACATGTGTATAGTCATGTGTATCAGTGGTATGAGATAGTGTGGATAGTTGATAGGTACTTGAAAGTCCGAGTTCAAATCCCCTATATTTACAGATAATACCGATGTAAATAGAAAGCTACCGAGAGTAAGAAATGAATAGTTATCTTTTAAAATAAAGCTGTTATAATATTGTCAGATGATACAATAATATAAATATGCAAAAAGCAAAAAAAAAAAATAATAGAATTGATAATATAAGAACTAACTTTTTACTCCAGAAAAGTGATATTTTAACAAGTAGTGGCCTCAGAAGTCAGCCTGTGCAACTGTTTTAGAACCGTACTCTTAATCAAAAATTAAAATGTTGCAAATTGTTTCTGCTGCATATTTTTATCATTATAACTTGAATTTTTGAAGCTGATGGCAAACATGAAATACTGACTTTAGGATGCTATTGTACTTTACTGTTTTCTGAACCATTTGATTTTTCTATTCATTTGTTGTCTCCAACTACTAGTTTCCAAATTACTTTGGGCAATGCTGCCACATTCCTGTTATTAATATTTGGAACCATTTGATTTTTAATTGTGACTGAGAATGTAATATACACATCTATTTTAAATTAATATTTTCTATGGAGATTTATAAAAAAAATAATAGTTACTAAAAGTTGAGAAATGACGGTAATTTTAGATAATATCGAAACAGGCTCTATAATTTACGTGGATAGTTGGCAAACTTTACAAGGTGGAATACCTGGAAAAGACCAAATTTATCAATTTCATCCACACTCAGAGCATCAAACAAATGTGGTATTTTGCTATTTGGTTTGCTTAATAGCAAAATAAACTACACTGAGGAACAACACACAGCAGCATTTAACTCTGCCAAATTCATTTGGAGACTGGGAGTCAGAGACAACAATATATTCAAGTCACTATTGGACACAATTCAAATTTTCTGATCTCCAGAATATAAATTGTAGATGATGTTTTACCTGTACATTAAATAAATGAATAAAATAAAATGGCTTCAGATAACAGGAAAATATCGAAGCTATTTATTATCAGAAAAATCTTTTGATATATATATATTTAAAAAAATCAATGCTTAAAGAAAAATAAGATAATATATTTTTTGAAGAGGATAAAATATACTGAAGATTGATATATATTTATATATATAAAGAAATCATATTCAGCACATAATTCAGAATATTGAGAGATAATCCTTAATTTCAGTAATCATGTTCCAAGATTATTTCATAAATAATTTAAACAGGCAAAACTCTCTATACCTATTGCCATTCAATGGATGCCAGAAGGCTTGTGCATAATATCTCCATCTAGCGCCTACTCATCTAACATCCCCAGACTAGTTTCTGGCTTGTGGCCTTTGTCAGTGAGGAGCCTTGGATCTGAGAGCATTGCACCTAGATTTTAGGATCTAATCAATGGATGCCAGAAAGCTTGTGCATAAAATCTCTATCTAGCGCCTACTCATCCAACATTCTTCAGACTAGTTTCTGGCTTGTGGCCTTTGTCAGTGAGGAGCTTTGAATCTTAGAGCACTGCACCTAGATCTTAGGATCTAATGCAATGGCAATACATATAGAGAGTCTTGTCTGTTTTATTAACAATTATAAGCAAGCATAAGAATAAGTGATCATACGATGTTTATTGGCTTAAAATATATAATTTACTGACAAGGAAAGTGATGCATCATTAGCCACATCAACAAGAATATATGATATAAATATCACATTGCTAACAGTCACTCATACATGATGGTAGTTGTTTTAACATGAGAATATAAAAAGATGTAGAATAAAAAGTCAGAGAACATTAGAAAGAAAGAAAAAGATGGAATCAGAATCGCTGTGTATATAATTAAACAATAGAAATGTAGTTACATAAATATAAAGTTTTATTATTGCCAGTTAGTATTGAGAGGTAAGGGATTGTACAACAGATTCAATATGCCCATGCCCTTTACTATCTTTTGTGATTGAAGACTGTAAGATTAAAAAAAAATGAAGAAAGAGTGAGAGAAAAATAATGATGATTAGTTATAAATATTAATAATTATTAATGAATTACATTAAGGTGAGTGAATCATAATTTATAAAAGCAGTTTTATTATTGTTTTCTTTCACACGCTTGAAAATGGTGTTTTCTGGTAATATGATTATCCTATTTCACTGCTACACATAAGTAATAAAAAAGAAAAAACAAACGGGAAAAAAATTAATAAAAAAAAGTAAGATGAAGATCTTTCCTGGGAAAGATTTTTAGAATGAAATAATCTGTATAAATTTCAATAGAAAGTGAACTAATTGCACCTAATTGTGGCTTGTTGAATTTTTCCAAATCTATACTTATACTTGATAGTACTAGAGCCTAGACATTAAAAATGTCTTTTTTTTTATTATTGTCATGATTAAAAGTATGACTCCTTTTATTTGTTTATTCAGGAGCTGGGAAACAAATTTGTTGTTATATGTGAACTTGAATTATAATTGAGATCATAATTTAACATTTTATTCTATATTATTTTATTATGTAGTAATGATATTTGCTCTGTCAATGTTCTGATTTCAAGATTGGGCTAAGTGATCCTTGGAAATTCTTTTTCAAGTCACAATTATTTTTTTTTTCAGGATGCCACTTAATAGGTATCTAAAAATGATCACAAATGGGTTTTTAGCTATTATTATCTAAAAAATAAAAATCTCACATTAAGTTAATCATAAAAATATCAGTGAACTGACTGTGAAAATAAGAAATATGATGCAGCCACAATCATGATGGGAATGAGTCATAATCTTGCAAATGTTAAGCCCATGATTATCATTACCTTATATAAATATTGAACATTAATTAGAATATGGCAGTGCAATCTATGCTCACAGATTTTCAAAATTGTTTCAATTTGATAAGATTGCTAGAGAACGCATTGTATTCTGTCAATTGGTATTTTAATGTGGTAATAATTTTAACAATTTATGGTTTTGTCATTTGTTTAGATATATAATTCTGTTGTACCTTGATTTTTGTGGAAGGTTGGTGCTATTTGTTATCATATGATACAAGTAAAATGATTAATTGTTCACAACACCAAAAGTCTTATTTCTAGATTTTGTAAACAGTGATAATATACGAGGGGAGATCCAAAAATAACTAGAGTCATTCTTTGGTTTGTACATCTGTGGTAGTGTATGCTTCAGCTATTATACACTTCCTGAAGGGACCCTTCTATATCAATTTGCTAAATGATATTGTGTGAAATCATGAGTTCACATAACCCTTTTTTTTTCTAGAGTGCATTTCATCTATTTGTCTTTTTTTTTTTATAATGACTGAAATGTTAGAATTAACGCTGAATTTTTTTTTTTTTTTACACAAATGTTATTTTTTCTCAGATTTAGTTTGCAATGGTTAGACACTTTATCTGTAAGTTCTGGGCATTTATGTGATATGATAAAGCATAAACTTCCCATTTTGTATAAAGAACAACAGTGTCATCTCCAAAAGCCTTGAGTGTAAAACATTTTAAATTAAATTCAGCATGATCCAGCTTATTTAACAGCCATATTCATTTAGTCTTGCTTTGTGCGATTTTTTTTTTAATCTCTCTAATGAAAAAATGGCAAAGATATTAAAAGGTATCACTTTGCAAGTATTTCCAGACTATTTTGAAAAATGAAAAACACATTTAGACTAGTGTATTGCATCAAATGGATAGTAATTTGAAAGAGATTAAATTTATGATATTTAAAAATAAATAATTTTTTATTATTTTTGAAATTGTATTTTGGGTTCAATGTATGGTATTTTTATTTTGCGTTTAGGAGTCATTCAACTTCACATGATCACCAATCTTTATGCTTACACATTCTGAACCAGATGATCATCTTTTTGTATCTCCAGAGCACTATTGGTAATGCCATTATGTACTACTAGAAAATTAGTTGGAAGTACCTATTTTTGGATATCAAAAGTACCTATATTCTGGATATCAAATTGATACTTCATTTGGTTTTAAGCTCTAGACTGCTTTAATTTATTTTTATTTTTTTTGACACAATAATATCTATTAGCTTATTTAATACTCTTTTAAAAATACATGACCATCTCTATAAACAATATATTCATACTGTTGCTTATTGTCTGTGGCTAAATGAGTTCAGGATGGCTTTAATGCCTATTTTATTGTCCACAAGCTCACCTGATAGCATTCAACTTGATAATGTTTAGTTATCAAAGCTGTATAATAAAATCAGAGACAACTTATAAAGGAAATTATTAATTTTCTAAAAATAAAATGTGTATTTGATTCATATTTTTATAATCAAATGCTGCAATAGTAATTATATGGTGGACTGTTTTGAACATCCAATATTAATTGTTAAATATTTTTAGATAAACTCAAACTTTCTTTAAACTTTTTCAAATGCATTCAGCTGTTAGTAATAGCCACAGATTAATATATTACATAATATTTTTACTGGTATTATTCTTCTCTTTTCTTAGATATTGCTGACTTGATCATTGATAATACTAAAAAGGGAGTCGAATCTGAAATTTTTAAATTCATGAATATTGAATTTAATACAACATTCTAATCAATTAAGATATTATGTTAAAGGCAATATTCAGTAGAAATTTAATATATTTATCTATGAGGGTTTTTAATTTTCCACTTTTTTCTTAAGGGCACGATTTATAAGAAGTTAACAAATATGAATTATCATTCTAGGTTGATTTTGAGATTATTTGCCATTGACATATGAGTAGCTTCTTTAAATTTTCTTCTTTGTTTTGTATTTTTTCTTCTGTCCAATATTTTTATCATTTCTCAATCAAACTTATAATCATTGTTACATTTCTGGTCTGCTACTTTAGATATGATTTCTTCATTTATAATCATCACTTAATATTTTTTTAATCACTTTTGAATGAGACAATTGGTTTCACCAATATACATTCTTCCACATTCAAATGTTATTTTACAGAGATAGGTTTTTAATATTTCAAGTTTAGGTTTTATAGAGATTAGGAATCCTTGCAGAGTGTTATAGCTTTGGAAAGCTGTTCTGATATTATATTGATTGCAAATTTTCTTTAGTTTATCTGCTATCCACTCAAAATCTATTATATATCAATCTGTGTGCTATTACTAGTAATTGAATTTCTGTGAGAAGTTTAAATAAAGTTTGAATTTTTTTAAAAACCTTTAACAATTATTAGTAGTTAATGGAAATAGTCCAACATATAAATACAACTATAATATCATCAGCACAAACTTTCAGATAAATAGTATGTTGCAATAGTTTTTTTTTTTTTTTTTTATGATTCAGATTGAAAGTGATAACAAAATTATCATATAGTTTGTTACTTGGGTAGCTAAAGTGATGTTTAAGCATCAAAGACATGATCTAGCTCAGCAGTCTGGAAGTGTATCAATGAACCTTTAGCTCTTTAACCATTTTTCTCACCACTTTGCCAAATGATACCGTGCAATCTGCCATTGTATCATTTGCTGTCAGGAGACTTATGCATCAGTTATAAAAGCTGTGTGGGTGTAGACAATTTTTTGTTTGCGATTGCTTTATAATATTGAGAAGAAAACATTTCTCAGCACAGAATTAATATGCAATATAGTTTAATTTTAGTGATATTCTTTCCAGATTTATGGTGATCTCTTACATCATTTCTATTTTTACTTGTTTTATCCTTTTTAGTCTTCCTGTCCAGTTTACCTGTTTAATTAATTTTTCATTATTATTTTTTTTTAATGATATTATTTATCATCATTTTAGTTGGGGGTTTTTTTTTCAACTTTTACCACAATAAAAAAAAATAGAAGTTTGTGGGGGAAAGGCTGTAGTTTAAAAATATATAATAATAATAATAATTTTAATATTAATCTTAGGACTGTAATATAATTAAAATATAATCTTATAAATATATGTTTTAATGATAATCATCCTATAAAAATTTCTAATTCATAATTTCAGATGATTGTAAAAACATACATCAAATTATGAAAGCCTTAGCTAGGAAAGGTTGTGTGTTTGAAACAACTGGAAAATTTTTGTGATGTAAGTTATATTTTTTCTACTGTTTTGCATCATTTTTATATATATATGTAAATTATTTAATGCAATTTTAATTTATATACAATGTTTCTAAAACTGAATTTTGAAAAGAAAATCAGAAAACACGAGCATTCTAACTAAGAGACTGCTCATTTTTGGCATGTGGATGGAACTTGAATTTTGGCACATAATTGATGACAATGTAAATGAGATATGTAAAGCTAATTATTGTTAATTCTATCATTTATATACCATATGAACTTTTTATTTTTATTATATATACTTAGATATCTTTTATTCTATAATTGTTACAAAGGATTTATATTAAATTATCAAGTCATGATTTTCTCATTGTTTTGGCTCACATTGTTTGAATAAGGAAGTTTACTCTTGTGAATAATTCTAATTAATATTAAAAATTTTCTCGAATGTTTTGATAAATTGGGTATTTGGGTGCATTGCCATTATGTTTTTACAGCTAAATTTGGCAAATAATTAGAACTTTCAGTTCTTAAGAAATGATTTTAAATGAAAATCATAAGTCATGCTTGGTACTTGAATTTAAATATTTTATATTTGACAAAGGATTCACAAAAGTATGTTGAATCATAGTAAAAATGCATTTTTTAAATAACGGATAACTATTTTCATTGGTTAAATTCCATAATGTTTCATCTCTCTGATGTGATTTTAAACAGTATGTCAGATTTTTTACTTATAATCTCAAATTTTCCAAACACATCAATTATTTCACTAATTAAGTTCAGCTGATATAATAAATATGAAGAACATCATATGTGCAAAATGTTATATTATTATTTAGTAATCAAAAAAATTACCCTACAATATTCATTCTATATTTTTTTTATTTTATCATGGTATCTCAATTTTAAATGTAAAAAGATTTTGCTATATAAGGAAGAACCCAAAATTATCAGATTCATTTATAAGTTTTATCAACTAAGAATAATCCTTTAGCATAAAATCCAAAAAAAAAAATTATCAAAAGAATTTATATTGCTTTTTTAATAAATTCAGTTAGAAAAACAATTACTTATTAGACAAAATAAAAACAGGAAATAAAACATTATAAAAAAAATAATCAAAAGATGAGCTTTAAAGATGTTGGATCTTATTTTGATATTAATCATTTTGATGAATTTTTTCATCAAAAGTGGATATGAACCAAAGTGAAATTGTCACAGTCAAAGTTTAAGTACAAAATAATGACAGTAATTATCAGCAATATGATCAAATCAACCTGAGTTACAGAATTGATTCAAAGACAAAGCAAGTTACACTTTATCATTTCTTATTTTCTGTCAAAACTGAATAGATACATATCTTATAATGTACAAAATCTTCTTGATCTTAATTTATCATCATTTTTTTAATTAAATTCATTAGAAATGTCATTTTTTAATTACATTTAATAGCATGGACTTCCATGAATAGTTTTGATTAATTTATCTTTTTTTTTTCAAACATAAATAGTTTGTTGTCCATTCGACTGAATATCTTTGCAAATGTATTGGCTCTGTATTTGATTGTTAGGAACATTTGGAGAGCAATGCAGTCAGTTTATGAAACACAAAACTATACATAGGTTATCATTCTTAAATGTTATTCTGGCCAATAATGGTGTACTTACTACAATGACAGAGAAAAAATTTTCAAATATCAATGAGAAACATTATTAAGACATTATCATGAATTAAATATACAAATGGCAAAATGAATATAAGTTTCATTTAATTAACAAGATGAATTGTTGTGGGGTTTTTTTTTAGTTTATTCAGTTAAGAATTGATTCAGAAACTTTTGACTTTGAGTCTGCTATTTTATTATTGCACTAAACAAGCCTAATTAATGTATTGATCAGATTTTGATCTTTCCCACTGCTTATTTATTAAATATTTTTTTTCAAATATCATCTTAAATTCCTCTAGTATTTAAAGCCAATAAGTATCTCATTTTCTTTTTGGTTTTTATAATTATATATATATAGAAGTATCTGCCATCCAACTCAAAGGCACAAAATCACAATATGAAGTCAACCAGATTGTCATAAAAGTTTATTTAATTGTCCATCATTTGATAAAAGGCAATATTTTGCAATCAGTATTCATTCACTGTCCCTTTTTATACTTGGTTCTGGTATTCAAAACAATTGGATCTGAAAATTCAAACATCCATAAGTTGTAATTCTAAGTTTATTAGTTTTATGCAGAATCTGATACTATATCAGCAGCAATTATTTCAGTATTCTTAATAATAAGGTAATATTTAGCAAAGAATAATAAAAATTAATGTGTATATCAGAAATCTTTTTTTATTTTAAGTAATTAGTGAAATATATTTTTCAATTCCAGAAACTATAGTATAAAAAATAATGAAAATCATTGGACATTATATGGTAGTGCAGTTAAATCCAGTGTCTTCCACCTCAAGAAGGCTAATTAGCTAAAACTAGTTGAGGGCAGTCTGTCTGCTTTCCCACTTAGTATCCAATGACTCATTGCTTATATTATTGGGCTTTTAAAATTGGATATTAACTGATTTTTTTTTTTCTATCATTAATATCAAGCAGTTTAAATCAAAAATGTGATATTATTATTGTCTTTATTATTAATAATAAATTAACTACCTATATTTTCAATACTTTCCTACACCTCTATTTTATGTCATCATTTTTATTTTATTTTTGACCAGTTTATATATTATATTCTTCAGCTTTGATTTTAAAAAACTTATCTTTAAAAATTCATGCATAAAATATTAAGAAAAAACTGAATCTTCAAAGAAATCTTGCATGCTACTAAAATCTTGACTGAATAGTTAATCCAATATTCATGTAATTAAAAATAATAAATAAATTTTAGTTTAGGCATTAAAAAACAGAATTATCTTTCTGTTAGATAATTATGCTTTGTTCTTTGCTACTTCATGTTACCCTGACCAATTTACTCTAACGATGGATATGAAAACTACAAATTTTTGGGTCACTTTCCAATGTAGAAAAGATTTTTAAAAAAGGGAGTTTGGTAATTTAATGGAATTTCTGTTTATTAATTTAGTGTTCAAACAGCTATTAATCTTATAAGCAACTGTCTGCATGATGAACAAATAATATTTAAATTTCAAACAACTTCATCAGTGTAAAGCTACCAGTAATATTAAATATTTTTTATAAGGGATTATTCATAAAAAAATTTGCTAATGTAAATCTAACAGTTAGTTTAATGTGGTTATTGTAATTATAGTTCATGCATTTTAATTTTTAATGTGTATTCAGTTTGCTTTATTTAATATGACTTAAGTATTACTAAAATTTCTTGTTAGGAATTTATTATTGTGATACTTCAATGTGTAGCAACATCTTCTTGTACTAGAAATATCTTCATTATATTAAATTTGTTAATGTATTTGCATGGCTTAACACATTTCCTTTTAAAATGATAACTCATCTTGTATACTGCTCTTATTATCAAAATGAATGGGAAAAAAATTATCTCTGCATATAAGGGTATATACCCACTCAAATAAATATCAAGTCTTATTTTTAAATAAGGAACAAATTTTATTTTTAAAATTTAATGAAACATATATCATTGATAAAAAGAAGAAAATATATAAAACATATCTTAATGTTATAATGAGATCATTAAAGTTAATGGTGTAATTCTAATTATTGAGAAGTCAAAGTAAATTGTGTTGAAAGATCATGATTTAATGTTGTAACTTGGTCATAGCATTTTGTTTTGTTAACTTACCATCAGGCAGAGATCTTACAAGCATAAAGAAATAATATGCAGATGTTAATTTTAAATATTTAAACTATAAGTATAAAAAAGTAAAATTTTTAAAATTTATGTTATAGATATTTCAGCAATTGCATATATCAATCTCATTTAATATGATTGAAAATGGACCAATTTTAGTTCCAATGAAGAAAAGACATTCAAACCTATAAATGTGACATATTTTGAAAGTTTGCTTTTATTTTTATAAAAAAAAAAAAAAATTATGAAGAAAATATTTTATTTGTAGTAATCTCATTATTACAATTTTTCAATACATCTATATTGCTTTTAATTAAATTGAAAGAATAATAATTTATGCATATATATATAAACTGAATAGTGTTTTAAAAATATATTTTATGAAATAATAATGTTTCATTTGAATATTATTCTACTTTTTTTTTTTTAGGTATTAAAAGAAAACAAGATTGACACTATATATTTGCATTTCATTCTCTGAATAATGAAAAATAGGATAGGATAACCATCTTTTTTGGAGCTCTGAGTTTTAAAGTAATTTCTCTGCATTTAACTATTTTGAAGTGCTCCCAATGATGATAATAAAAATGGACAAAATTTTGAATGTGATATTGCTTTTCATGTTACCACTTTTTTAGCCATATGTATTTATTGTATTTCTAAGCATTTAATTCATCAAAGATTTTTTTATATATATACACAAACAATGCATTGTAAGAGATATAAACTATAATGCAATAATAGAACAAACACAAAGTGATATTTTATGAATCAAAAGAAAATGATTTAATTTATCAGCATATAAAATAAATCCATTATATCTCTTCAAATTGTTTTTTTTTTTTTTTTTTTTATGAAAAGCAATTTAACTAATATGTAAATAATATTTATGTATTTAGTTTTGTATGTGTGGTTTTTCACAATTTTATTTTTAAGACAATTATAAAAAATATATATACCTTTTTCATTTTTGTATTTTTTTTTTTTTTAATCTCCCTGTTAATAATAGGGAAAGGTATTCATTTTAAAAACTAATCATTAGGATTTGTTTTCCAGTTGCCCACAAAGCTTTTGCACAAGTAAGGATATATTCAGAGAATATAGAATATCATAATTAGAAATAATTGTTGAGATATTTAATGAAAAGAAGCAGCAATAATATAAAACTGTGTTGGCAGTAACGAATTTCAAAAATACTCCATAAAGTTAAATCCTGATAACTAGAGTTTACTAAAATAATATTTCTGAGATAATTTTTACAAGAGTACATTTTTATCATGTATAGTGGCATTACTAAAATTGCCAACTTATAAATTCCTAGCCTTTTATTGTGTCATTAAAATTTAACGATAGATTTTCTTTAAAAGAGATATTCTCATATTAAGTTAGTATGTGAACCAATATTTTCAGCAATAACTATAAATATGATTAATTTTAAACTGATGGTTTAAGCTGAAAATAACATTCAATCTGGATATAGTAAAATTAAAATCTTCACAGAAAATTATTGAGCAATTTGAAATATTACAGTGATTCCACAATTTATTTTCAGTAGTAAAAACAAAAAATTATGATTCAGAAATTAATCTAAGTCATCACACAATATTCCATTTATTTAAAGAAAAGAAGAAGGAAAAAAAAAAGGGGGGGGGGGTATAACTTTGTAAATAGTTCGATATCTGTAAGATTAAAAAAAAAAAATTTCTACTATCCATTTTCATGATAAATTAAAGAAAATCAATAATTCACTTAAGCTTGTCATTACTGAGATAAGATATAAATCCCAAATATTTTATGCTCATGTAAATATTGCAGATATTTCTTGTTTAATTGCTCATTCTTTTTATACTTTACAATTTGTAAATAATTTTTGTTGTGTAATGTGATATTTTTCAATTAATTGTGAGCTTCAAAATTAGAAATATTTAATATTTCATCTTAGTTTGCAATTTCAGTTATATGGAACATCCTATATAATAAAATAATATATAATCAGAGCAAGTTTCCGGGCACTTTAAGCAAAAATATTATTTAGTGCATTCATTGATCTTTCATAATTTCTAATGTACAGATATTATTAGTATTATCAGAATAATTAATTTTACATCATTCTACTTTAGTACCATGCATAAATGGACTCCAGATGGTAATCAAATCAGATTCCCAGAAATGTTTTTTTTTGTTATTGATCTTCATTATGCAGAGTATTGGACTGCATATATCCTTTTATCAGCCATAATTATTTTTTTAATGCTGTTTTAGCTAATAACTTGTGATTACACAGATGACATTAAAATAGAATGATGTAAATAGGATTGTTGCTGTAACCAGAGATTTAAATTACTAACTGGGAGAGTCATATGATGCTTTATTTTTATGTGGAAGAAAATTAATGATTATGCTAATGATTGCTAAGTGATTTTAAAATTTGATATTTTATTTTGTAGTCTTCTCAATAGATTTTAGATTTAAAATTAGATGGTCAATAACATGGTGTAAATAATGTATGAGGATTTATCTATATAGAAAGAAAAAGATAAAACATACTTTTAATGAACCTCTCAAGAAATATCTCTTCGTAGTAGAACAGTGAAGGGATATGCATTACTTTAAAATGTTTGCCATAAGCTGAATGGTGAAAATTTGAGCATTTTTATATATTTATTTACTTTTTAGCTAATACTAGTCAGATACCCATTTACTTATCAATATTGATTGGTTAAGTGGTATGACTATATTACTTTAAAGGAAAAATACTAATTTTAAAATAATTATTCAAATTTATCCAGCCTTGATTTGAATCTAGGTTAAAGATATGGCTGGGCTATCTTTGCACCATGAAATCCTTCACTCATTTATATATATGGGTCTTTATTAATATGCCATTATTATAAACTCTAGAAATTATTAAACCTTTATTATTACAATTCTAAATATGAATAATTTAAACAGCATATTAAGAGAATTTCTAGCAATAACAAGCTCTCATCAACAGTATCCAAAATATATTACTTGTCAAAGTCATAGAAGATTTTTGATTATAAAATGTTATTTGCTGAATATCAAAATTTTTATCATATATGTGCAACTGGTTATAAAACTAATAATTAAATTATGAATGAGTATATCTTTTATTAAAAACAATAAATTTATAGTTTACATAATAATCGAAAAAGAAAATTTTTTTAAAGTATTTGTAAAAACAGCAACCAACATCTTAATTTTAATATTGAACTTGGTGCCTATCATCTATTTCAGCAATATAGATATAAATATTTTGCTCAAAATCAGGTTTTAATAATAAATTTATCAATTTCGCTTTTTTTTTTTTTTGATAATAAATAACTATTTTTTATATAGTGATCAAAATTGATAATTTATTTATATATCAATATAAATATACATATTGCAATAATGGAATTTATCAAATCTCATGAGTGACAATAACATAAGCACCTAGACTTAAGTAGTATTACACATTCAAAAATGCAAGTCACAATTTGTTTGTATTATGAACTGCATATGTTACAATTCACTTGATTTTTGGGTCGTAGTTATATATTTTGTGAGGCAGTTGTTTTTTCTTGATAACCTTTACATTCAAATATCAGCCTTTCAAGCTAATTGTGCAAGCGCTTTTTGCGAGTGTTAATAATAAATGAATACTTTCCTTTCCAATACAAGATATAGTATTTATGCAGGAATAAATTGAATCCACCTATTCCTACAACTCAAATGCTTATATATGAGCAAATCTTAAGTACTAGCAAGGAAAGCGTGAGGCTAGACCACTCACTTTAAATTACTATTTACGGTGTCTGAATGAATGACGTCAGTGAAATTGTCTAGAATTTACTAAACGTCACTCTAACTGAATAATTTAAAGTGAGTGGTCTATCCTCACGCTTTCCTTGCTAGTACTTCAGATTTGCTCATATATAAGCATTTGAGTTGTAGGAATAGGTGGATTCATTTTATTCCTGCATAAATACTATATCTTGTATTGGAAAGGAAAGTATTCATTTATTATTAACACTCGCAAAAAGCGCTTGCACAATTAGCTTGAAAGGCTGATATTTGAATGTAATACAATTGTAGGCACAGCGCTATATAAAAATAAATGCTTATTAGATAACCTTTTATAATTTTACAGGAAACATGCAATAAATTCATGGAACATTACTGTTCCAAAGAATTTGTGTTTTTGAATCATTTTTTTAAAAACTCAAATATATAATTTCTTCTCTCACAGAATATAATATTTATTTTTAAATAGATCTGGACAAATGTTGGCTCCAATTATCCTGCATAATATATCTTTTATTGTTGCCATATTAAATGAAAAAAATGACATGCCACTTTGCAGTATTTATTACATTTGTAGGTGTCCCTATTGTTGGACCAAATTCCAACAAAACATTTTGTTATTTGTATGTGTGCCAAAATTATTAATACTTCAAGTTTTTAATTAACTTTTGTTCATGTTATCTGCAATTGAACTTTCCTGTGCGGTGTATGTTTTTATACTTTAATTAAATTAATATTTTATATATTTCTTTAAAATTATTGCCATAGAAATTACTTTTATTTTAATCAATCTTTTTTTTTTAAAAAAAAAAAGCACAACAAACATTTGTACAGTACATATCAAAAAAAGAGTTGGCAGTATGGGATGTAAAAATAAAGCCTGAAATGTAGCTTTTGTGGAACTGTGGGTTAAATAAGATTTTTGAATTTTCTTGATATAAAAATGGGTAAATAAAACTTTTTGAGATGTTTTGAGTTCCTATGCTTAAGCCTTTTTATCTTATTAAAAATCTAGCATTAGATCAGTGAATACATAATTTTTGTTTATCTAAATTGCAATATTTTTTCATTGTGGATAGAATATGCTCTATATAGTCATAGCACAATAATAGAGTTGCAGATTTGGGAACTAAAAATGTCTGTGTCAAAACTTGACTTATTACTTCTAATGTTTGACTGTTGTCTTTCAAATAAATAAATAACTATTCAACTATATACCCATAAATCATTATTATAGGTTTGTAATTAAATGAAGCATCAAGAAATGCAATTCATATTTTAAAAATAATGGGGGGGGGGGATAAAAAATGTGAACAAAGTTAGGATTAAGCTGAACTAAGTTTGTGGATATTTGAGAAGAACAGATTTGTTAAAAAGAGATACAGAAGAGCATTCTTAATTATATAATCTAATAATAGTTTTCTCTAGGCAGGAAGTTGAAGAAAATAGTGGTAGTAATATTTAATATTTTTATTAGTAAATAAATAATAATAAATATGAAATAAGTTATTAACCAATTGATATTTGATAAAGAAAAATAAAATAGAAATTAATAAATTATATAACTTTTGAATGCTGTATTTTATATAGTCAATTAGGATTGAAAGAAATCATTGAAATTTGAGTTATTATTTATATACATATACAACAGAAAATAGTTTGCCTGCTAAAATGTTTGCTTTATATTTGTAAATATATGAATCCCAATTAGGAATTATTATTTGCAACTTACAGTGAATGTAGACTTGATTAATAAAGATTTGTGACAAATTTTGAAAATATCATTGTTCATGAAAATATTCAGCTGTCATGTGATGATGGTTGTGAAAGAATTATTATTAGTGGAATATCTGGCATTGAAATAAAAATTAGTGTTCAACAGGATTGAATATATATATAATCTGGATTTTCATTTTTATGAATGGTTCTTGAAGCAATAAAAATTAGTGTTCAACAGGATTGCATATATATATAAAACATGGATTTTCATTTTTTTTTTTTAAGTGTCATAGCATCGGCCGGGACGCGAACCCGCAACCCAGGCAATTGCCTGCAAGTGCAAGGCAGTCGCGCTGACCTCTCGACCACCAATGCAAGACTGGATTTTATGAGTGGTTTTTGAAGTTGCATTATAAGTCTGATAGTGAACTTTTCATTTGAATCATTTATTTAAAGCAAAAACAAAAAAATCATTTTGCATTTTAAAAGATGATCATATTTTGAATAAATCTTAAAAGAATTTTAATAGTTGTTGAAAAAAACTAATCTATTTTATCAGCCAGTATTTGAAGAAAAATATAAATAACTTTTAACTTTAGAGGGTTATTTATTATTATAGTGGTATTATTACTTCATATAAATTCATTGTATATAGGCATGTTATTTTTTCAAATTGTATGAAAATGAGACATTAATTTTCTATTGATTTTTGTATCATTAAAAGACACTGGAAAATTTTCATTGTAATATCATTAGAACAATTATTAAGTTAAATCTACCAACAAAAGAGAATTATATTTGATGGATTGTGCATGTAAAATAAAAGAAATATTACAGACTTATAAAAAAAACCATTTTGTGTTTAAACTTGAACAGTTTTTATGGAAGAGGCAAACATATATATATCGTAAAATTTATAAGTATGTTTGCATCCTGATCAATAAATTTGAATGACTCATTACTTTATTTTGCTCATTTGACACTTTTAAATAATGGGTGTTATATTTCTTGGTCCATTTCATCATTTTTTGTAGAGATTGATTGATTTCTGAATGAAATAAAAATATCCTATCACTATATATAAAAATTTTAATATGATTTACTATTACTTATATCTAACTTTTCTGACAGTTTGATTTATAGAAATTGTGTTTTAATCTACCATATAGAAAAGAATGATTATTACATTTTAAAATATTTGCTGTTTCATCATTATGCCATGTGACTTTTTTTTTTAGTTTTATAGTTTAAATATGGGACAACACAGGTCCTTTGAAAATGAGTTCCTGATTTATTTCAATTATTTTTAGTTTTATAGTTTAAATATGGGACAACATGGTCCTTTGAAAATGAGTTCCTGATTTATCTCAATTATTTCTACTTAATTGAAATTAATTAATTGTTTCTCTAAAACATTTTTTATTAAATCTTGATTAAGTATAATAATATCCTTCTATGTTTCAATAGAATAACTTTTTTTGTTACACAATATCTTTTATAAAAATTTTATTAGGCCTTTTTTTTTTTTTTTTTGCATTGGCTTTGTAAAATATTCACTTCAATATTAAAAAATTTACTGAAAATGACACTACCTTTTATTTTAAGTTTTTCTGAATATATGAAACAAAGTTTGATTTGGATAATTTAAAATAATTATGCTTTTCATCAGTACTTTCTATTACTAACATTAAATATTTTATTCCAGAAATTATTTTACTATGCAATAATTCTTAAAAGTTGTTGGGTTTTTTTTTCTGTTTTTTTAATCTTAGCCAAATTTCACTAAGGTCATAATTATTAATGTTAAATTAAATCTACATTTTTTTATTTTTTTTTTACTTAAAACGACCTTTTTTTAAGATATTGGAAATTGTAAATTAATCCTAATGCATTTCAACTGAATCAGTTACTTCAGGTAGCCAGACACGAATTATATCTCAAATATTTTGAAGCATTTAATCTATATATCAAAATAATTACATCTATTGATTACAAGTTTCATTATTTCAAACAACTCATATCTAGACTATATATCATTTGTTAATCAAATGAATGACTTATAATAAGTGTATATATAACCATTTCTTTTGAGCCAGTTTTATCATTAGGTATTAGTGTGGGGGGAGGGGGGTAACCTTTAACATTTTTATTTTGTTTTAGTTCACTTTCATAGTAGTTAATAGAATTTATTTAATATATTTTTTATTTAGTTGTTTCAATGTTGTCATCAATTTTCTTGTTAACATTACTTTTATTTAATCTTAAAATTATACAATCCGTTAGTTTTATGTTAGTTGTTACTTATTTCATTTTTTTTATTTTAATGAATGCATGCAATTATTGTTTTTATATTCTTTCAGTATTATAAAATGATTTATCTAGTTTTGCTATTTTAAATTTAGAATCCAGCAATCTGCATTTTTTTTTTTTTATTTGTTTGTTTGTGTATTACATTACATTATTGTATTATTGGATCATTGCATTCATTATTTGGAGATTCAATATTTGTACATTTGCATTGTATTTATTATAAGATTTATTTGATACTTCAAACTTATACAGGCTTTCATGTGAAGAATTAATATTTTTCAAAATGTTTTCTTTGTGGTAATTTAGCTAATGAAAAATTTATTTCATTTACTTCCATTAGAGTATCATTTTAAAATAATTTTGATACTTTAATTTTTCTTTGATTCCATGGTAACAATATAAAGAATATTTTTGAATGGACCACTGTTTTAAAAATATCATAGATTATTTTAATGCTGGAATTGAAAAATATTTGAAAGTACTTTGTTAATTTAGGATATGGATGTAAAAATAAAAAGGAATTTTGTGCAAGTTGGGAGAAAGAAAAACTGAACCCAAGTGTATTAAGAAAAAAATCAAAGAAGAAATTTAAGTGGAAGTATCCAAATGAAGACAGCTATGTTTGATTGTATTTTGACTAACAAAATATATATGTTTCAAGATTAATGATTTAATAGACTCAACACCAAAAATGATTTTCAGTTAGGGTAAATTTAAGAGCTATAAAGACAAAAATAATAATTGACACCTCTAATCTTTCAAAAATATTCCAATGAATTTAAGCTAGAATTTATATATATGATTTAAAGTATTAAATATATTTTAAAATATTGATCTTCCTATACATTAAAGAATTGCAAATAATTCATAGCAGTCTTTTCAGATGATATTTATATGTTTAAGTGTACATCTTTATTCATATGTTTATGTGTATGTAAAAAGATGATTTTAAAATATATCTTAGCTATTATCCATGGAGGGGGGCTATATGGAATTAATGATATGATATGGTTGTATTTGGTAAGAATAGATATATTAATTTTTAAGTTTAAAGTTTTTATCTGAGTTAAAAGTGATATACTTTTCTGTAGTTTAATAATATTTATGATAATCATTAATATATTTGCCATAAGCTATTGTTAAATAAGTGCATGGAGTTACCACTTGTAAATTGAGTTGTAGTAAATTTTAAATATTAACCGATTTTGAAAATGGTTCAATTTTAACCATTAATGAAATAAGATACTAAAAAAAAATGATGGTAAAACAACATAATGTAACCAGAAAAGAAAAAGTATTTTATAATCATTTACAAAATTGAAAATGCAAATATATGGAATTACTAGTAAATCAGGTTGATGATAATTTAAGGAAACTAAAATTATTTCAATAATAAGAATAAAATATTAAGTCACAAAGTATCTGAAGGAATTCTTCACAAAACAATATAGTAATATAATAATAAAGCAGGAAAATAATATCAGTTCTTATTCAAAATAAAGAGATGAGATATATCAATGAAGAGAAAAATTTTAGAAAAATGGAAATGTGA
Organism: Epiperipatus broadwayi; assembly: GCA_028023455.1. Taxonomy (NCBI): domain Eukaryota; kingdom Metazoa; phylum Onychophora; class Udeonychophora; order Euonychophora; family Peripatidae; genus Epiperipatus; species Epiperipatus broadwayi. The sequence continues at coordinate 5,147,379 of JAQFVV010006209.1, read as the reverse complement.
AATAGAGATTATTGGAAAAGTTATACACAAAATGTCTGAATTATTCTAGATGATCAAAAGAATACCCACATTGATATTTAATAAACATATATTAGAATATGTTATGAAATATATTCTACAAGTTGTTTTATGAGCTTTACCAATATCATTAAAATCTTTTAAGTAGTGGTATGAGATATATTTTCATGTTAATTTTTAGATCTTTGAAAGACATTTGATTCTAAAATATTTCTGCTGTGATTATAGCTTTGTAACATTATGACATTGACTGAAAATTTAGTCAAATTTTGAAGAATATGAAATGTAATAACAATGATCAGAATATATGGTGAAAATAAGAAAAGTAACATTGCTAAAAATAACTGGCAGCTGATTCAATTGTACCAAAAATTTTTACACAAATTCTATGGAGAAAATATTTTGGAATTAATATAGAATGATGTATTAATATGACTGTTTTCACAAGTAATGCTACAGAAAAGCAAATGATTGTTTACAATTCTAATAAAAGAAATGAATTTAAATATTAAAAAAAAAATTATAAGTGTCAGATATTTCGGATTTGATTTCAGCAGTTGCTTCAATTTTTGTCAGATTAATTTTTAAAAATATATGTTTTACATTATATTATTCTTTTTAGTACCAAAATTTGGCAAAAAAAAAATTTTGTTTGTTCGGGGGTTTTTTTAAAGAAAAAACATATTGAAATGTAATAAGAAGTGATCACTTATGGATATAAAAAAAAATGTTGTTGTTTTTTTCAAAATATCTAAGAAAGTAGAAAAAAAATATTCACCTGGTTTAATTTTTAAAAATTTAAACAATCCCTTAATTATAAATTGACATGGTTGATATCTCTGAGAATGTTCATATTGCTTAAGTGATTTCTCATCAGAATAATATCTAGATCAAAACCATAAACAAAAATGTATGAAATATTCAGCATGATTCTTCCAAATAATATATGACCATTAGAGAAAAATGGTAACAAGTAAACATGAGAACCATGCATATTGTTGAGCATATGTTTCTCACCAAAATAATGTAGAGATCTCTTAATCTTTTCCATAAAAAATACAAACTTATGCCTTCCATTTTTGATAAAATTTCAAAAAGAAAAATTATCATATTACAAAACAATCTAACACTCTTGTCCGATTAAATTACTAAAGGGAGACACATTCAATATTGCTAGAATGGTGGAAAAATTCATATTCTTGATACATTCAATTAATCCAGACCACCACTTGCAAAGTGCCTAGATACACTTTAAAAGAATCTAATAAATACATTTTTTTTTTTTGAAAATAGATTGAATGTGTAAAAGTTAATATAAATTTTTAAATAAACAGATAATATATGTTTGCAAATTCAATTGAAAAAAAATATGTTAACCAGACCAAATAAAATTTGATATGCATATATTTTCAGAAACTTTCATAAAGGAAACAAAATGTTTGCTAACACTTTAATTTCAGACTCAGCATTGTTACTAATGAAATGTTAGATGATCTGCCATATGTATCAATCTTAATTAGATTCCAAAGTATTTTGCATGTAAGTAGAAAACAAATGGATGCTTTAGACATGAGTTCTCTTAAATATCTATTGATAAAAGTATGATTAGTAGTTTTTTCAACAAACTAGAACTTGCCTTATACTTAAAGACTCATTCTAGTTTCAAATATTAGGCCATGGTAAATCTTAAAAAAATCAATTTCAAACCCAGAAATTCAATGCATCATTTGGTGAAAAGAAATTAAATCATTAAAAATTTAGATGATCAGATAACAAAATATTTCAGACATGGTCTAATGGAAGATTTAAGAACAGATGAAATAGATGTATCAATTGCTAAAATCTTCATTATAAAATCAAAGTCTGAATCAATAAGAAAGTTCATTTATCAATTACTATTAAAATGTTTTAATTGACTTGTCTGAATCAATAAGAAAGTTCATTTATCAATTACTATTAAAATGTTTTAATTGACTTGTTTAATGAAGAAAACAACTTTTTGCCATTTTAAAGTAATGATAAATGAACTGATAATAGTCAGCTCAGATAATAAACCATTTTCCAAAATAGAAAAGAAAAAATTAATGAGATATTATAGTCCAAATTCATGACTCAAAATGCCTAAACTTTGTTTCAAGCACTGATTTAAATATCGTACAAACTATCAATTCAGTGATAACACTCATCTCAATACTTACAATACACTCGTTTTATTGAAAATTCATTCTTTTCTCAAATAACAGAGTAACATAAATACTATTATGAGACTAAATATTTTGCATTCTTTCCCAGATGTTTTCTGACTGATTTTTGCTCATTCCACTATTAGTTTTATATTGATTTTATATAATCTGCAGTCAAAACAAAGTTATTGGCATCGCATTAAATCATCAAAAATTTCATCAAATTGTAAATCCAAGACTAATCACTTTTTAGTGATTTTAATTCCTTCATTGAAGACTTTAAACATCTATCCTATTAATTTCCAGTAGAGGAATTAAAATATGTTTCAGAATTCTTTACATTCTTTCACTAGCAACTCTCTTATTTGTAATCCTTTTTATTGGAAAGCTCCTGTAATACTAACATTTATTTGATACAAAACTCATTTTTTGCACCCTATGTTTCACTTCACAGGGCGCTAAGGTTCACAATAACTGCAACTTGATGTTAATGATACATAGATTTGCTAGTTGTATTTATACATTGGACTATTTTCATCATCTAATATATGTAAATGAGATTATTTATATAGCGCAATGTATATAAATTGTAATAAACTAATATAGTGTTGGATGTCTTTAGAAAAAGTTAACTTTATTTAAATATACCAAGTACATTTAACTGTTAATAATGGTACACAGGTAGTAGACCATGTATGTACCAATGAATATATATGTTCATTTGGAAAAATACAAAAATATTGAATAGAGAAGAAAAGGTATAAAGAAGAAAATTTAAAGAAGCTGTTCACATGACAATGGCAGACAACCCAATAAGTCAACCTAGTGTGATTATAAATAGTGTATGAAAACCATTAATCAATTTTGCTCTTTGGGGAAAAAATTAAGAATTCAGGAGGAATGTCATATATATGAAATTTCTACTGTCTGTTGCCTTTGGCAGGATGGCTCAGTTGATTAGAGTGTTATCTTAAAATTCAATATTCAAGAATCTAAGAGTTCAGGTTAGATTTTCATACTAGTATTGTCACTGGTTCTAAAGAAGATAGGAGAATAATACCTTTTGAAACATCATGCATATACTAATCTGTGTGCTATTACTAACAGTTGAATGTATTTGGAATATTTAATTAAAATTTTTTAAAAGACATTCAATACTTAGATGATATATAAATACAACTGAAATACCATCATAAATCTTTAGGAAAACACAATAGACTTGCTAGTGATTGTTACTATTATGGGAATTTCACTGGAATATTAATAACTACAAATCTGATTGCCTCTACTGTATATGGAAGAGCTTATAAATTCATATCTTCCATCTAAGCAAAAACATTTGTGACAGAAATTATATCAAAACTGATTAATGTTCACATTTGACAGTAATCATGAACCTTATCTAAAATATATGTAAAATTATAAAGGCTTGAAGGACAAAAAAATTTAATTCACAGAAGTATCAATTTTGCCAAATATCCATGTTACTTCATCTACAATATTGATATAGTATCCAATAGATATATGAAATGAAATTTGATACAATAATACTAAAATAGTAAAATGCTAAAAAGGTCCACGTATTTAAACCTTTCAATAGCAGGTTGAATATTAGTAATGCCATTAAATTAATCTGAACTGAGATTTTAATTATGTGCTTAACTGAGAATTAATTCTGAAAGCTTTAGCTCTTAATGAATCACTCTGTTAATTGCACTAAATGGCAAAAATAACTACAGTATTCAGGAGATTCATGTGATGTGCACTGGAAGTAATAGTCTTGACTTGTCAATACATGAACACTTAGCTTTTAGATCTATATCAATCAAAGCAATTGAAATAAATTCCACGTTTTCCATTTTACAGTGATTCCACAATGGCTGAAAATAATTTATAAATAAATCTTTGTACAATATTCTAATAATTTCCAATATATTGTTAATCACTGGAAGTAATAGTCTTGACTTGTCAATACATGAACACTTAGCTTTTAGATCTATATCAATCAAAGCAATTGAAATAAATTCCACGTTTTCCATTTTACAGTGATTCCACAATGGCTGAAAATAATTTATAAATAAATCTTTGTACAATATTCTAATAATTTCCAATCTATTGTTAATCAGTTAAAATGGACTTTACTAGATGTTATAAGTATAATCTAAATTTAATACTCTATTAAGATATCTATGCTTGAAAAATTATGAATTAATTTGTATGAATAAGAATAATTTTATAAAATATAATAAAATAATTTACATGAAGTTTGAGAAACAGAAGTAATTCTATCATGATTTATGGAATTTGAGCTTTAATTTAGTTCACCACTTCTATTTCACTAAGCCCCACAAGCTATAATATTTACTTATGTTGGATGTATATTCAAAAAAGAGTGTAGCATAGTACTGTATATAAATATCAGTACTAATCCTTCAATAAAATAATAAAACTGTGAAACAATGATAAAAGTTTTTAGATATAGTTTATTTATAACAAAATTTATTAAGGAAAAAAAATATGTATATAATTAAAAGTTGTCCACCAATTATAAAATCTAATGCTGCTTAAATACTGTATTATGGGAAATCCTCAGAAAATATTGCTACCAGAATCACACAACATAGATATTTTTATAATCGTGCAAAGAGTAACATTGACTTTGGGTCTGTCTTTCTGGAATATATGACCACACCTTTGATCCTGTAAATGTAGATGTCGTATGCTCCAAACATGATGATCACAAGAGCAAAATTAAGGAGGCATAATTTATTTCCAATAACTCGTGCTATTAACAAAAAAGACTCCAGTGTTGCATTGCCTAACAGATGGAATATATAGATTAGCTACATAATTTTGACTGTTTGAATGCATGTTTTTTGAATAAAATTGATTAATAGAAATTGGTAGCTGTTGGTTATGTGCACTGTGGCTGCTAGGTGACACAGTACCATCAAGAAGCCTGCAAATGATAAATTTCTAGCCAAAAATCGTTCAAATCAATGGAAAATTAAAATGCATCTAGCTACTCTAGAGGATATAAAATTGTCATCAGCCTTTTTGTTGATTACCCTATTAAGAAAACTTCTTTATTGTTTTTTTTTCTCAGTGATGAAAGTTTATTCATCAAAAGAAAAAACATACAAATATAGTTAGAAAAGGGTTAACAAGGGAGTGATTATATGATAAATTGAAAATTTCAGAAGCAACATGGTAAAAGGGGAAGAATACATGTGAAAAGGAAATTGGAAGGGGAAATGGAGTGTCCAGGCCAGTCCAAGATGCATGCCTTCATTGGGCAAGCACTGCATGGGTCACAAACATTTGAATGATTGAGTCCTATGACAGGTTGGGAATTGAAGGATTGCCCAAGTGTCTGTGAGGAGTGGATGTGGGGCTAGTTTGGAATCTCTGTTTTTGAGAGAATGAATTGGGTCCAATAATTTTTGATTCACTGAATGGACACTTTGGTCAAAAATAATGGCACATCAGAGCAACCAGAGTGCATAGATGAGGAAAACTGATAATCTAATAGTTGCAAAGACCCCTGTTTCTATGGATTCTTGGAGGTTGAAGATGGTATTCCTATGCAAGGAAATGCAGGAGTTGATGACATGTCTCACTCCAAGCAGAAAGGGATATTTAAGTAGAAAATGCTGGAGAGTTTCATTGTCAGTTTTACAGAGCTGACATATGAGAGAGATCTTGGTGAAAACCCTATGTTTGACCAAAAATTGATTTATGGGAAGGGAGTGAAGATTGATTTTGAGGAGGAAATCGAGGAAATGTTGCCTCAAGAGACCATCTTTTGAATTTGCAGATTAATTGAGCATTATTAAGTTTGAGATATGCAGGGGATACAATGGAGAAATTTGCAGTCTGATTGAATATCTCCCAGTACTTTAGTTTGCCACTGATGGATGGTATAACAAAGCCAGCCTTTTGAAGGATGTTGGCAATGAGTGAGGTCCATGACCTGGGCCTGCCACTGGGAGGAGGAGTGTCAATGGGTATGACAATGATATGTACAAGGTTGGCAGGAAAGTGACTTAGGAGTGTGAGGATAATGTGAGATCTCTGGATCAGAAGAGTTGATAGAGTGCAGGCCCAACCCATTGAGGTTTTTAAGAAAACCAAGTTCTTTTTAGGCTGATGGCCACCACTTTTCTGCCCCAAAGAAAATGGTGCAAAGGGAATTGATTATGAATATAAAGGAATGTGTAGGTAGAACAATGTTGATTACCCTATTAAGAAATAACTTCTTCATTGTTTTTTTCTCAGTGATGAAAGTTTATTCATAAAAAAAAAACATACAAATATAGTTAGAAAAAGGTTAACAAGGGAGTGATTATATGATAAATTGAAAATTTCAGAAGCAACATGGTAAAAGGGGAAGGATATATATGAAAGGGGAATTGGAAGTGGAAAGGGGAAATGGAGTATAATACAGGCCAGTCCAAGATGCATGTCTTCATTGGGCAAGCACTGCATGAGTCTGATTGAGTCCTATGACAGAGGTTGGGAATTGGAGGATTGCCCAAGTGTCTGTGAGGAATGGATGTGGGGCTAGTTTGGAATCTCTGTTTTTGAGAGAATGAATTGGGTCCAATAATTTTTAATTCACTGAATGGACGCTTTGGTCAAAAATAATGGCACATCAAAGCAACCAGAGTGCATAGATGAGGAAAAATGATAATCTAATAGTTGCCAAGACCCCTGTTTCTATGGATTCTTGGAGGTCGAAGATGGTATTCCTATGCAAGGAAATGTAGGAGTTGACATGTCTCACTCCAAGCAGAAAGGGATATTTAAGTAGAAAATGCTAGAGAGTTTCATTGTCAGTTTTACATAGCTGGCATATGAGAGAGATCTTTGTGAAAACCCTACGTTTGACCAAAAATTGATTTATGGGAAGGGAGTGAAGATTGATTTTGAGGAGGAAATTGAGGAAATGTTGCCTCAAGAGACCACCTTTTGAATTTGCAGATTAATTGAGCATTGTTAAGTTTGAGATATGCAGAGGATACAATGGAGAAATTTGCAGTCTGATTGAATACCTCCCAGTACTTTAGTTTGCCACTGATGGATGGTATAACAAAGCCAGACTTTTGAAGGATGTTGGCAATGAGTGAGGTCCATGACCTGGGCCTGCCACTGGGAGGAGGAGTGACAGTGGGTGTGACAATGATATGTACAAGGTTGGCAGGAAAGTGACTTAGGAGGGTGAGGATAAGAAGAGTTGATAGAGTGCAGGCCCAACCCATTGAGGTTTTTAGGAAAACAAGTTCTTTTTAGGCTGATGGCCACCACCTTTCTGCCCCAGAGAAAACAGTGCAAAGGGAATTGATTATGAATATAAAGGAATGTGTAGGTAGAACAATGTTGATTACCCTATTAAGAAATAACTTCTTTGTTTTTTTCTCAGTGATGAAAGTTTATTCATCAAAAAAAAACATACAAATATAGTTAGAAAAAGGTTAACAAGGGAGTGATTATATGATAAATTGAAAATTTCAGAAGCAACATGGTGAAAGGGGAAGGATACATGTGAAAAGGGAAGGGGAAACGGAGTGTACGAGTGTAGTCCAGGCCAGTCCAAGATGCATGTCTTCATTGGGCAAGCACTGCATGGGTCACAAACATTTGAATGATTGAGATCTATGACAGAGGCTGAGAGGTTGGGAATTGGAGGATTGCCCAAGTGTCTGTGAAGAGTGGATGTGGGGCTAGTTTGGTATCTCTGGTTTTGAGAGAATGAATTGGGTCCAATAATTTTTGATTCACTGAATGGTCACTTTGGTCAAAATTAATGGCACATCGGAGCAACTGGAGTGCATAGATGAGGAAAACTGATCATCTAATAGTTGCAAAGACCCATTTCTATGGATTTTTGGAGGTTGAAGATGGCATTCCTATGCAAGGAAATGCAGGAGTTAATGACATGTCTCACTCCAAGCAGAAAGGGACATTTAAGTAGAAAATGCTGGAGAGTTTCATTGTCAGTTTTACAGAGCTGGTATATGAGAGAGATCTTGGTGAAAACCCTACGTTTGACCAAAAATTGATTTATGGGAAGGGAGTGAAGATTGATTTTGAGGAGGAAATCGAGGAAATGTTGCCTCAAGAGACCACCTTTTGAATTTGCAGATTAATTGAGCATTGTTAAGTATGAGATATGCAGGGGATACAATGGAGAAATTTGCAGTCTGGTTGAATACCTCCCAGTACTTTAGTTTGCCACTGATGTATGGTATAACAAAGCCAGCCTTTTGAAGGGTGTTGGCAATGAGAGGTCCATGACCTGTGCCTGCCACTGGGAGGAGGAGTGTCGGTGGGTGTGACAATGATATATACAAGGTTGGCAGGAAAGTGACTTAGGAGTGTGAGGATAATGTGAGATCTCTGGATCAGAAGAGTTGATAGAGGGCAGGCCCAACCCATTGAGGTTTTTAGGAAAACAAGTTCTTTTTAGGCTGATGGCCACCACCTTTCTGACCTAGAGAAAATGGATGCAAAGGGAATTGATTATGAATATAAAGGAATGTGTAGGTAGAACAATGGGGAGGTAATATGCTATTTTAGGAAACATTAAAAGATTGAGGAGGGTGACTTTCCCATAAGGGAGAGGTAGATGCTTGTGATAACACTGGGTGGATGATATGCTTGATACAGTGATTTGGACCTGTACTCTCATGTCCTTAGGAGAAGCATGAGGGGGAATCTGAGCAAGTTGTGTGGTTTGGCATTGAAGGTGGAAGGAATTTGTTTACCAGTTGATAGTTGTCATGCTACTGATTTATCATTGCTAAATTTTAGCTTGTGTGTTTTGGTGTACCAGGTGAGCATCTGTTGAAGCCTGGGGATGAGATCAACTGAGGGAAGGAAGAGAACCACATCATCTACATAAGCAAGGCATATGATGCTTTTACCCAGTGCAGGAATGAGTATGCCAGGGAGGTCATGTTCCAGTCTGAGCAAGAGGGGATTCAGAAATGCGGTGAACAACAGTGCTCAGTGGAGATCCCTGAGGGATGGATATGTTAGGTGTGAAGCCGGGGGCAACTTTCCTATTCATGGTGACTAGGATTTCTCTGTTGGACAGGAGATTGTGGGGATAGCTAGAAGGATCTCTAGAATGTTCAGGTCCCTGAGAACACCAAGGAGCAGTTCGATCCTAACAGAGGTGAAGGCTTCCTGGATGTCTAGTTGGACTGTGATGGGCCTGCCAATTCGAGACTGCCTAACATGCTCGGAAGCCATCTTAAAGAGTGTGGCAGCCCCAAGAGTGGAGCACCCCTTACAAGCAAACTGTGAGGCAGAAAGTGCAGGGAGTATGAATTGTTCTAGTGACTTTGATGGTAGACTCAATAAGTTTTATGAGCAGAGGGGTCATTGAAATGGGCCTAAGACTCTTGAGCTCAGTAGGTGGCCAATCTTTCTTAAGGAAAGGGACTAATGTTACTGGATAGAGCCCCTTGATGATGTAAGCACCTAAGGCCAGCTTGTTGATCATGTTGAGAGTAATGGGGATGGTGAACTGATTCAGGTGGAGAAGGATAATATTGCGGATAGCATGAGGACCAGGTTGGACATGGTCAGGAAAGCTTTTCAGTTTGTTAAGTAACATGGCCTGAGTGATGCCATGAGCAAAGCCGCCATCCAAGGTTGATGACATAGTACAAGGAGGGATGTCAGCTCTGAGAAGCATGCACTTATAATGGTTTCTCAAATGAAGGAGCAATTCCTGACCTATGTAGGATTTGTTGCCAATGATGATGGATGGGGCGGTAGTTTGCTTCCTGTGGGAACAAGAGCCAACCCAAGGTAACTTCTGGTCCAACAATGCTGTTACCCCACATACCTCTGGGTGCGTTTGGGCGAGATGTACTCAACCATGGCCAGTTGGATGATGGTGCTAATATCTAATGGCCCACTCTCCTGATCATTCAGTTGCTCTGAAATTTTGTCCATGGTAGCCAGCAACTTGAGTGGTCCTCGGGAATTCCAGGTGTATTTGTGGATGGCAGATTGCAGGATTTTCACAAATGTGAACCATGCAGAGATGGGCTCCATTTGAAGATATTGATTTTATGAAGGTATATATAAATTTCTGAAAGCAATGCTATTGGTACATTTTATTTGTTGAAGAATCGTATTGTTCTTCTGAGGCCAAGATTTACTGGAGAGCCAGAGTTAATGTCAAGGGAAAGGTGTAATGCCTTGTGAACTAAAAAAGGTATGGTGTGGAGTTGGGCTGATTCAACCATGAAATGGAGATCAGGAGAGTAGAATGTTAAATCAATGAGGGTCTGATGCTTGTGGGTGTAGAAAGAGTAGGCGTGGTCTGGAAAAAAAGCCCCGGCCACACATTAAGCTCCTGGAGAAGAGATGAAGATATTTGTTTATGAAAGCCTGGTAGCCCATATTGAAGTCACCCAAGAATGGGAAGGGAGATGGTAGCTGTGATGTTGATTCAGTAAATAATAGATTTAATTAGGATGTCACTGTGATTGGAGGGTAGATATAAATAAATCACAAAACTTCTGAAGTGCCCAAATTGCACCTCCAAGAGAATAGAGTGAGCATTGATATGTATGATGGAAAAGATTGAGGGAGGGGCATGTTTATTAATAAGGATGGCAACTCCTCCAGCAGAAGTCAAGGCAGTAGAATACTTGAATAGACCAAAGGTGGACAAAGTGGAATAGATCCTGTAGTTGAAGTGAGTGGAGAGTTTAGTTTCAGCAATGAAGAGGATGTTGGGAGAGTTGAGTTCAAACCAACATTTAAAGTGTACATCAAATCTACAATTACTTAATAAATGATCATTTAACACATCAAATATGTTATCCCCCTTCCCATAAAAAAAAGTTTGGGATACAAACGCCAATCTATAATTACGGTATAAAACATTATTTTGATACTTATCAAATTTATTATTCTCTTTTCCCCCTAAAAAAATTAGTGGTACAAATGTTAATTAATTAATATAATGCATAAAAGTTACATAGGATAAAATAATAGCTACTGCTATTTAATCTTGATATAACATTTCTCTATAGTTTTAAAATTTTGTTAATCACTATCAATTTAAATATTATATGTGAACTGAGTACTTTGAATAACTAATAAATTTTCTACTAATCTTTTTATACTAACTGTGACAATGAGATTGTGTGTTTGCACAATCACATTTCCATGCTTTAATTGCACACACAACATTTCTGATTCCAATTCTCTTTTTACTTTATTTTTTTAATTCAAATCTTTAATTAAAAAAGCAATAATGTTGACAAACATTTATTAATTATGATCTTTTCATTAATGAATCAGGTTAGAAGTATATTCAAGGCAACAAGAGTTTTAGCTGGTTAAAGATTTTATGTTCTATTTAGGAATTATTATTCTTATCTTGAAAATCAAAGAAATTTAAATGCCTGTCCCACATAATCTGGCTAGATTGTCAAATGGGGATTATTCATTAAAACTATAGAAATAACATTATCAGTAATAGGTATATAGCAGTTGATTGTTCTACAGATATTTTTTATAAAGCTATGGAATATGTAAACTCTTTTTGATACAAAGTTTTTTTTTTTAGTATTCTTAGAATTCCTTATCAATTAAAAGTCAATAATGCTAAAACTTGGCTTCCACGGCAATACCCATTCTCATTCTATTAGCAAATATGCTCCAACATTAGTTTCAAGAAAAAAAGTTTGTATTTCTTTCTGGTAGTAATATTACAACATTATTGAAAAATGGATTTTTTTCTTTTTGGAAATTAATGCATATTTTGTTTGAATAATAGATTTTTGATCAAAAGTTGAAAATATTGGTATTGGTGCTATATGTTCAAATGATTTGCTATTATTAAATTTTTGCAGAATACATGGATTGATTATTGTTTGTTTAGACAGAAAAAAAACCAAAAGATTATGGGTGCATCTACACTCAAAACAATAGCATTTAATAGGTTACATTTTAGTAAGAAATCAAAATATGAGAAATTTATACTACAAGAGTACTTAAAAATGCTCCAATATAGAAATGGGTAATTGCATTAAATGTTATTCTATTCATTTTCATAAGAAAATTGGAGTTTGTTCTTTAGCGACTTTCAGAATTGCCATGGGGAATAGAATTATTTTAAGGAATATATTACAAAAACAAGTAAATCTATTCTTGGGTTCATTAAAGGAGGAATCATGATCGGTTTTCTAACAATATTCTTATTATTTGTGGTTTAATTAAAATGAAGCATAATATTTTCTGCTTGGCATAACTGACAAGGAGGCTTAATGATTAGTGGATTAAACCCTTAAAGGAGATGCAGAAATGTTGATTGTGATTGCTTTAGATCTTTTTTTTGATACATTGAAAGAATATATGGACCTGAGAAACTCTCATATTTTAGATTTGAACAAAGATATCCTGTTTTATGAAGTCAAAACAACTTTTTATAATCTTAAAAGTGAAAGGATGCAAGTCCTGATTAAATATCCTGGAGAAGTTTTAAAATATGGTGGAGATATATTAACCTCAAAAATGTGATTTTTTTAGGAATATATGAATTTAGAAGTTGTTCTTCCTGATCTTGTGGATGCTTCTATTGCTCTAATTTATCAAAATAAAAGATGGGAACAAGATTGTAATATTTTTCATGGATTTCCATTATTATTTACTAAAGCAAAGATATTTTCAAACATTTTGCAAATTGTTAGTTCTACTCATCTATGAATGGTTATCAGAAATTTGTAATGTGGTTTAGAGAATCAAGAAGCATTTTAGATAGTTTTTTGTTAACAGGAAAATGCAAGAAAAATGTCAGGAACAAAAGAGTAATGTTTAGATTGCTTTTATTGATTTGGTGAAGGTATTTGACTCAATCAATTGGGTCTGTACATTTTGAAATACTGTATGTTGATTTTTATCAAATTTACCATATTTTACAGTTTTTACTTGATGAAATGAGAGAAGGCATTATTAGAAGATGTTGAAAATCAGCCATTTGAAATGAAAACTGCTGTTAAACAAAAAATATATAGACTCATTCCAACATCATTTCAATTTTTATGGGGAAGTCGTTTTTAAAACTGTTTATAGGCAGCTTAGTGAAATAGAAATCAAAATATGATACAGTTTGGATGGAGGAATTTTTAATTTAAAAGTGAAAATAAGAATTTCAACTTCATAGATCTTGAATTTTTATTCTGATGATGATTGTACTATTTTTGCCAGTTCAAATGACATTCTATACCAATGTTCTTAATGTTTTGAGTTCTTAATGTTTTGAGTGCAGCATATACAGATTTTAGTTTAATAATTAATGTTCAAAAAACCCAAGTTTATTATCAATCAGTTTTTAGTGTTACCTACATGATTTAGTGCAAAGTTAGACTTTCCAGGGTTCAAACTTCTTATGAATTCCTGAGCAATAAACCCATTCAATTTTATCCTGCATGGTTTAGTGCAGTAGAAAGTGCCAGCAGTAGTAGAGTGCCAGATTCTAAAATATAAGGTCCTCAGATTGATTTCAATTCAGGGGCTCAAACTTGTTATAAACTGTACAACAACAGAGTTATTTATTATATTTTCTTATTTTTAACAATTGGTAATCAAAAAAAAATTCTCAACAATGTTTAGCTTGGATGGTTATTGTTATAGTCCTCCCTTCTCTCAGAAGTAGACTATTCCAGATGCCGCCTTATTTGATCGGATTAAGCATTGTTTGCCACAGGACAATAGGCTGATGTATAGATAAAAGCATAGCCAATGATTATTACAGGCCAATGAGCAACAATGCTTACTAAATCCAAAGGTTTTCAATAAGGTCAGGGATCTGGGTATAAATAGTCAGCCTTTTGTGAGGATCAGGGAAGAATGTGTCTAATCTAAACAGCAGCAAGTATTCCCATTGATAGCACTATGCTATTTAGATCTACACAGCTAGGCAAGTCCCACAGAGACCGGACGCTGCTAAGATCACACTCGGCTCGAAGCAAGCTGTCTTGTACAGCTGGAAGAGTCATAGACCTTACCTGTGAGGCAAGCCATAAGGTGTGGCTGGAAGCGGCAGGCAAAACCCAGAGTTTATGTTAAACTCCAATATTCAACTTATAAATATTCATGTGTATACTGTATATTGTGTTGTATATATGTATACCTAATATATTAAATTATAATACTTGTTTCAGTATTATTTTACTTTATTTACTGTTAGTTAGGTCTGTAATCCAGACCAAACACAACAGATTTGGCACAGTTTGACAAAATATTTTTTTTCCCCACAGCTGGAAAAGGAAAAAACTTGGAAAACGTAAATACGCGAGTGCGCAATTATTTAGACACTCATAAGTTACGAAGCTGTGATTACTAAATCACACTTAAATATGATCCAAGTAAAATACGTCAACACATATTTATTAAACTGATTATTAAAAATCACTTATTTCTGGCAAAATAAGTAAAATACACGATAGTATTTACTAAACAGCCATTATCAAAATCACTTATTTCTGGGAGGAAATATAAAGTGATCATAAATACGATTCGTGCTTCATAAACCAATCAAAATGATATTTATTAAACTGATTATTAAAAATCACTTATTTCTGGCAAAATAAGTAAAATACACAATAGTATTTACTAAACAGCCATTGTCAAAATCACTTATTTCTGGGAGGAAACATAAAGTGATCATAAATACGATTGGTGCTTCATAAACCAATCCATATTGGCCTTGCTAAAAAAGACAGAAGCTCACCCTAGCGGAGTAAAAAATCTGTTGAACATGTGGAAAAAATATTTTTCTCACGTGATAACAGAGAAAAATAAAATAAAAAAATGGCTAATATAATTGGCTCGATGGAAGCTTTTGATCCAGGATTCCCTGAGAACTGGTCAAGCTACGAAGAGAACCTAATTTTTTATATGCAGGCCAATCAAATCAAAAAGTCTGAAATAAAAATAGCAATGCTGATAACGATAATCGGATCGCAGACATATATTTTAAAATCGCAAATTGGGTCCGAAACACTGGCTGACTTGAATTTTGAGAAGGCGTTGATGATTCTTATGGAATATTTTCCCCTCAAACCGCTAACAATAATGCAGAGATATTATTTCAATCTCTGTACTCAGGCGGAGGGAGAAAAAGCTAGAGAATTCACAACGCGACTCAGGACATTAGCACTTACGTGCCAATTTAAAGAGTTCTTAAATGAAGCACTACGCGATCATTTCATTTGTGGCATGAATGATCAAATTTAAGACTATAACTATTAATGACACCAGATATAGATTTTGAAAAGGCTGTAACTCAAGCCACGCTGGCAGAATCTATAGCGTGTCAGGCAAAGCCATTGCAAAAAATGAATTATACTGTTCAAAAAGTTGAACATAAGGCTGAGTCTGACAAGCACTCAGCTCAACAATGAGTGTAAAGTGTTGTTATAGATGCGATGAACCAATCCACATGCAAACAGAATGTCCACATCTCCATACTGTTTGCTCATTTTGCAAGCATGTCGGTCATATAAGAGTGGCATATCTAAACTTAAAAAGACAAACAGCCAATATGAGAATGGAAAAAACCATTCCAAAAAACAACAAAGGCAACTATAAGAAAAATAAACAAGTTGCCAGTATAAATCACATTAAGGACAATCAGTCTGGATTTATACAAAGTATTATGATTAATGATATGCCAGTGAGAATGGAACTAGACACAGGGTCAGCAGTGTCTATTGTTTCAAAAAAGACGGCCTATCATTAATAAAAATAATAAATATAATCTGCATCCTAGCACTAGGACTATAACAGATTATCAGGGTAAAAAAATAAAACTATTGGGTCAGACAGGAGTTAAAATAACCATGCCTAACAAAACTAGACACCTACCACTGGTAGTGGCATCAGGTGATCACAGCAACTTGTTAGGCCATGACTAGTTCAGTCACTTAGGCTTTGCAGTGTCAAAAGTGAACCAGATCACAACATTAGCTAAATTAAAGGCTAATTACCCTGAAGTGGTCAAAAAAGATCTAGGTCAGTATCTAGGACCACCAATTCAGTTAACATGATTGGTTTGGGAACAAACACACCACTGAACAGTAAATTAGTGGCTAAGTGGACCACAAATGACCCTGGGTTTCAAAGAATTAAAAAATGGATCCAGCAGGGGTGGCCAAATAAAAAACCAGAGGAGTTGCATCCAGCCTACTGGACCCGAAGGCTGGAGCTCTCAATTGAAATGGGATGTATTATATGGGAATCCAGAGTAGTGATCCCCCTAGCTGGACAATCCCAAGTGCTTGACCTGTTGCATAATGGCATCCAGGGATAGTCCGGATGAAGATGCTCACAAGGGCATATGTATGGTGGCCAACTTTGGACACAGATTAAGCCTAAAGTCCACCACTGCTGGCATTGTAAAATGAATCAAAACATGCCAGCAAAAGATAAAACAGTTCACTGGCTTAAACCCGAAGACCCCTGGATAAGACTCCATGTGGACCATACTGGCACATGGAAAGGCAAACTACTGTTAGTAGTAGTTGATTCATATTCTAAGTGGCTGGAGGTAGTGGAAGTTCCATCATTCCAGACCACTGCAACAATAAAAGCTCTTAGAAGGCTACTTGCTACACATGGCCTTCCTAGAATGATAGTCTCAGATAATGGCACAGCATTCTCTGCAGTAGCCATTAACAACTTTTGTGACAATAATGGCATTGAGCTATTCTTCAGACCACCATTTCACCCTGAAAGCAATGGCCAGGCTGAGAGATTGGTGCAAGAGACCAAAAAATTGCTCACAAAGATTGACACAGGAAGCTGGAATACCCATATTGCCAGAATGTTATTATCTCAGCACTCTACACTAAGTACTGTAACCAGAAAAAATCCAGCTGAACTACTGTGTAATAGAACTTTGCGAACCAACTTGTCAGCTCTGATAACAAGAAAAGGACAAAACTACCAAATTACAAATAGGGACTAATGTTCTATGCAGAATGTATAGTGGATCTGTTAAATGGGTCCCAGCAGTCGTCATCCAAAAAAAAGGACTTCACACCATTTTAGTGGAAACAGCAGATGGATGTCAACATCATCGCCATCGAGATCAACTAAGGCTGGATTATACTGATGAAGCTCCAGAGACATGCAGTACAAGCAAGGAGGACCAACAAACTGAAGACAACAGCAAACCAGAACCAGCATTAAAGCGCTTTAGTCATCCTCCAGCACACCTGCATGACTATGTTCTCTAGGGTAAATTTTAGCCAGGGGGAGGGATGTTATAGTCGTCCCTTCTCTCAGAAGTAGACTATTCCAGATGCCGCCTTATCTGATCGGATTAAGCATTGTTTGCCACAGGCCAATAGGCTGATGTATAGATAAAAGTATAGCCAATGATTATTACAGGCCAATGAGCACCGATGCTTGCTGAATCCAAAGGTTTACAATAAGGTCAGGGATCTGGGTATAAATAGTCAGCATTTTGTGAAGATCAGGGAAGAACGTGTCTAACCTAAGCAGGCGCTTTGCATTCTCCCAGGGAAACTCTGCTAACCTAAACAGCAGCAAGTATTCCCATTGATAGCACTACACTCTTTAAATCTATGCAGCTAGGCAAGTCCCACAGAGACCGTATGTGGCTAAGTTCACACTCAGCTTGAGGCAAGCTGTCTTGTACAGCTGGAAGAGTCATAGACCTTACCCATGAGGCAAGCCATAAGGTGTGGCTGGAAGCAGCAGGCAAAACCCAGAGTTTACGTTAAACTCCAATATTCAACTTATAAATATTCATGTGTATACTGTATATTGTATTGTATATATTTGTACCTAATAAATATATTAAATTATAATACTTGTTTCAGTATTATTTTACATTATTTACTGTTAGTTTGGTCTGTAATCCAGACCAAACACAACAGTTATCAATTTGAGAAAGTAAAACAACTGAAATATATAGTTTTGTAAGTAGAAAGATGGACTTAGCTGTTGAGTTGCAGCGCAGACTCTAATGTGCTATGGCTGCTTTTAACAAATTAAAAGATTGGGTATTTTATTTTAACAATTTTTTGTATGGACATCCTATTGATTTACTGTAAACTTTAGAAAGTAATGATAGTTGCCAAATGGCAGTGCTTAATAAATCCCTATTTTATGCTTTCCTCTCCAAAGTGCAAAAAGAAGATGGAAAAGTTTGCTACTAAAACAGCAATATGTAAGCTGAAAATGTGATAGATCATATGATGCTTTATTGGCATCCTAATGACACAACATAAAGACATTAGAAAAGATTCAATTAAGAATGCTCCATAAAAATTTTAAAATGCAATGGTAAAATCATAAAAACAATGTTTTTCAACTTGTTGGATGTGCTATCATGGAGTCTACTTTTGTAAAAATGCATTTTCCCTTGGATTACACATGTAAAAAAAATAAACAATACAAGTCTTTCTAAAAGATTGTTCTATGATGAATTTGACTACAGTTTTCATAGGAGAAGTAGACTCATAGTTATAAGGATTATCTCAAAGACATTCTATAGAAGTTCAGCTTTTTTTTGTTTTCATTGGGAAGATATGGGATAGAATACAATACATTGATGAACTAAACAATTAAACATGGTATTGAAGTCTTCTGTAGAGGAAACTAAGATCAGTATGTTCTGTATGTAGATGTTTTGTGGTATGTAGATTGCTAAACCTCAAATCGAGTTTTTCTATTAGAGTTGGAATGGCCGTATTCGTTTTCGAGAGATTGTTGCTGCTGATGATGAATTTTTTTTATTATTGCTTAACTTTTTTTTTAAATCATGGAAACTGAATTTGCACCTTTAGTTTCTATTGCTAGCAAATGTATTAAATATATATATAATGCATACATATAAAATTTTGAAAGAAATTTAAATATCAATTAAATTGTCTGTGAAACATTTTCTTTTTTCTAAATCAATTATAATGAAAATTCTGTAATTGAATTTTAAATGTCCCCCCCCCCCCCCATTCGTATAGCTTTATGAATTTTAATCAATTTTTACACTAAACCAAACTGGTAACTTTTTAAGTCATTATTAATACAGGTAGAAATTATATAAGTAATATTAATATCACATCAAGGTTTACTAATCTCTAACTTATTCCATTAACAAGGTATTAATTAACAGCATAAGTTATACTTTAGTCGTTTCTAGTGACATCATTTAAAATTGACTGCTATTTTTATTATCCATGGTTCCGTTCTGTTAATTATACAGGCATGGCCAACAGTAAAACTTAATCTCTTGATCTATATATTTTTGTTATCGTCATATAATAATATGCGGGATCCGGCTAATCAACAACTTTAACAATTATAAAGTTATTTATCTCTGTAGATGCTCAGTTTATTCATTTCTGCTTTTTTTTTTACTATCTAACCAAAAAGAATAAATATGTTATTCTCCGTTGTAAAAACAAATTTTCACACATTACTTTCTAGCTTTTACATATATTAAGTTCTTTTTTTTAAAAAAAAAAAGAATAACAACGCAGTAAAATGCTAAGACCAAACAATGATACTTAAGTAGAGAATGGTAGTTTGACATCGTCTGTCACTCTCTCAATGCAAATTGTTTTTAACATTCAATTTTATCATTATATCATAAACTTTAACGGGCTTTTATTACATTAAGATATATATTTAAAGTGTAAATATTACAACTAATCTGCTATTGATTTAATTTTTAATATAGTATTGCTTTTAGTATCGTTAATAACATTGAAAATGATCAAAACTAATTTCAAATTTTTATTCCATTTCAAATTATCTAATGAACTGTCAAAAAAAAATAGTATTTCCAAATTTGATGCAGGCAAGATGGTTACAATATTTTCCATCCTTTACTTATTGATATAACAGCTATATAAAATTTTAAATTAATTAATTTTTAATTAATCATTAACTAAATCATTTTGTAACCTAAAATATATATGAAAGATATCAATTTATTACAATGAAAATTTAAAACGTCCATTCCACTACATTTTCTTGAAACATATGTATAAAGACATAAGAAAAACACTCATGAGCCCTAAAATAGACATTTTATGCTAAACCAGCACTCATCAATTGGCAAGGTCACCATCCCTTACACATATTTTCATCATTTGCTCAGTATTTATCAATATCAAATATTTACATTTAATTTGTAAAACTCATAACTTTGAGCATTCACAACCTTCACACTATCTAATTCAGATAAAACACCTTAAAGATTTTTAGAAATCATTTACTAAATTATTCTCAGTTCATATATAAACTTTAAACTTCAGTTAAAGATTAATATATGAATTTAATAAATGATTATTAATAATCATTAATGTATTTATCTAACATGGTTTGAATTAAGGCTGTGGGAGCAAAAAATTTGATACTTCTAAATCTCAGTGAAGTAATTTAGTATTAATAACTTATAAAGATATATGTTGGCCATCTGACGAGAGCTGGTTCAGCATGAAATGCATATTTTGGGAGTCATTTGGTTTTTTTTTTTACATGCCTTTACATATTTCAAGAATATTTGATGAAAAGAATGTTTATGCATATTTTAAAAATATATTACATATGGTAAGAAAGAGATGAAAAGTAGTTGTGTCATGTGCTTGTGTATAATTAAAAAACAATATGTATTAATTTTTAATTGAAATTTAAAGTTTATATCTGGGCTAGCGATAATCTCTAGTTTAATAAATGATTAGTATTAATTATTAATACATTTATCTGAAATGTTTAGTTTCAAAGTTGTGAGTATAGGAAATTTAACATTTATAAATCAAAGTGAGACAAAAAATTCATACAATGTAAAAAATTGCTATCTGGCTCATTTCATAGAGATAATAAAATATCCAAAAACTCAATAACAGTTTTATTAACCTGAATTTAAATCTAACTTTAATAATTCTAATCACTTTTCAAATTAAGTATACATTGTAACCTCAAAATGAAAATATGATATATCACAATGCTTGCTTGACTCATCAATCGGAACCCCTCATCACCTGAAAAGGTCAACATGTTGGGCAAGCCAAAAATTGTAACTTTAAAAGTATGGTCTAGACAAGAGATGCCATAAAATAATTATGGATTTGAGCATAAGTATGAGGGTTTTTTTTTATGGACAAGGTATACAACAGAAATATAAATAACATGAATCTCAGATTATTTTATTTAATCTAACGAATAATTACTTTGCTTAATAATCAAAACAGATTCAACTAAAGTAATAACTTGGGCATTCTTATAAATCTATATCTCATTTTAAAATAAATAATGAAATTAAATTGTAAGTATTCAAATATCAAAATATTTCTACAAACCTTTGGCTAGCAAGAGAAACTAAATTAAAATATTTAATGTTCTTATTTTATAAAATGATAATATCAATATGGCTAGTGGTAAATTTTATTAGAATACTTCAATATCTAATCTTATAATAAGCAAAGTTAAAATAATGTTGTGGGTAGAAACGATAATTTTATGCTACCCACTATACTATTAAATACACTTCTAATAAAAAGCAAAATAATATAACATTAACTTAACTAATACAGATATTGGAAAGTAGATTAAATAAATAATTTCAAGATGAGTTTGAAATGTAATCTTCTTATGTTCAATATTATTTAATATGACTTTATTACTCAGATTTACTGGGTAAATTGGTGTGATGATGATGATTATAACAAAAACATGTTTAAAAGAAAAAATATGTATTTACTTTATAATACAAATTTAATATTACAATTAAAATAAAACAAAATAAACAGTAGTTATTGCAGTATTAATTATTACTAAAATAAGCATTTGAATAATATTAATTAAAATACCCTTTGAGTAGATTTTAGAATTAACTTTTATATTTGAATTGCATTTAAGTTTTTTTTAAAACAAACCAACCAGCATTTATACACATAGAGAAACAAGCATTTGCCTTAACACAGGCCACTATAAGCTAATAATAGCTTAGTTCATAATCTATTCCTTAGGTATTGCTAATGGATTCAATTAGAAAACAAATATACTGTAATTTATATAAGTTTTAACTTTTTATGCATACATGAAGCAGAATACTAATGTACATCTGTAATACCAAAAATTCAATATACTTTAAATAATACTTGGAGTAGAGCTGCACCATTACACATATAAATATCTTTAATGTGATTATAAAAAAATATATATACATCAACCAAATTTAAGGGCAGTTGATGGTAAATAATAATTCAACACTCGATTACATGATTAGTAAGTATAATATATGTCTCAATCTCTACTCTGGAAGGACTTAAAATCTAAGTAGCAGAAACCATCACAATTATTACATGACAATGAGCAAAATACCAATGAAGTGAAAAATAAGGCATAGTTATAAAATAATACACAGAAAGTTTATGCCATATTTACATGCATAAATACATAATCCAAATAAGAAAATATGAAAACCAATACAAATATAATTCTAAAGCAGTACTATAAAATAGGAATTAAAATTACATTCAACCATACACTGACCTTAAATAATATATTCATTCACATACAATTCATAAAATAATTTTCTAACCCTGTGTGCATATTTAGTATATTACTGACATATAAATTCTGAGAACTCTTAAAAAGATTTATAATGAAAATTTTATTACTTTAATATTTACTCATGTAACTATCAATTATAAAACATAATATCATATAAATACCTCATACAATATAAAAGATAGGAATAAATTAATAATATATTAGTAATAATGATACCAACATTTTTAATATAATACATTTCATATCCCATTTTAAAAAGTCTGAGAGTTTATAAGTTTTGGATTTTTTTTTTCAAAAAAAATATAATTCTCCGGGCTTATGAGTCCAACCATTGTCCATGAAAGTAAAACACCACATAATTTTATTAAATGTATGAAACAAAGCAGAGCAGAGATCTTATGAAGTATTAATAGCAACTAAATTTATTTTTAATGAAGAGCAAAATAAGTTCATGCAAATTATAAATAAATAAGAATGACGCTTCTACAATAAAAAAAATTATAAGTCAGGTTAACAGAAATAGCAGGTCTAAACAGATTATAAATCATTTATCTTGCAGAAAATACAATACTCCGACGAGATAAATTAATGGAATTTCAAAATAATATTATATGAAGGACAGTTATAATACCTTTATAAATGTAATGAAATAGGTATAAATAATATTGTCACTTATTTTAAACAAATGATGACTTTTGAAATGAATACACTTCATTTCCTCTTTCTGTTCATGATATTTTTTTTTAAAATTCATCTAAACATTCATTTTATCAAGTTTAAATGACTGTAAGTTTGAGACAGTTCTATGTAATAAGAATACTTCAATAATTAAAGCATCTTTAATTAAATAAATAAATGATTTTTTTTTAATAATTCAAACAAATAAGCATGATAGTAGCATTAATCTTTATAGGTAAATCATAACTTTTAAATGAAATGTTAACAAACTATTCTAAATAATGACTAGAATTAATTATAGTTCATAGAATAATAAACAACACACATTATTATTTTTCCAGCTTGAAATTTTATCATAGTATTTCTTCATATTAACTGATGCTTTGTAGATTTCAATTTAACAATAAAGCTTGCTATACATTTCCAAATGCAGATATTATCCATAGATAGCAATAGCATAGCCTGAGGGAAGATTGCTCAAATAATAAGATTTTAGCCACATATTATAAAATAAAAACTTATTTAACTGAAATGGATTTCTTCAAAAGTGAAGTTAGAATAATATATTTCTGTTTTTTTCTTTTAAACATGTGAGAATGCTTGTGTGAATCGTGGTTAAGTTGATCATATGATTTCAATTAATCAATTGGAAATTAATATTGGGCAGCGTTTTTAATTGACATGTGGCCATAACTATTTTTAATCAGGTTGTCTAAAAATAAATTTAATCTTAAAATTTGTCTAGACATTATTAAAACAAATAAAATTATAATAATTAACCATTTAATTACTGACCACATTTAAACAATTACTTTTTATTTAAAAGTTCCCAAAAAATTATAACTTAACTGATCTGCTCTAATATAATAATTTATTAAATTTATGACTCTTAAAATAATCAAATTTAATGATAATTTATTTCAAATTTTCTTTTTAAAAAATATCCATGCACATACAGTCCATATACTAGATATATCAGGAAATGATTAAAATTATGAAAATGATTACAAATAACAAAACTTTATTTATTAAAAAAAATACTTAAGACAATATACTTCAAACTATTTTTATTTAATTTTAGCCTTTTTAATTTTAATAGCTATCAAATGAATTAATTAATATCTTAACAATTAGCATTTAAATACCTTTTATCAATTAATTTAGTAATATTTTAAAATATATAAGAAAGATTTAATATCGTTTATAATAGTGAGATTTATTTTAGCAATCAGCTACCTCTATTTAAATCAATAAAAAAAATTAAGGTATTATATTACATGTTTAACCCTTTTTGGGATAAATATAAAGTTACAATATAATGTAACAGGGCTGGATTCAAACCCTATTTCAAGAAGGGGAAATTTGCATATATCTAGTTTTAATATTTATCCAAGTAATAGAGTAGATTATATATATCTCTCTAGATAGGGAATCAAAGGGTTAAACTAGACAGGAGGGATGGGGAGGATGATATTTTATTTTATGGAAATGCATGTGTATATATATTGATGGGGATATAAAAAGAAAATTAAAAGAAGCATGTAGAAAAAGAATATATTTTATTTCCAAGATGAAAATTACTAAATTTTATTTCAAGAGATTAAATGAAAAAAAGATCTTGAAAATAACTTGATCAATATCTAAGAAATGTATGTTTGCCAAAGTTTTGTTTTAATATATCTAAAGAATTTCAAACAGGCTAAAAATACAAAAGGAAAAGTAAAAAAAAAAAAAGTTTTTCAGGTGCTAAAAGCTTTTTAATTTGTTTTGAAGAATCCAGACATGAATGACATGTGAGTAAAGTAAAAAAAACTTTCTAGAAAGGAGGGGGACTATAAAAAGAAAATTGAAAAAAATTAATTGGGCTTTTTCTTTTCTAGTGATCTATAATTTTGTTGGCATCATTTTAGAGAGAAAAAATGTTAGCTTTGTCAGTATTGTTCGTGGGAATAACTTCAGAAAATCGAAGAATTGGAAAATATATAAAAGAGCTAAAAAACGTATTTGTTAACCATGAACTGACTGGAGTAAAAGCATAAGCATGCTGGTCTTAACCACCCCATCCCATGAAGATACCAGAGTTGCTGCAAGGTGAATCAATGATGATAATGGAAGTAAATCACTCAAATCAAACCCCAAGGAAATAATCAAACAAGGAATGAATCAAGAAGATTGGACCCACTGGAAACTTCAACCTCTATGGCTATTAAAAGTGCAATATTAAAAATTACTTTTGTTAATTTGCCATTTTCCCTGGGGAACAAAAGAAATCCAGGTAATGTGAACATTTAACACCTATAGTCATATTATTTCAAATATTAGTGCGACTTTATAACAATATATAAAACTTTCCATCATAAACAATTTAATTAACTCTTATTATCAACTTAAAATAATTTTTCATGTCTAGATGAATTCGATGCTGTTTTATTTGTATCTTTCATTGCATTATGTATCTATGTAGTGTGTGTGTACATGCATTTATTTGAATATTTGAGCACAAAATAATTGAATTATATTGGATAGTGTAGAAAATATATACATATTAAAATTAAGTTAAACATATTTATGTCTGGGTCATTCCTTTATTTTCGGGTTTATGAAAGTATAATAAAATTAATTTCAAAATAGTGTAATAATCATTCAATTTGATAAAGTGTATCTTTAAGTAGTGTCATCCCCCATATATTTCCCACAATTTAATAATCACCCGCACTGAGTGAGTTAGTTAATTATAATTTTTTGTTTGATTTTTCTTTTATTTATGTTATATTCTCATATTCTGATAGGGCACTTCACAGTCTATGCTGCTAGAATTTTATTTTTCAGAGTTAGCAGAAAAGAAAAGGGGAGGTGATTAACTTAGTTATTTTTTTATTTATTGTAAATAAAATCTAGGTCAGCTTAGTTTCCCACCTGCTTCATATCAGTTTATCTATGTATATATGAAGGTAAGATTCCCATTTATTTTTATAGATTATAATCACACTTGGTAATTTACAGAATTTATCTTATATGTTTTATATTGTTGATTAACCATCGTTATATATTTTTTAGTGTGATTGACTAATCAACTAGTGTAAATTCCTATACCTATCATATATATCTATATATGTAAACTTAGATTGGAGGTACTTAAACCAAATAGATTGCTTTGCGGAAATTAATAGATGTTTAATTTAACTAGTCAGCATCACAATCATTTTAAATCAGTAATGTTTATTTTTTTGTACAATTTATGATTTGTAAATAATGACCATCATAGATGGATTTCTACCATGGGGTAAAAGCGCGTGGATCTAGAGAATTATTAGTTAACAAAATGATAGAAATTCATATGTGACACATGTATATATTATTATTTTATTATTTCTATTGTTATAATACTTTATTTTAATTTCATTTATCATTGTCAATAAATGTTAAAGAGTTTATATTATTCTGGTCTCTGGTTTATTGAGTTGTCCTGACATTCAACAGTTAACAAACAATTATGCATGCACACACACCTATTTCATGGTCATATAATAGTTGCATAGTAAATCAAATATTTTACATGTTAGATGCAGGAATTGCTTTACGTATCTGTTCATACCTGTTAAGGGAGTCAAAGGTAATTTTCTCCCTGGGCTCGAATATTAGGGCATAACAGAATTGGAAAGGGATGAAAAGTGGATGAACTAACCTAAATTGCATCTGATATTATTAAATAGGTATAGAACTAGCCAATTAAAAGTATGTGCAATCATTGGTTAGGCATTTCATTAAGTTTTCATCAGCATCCTACCCAAAGACCCAAAGTCCGACCATAGTTAGATATGACTTTTTTTTTCTTTCCAAACCTGGTAGAACTCTGCAGACAGGGTCATCAGGTACAATAAATCAGGGGCACCTTGAGCCATAATTTCCAGATTGCTACATCTGCATAGCATCACAGTCCATAGGTTATTTTCCCATCCGTTACATCTGGCATGTGGGCAGGATCATATTCAGACATATTTACCGACCGTTACAGAATAATCTTCTTGAAAAGTTCACTGGCACTACTTTAGTTTCCTTAATGCTTATATAACAATGTTACCCTATTTGAGAGGAAAAAAAAGTCCAATCTAAACATTTGGATATTTAATTAGCATGAAAAATGTTGGCTTACTCAAATTTATCTATTTGCAATGGCATCCAACTCATTTATGGATATTATTTCTAAAATATTCATAAGATATCAATAAAATATTTAACTCGCAGAAAATACATTGTGCTGTTAAATAGATAGTACTCAATAACTCAATACAGTTTTACCACCTATGACTTGTTGTAAATCAAAATCCCCTTTCTGGATATTTAAGGCAGAATCTACAACTGAAGATTTATGATATTAAAAATATGGATACTTATGAGATTCCAAAAAAATTTCTTTTCTGAGATGGAACAATAAAAGCAGTTGAATTCAATCTTTTTAGATTTTATTGGTATCTTATCAATAGATTTAGGACAGACTATAGTCATTGTACTCATTGGCTTCATAAATAAATATTAACAATCACTAATTTATGTAGATGTAGTCAATCATAAAACATGAACCACATAATTAATGACCATATAATCCATGGCTGCTGTGGCAAAATTTAAGGACTTTAAGACATTAGTGAATTAATTTCCTGGTTGTAATTCAGCAAGCATTTTTTATGACATTTTATTAATAATTAAATTGTTTAAAAAACAAAATCCAACGGCTACATAAATAAATTCAGTTTATCGAGAATTTTGATAATGTTTATGCAGTTCTATTTTCAAAAATTATTTTTTATTTTATTCATCAAATAATAACTCAGTATACAGCATTTAAAAAAAAAAAGACCACAACAGAATAACAATCCAATTCAATAGGATCACTGCGCAGAAGTAATACTCTCCCTCCCCGTTTTTTTTTTTTTTTTTAATTAATTATTAAGACCACATTGAGAATTTAAAACAATAAAAACTTCATTCAAGAAAAGCTTTCTTTTTTTATTTTTTTAAAAAATTATTCATTTTCTGAAATAAATATTACAAATTAAAGAAGATTATGTGTCATGTTATAATTCTAAACAGACATCTTTTGTATTATAATAAGTCCTTTCATTTTAATCTTTAAACATTAGATGTCCCAGTTTTTAATTAATTAGTCAATAAGAATAGAAAAAAAAAAGCCTGTCTGAAACAGGTTACATTAATTAAATTTTTTAAATTTTATTTAAATAAATCAAGATTTATCACTGACAAATTATATATATAGTTTAAAAGTTCTCCGAATTATGAAATGATTTACTTTTACAGAGGACTATAGTGGACAAAACCTTACTTCAATCATAATAATCATTATTAAAGATTAAACCATGGACTAAGTATCCATAAAAATATATATCTCCAGAAGTAGTGAAAGCTATTTTATATTCCAATCATATTCTATTTGTGGTTATCATCACCACCATCATCATTTTTATTCATTATAGATTGAATGAAGATCTCCAAGTTTAATTGATCTCTAGCTTCTCCCAATCACACCAACAAATTTCATTATTTCGACCATCCATCCCACAAGATTTCATTGTAGATCTTTTACAATTTCTCGGAATCCAGTTTAAGATTTCAACTATCCAGTTCCACTTCAGTATCTTCATACTTTCAATGATGTCAACGATACCTGTTTGTTCTCTCACCCATGTATTTCATTTTTTAACCCTTCTTGTTATTCCTAACATATCTCTCTCCATATTTCATTGAACAGTCTGATATCTCTACATTGCTCTTCTGTTAAGTATCCAAGTCTGATATATAATAAGAACTGAAAAACACAATTATTAAAAATCTTCCTTCTCAATAGCAGAGACATAAGTCCTTTTTTAGTTAAAGCACTCTATTCAAGTTTAATTCTATGATTAATTTTATCCATTAGGTTTCCATTCATATTAATAACCTGATCTAAAATATTTGTAGATACTAACTTTTAATCTATCATTGTCAATCTTTCTTTTCTTTTTTTGAAAAAATCTATTTAACATTATTTTAGTCTTTTTAGCTTTTATCTTTAGCTGTACTTTTTTGCTTTGTTCTAATAAATCTTGTAACATTTCCTGAACTCAGGCATTATTTGCAAAAACAACCACATCATCTGCAAAATCTAGATAATTTAAATAATCTTCATTTAATTTTGCTCCCTTAACTTTCCAATTTAATCCATAAAATATCTCTTATAAAAGTGTTGTAAATGTAGGCTATGAAGCATTACAAAAGTGGATAAAACATGGCTGGCCAAATAAATGCCTAAATTATGCATTAGAAGTTATTTGGAACACTCATGAATGTCTATCTATATGTAAAAATTACATGTTAACGAAATGCTCATACCTCCAGAAGGTATAAAACAAGTATTAATCTTATTGCATAAAGGATATACAAGAATTGTAAAGATAAAGAAATTAGCATGATTTTATGTATGGTGGCCAAACTTAAATAGTAAGATTGTACAAACAATAACACATTGTGAAAAATGTGAAGCTATGGATAAAATGCCACCCAAAAAATTAGAACCTTGGAGTAAAACAACTAAACTATGGAAAAGACTCCACTTAGATCTTTCTGGTCCATTTAATATATATATATATGATACTTATAAATGCTTATTCAGATTGGAAAAAATACAAAAATGTCAAAATTGCAAGTTCAGAAAATATTATGAAAGCTTTGAAAGAAATATTCACATATCATGCCAAAATTATAGTCTCCAAGAATGGGCTGATTTCACATCGACTATGTTTAAGGATTTTTTAACCATTAGGGGAATCCATCATATATTGACCCCACTCTATTACTTAGAATGTAATAAACTGGCAGAGAAAGCTATCTAATAATTGAAAGATGTATTAAATAAGATTTTGTATAAATGATATGAATGAAACTTTAACTGTCCACATTTCATCATCATTTCAATTCTTGTACATCAACTAAAAGGATACTAGCTAAGATGTTAAAGTATCATAAATGTCAAATACAACTATTAGTGTTCAAACCCAGTAATACTACATCAAGGCAAACTTATTTGGATGGTGAAAAATATAAAATTGAAGATGCTGTCTGGATACATGACAAGCTGAAAAGAAAAAGGTTTCCAGGAGTAATAACTAGTGTTATTTCAAAGCAATTATAAGATGTTCAGATTATTAATGGTAGAAGAATGAGAAGACATGTAAATCACTTGGAAAATTCATTGCTAGAATTATCAGAAGAAATATTCAGTGTCTATGCTTAATGTTGATAGTATATAAATAAATGAAAAGGAAAATACAGATACAACATGAGACCTGCCAGATCTAAATTTAAATAGTGAGCAGCACTCATCTGAACATAATAATGTCAAATGGATCAGGGATATTACCAGAAATAGGTTTCTGCCCTTCAAATTAGTCTTTTCTGGAAGAAAACTATTGAGCAGGAAGAGAGAGAAAAATGTACCTCTGAATAGAACTATTTGAGATCATAGAAGACCTATGGGACTGCAAGTCTATTTTATGTAAATAACGTTTGATTTTCTAGAGTGAAGGTAAGGGTTACAATGTGTTATAGTATTACAATATAGATGTGTGCGAATATATATATATATATATATATATATATATATGGCTGCAGAAAGGAGTTTGCTATTAACTGAAAGGAGACCCTTTGATTCCTCTTGGAGGCCTTAAAGGAACCGAGCAGGGCAAATTCCTAATGTCCACTCCATACGTTCTTGTCATTGCAGCTGTTATTACTATGTGATTATTCATGTAGTATACGAACATGGATGGGCTGCTCACCAACATGCATTAGCCAGCGTGGTGAGTTTATTGGCTTTTTACCTCCGAGTTTAAGATCAAGAAACACCATGGTCTTTCTTCTCAGTGCCTGATAAGGCAGAATGAATGTCTGTGTAAATGATAAATATTTTTCCAATACATATATACAATTATGACAGAAAAAAATAAAGCATGGCCCTTATTCCCAGGAGGCTGTAAAGTCACCAACCAAGGCAGCAGTTGGTGGCCAAAGGTGGAGGGTGCTAAGAATCCCCTGATTGCGGACCCAGGCTGCCATTTGATGACGACTTTTTATTTAGGTACTTACAACTGCAGATCACTTTCAAGTGAAGGAAGATTGCAAGAATTAGAAGAAGAACTGTCTTATATTAAATGGGACATTATTGGACATTGTGAAGTTAGAAGAAAAGGAGAAGAAACAATTGATTTAAAAAGTGGACATATACTCTATTATAAAGGCACACATATTGGAAATACAAGTGGAGTAGGATTCATTATAAATAAAAAGTGGAAGAACAATATTGTGGAGATTGATGGTGTATCGGACAGAGTGGCAAGATTAGTTATACAACTTAATAGCAGATACCAAATGCAGATAATTCAGGTTTATGCCCCAACAAGTTCTCATAGTGATGAAGTAGTAGAAGATTTTTATATGGATGTACAAAAGGCTTTTGATCAGAGTAAACAACATTTTAAAATTATTATGGGAGACTTTAATGCTAGAATTGGTAGACAAATGAAAGATGAAATTGCTGTAGGTAATTTTGGTTATGGTAATAGAAATGAGAGAGGACATAGACTTGTGGAGTTTGCAGAAAAAGAAAAACTTTATATTATGAATTCATTTTTTGAGAAAAATGTTAAAAGGAAATGGACATGGAAGCATCCAAATGAAGGTACAGCAGAATTGGATTATATTTTGACTAATAGAAAATACATATTTCAAGATTGTAATGTTCTTAATAAATTTAACGCAGGAAGTGATCATCGATTAGTAAGGTGTAAGTTACGTGTTAATGTAAAACTAGAGAGACAAAAATTATTAAGAAAAACAATATTTACAGTTGATATTCCTAATCTTCAGAAACATTCTAATGAATTTAAATTAGAACTTACAAATAGGTTTCAAGTGTTAGGAGATTTTGAACATGATTCAGATTTGAATGAAATTAATATGAAAATAACTGATACACTTTTAAAAACTGCAACAAACATAGCTGGTAGAAAAAAAGCAGCAATTGACTAATAAAATTTCTACTGAGACTAGAGAATTTATGAAGAAAAGAAGGAATATGAAGATATACAAAAATGATGTATTAAAAAGAATTGAATATCTCGAATTTTGTAAAATGGTACGGAAAAGAGTTGAAAATGATATAAGAAAGTATAACTGTGAAATAGCAAGGAAAGCTGTAGAAGAAAATAAAAGTCTCAAAAATGTTAAACAACATTTTGGTATTGGTAGGAAATTTATATCTGCAATAAGAAAAAAAGATGGAATTATTACTAAAAAGAGAGATGACATCATGAAATTGGTAGAAGATTTTTATCAAAAATTATATAGTAATAAAGAACAAGTACCTCCTATATCTATTACATCTTCCAAATTGCCCAGAATTTTAAATGAAGAAGTGAGACATGCAATTAAGTGTATGAAGAAAGGAAAGGCTCCAGGAAATGATGGAATTATAATTGATATATTAAAAGAAGCAGGTGAAGAAATAGAAACAATTTTAGCAAAGTTATATACCAAATGTCTAAATGATAAAGATGTACCGGAAGATTAGAAGAATGCAGTAATAATATTAATATTTAAAAAAGGTGATAAAGAAGATATTAGAAATTACAGACCTATCAGCCTTTTATCAGTTTTATATAATTTTTTTACCAAGATAATTACAACTCATCTACAGAGAACTTTGGATTTCCACCAACCAAGAGAACAAGCTGGATTTAAAAGTGGTTTTAGTACAATAGATCATATCCAGGTATTGAGAGAAGTCATAGAAAGGACAAATGAATATAAGTTGTCATTATGTTTTGGATTTGTAGATTATGAAAAGGCATTCGATTCTATACACATTTCTTCAGTGATTAAAGCATTGGATCATCAAGGTATAGATCCAGGATATTGTCATATTTTAAAGAATATTTATAGAAATGCAACAGCAACAATTAAATTACATAATGATACTGGAAAAATCAACATTGAGAAAGGTGTAAGACAAGGTGACTCCATATCTCCAAAACTCTTTACAGCAGTGCTGCAAGAAGTATTTTGTGGATTAAAATGGGAAACTAAAGGAGTGAAAGTAAATGGAGAGTATTTAAGTCATTTAGATTTTGCAGATGATGTAGTTGTTTTTGCAAATAATGCTTCAGAGCTGCAGGAAATGTTGCAGGAGTTAGCAGATGAAAGTAGAAAAGTAGGACTAAAGATAAATGTTAAAAAGACTAAAGTAATGTTTAATCCATTTGCTCAAAATATGAAAATAAAGATTGATTATGAAGAATTAGAAGAAGTTAACAGTTACAAATACCTTGGTCAGATTATTAATACAGATGGAAACATAATGGAGGAAATTAATCATAGAATTAAACTTGGTTGGAGTGCTTTTGGTAGAAATAACTTGATACTAAAAGGAAATATGCCTATGTGTTTGAAAAGGATGGTTTTTAACAAATGTGTTTTACCAGTTCTTACTTATGGATCTGAGACTTGGACACTTAATAGAAGAGCAATACAGAGACTTCTGACCACTCGAAGGAGTATGGAGAGATGTATGTTGGGAGTAACAAGAAGAGATCGAAAACGCAATGTATGGGTAAGACAACAAACAGGTGTTACTGACCTTATTGAAAAAATTAAAAGATTGAAATGGAGTTGGGCTGGACATATTGCTAGAAGGGATGATAATAGATGGACAATTGAAATTTTAAACTGGATTCCAAGAGATTATAAAAGACCCAGAAAGAGACCACATGTGAGATGGATGGATGAAATAAGAAAATGTGCAGGGGTGTTGTGGAGAAGAGAAGCTAAAGATAGGAAAAGATGGATTGAACTTGGAGAGACCTTCATCCTGCAGTGGATTGATAATGGTTGATGATGATATATATATATATATATATATATATATACTGTTATTGTAAACAAAGTATTCTGTTTTACTGTACCACCTGCATAATTATTCTTATCTTATTAATTCTAAAAAATTTACATAATTAACATGCATTGAACTTTAAACAAATTTATGTTAATTAATTATATATTCAGAAGTCGCACGAGAAGAACAGTAGAAAATGCATTTAGTTATGTGTGTGCATACTCTCTGTCAAATGGATACAGAGATAGTCCGTTTAAGTCTTGTGCATATAAAAATATTACACATGCCCTATAGACTATAGAGGATGTTCTATATATAAAGATTGTCTGCCTAGAAGAAAAATGTTTAGTGTTTAGTTTCATTCATCTGTATATATATATAATTATTTTAGTATGAGTATAATAAACTCGTATTTAATTTTACTTATTGTTTTGTCAAGGATGCGACCCGGCTGGTATATTAGTATACCCTAGGGATGCACAGCATTTTAACTATAATAAGAGTGAGTTGAGAACAAAATTTGGCACTTCCATTAAAAAAAAAAACATTGCTATAGTAACAAAATTGTTTATCATTAGATTTTACTGGGAATTATAAAAAAAAGAGAGAGAAAGAGATTTAGGTATTTTAGTAAAAAGAAAATTCTTATTTTTCAAGCAAATAAGTTTTACCGGTAGATAAAAAAAAAAAAGTGTGACTATTATTTTATTTTACTTTTCCTGAGATTTATTTATAATTTGGTTTTAAAAAGTTGACAAAAGATTCAGTTTGTGAATAATAATTAAAATTTTATGGATGACTATAAATTGCCAATTTCAGAAAAATTATTTTTTATTTTATTATGTATTTGTTACTTTTATGTATAAAACATTCCCAAAAAGTTAAATATATATATATTTTGAAACAGCATTTTTCCAAATATTAGTAATAATATTTTTTTTTAATGTCAAAAATAAATTTTATTAATTAATCTACATAATAATTCTCGACAAGAAAAACGTTGATGTAACGTCTTGAAATTGTACATTATAAAAAAATTCCATGATTCAGGAAATATTTTATTTGTTCTACTGACATATTTTGCTTTGAACCTGTTGACTTATATATATACCGTACATTGATCTTGGCTGTTAGTTTTAATATCTTTAATTAAACATTTTTTTTATCTTAATCCTTGTCAAAATATAATATGATTTTTAAAGTATGCTTTCTAAAAAAACCTTGATATAGTCCAGGGATCCCCAACTCTATGTTCGCGGGCGCCCGCAGACTATCTTACGTGTGCCCACCGCTATCCAACACTATAAAAATTATTTATCTGATACAAATAAATTTAATTTTTAAGATTTTTTATAAATTATTATATTGTAATCAAATTGTAGTTCATACTATACTTTAACAGCGTAAAAGAGCCTATCATTAACAATATCCAACTATAAATTTTACATTGAAAAAATAAATGGTGCTCACCATCTGGCCGGTATTATAGAATGTGCTCTTAAGTGCAAAAAGGTTGGAGACCGCTGATAGTCTATTCGTCTATCATTTGCCTATAACTTAGACTCAAATTTGGACCAGATGAACTTTGGAAATGCTTTTAGATCACAAGCAGAATTAAGATTTTTTTTTTCCAGATAATTAATCCAAATAGCCAGAAATTATTGAATGATATCCACAAGCTATTATTAGGCAGATACAATGTGTTGACAGTAAAAGCTAATAATATGATTCAGGTTTGTTTTAAAATCTGCTGGTGCTGATTTAAATATCTGACTTTAGACTCCAGTGCATTTTTTTGACTATATCAATTTGGAATCCTAGCTGTGCAAACTAGTTTCTACCTAAAATGTGAATAAGGTCTTGTTTTACAATGTTAGAAGTAGTAATTTTTCTTTAGCCTTCAACTTGACTGGTATCACTACTTTCCCACATATTTTAATCCCATTTCCATTTATATCTGTAGCCATAATCTCCATTTTCTCAATAGTAATGCTCTTTTCTATCTTCTCTATTATTTTTGTCCAATCTTTTTATGAAACCAAGGACAACTTTGCATTGATGTCAATTTCCAAATTGATTTTTTGCCCGAAAATCCTTACATTCAACAAAATGTGTTTATTATTCACATCATTTATTTTTTAACTTCAATTTTTTCTTAACTCCTCCATCACGATTTGAAACGTGTGCATAACTTCTTTTTATTATTTTTAATTTTTCCACATGTGTGACATTTTTCTCTTTTGAATTAACAGGACTTCTTTAAATAATCCTTTTTACTGCAACAATAGCATATAAAAGCTTTCATAGTTTCAATAGCTCATGGTTTCAAATTTTGTTTTACTCATAGACATTTCAAATGTTAGCATACCTCAAATTTGTTGAAATTCTGCAGCATTTCCCATATCTAATTCATGGACTACACATTTGTCAACCACTCTCTTATATGTCAATGCCACTTTACCAAAGAGAATTTTATGTACCTTATTGAGGATCATCCAATTGATTGAGAAATGTCATCTAAGTCAGCATTAGATTTGCATTGTTTAGTGAATTCATGCAGTGCTATGTCATAATTTTAATATTTCTTATTTGGTGCTTATTTTCCATCACAGATTGAAAGGGTGTGCATAATTTACCTTTAAATTCCAGGTAGACTATTTCTTCTGGAGGCTTTGATTAACATAGTCACTTCATTATTTCCAAAACATTATTGCCTGCCAGCCACATAAATATTGCTATCTTTATGTTATGATTCTTTATATTATTAATGAGTATATACTTCTCTATGTGCTCTATGTACAAGCACCAATTTGCTGCATCATTAACATCAAATTCCCTAATATTATTATATAATGTCATTGTATTGACAGTTTGTTTATTTTATACACAAATGTCACATATCTTTCAGTCATTAAATGTACCATGTACTAGTTCTATAACAGTCTGTTATTATTTGTATAAGTTCTTCTGTCAAATGTAGCAATCTGCTCATATCTGTTATTAATTGCAAACAGGTACTTCTTTCAACTGTTCACATCTATAACAAACAAAATAGCAAGTAAAAGTAAATATGATAAAATAATATATGAATGAAACTAAACATTTATCTTCTAGGAAGACAGACTTTATATGCAGAACACATTTTACTGTGTGTGTGTGTGTGTGTGTGTAATACTTGTCATTTGTATACAAACATGACTTAAACAGACTTTATCTCTGCATCCATTTTACAGGGCTTTATGCCCACACATAATTAACTGCATTTTCTACTATTCTTCTTGTGTGGCTGCTGAATATATAATTAATTAGCATAGACATATCTAAAATTCGGTATATAATTATGTAAATTTACAATTATGTAAATTTACAATTTACAGTAGTAAATACTTTATTTACAATAACAGTATTCATAAACATACATATATCCGCATATACCTATATTGTAACACTATAACATACTATAGATGATTTAGTAATGGGTAATAAAAAAAAAGTTTATTGTATAAACATTTTACTTATGCAGAATTTTTTAAGATTATTACAAATTTATTAAAATTAGTAAAGTATCCTATTTTTACATTTAATTTTTGCATTGTTTAAATTTTATTAAATAATATCAATATTTCCATTTTCTCCCCTATTAACAGTAGAAGAAAGGAAGTATTTGAGGAAGATTGTTGAATAATTAAAACATTGACATTATTTAATAAAATTTGAATGCAAAATCCATTGATTAAAAAAAATGAGGAAATTGATTCTTGCTTGCTATGTTAAATATTGAAATTATTATTATAAATCAAAACATATACTTTACCAATATGTAAGTCTTACTGATCAGAGACCAGTGTGGTGAAATGATAAATAAGTCAACATGTATGTAACTGGTTGCTGCAAAGAAATATGTTATCAAATGAAATATCTTTTGATTCATTTTTGAGGTCTTAAAGAAATTGAATATCCAATCTACCCATCTCTATCATTGCAACTGTTGTTACTGTCAAATATTTACCTAATGAATGGCCATGGGAAGTTCACCAACATACAACAAGTTTATGGGTTTTTTTTCACATGTAGTTCTTAATTGATGTATTGTTTGTTTTTGTTTTTTTAAAGCATTATAGGTAAGTGAATAAATATGACTGTTTCTTTCCTTTTACATTTATCATTATAATTGGCAAAAATTAATTATAGTTCTCATTTTCTGGAGACTAAATTCATCAACCAAGATGGTAATTGGTGGTAGTAGGTACTAAAAATCTTCAGATTTGAGACCCAGACTGCCATTCAATAACAACTTTTTATTTAGATACCTACTATTGTAGATAACTTTCGGTGAAAAAAGATTGCATGAAAAGAACTGTCAAATATTAAATAAGACAAAACTGGACTTTGTAATTTCAGGAAAAAGAGGCAATTTTGATTTAAAAATCATTGACTTTAAAGGCATAAACATTGGAAGTATTAGTGAGATATGACTTATTATAAATATAAAGTAAATCAGTATTGTGATGATTTACATATGCAGACAATTCAGACTTATGATTCAGCATGATCTCATTGTGATCAAGAAATAGAGGATTTTTATATAAATGTAAAAATACTTTTAATCATTCCGAGTAACATTTTAAAATTGTTATGGAAATTTTTAATTTTGTAATTTGAAGTTAATTAAAAGTTTTAAAATGACATGAATAAATTTGGTTATAGAGTTAGAAGTGAAAAAGAAGACAGAAACAAACAAAAGAAAACTGCTGTATATTATGATAGTGTATAAATGTTTGTGATGGTAGTATTTATTTTATATGTTAAACTATTTCAATCATCAAGTTTAAATGATAAATATTTTTACAAAAAAATTAAATTTGATTTATATTTTTCTCAATATGTTCAACTGTTAGTAATAACAGTGTTATATAGTAACCTGTATGATATTATTAATAGGTGAATGCATTAGGAAATGAATAATTAAAGAGATTTAATGTAATGGAAGAGTGTTAGACTCTGGAGTATAAAGTCTTCAGGTCAATTCAATTCAAGCATTTCTGGTGCTTAAACTTCTTATGAACTCCCAAGAAATAAAGTCATTCAATTATTTATTTTTATTAAAGTTTGAATTTTTCTAAAAACATTTAACAATTAACCTAGATAATGAAAATAGACCAATATATAATTACAAACTGTACTTTATGAATTTGTTGTACGTGTGTGAAAAAAATTCAAATTGAAAATGCATATGGAAACATTCAAATGAGGACATAGTAGAGACAGATTGTATTTTAATTAATAAAAAATATATATTTCAAAACTTTAATATGCATATTCTTAAGGTTTATAGCCTTAGTAAATATTACTTACGTAATCAATGTAATAAATTTTTAATATGCAAAATAAATCCAGTGTGTAAAATGATCATCAATTAGTGATATATAGCACATGTTACAAAGAGACAAAAATCTAACAAAAAAAGGCAACACTTGTCTAAAAAAATACTCTAATGAATTTAAGTTCATTTTAGATATTCATAGATTTAAAAGATGACTTAGTCATAATGTGTTCAAAAAGAAAATAACTGATACCTATTAAAAATTGCTTCATAGATAGATGCTGATATTAAAAAAAAGTTAATTCTCAATAAATTTTCATCAAAAACACGATAATACATAAAGAAAATTAAAAATATTAAAATATGTTAAAATGACTATTTAAAAGAAATGAAAGTATGGAATTCTATAAAATGTTATATAAAAAAGTTAAGTAATAACCTGTATATTTATACTTTATGTTTGTCCAATATAATAATAAATCGTGCTTTCACACTTCCAACGTAAAGCTATAACAACAAATTGAAAACTAAATTAAATGGCTAAGCGCTTTCAAGAAGATGTACTTGAAAGCGCTTAACCATTTAATTTAGTTTTCAATTTGTTGTTATAGCTTTACGTTGGAAGTGTGAAAGCACGATTTATTATTATAAAAAAGTTAAGTATAATATAACAAAATATCAGTGAGTAATAATAAGGGCAAATGATAGATTAAAATGAAAGTCTCAAAAATGTAAACATTTTAATATCGAAAGAAAAGTTGTTACAGGAAAAAAAACATGAATGGCTTGTCAACTGGAAATTCAAGTGCCATTCAACCACCAGATATAATGAAATTGAATTATGATTTGGAAACTTTTTTAGTTTGAATCTATCACCACACTTAACAAGAAGAATAAAATATGGCACATGTAATAAAAAAAATGAAGACATTATAAAATATCTGAAGAATTTTATAAAACACTATGGTACTCGTCGAAGAGCCCTCATATCCCACTGGATGGTGCCGTTTTCATGCTAAAACACATAAAAATGCTGTTTCCGCGGCCGACACATCCGCATTTTCTATAATACACCTTTTTTGTTGTGCTACAGATTGCAGGCCGCTATGTTGCATTGCAGTACAACATATATGTTTTGTGCAGCAAATACATTTTCCGAATTCGCACAGTTTATAAAATGGTTACGGCTTGGGGTGAGGGTATGTTTTTTTGAATTGGATGGAAATGTTGTTTTCATTGGATCTTTTTTTATTTTAAAGTATTGAAATGTTCAGATTTTGTAAAGTAGTAATTAACAGACTTTTTACACCGTAGTGTATTGAAGTTTTAAGTAGTAAATGTTGATGAGATATATGTATAAAGTGAGTTGGAATTAGGTAACGAGTCAAGTAATGTACTGTTTGTAACATTCCACGAGACAAAGAAGATTGTACCGTGTATATTTTTGAAATAAAAAAGAGCGTTAACACAAAAATATCCCATAAGAAAAGTACAATTGTACTCTGTTTTTTTTAAATGTCATAAAAAACATATATTATAAGCATTTTATATATATATTTATCGTTATTTAAAAAAGTTTTAGTTTCTTTCTTTTCTCCGACTACTGTTATACTTTGTTGAATATAGTTTACATTTATTGTTATCATTTATTTTATAGATGTTAGTAAAAAAAAATATTTACAAAAATATGATTTTGATATTTTTTATTTTAGCATTACAAACAACAGAACAATAACCCTAAACCTAACCCTAAACTAACCCTAACCCTAAAACTAACTCTAAACCTAACCGTAACAACTTTTACTTTTAGTTGTCATTCTTTTTAAAATAAAAAATAGAGGTAAACAACAACAACAGAAAAAAGCCGTAACCCCAGTAAAAAAATTGATTTTTCTAATAAAAAGCAAACTAAAAAAGACGAATCAAATTGTAATTGGTTTATTTTATTTTACATTTATTATTATCATTTAATTTGTATACATTAATAAAAAATAATATTTAAAATTAAATAATATTTAAAAAAGACAATTTTCTTTTGTTTTTATTTTCGCATTACAAAAAACACATCAAAATGATTATAATTAACGGCTCGGGAATGATCATATTTTATAGTTTAAGCGTGAAAATTGCGCCATCGAGTGGGATATAGTAGCTATTCGATGACAACCAAAACTATATAGTACAAAAAAATAAGAAAACAAACTATTTTTAATAGTTTTGATATTTTCTAAAATTCCAAGGATTTTAAACAAAGAAGAGAGATATGCATTTAAATCCATAAAGAAAAAAAAAGTTTATGAAAATAAATATTTTAAAATAAATAGGTAAAATGTGAAGAAATTGTTGGCAAAACTATATACATACTAAACATCTAATTAATAAATATGTAACAAGTGATCAGACGAATGTAGTAATAATATTGATATTAAACAAGGTGGGGGGAGGGGGTATTAGAGATTACAGACCTATCGGTCTCTAACAGTTTCCAAATAAGTTCTTTACTAATATCATATTACATTTCTATAGTAAACTTTGAACTCAAATCAACTAAAAGAACCAGTGGGACTTAAAAAGTAATTATAACACATTAGATTGCACAAGTATTAAGATAAGTTATACAAAGAAAAAAAAAACATAAGTTGTCATTTTCTTTTATATAAAAATCTAACAGACCCAGGATATGGTAAAATTTTGAAAAATATTTATCAAAACGCAACAACAGCTGTGACTAGACTATGTGTCACTGAAGCTGTAAGACAGATTGATTCCATACCTCCAAAACAGGAGTTTTTGTGAAAAGAATGGAAAGTTAAAAAAAGAAAAGTTAATGAAGATTACTTGTGATGTTTTTTAAAGTAATGCTTCAGAGTTTCAAAAGATGTTATGAGTTATTGGAGAAGAGCAAAAAAAAAAAAAATATTCTTAAAAAAAAAAAGTTAATATATGGGATTTAAACTCAGACTTTCAATTCCCTATATTTACAATTAAGTTCCAAGTATAAGAATGCCTGTATTTCAAAATAATGTTAAGTAGCTTTTCAAAATGAGAGAAAATAAAGATTGATTGTAATGAGTCAGAAAAAATGAAGCCATGTACAATTTAGTATAGTGTTGAATGATTGACTCAAGAGCTACAAGTAGACCATTTCTGATTCTTAAACATCATGTGATATCCCAAATGATTAACTATTTAATTATTATTATTATTATTATCAGAAATCAACAACTATAAATATTTTGATCAGATTATTAACATATATTGAAACATAATGAATGAAATTAATCATAGAATAAAAAATATCCTAATATTAAAGAAAATGCCTATTAAGTTGGAAGAAAATATTTTTGTTATATGTATTAGCAATGCTTCTTATGGATCTGAAATATAAGGACTTTTGATCCCATAGCAAAAATGAAAAGTTGTCTATATTGGGAGTAACAACAAAGAATCTAAAATGAAATATAAATGAGAAAAAAAAAAAAAATCATTGATATCATTCAAAAAAATTAAGTAGTTAAAATAGAATAAGGGCTGAATATATTGCTAAAAGAGATCTGGTATTAAATAGGGCCTTAAGAGACTGTAAAACATTTTGAAAAGATTATGTGTAAGATGTATATATGAAATAATGAACCTTGCTGAAGTGAGAGATTTTCATCTTGTAGAGAATGATAATGCTTAGGAATAATATGTAATCACAAAATTAATTTAAAAAATAAGCAAATGTCAACTCACTTTATTCATTTATTGCAAGTTAAAATTAGTTGTTGAATAATACATTTTCAGATTAAAATTAGTTGTTGAATAATACATTTTCAGAAAATTTAAACTGTAACATATTAATTTTATTTTATATATTCTTACATCATTATGCATTTAAGTTTTATTCCGTTTTAAATCTTAATATCATTACCTTCAGCAAAAATTAATGCCGATTTTCATTTGCATTTATGGATATTTCCTAAAAATTTGTGTAAAATATAGATATAACATTTTTGACCTGGTTAAGATTGAATTAAAATATAATTTAATAGCAAAATTGAATAAAATTATATTTATCAGTGACAAATGTCTTAATATAATTCATTTATTTAAAAAAAAATGTCGAACTTGTTTTTCTGAAAAATAAAATGAAATTTAGCGTTATACGTTCCAAAAGACATTCAACAGAATAAGAAAGAAAAAATATCAATAAGTTTCACTATTTCATTATTAATTATTGTTCATAGGTAAGAAATAAATTATTCTTTTATATTTGAGAATTGGAAGGGGGGGGGGGTGAAAAAAAAAACTTCAATTAGCAGCTTTTGTTTGAACTTACCGGGATTTTGGTAAGTCATAAGTCAACACATTAATGGCATGTAAGAAATTTTAAAAAAATTATATATTTACACTTTGTTATATGGGGGAGGGGGTTTACTTTTTTTATTGATAACTGTTTATTTTTTATAGATGAAAATATATACTAAATTTTTAAATGACAGTCAATGTTTTTTTTTAAATATATATGACATAAAATTTCAAACTCCTCCTGCGTTTTTTTTTATTACTGGGAGGTAGGAATGACTAGATATTTTTTTAAGGCTCTTTAAAAAAAAAAAGGTGATATTTTGACTTAAAAAGAAAAAAGAATGACATTAAACGCTATAAACCAGAAAATATGCCAAAAAAAAAAAAAAAAATTGGGAAGGAAGGAACATTTTCAAAAATATAAAATTATTATTGTTCATAGAATTTTCTTCAAAAAATTGTTTATAGCTATTTATTTTTTACTTTATGTATTTTTATATTTATGATAAAAACAGTAATAATGAACCTATTAAAGCAAAACTTCAGAAGTAAAATTATAAGGGGAAGAAGGAAGGTTAATCTTTTTTTTTTTTTGCAAAAATGTCATTTGAAATACACTATCAACTAAAAAATAAGTAAAACATAGATTTGTTTGTCATTCTTTCAAACCTTTCTAGACTTTTTAAAATTCTTTCATTTTCTGTAAATTTGAAAGCTAGTCTTGGTGACTTTCATCCCTTCCCTCTGAAACA
The DNA here is from genome assembly GCA_028023455.1 of Epiperipatus broadwayi. Lineage (NCBI taxonomy): Eukaryota > Metazoa > Onychophora > Udeonychophora > Euonychophora > Peripatidae > Epiperipatus > Epiperipatus broadwayi. The sequence continues at coordinate 5,102,610 of JAQFVV010006209.1, read as the reverse complement.
TTAATGCTGCTAATTAAAATGAAAGACTTTTTAAAGTAAAAATGCTTCATTTTTAAAGCAAAGAAAATTGTTGATAATTCCAGAACACTTTGTAATATTTTTATTGAGTTATTTACAAATTCAATTATTATAGTAGATGTTTATTTTTCAAATACTGATATTTTTAATGAATAGTTATGGTGTAGCTATAGAAATGAGATACTAAACTAAATTATGGTAAGAGGTGACAATAATTAAGTGTTGTCACTGGAGCATACTGCCTAGTTATTCAATCTGCCTTTGGCAAAAGAAAAAAAAAATTAATGTACAGTTAATAAATATTTTTCATTTCTTCAATGAATAAAGTATTGAATCGTTAAAATACAGACTCAGGATATTGCCATATTCTGAAGAATATTTATCAAACTGCAACCAACAGCTGTGATTGTATTACATAATTGTACTAAGATTAACATTGAGATTGATATGTGACAGGTTAATTTCATATCTTCATAGCTTTTCATAGCAGTTTTACACAAAGTATTTTGTGAATTAAATTGGGAAGCTAAGGAAGTAAAAGTAATTAGAGATTATTTAAGTCATCTAGATTTTGAAGATTATGTGGTTGTTTTTGCAAAGAATGCTTCAGAGTTTCAAGAAATATTGCAAGAGTTATCACAGATGAAAATAAGAAAATTGAACTAATGATACATACTAAAAAAACTAATGTTTAATTGATTTTCTCAAAAGAAGAAAATAAAGGTTTCAATTAAAATAAGTTCCCAAATACATATATCTAGGTCACACTATTAATACATATCAAAACATATTGGATGAAATTAATCATAGAATTACATTTGAATGGACTGCTTTTGATAAAAATTAATATTAAAAGGAAATATGCTTAGGTGTTTGAAAAGAAAAAATTTAAATAAATCTTTATCAGTTCTTATTTATGGATCTGAAATTTAGATTGTTAACAGAAGAGCAATACAAAAACTTCAGATCACTAAGGAGAAATGTCTGCTGGGAATAACAAGAAAGGATTGAAAACAAAATTCATGAGTGAGGAAACACAATTATTTGTAATATCATTGAAAGAATTAAAAGACTGAAGTCAAACTGGACTGGAAATATTTCTAGAAGAGATAAGTGTAGCAGTCAAATGAAATCTTAATCTAGTCTCCGAGATATTGTAAAAGATTTAGAAAGAGATCACATTTAAGATGAATAAAGAAATAAGAAAATTTGCTGGTATGATGTGAAGAAGAGAAGCTAGAAATCAGATAAACTTGGAGAGACCTTCACTCTGCAGTTAAAGACAGTGGTTGAAAATAATGATGATAATTATTATATAACAATAGCTTTCATTTTTACAAAATATGAAACATTTTAAAACATATTCTTGGTTGTATTTTGATTATATGAATTTTTATAAAAATTCAATTTCTTATGAATATTATAAGCATCAAATTAAGAGATGAGAATGGGATAAGAACTGACTTTAATTTTTAGCCTGTTAAAAAGTTGGATATTTCACATTAAAATTGTAGTAATATTATTAACTTAAACTTTTTCTCCATCTGCAGAATGAAAAATAATTTAGATTGTATAATGCCACAAACAATGCTTGTTTGACTTTTTTTTTTTTTTCAAAAATAAATACCAAAATATGTTGGAAAAAATTTATATATATATTTGACTAGATAATAATCAACAATCTGTTTGCTATTTAAAGTCATTCATTTTTGACGCTATCAGTGGTCAGTTGACTCAGAAATTATAAGATGTCTTTCTAAATTGACAACTTCAGAAAGATTCCAGATGAAGATATGGAAACATAAGTGGAGTATATATATATATTAAATATTTTCATATATATGTTTAATTAATATTCAGCAAATACTTATTGGAATATCAACACCATTGGATATTTCTAAATTATGAACTATATTTTGTGAGTAATGTCTTCTCTTTGACAATTCCTCTTGACTCCATACTAGAAACATCCTTGCCCTGTTGTGTTAAAAGTTCTTTAAAAATGAAGGATTGAATTATTATTTTACCAGTTTATTATTAATATAAAATTTAATAGTGCAGTAATGTTGACTATTTTGAGTTGATAATGTAAAGATTTATTTAAAGATGTAGCATTTTGCTTTCACTTCAATTTTTTTTTTTTTTGTTATAACACTAACATGTCAAGATGTACAAATACATTATAATGAAAATGCACATAGAGAGCGTACCAATAGCTCAAACAAGCTCGTAATTAACAAGTGCGGTTATGAGAAATATTTAAAATCTCTATCCAGAACACTCTTATCTCCAGACCATGGTTTCGGGCTTATGGCCCACGTCAGTGGAGAGCTAGAATATTCAGACACTAGACCTAAAATATTAACTCAAAAAAACCAGCACTTATTTCAAACGTATATTTAAGAAGAAACTCTGAATTTTTCGGACATGAAAATGTCTTTAAATCCAGCTATCTAACTTAAATAGCTATATGGGACTAAAGTAAATTCAGATCTACCATATTCTAATAGGCTCAGCATAGCCAAAGCCTTAAAGTAAAATTATAATAATTAAAAAAGCAAGTCATATATAACGTGACATTACTTTTAATGAGCTTGTAGTTACAAAAATGCACATAGAGAGCGTACCAATAGCTCAAACAAGCTCGTAATTAACAAGTGCGGTTATGAGAAATATTTAAAATCTCTATCCAGAACACTCTTATCTCCAGACCATGGTTTCGGGCTTATTTGAGCTTGTTTGAGCTATTGGTACGCTCTCTATGTGCATTTTTGTAACTACAAGCTCATTAAAAGTAATGTCACGTTATATATGACTTGCTTTTTTAATTATTATAATTTTACCTTTAAGGCTTTGGCTATGCTGAGCCTATTAGAATATGGTAGATCTGAATTTACTTCAGTCCCATATAGCTATTTAAGTTAGATAGCTGGATTTAAAGACATTTTCATGTCCGAAAAATTCAGAGTTTCTTCTTAAATATACGTTTGAAATAAGTGCTGGTTTTTTTGAGTTAATATTTTAGGTCTAGTGTCTGAATATTCTAGCTCTCCACTGACGTGGGCCATAAGCCCGAAACCATGGTCTGGAGATAAGAGTGTTCTGGATAGAGATTTTAAATATTTCTCATAACCGCACTTGTTAATTACGAGCTTGTTTGAGCTATTGGTACGCTCTCTATGTGCATTTTTGTAACTACAAGCTCATTAAAAGTAATGTCACGTTATATATGACTTGCTTTTTTAATTATTATAATGAAAATATGGCAACCATAAAAAATATACTACAAGCACTGTAAATATATATATATTATTTTTTGATTTTATAAAACAATTATATTTTTACAAATAAATGATAATTTTTGGGCGGTTGTACAGGAGGTGAAACTCTTTGTTGGATGCAGAAATTATGTTTCTGTTAAGTTTCTACTAATTTCAGAAGATGCTGTTGAGCCAGGAATCATTGATCAATGTTTTTTATGTTTATGTTAATAGAGACAGCCTTTGCAAAGATATTTACCATTATCTAAATGGGAAAGCAGTTATGATTTGATAATTAGTTATTTATTGAAAAATAACCATATATGTGCAAATATTCTGGAGTATTCTAAACATATGCTAGAAATCCTGCTAATTTTTTTAGATATTCCATTGTTTTTTATAATAAGAAGAGTGGTAGCTTTTTTTCTATGCAAATATTTTTTTCTTAAAAAAGCTTGAATAAACACTTTGAGGAAACTTTTAGAGAGTAAAAAACATGAGTATTGGAAAAATAGGTATGTATTTATATATTGGACTATTTCCATCATAAAATATTAAGTATTGAAGTCTTTAGAAAAATTAAACTTCATTTAAATTTTCAACTACATTCAACTGTTAGTAATAGCACACAAGGTAGTATGGGGAGGTATTATTCTAATGACTTCATTCTGGTTTGACCAGTGACAGTAATTGCAACGGAATTGAACCTGAACTCTTAGATTCTTAAATATTGAATTTTAATATAACATTCTAACCAACTAAGCTATCCTGCCAAAGGCAACACTCAGTAGAAATTTCATACACAGTACTTATCTATGAGGTTCCTCTTGATTTCTCCACTTTTTTTCTAAAAGTAAAATTGATTAAAAATTTCCATACATAATAGTTACACCAGGTTGATTTATGGGGTTATTTACTATTGTCACTAACCAGACCAGCAACAACTGAAGAAAAGAGAAAACAATTTCTCTTGAAATGGGCATATACTAAACTGTATGGTATTACTAACAGTTGAATGTAATTGGAAAATGTAAATAAAGTTTAATTTTTTTCTAAAGATCTTCAATATTTAATATTAGATGATGAAAATACTTCAATATATAAATACAACTAAAATATCATCATCACAAACCTTCAAGAAAGCAGAAAATATATATGTGTCCAGCTATAATTGTAGATAAATATAGACCAAATAAAAATAAGATTACTTGTTCAATTCTTCATGATTTAATGAAGACTTATTTCCTGTGAGATTTATGGATTTTCACTTAGCACAATTATTTATTTTCTTGAAGCTACTAAGACAGTACTATTCACCAATAATTAGTAAAAAATTTTAGTTTAATGAATTAAATGTTCACTGCATTCTTCTCCACAGATGATGGGATGGCTAATTTTACTCAGGGATAAATTCATTTAGATAAATTTTGATATTTTGTTAAAGATCTTTTGACTACTAGACTTACATTTCTATATCATTGTGATTTTTGTCCCAAAAGAAGTCCTGTATATTCTTGTTCTTTTTGATATCAAGTAGTAAACTGCTTTATATAGTGATGTAAACATTCTTAATCAATCTTAGTCAACAAATTACTTTCTAGAATGTTCATAATTTGTATAATTCATCTAATAAAAAGGTGTTTAAAAAACATTGATTCTTAATTTTGCTTTTTATAATTGTGAAGTAGGGGAGTTGCTTTATCTCAGACTAGCATAATAGAAAGTGGGCTCAATTCAAACCCATAAGTTGGTATGTTACATTGGTTATCATGGGTGATCATTTTAATGCTATCTCATCTCAAAATTAAATTAAATTATTTATTTTTGATAATCAATGATACATTACACCCATACATGTATAGGTTAATTAATAGGGTATGGATACCACTTTCCTAGAGAAAGTCTATTTTCGATGAGCTGCATTCAATTACTTTCACAATTATTCTGCTTACATGCAGCTAAAAAATCAGGCTGAGAACTTGCTTCTTTGGAGATAAGACGAATTGTTACTTGTAATTAAATGAGATTGAAATGACATAGCAGAGATGTTTTCATTATTTATATTTAACAAAAAAAAAATCACACACATACACTAACAAATCAATTATATATAACTTAGCACATTATTTATATATAATATAAAGCAAAAATATTACAATTATTTTCTTACTTGAACAAATCTGTATATAAACAAAGTTTTATTTAATGATATATATATATTATTATAATATTAAATAATAACTGTTGAAAATAAATTAAACAATAGATAAATATCGAACACCCATTTATAATTATAAATAAGTCCTTTTCAGTAAAGATATCCGTAAATATCTAATCACGGATTTCTTTTTACCTTCAGATAAAAGTATGAACGAGCAACCTCTTTTTTTTTTTTACGTGTCAAAGCATAGGCCGGGACAACTGCTTGCCTACAACCTCTTTCTATTCTTTTTTAATCGAGAAAGTTAAAATAAATATCTCTTAATTTTAATAATAGTTCATACAAATATATTTTAAAGGATTCGGGCTGCAAGTCTTGCCATTTTCTTGATAAAATATTTAAGTAAAAAAATCATCTTCTTGATAATAAATAAAAAATTACAATTTTCAAACCATATTTTAAACAGTGATGAAATTATTCGTCAATGGTAGACAGTGAGTAGGGTCAGTTTTTTAGCTCAAATTCTTTGGTAATGGCACTACTCAGACAGCAATCTTTGACATTCGCAGGATTTTTATGGTTTAAGAGTCAAACAGATATACTTTAAAAAAGCCATATGTTTGATTCCTATGAAGCACATTATAAAAAAAAAACTACTGGCATCATTTAGCAAATAACTTTTTGTATTGCAAATTACTATTAATCGTGCAACATGACTAATTTTATAGACACAGATGTAATATCTTTTAAATTAATAGCTGGTAAATTAGATTTCTACTGGTCACATTTTCTTGCCTTTTCTCTCCAATCAAAACTTCAACTAATTTTAATTTAAGCTGGCCTTCCTTCTTTTTTTTTTTTTTTAAAAAAAAACTTCCTATATTTATCTACCTAAATATAATTACATTTTTTTGTTTAATCATTGTTAAATCTCTTTCTGTTTTAATTAAGGTTTTTTTTTTTTTTTAATATAAATAAATCCTTTAATTAAAATATTTTTTCCTTGACTTAAAAAAAAAAAAAAAGCTTATATTAAAACCTTAATTAAATAGATTAATATTTGCATTTAGAATGCAGATTGTTTTACAAATACAAATTATATTTTTTATATTTCCAAAATTCTTGTATGTAAAACAACAATGTATACATAATTTTTCTATTATCAAAATAATTTAATTATCATAATTCTTATTATTCATTATACACACATACAAAAAAAAATTGCTTTTGCTTGTAATAAGAAAAACTACTATTAGAAAGATGTCAAATTTTAATTTTTTTATTAAATTTATTTTTAATAGACAGGGTATGAGCACAGACTTTCACATGACCCACCACTCTCCACACTATTTCATAACACTGAGCTGGTTTAGCATGAAATACGTATATTGGTGATTATTTATCTTTTCGACATATGTGTGTTCAGGTGTATCAGTGATATGAGATAGTGTGGAGAGTTGTGGGTCATGTGAAAGTCTGTGCTCACACCCTGTCTATTACATATATAGACACAGGTATATATAAGCCTGTGTATTTCAACTATAAATTTATTTTTGTAAAAACTAAATATTGACTTATTTATGAATGCATCTGCACACACATGTGGAAAATCAAATATTTAGATATAAACTTATGTTTCTGTTGTTTTTTTACAGTCTAAACTTTAAAATATTATTTGTTGTTGTTTTGTAAAGCTGAAAAATCGATATAATGCAGAATAATTAGAGTTATTCTATCATTATAATATAAATAGCTAAACCTTTGTGTAGAGCTTGCAAATGTTTGAGTTTTGCCTATTATTAATCACAAAATAGAAAGCTTCTTTTAATATATTATTTACAATTTTCTAATTGTTGTTGATATTGTTAGTGCTGAATAAAGAAATGCAGCCAACAAGAACTGATAAACTTTAATTTTATTTTGAATAAAAAAAAAAGAAGAATCCCTTTGTATATTTACAGATAGACTGTTATATATGTTTTTCTGTGAAAATTACTTCATAATTTATTGATGTAGTGTTTGATAAAGTTTAGAAATTATTTTTAATGATGTGCCTCAGGTTAAATTTATTAATGAAATGTAATGTATCATCTTTGATGTTGAAATGAGAATATAAATAATTACAAATGCTTATAATAATTTTTATTAGTCACTCATTAGGCTAGAAATTATCCAATAATGAATAATATTTCTGTAATGTAATTTTTATTACACCCTCTCAGGCGATCCACTTTTAACACCTTGTGAAGGAATGTAATCATAAACATATGATCAAAGACATGTGAAAAAGATCTATGATTCCCAAGATGCACATTTCATGCTGAACTAGCACTCATCAGTGGACCTAGCCCACAGTCTCTTACATATATTTTTTATCATTGTTCAGTATATATAGATAACAAATTACTAGTTTATTTGATAAATGTCAACATGCAGCTCTCATAACTTTAGCACAATGCTGAACAATGATAAAGATATGTGTAAGAGATTATTGTCTGGGACAAACTGATAAGTGCTGGTTCAACATGAAATGTGCATCTTGGGATCATAGATCTTTTTCACATATCTTTGATCATATGTTTGATTACATCCCTCCATAAGATGTTAAAAGTGGATAGAAAACATTCCCTACCTTGCATGAGAATGGTGTTATGAAAATTACACTACAGAAATATTATTCATTACAAATGCTTGCTTTTATATATGAGCACTCTAGTGTTATTTAGTATAGATTTGAGTGGCCAATGTGTACTGCATAGCATAGTATCCATTGATTACTCAAGTTTACAGTAATTACTCTAGAGTAGAATGAAGAGAACTGTTATTAAAAACATATGACAATATTGTTATTAGTATTATTCTTTTGTAGTTTAAATATGTTCATGGTGAACTTTTCAAGCTATACATATTTAATTCTTTCCAATCTTTTGGCATGAAAAGATTTTTAATTCCCATTGGAAGTATATCCTAATTTGTAGGATTTTATTTTCTGTAAATATAGAGAAAATTCCCAGAACTGATAATATTGCAAACAATTATTTAGGATTTGTGCAACTCAAAATGAATTAATTAAATTAAAATTTTTTTAAATTATATTGTTCCAAACTATATGCTTTTTAATTTTCTAGATTCTGAGATGAACAAAACTAATTATTTGAGAGAGAAAAATATTTACTGAATTTTGTTTAATGTTTGTGATATCTTTTTTTTTTTTTTTTGTTAATAATTTAATTTTATTATTGTAGAAGTATTTTAAAACAAAATCAGGTGTTTTTCTTTGTCACCTGATGTCTGACTGTTGCTTATCATTAATTGGAAAAGTATGTTAATGTAAAATTTACTCAACATCTTCTCACAAACTTGTAAATTCTGACTGCCAGATGAAAGACTATAAGAATCATATATATAGTCCTTGGTCATGAGTTTCAAAATCTACTGTTGAATTTACAATCACTATTTAAGATATATATATAAAACTTGTAAAAATATACATTTCCCCCCTAAGTTTAGAAATTGGAGATTATTAATGGTACAATCACAACTAATTAGTTTGCTATAGAGAAAGTATTGTTTCATGCTGATAGCTCTGTATAAATCCTGGTGTTAATAATAATTGAATGATTATTTACTTGAAAAGTCATGTGATATTTGAATACTTTAAGTGACAGATTGAGTTTCGATCCAAAATCTTTTTGACTCTATTGCTGTGTTAAATGACAGGTCAAGAAATAACATTGATAATGTACAATAATATTAATTTCTTGGTCATCATTATATGATAGTAATATTTCAGATTAGTTTTTAATCTGAAATTATCTAGGATGAACTAATTGGGAATTAAAAAAGAAATTAATGATTAGTATCCATATCAACATGACTGCTATAAATATATGCAAGAAACTTCTTAAAGGTATAAACTATTAATTTTCTATCAATTTAATTGTTCTTCTCAGGTGACATAAGAATATGACAGGAAAAAAGAATAGAATAATATTAATATAAGATAGCTATAATTTTATATAATGATGATTCTATTGTATTCCATAGAAATGTTTTGTGGTCACAAAAACAAATGCTAATCATTGGTTGTATTTATTTTAAAGCACTTTGTGAATAATGATTGAAGATCTCCTTATTTCTATTTTTGATCCCTTTTTAACATATAAAATTTTTATGGAACATTTAAAATAAAAATTAATCAATTTTAGAAAAACATAATGCTTTTAGATATAACAGAAGTATTATATTATTTGAATGTTATCAGCAGAAATGAGAAGAGGGAAGGGATCAAAAATTTTATTTATTCTGAGTTCAAAGGTTTATAGTTTTTTGAAAATGACTTCCCTTTCTCTAAGAGCAAGTCTTTATTGGCAGAAGAAATGAAATTATTGTCAGAGGATGCCTGAAGATTTTGAGTTAAGTGTCTATTATTTGTTACATTAAAGTCAACAAATTGTGTTTCTTTTTTACTCAAGAATTTTATGGAATGCAAATCTTAAATACAGTTTAAAGTAAAAATTATTACTAGAAACCATATCAAAATTTTCTTTGAAATTCATTTGCATTTCATAATAGATTCGATAATCCATATTTAGCTAGAAACTTTCATCATTGGAAGAAACAGCTAGTAAATTGTTGACTATTGCAAGATTTTTTAAGCTAATTTATAATTCTTTGTTGATCTTGTCTTTTCCATTAAAAATATTAATATCAAATCATATGTGTTAAAAATGTAAAATGTCTATAAAAAATCTATGGAGTATAAAAACAGATAATTGTTTGATATATCCTAATTATCAATAATCTGGCTAGTGTAAATTAAGATTTATTCAATAACATTTTTACTTAATTTTGAATAATAAATACATGGTTATATAACATGAAGTGGATAGCTGTAGGGAACTTGAAAGTTTGAGTTCAAATCCCTTCTAATTACATTAAGTTCAGTATAGACAATATACTTGTATTTAAATATTATATATATAAAAATTTATATGTATACTTGGATGATGAGAAATACCACATTCCTTTTTTTATCTTAGCTCCTTATTTTGTAATACTGTACAAAAAAACTTGCCCAATTATTCTAATAAATTAACTTTTTTTTAAAAAAAAAACAGAAGAAAAAAAATAGAAACAAACTTTTCTTATTATCATTTATCTACATTTCCAATAATTGTATTCTGTTTATGAAAATATTATTAAAAAAAAAAACTAATAAAAATTTTATTGCAAGGAAATGTAATATATATATAATTATTAAAAAGATTGTTTAAACATTATTACAAGAAAAAAACAAACAATTCCTGTGCTTAAAGAATTCATGGTGTTTCACATATATATATTACATTTGAGCAAAAGTGAAGTGAAATTAGATTTTCATAATATGGAGTTATATTTAAGAAGAATATATGTATTAATTTTTAATTAAGTTTAAAATTACATCTGGGCTAAAAATAATATATTTAACCTAATAAATGATTACTTTAATCATTGATGTATCTATTTAAAGAGCATGTAATCAAATGTACAACTGTGTAAAAATTGCCATTTTAAATGAAATTGCAATAATTTAATAAAAATATTGTATTGATATAAAAAATAAATACCTAATATAAAATAAAGGACTTATTGTAAATAAATATTCAACAGATATTGAAATTTAATAAAATATTTTCTTTCCTTAATTTGAATATAGTAATAACATCCGTGGCGCAGTTGATCCTCATTCTTTTACTCCAATTTCTCATAAATTAACTGGATTTAAATGTTTTTTATATAGAAACTTTAAATAATGTAAGTTTGAAGCAGATAGAAAAAAAACAACATTGAAATTTATGTGAAAGATTTAATTAAATCGGGTTATAATTATAATTTATTAAACCTAACTCTTATCTTTTTTATATTCATCTTTGAATACTAAAAACGTTAATAATAATAATGCATGGATCAGTTTTCCTTATATATCTAAAAGAATGAAAACAATTTGTTTAAACGATTATAATATCAGTTTTAGAACACCTAATATTAATTAAATTTTAAACAATACTAATGATAAATTATCTCTAAACCAATCTCTACAAATAGTTTATAAAATTAAATGTAATGAACCAAAAGGGCAATCCAATTTATTATGGAGAATCTTATGCTAATTGAGCTACAAGATTAGCAAAATATATATATTTATATAAATGTGCTAAAATAGAATCTAATGTTAAATATATATTTTTAGAAATTAAATCTGGACATACTTTTGATCCTATTAACATTGATGTTCTTTGTACTGAATGTAACGATCGCAAAAGAAAATATAAAGAGGTATGGTTTATAGCAAATAATATCAGAAAGACTCGTGCATTGCTTTATCACATAAATGGATATTTAATTTTAATGTATATATTTATTTTTATTTATATACTTTTTTGTAGTCCTATGATTATGATGGATCTGGTCGAAAACAATCTTTAGATATTATTTTTATTAAAATTTTAAACTTTCCTGAATAGTTTTCCATTACTATAATTATTATAAGATATTAAAATTATTAGTTAGCCACTATTTAATATTTATACCAAATTTTAGTTAGTTTCCATTATCTCGTAATATTTCAAAACAATAGATGTATAATGAAAGCTAAACAATATACTAGCAATATGATTTTTTTAATCTGACAAAATAGTTAATCCAGCAAAGCCCGAGAACCAGTGTTCCAGATTAATGGTAATCAGTGTGCAATTACTCACATATATAAATTTTAAGTCAATAAACATTATATGGTATACAAATGACAATTTTAAATCCATTTCTAATTCATTGAGCTTCTTTTTTAGATAAATATGTATAAACTAAAAAGAGTTATTTGATGCATTTTATTACAGAACAAGAAGTATAAAAAATTATTTCATAGATGCTTCCGAGAGAAAACTTAAAATTTAGATAATTGAAATCTTCTTTTATTTATTCCCGAGATATTGATCATAAAAGTTTTAAAACAAGTTTAAACTTTAACCCTGTAGATTATAGGTGGTCTGAGAAATACAATCAATTTTTTTTAAAATTATTGTTCCATATATTGGGTGCATAGATTTAAGGTCATGACTAGCTGGTGTTTGTATGTAATTATTAAACCATAATATTTAAATCTATAAGTTTTGTTAAAACACACTTTACAAGATGTGATATTCAATAATAAATTATATCTGAGAGATACTACAAACTCCAAAATCAGTGTTGTTGTAGTTATGAAAATATTTATGCCTTGATTATACCAATATTGTTTATGAATGCAACTCTAGCTATTAAAGATTCTAATCAGTTAAAGTTACAAACATTTTTTTAGCTGAATTTTGTAGTAATATTTATGTTTCCATTATATGATTTTTTTTCTTTATGTTTTATATTTCTTTATTTAATAATTTGTAGATTGTAACTGAAAAAAAAAATACATTACTATATAAATATAATAAATGTAAATTTGCAGTGTTTAATTTTTTTTTTTTTTACATTTCAGCACACACATATATATATATAATGAATGTATTTCTAGATATATACAACCTATATTGCAATTTTTTTGATTGCAACTTTTGCAGGGTTAATAGCTTCAGCACTAATTTATTATATTTTTTATACTTTCTTAGTTTTATTAATTTAAATTAATTATTAATTTTAATATCTTGCTTCATTTCCTTTAACTGAAGATAGCTAACATTGGAAAGAAAGCTAAATTTTCTGGTTAACTGAACTCAAGTCTACAATAATAATTCATATTCCAATATAAGAAGAGTCTTTCCAGAGAAATTTAATTAATAACTGAATAATAATAATAAAAAAAATAACTAATTTCACAACATGCCTTTGAGCGTTCCATCTTCAGATTTTCAATTGGATGGACAGTTGATGAGTTGGAGTGTGGAAGGTTTCAAGCCTGTCTATTAAAGTATAAAGATTGGCTATCTTAATATATATCTGAGCACTTATTGCATATATGTGTAGAGATATTAATCTGGACCAACTGATGATTGCTGGTTTAGCATGAAATATGTATACAGTACTGGTGATTATTTATCTTTTCAACATATATGTGTTCAAGTGTATTAGTATTATGAAATAGAGTGGAGAGATGTGGGTCATGTGAGACTCTGTGCTCCTATACCCTATATATAACATACGTTGATAAAAATGATAAACAAACAATTTGTAGGGAATGTTGGTTATGTTAAGCATTAACAAGAATTTAACATTTTAAAATTTGAAGCTATTCAAATTCAAGACTTTTCAAGACATCTATATAAAAAATATTTTTATTTGAATGTTAAAAAAACAACAACTAATTATCAGATTAAGGAATATTTTATAAGACAACTTTTAACTTTCCATTGGTTCAAATGATTATTTCAAAGATGTGCAAATGCAATGATGAAAAAAAAAACCTTTGATATTTGATTATAATACTACCATCATTGATTTATTCAAATTTACAATAGATGATTCCAGAGTAAAATAAATAAAAAATTCATGAAAACATAATTTTGAAATTTACATATATTTCTATAATTTTTAAGATTATTTTTTCTTTATGATTTTTAATTTTGTTTTATTACACATAATTTTTTAAAATCATATTTGTAATTTAAAATATATATATATATTTTTAAATTTTTTTTCATTTTTTGTTCTTCTCTTGATTCTATATTTTTTTTAAATAAATTTCTTTGTATTAAAAAAAAAAAAAAATTTTAAATCTTTTTTTAATCATTTTAATTAGTAACATTTTTCAATATATTTGTTTGAAAAAGAAATATCTGTATCTTTCTTCTGATCTATATATTGCCCTATTTCTTATTTTTGATTTGTTTTTTCTTACTGTCTTGTAACTAATATCTATCATTAGTTATAGATATTAGAATAATATCACCGTTATAAAATAGATTCCCCCCCCCCAATATACATTTGTTTGAAATGCAGAGTTAATAGACAATTTATTTCCATATATTTATATAAGAAAAAGTATGTGTAGAGAATTATTATTTTGGGAACATAATTATGAGGAATGGGAAAAGAGAATAGATAAGTTGATTAGAGAAAAAAAATAAGTTGTATAAAATAAGAATTAAAAAAATAATTTAGAGTTAAATAAGAGTAAAAATTATACAAACTATGAAAGGATGTATAAATAATGTAAAAGAAAACTTATTGTTATTTGATATAAGGATAGGAGCTTTAAAGTCAAAAATAGAATGATTCCATCTGTCAAATAAACCACCATTAATATTAGTGATTAATTTTATGCAAAACTGTATCTATATTTTTCTTCTATAGTGATAGCAATTGACACTTGCATAGATAATAAATAAATAAGCAAATATCTAATTGTTTATGTCATGTAATACTCAAGCACTAGAAGTGATAGGAATAGTTTTGATCAATAAACCTTTAGTTTTTGACTCTGGTAATGCACTAATCTACATAGAACAATATGTTATGTATGAAATATCATAAACAAAAGCTCTTAAAAAGTTCAATCTTGATGCTAGAGTTGATAGTGAAATATTGTATAGTGAAAGGAATAAATATTAATGCATTACAAATAGGATATATTTTTTCAGAAATTAAATTCATTGAAAACACATGATATAAATGTGATATTATAATGTCTTTGTATGCAATGTGAAAATAATCATGCTTACAGCTGGTAAAATAGAATAAGTGTGTGAGATGAATATCTCCAGTTCAAGTAATTTTTGGAGAACTCTAACTCACACTGCATTTTTTCAGAACCATCTATGTAAGAATGTGGAATAAATGGACACCAGAGGTTAGAACCGAACAGATCTTCAAATTAATTTCTGTCTACTGACCTTTCTTTGTATAAAGCATTATTGAGAAAAGTCACTAGCTATAAACTCATCTGGTACTTTCTTGGCATTATTATCTGGTATTTATTGATGATTCATATTCATATAGATAGCTCTGGAGTAGAGTGATATTCATAATAATGATGCAGTCATATACAAATTTAAGACTTCAAAGAATCAATGTTTGGGGGTATTAATTAATTTAAAGCATGCTTTCTTTTAATTGAAAACCTTTATTTTGCAGATTTTAAAAGGTAAGGCTCTGTTAAGAAATTTCTTTAAAGTTGAAGATAATTATACTGAAAATTAAACAAAATCTGGATATCAACTGAGTATGTTTCTTTTTCAGTAGTTTTGTTATATTTCAGATCAGAAGTTTTTTAACAAACAAAATTCATTTCATTAAATTTTAAGGATATTTTGTTTTATTGTGCACTATGCCGTTCATTTTAAAAAGTATTTTTAGGCTAATTCACTTTATTATTTAACAAATATTTTTTTAAAAAAAAATGTCCTAACATAAAAATTGTCCATGAGGATTGGATTGATTAAAAGGATTTCAGGTTTACCATTCTCCTTGTACAATCTAAGGAAATCTTGAATAATCTTATCTTCATATAATATTCAATAACTTAAAAAATTATATTATTTCCCTTATGTTCTTTCTTAAAAATAAACAGAATTTAATTTTATTCCTTTTACTACTTCTTGATTATTTCGTTCATTCTTTAACAAATTACTTTTGCAAAAAAAAATAAATAATAATCACATATTGCGTAAAGAGATAATATTCAGACTCTAAAGTAATTAATTGAATGTATCAACAGTTTGATGGTAGTCAATAACCATGAAATTTTATTGATACAATAAATATAATCTTTGATTATATTTTATTTGATATACATGAGCAATTTTGATCGTATTATACAGAACCAAAAATATTTAAAGCAATTAATGAAGCTAGTACATAAGTAGTTGTTATACTAAAATTTTAAAAATGATGCATTATTTAGTTTTTTAAAATTGTAAGATACTAGAATAGTGTACTAAAGGTTTTTAGATCAATTCTTGGTTGAAAAAAAAATCAGTTTGGACAATAAAATGGAACTGTTGACTAAACCTGCCACTTGATATTTGAATGCCATTGCAGTTAACCATGAAAATATTATTTACATAAATTTAAAAGAATTAATATCACACATTTCAATGAACATATGTCAAGAAAGTGAACTTACTTCCATCAAATGAATAGGCTGTTAGATATTTTGATAGTGAGACAAAAGTATATTGAAAGAATAATTTCTTATATATGAGAGAGATCCATGGTGCAGGGTAATGCATATACCATCATGCCTTTGATTTGAATATAAACTGAATTTTCTTTCCAGTAATCTGCATATAGTAAACCTAATTACCTTTTAAATATTGTGAACTAAATAAGTATCTAGCTATTCATAACTAGAAGGTAAAAGGATAAAAAAGATATTCAAACCCTTATCATCAATTGAAAAGCTCATTATTTTTCGAGAAGCTGCCAGAATCCTACAGTGGCCTATCTAGAGAATGTTTTACTTAGTCTAATATATATATAATTTAAATATGGATGACTTGTGGCCAAGAATTAAATGTTAGATAAAGAGAATGCTCAGAAATTCAGCCTAGAAGATCCTAATTAATTAAATTGATAAACATTGATACAATTTGCTCTTTTTTTTATTTTTAATCAAAACTTTTTGTTCCCCAACTAATCGACCCTATGCAGCATTCTGAAATTTTGTTTAAATTGGTACCCGCGCTTAATATCAACGCATAAAGTTTTCTGGGAAAAAATAAATTACTGGGAGGTGAGGGTGTAAATTATAAATTTTTAATGTCACAATATATCAAGTAAAAGCTTAATTGATTTCTTATTTTTTTTAAAAAAGTTTTTTGTTTTTTTTAATTTGACTTATTTGAAATGTAACGTTGAAAATTAATGTTTTAATTATTTATTTTCGGTTTAAAATTACGACTGTTACTTTGTAATTTACAGAAGTGCACTATAGTATATCCCACTTATTGAATTATTTAAATTTTTTATTCTCTCTTTTTATACAATTTAACGCAATCTTTTTTTATAATTCCTTTTTTATTTTTCAATTATTTATTGTTTTAGAATTTAAATAACATGGTGAAATAAAAATATCAAGATATTTCAATAAGACCTCTTGCAGGTAGAATTTTTATAAAATATATCAATGATTCAAACTTATCTCAAACGATCATTGAAAGTATATTCATGAAAGTTATAAAACATTTTATTTTTAAACTTTAACACATTGCGCCAGGTACATTATCCTCTAGGAGGAGCGGGGGATAGGATAAGATTATCTCAAGCTTGATTTTAAGAAAAAAAAACATTTTTTTTTTCTATTTCAGATATCCCCGTAGTCACACTTGATGAAATAGTATTTATATTAAATCTGCAATATCATAAAAGTTCCTTATATGTGATACTTAGTAAATTAAAAATGAAAAATAATTTTTTTTTTTTTGTAATTTTAACAGCAACAAACAAGATTAATAAAATTCGATTCTGAGAAGAAACATAAATGCAATTAATAAAAAAGGCGAGTTTGAATTGAGGCTTCGTGTGTGATTTCGCGCGTTACTTAAATGCTGTCATAATACTAACCATAAGTTAACCAAAATAAAAAAGATTATTTTATACATAAACAACTGTTATGCTATGTGCCATAAAATAAAATGATATAAAAAGCAAGTGACTGATGTGGCAAAGGTGGAATTTATTGTTTCAATTCATTTATCTAAAAAACTCACAAAAGCGAGGCATTAAAAAATTCCAATAATACAGATTTCAAATGTTTTAATATTTACATTTCTTAATTTATATTTAAATACAAGTATTTTGTCTACAATGAAGTTAATGTAATTGGAACGGATTTGAACTCAGACTTTCAAGCTCCCTACATCTAAAAACTCCATCTTATACAACCGATACACCTGACCATATACATACATGTGAAAAAGATAAATGATGTCCAATATGCGTATTTTGTGCTGAACCAGCACTCATCAATTGGTCAAGATCATCAGTTCCTACACATATACATAATCAATGCCCAGTTTATATTAAATCTTCAACTTTTAATGGACATATTTTTTATCTTAATATACACTGAGCATTGATTGTATATATATGTGGGTATCTGGACCAACTGTTAAGTGCTGGTTCAGCATGAAATATGTATATTGGAGATCATTTATCTTTTTCATATGTATGTTGTCATGTGTATCAGTTCCTATAAGATATAGTGGATAGATGTAGGGAGCTTGAAAATCTTAGTTCAAATCCTTACTAATTATACTAAATGGACAATATACTTGTATTTAAATAATACATGTTCGGGCTGTATTCTACCCATCTCTCTTCTGTGTATTGGAATGGATATTTAAGGTTCTATACATGAGGAGTCAGTGATTTAAAGTCAACATGGGTATGACAATAATATTTGCATCACCATGGATGCTGAAGAGTTGGAGAGGATTGAAGCCTGTCCATTAAAGTTTGAAGATTTGTTATCTTAATAAAAACTGAGCACTGATGTGCAGTAGATGATGATTTGAACTAATTGATGAGTGCTGGTTCAGCACGAAATACTTACATTGGAGATCATTTATCTTTTTCACTTGTATGTGGTCATGTGTATAAGATGGTGTGGATAGATGTAGGGAGTTTAATTTACTAAATTTTTTGGAATACTATATATTAATCAATTTACTTTAAGAAGTAAAAAAAATTAAAAACTTGTTTAAATGAGTAAAAAAAAAAAAAGAGAGACTAAATCTTGATGAATTTAATTTAAAAAAAAAAAACTTCTTGTGTATTTATGTAATTTTCAAATTGACAGAAAAATCTAAGCTTACGTTTTCAATCGTCTTACTCTCCAGATAGGGATATAAAGTCATCCTACTCTTTAAATGATATAGAAGTACCAGATTTTCTATAATCTCCAAAAGAAAGCAAACTATCTGAATCAAAAATATGTGAGAATCACCCACCCACTCCCAAGTCCAAGGAATATAATAATTTAGCAGATGACTTCAAGGCATCTGCACTTTAAAGAATATTATTTACTAACAACTGAATTGATATATTTAAATAGTTGTAAGGATAGTTCACTAAAAGGAAAGTAAATTTTTTAGGAATCAATACTCTGATGATAGAATTAAAAATTACACAAATAATAAAAAAGAGAAACAAATTTTATAAGGACTAAATCTCAATATGTGTACTATTTTTTAAAGATTAATTAGCAGTGTTTGGAATAAAATATATTTTAACAAAAAAAAAAAACACTGAACAGATGAAAAGCAAAATAAATGAAAGTTTAAGAGAATAATCATAATTGGGGGGGGGGGGTAAGTAGATAAGTTTTAATTAAAATTTTTTTTCATGTGTCATAGCATCGGCCGGGACGCGAATCCGCTAACCCGGGACATCTGCTTGTAAGGCAGCTGTGATGACCTCTCGACCACCAACGCTTGACAATTTTGATTTGAAGCTTTCACTAAAAATCAAAAATAATAAAAGTCAATAGGTAGATTTCCAATACCATGAAAATTTTTGATTATTTTTTCCTTAAAGTCCAAACTTAATCCTGTAATGCAAGACATGAAATAGATGAGAAGTTTCTTGCAATATTATCTTTCCTGGTAGCATAATTTGAAACAATGACCACTTCAGAAATAGAGCATTCAAGGTTTTTTTCTACTAAATAAATAATGCCTCATCTCTAAAATTTAAATTTAACTTAGATTCACATCTTCAGAAAATGTTTTCCAATAATTCTAGATATGTATATACTTCACTTAGCTTAGAGTATCAATTTATCTTAACGTCACTTAAATTTCAAAGTATCACTAAACAATTATGTTAAAAGATTTTAAATTGTACAATATGATATTCTGCATACTTTCAAAACAATATGAATGACATAGTGTACCTTTTTGTAGAAATTTTAAATGGATATTTCACTCTGAAAGTTTCTAAATGGGTAGCATGGCTGAGATTGAGAAATCAAAAACAACTACCATATGAAAAATATGTGGACTGCAATTTAGCTCTAAGGAAGCTGGCTAAACACTGTGATTTCAGTCTGGAAATAAATGATGTATTATTGGAGCAACTCCTATATTGTATAGAAATGATAATTTCCAAAAAGTATTTCTGAACAACCCTGACCTAAGTTGTAAGAAAGCTATGGAGAAATATGTTGTACAAGAGGTTTTACAAAATAACATGTTGGAGTTTATAGAGCCACAACAGTTTGAGAAATTTTTGCTCATACAACAAAATTTATTAGTCTTCACTTTAATAACATTCCTTTTTTTGGGAAAAAATTACTCTAGAATTTCACTTGAGAGATCATCCCAAAACTAGATTTAATTAGAATAGAATTTGTAAGCAAATAAGTCTAGTTGCCTACAGATTAGATCATATACAAAATATCTTCCTTTTAAATAAGAAGAATGGGAGGAAGCAGCTAAATTGGTTCGACTCAATTAATGTTAGCATAGATTTGAAGTGATAGTAGATCAGCAATAGCTTAAATAATACGACTAGTAGATCGACTAGCAATGATCAAGTCTAAAATGAAATAATGGCGAGAAGCAGTTATTTGTTTGTGTATAGAAAAGGTAATTACTAGTGAAGGGTAATTAACAGAAGCTTAATCAAACAGCAGAGAGAGAGAGAGAGTAGTTGATAGTGGAAATGGGTAATATAAACATATAAATTGTGAAGCACTGATATTGTGAACTTTAATAGTTTATTCTATACATAAATTATATATTCTTATTTGTGTTTCAAGAGACCTTTGAATCGAAAGCACAAATATAATAACTGGACTACTTCTGGTGTGAAAGAAGATTATTTTCACCCAAAGAAAATAAATAGTGTATGAATATTAATAGACCATTACCTTTTTATGTTGTTTTTATCACATTATTATTGTTAATAAATAAATCGTTATATATACATTTTGAAGTATATAGTTTATTTATTTAGTTCTCTGATTGGTCTTTAGAGATCCTCAGGACATAGTAGTTGGTGCAGTGCGGTGAATGAGGGTTTAATAATAACCAGTCAGACTGTAAACATAATCAACACAAATACAATTTTGTTAGTTACACTTATTTATTAAAAAAGTAATAAACAACAATGAAGATAGTATATTAAAATATTAATTAATCCTTAGTCCAAACAACAATAACGTAATGGACAATTTGCTGACTATAAACAATACTCGACATATTATGTGTCATTCTTTCTCAGGAAAATAACTCATTATGCCTTGCTGCTGTCAGCACAATTTAGCAACTAACTATCTCCTTTTCCATTATTCCTTGATTGTTATGACTATAGCTGCCCTGGAGGAGACCTACTTTTTCTCTATATCTTTTACACAGTTTTCTCATTTACATCTACTGGAAACATGAGTCTATGTGCAATGCACTCTTTCATTCTAATTTTAGCAATTATGAAGGGCCAATCACTAATAAACAGATATATTAACATGCTAGAAATCTACTTGGACATTCCAGTCCTTTCCCTACTCATAGATTTAATGACCAATAAAACCTTCAAATTTAGCAGGTGGTCAGCATATTCTGGGAGTTTTAGAAACTACCATCAGAACTTCAACTGCTGCAGTAATGCAATGTTGTTGTTAATCAAGTGGGTTCTTCTTCATTTACTTTAATCTCTAGGCTACATTTGGGATCAGTTACTATCATCTCTTTTCTTAACATCAGACTATTACACCATTTCTTTTGACTAATCTCACACACAGGATCCTTATAATGGTAACATAGGTGATTTATGTGATTTCTAAACTCTTTACCATTTGACAGCTTTATAAGACTTATTTGTTTTGACAGCCCCTTTATAATTACTCCAGGTATCCAATGATATTTAAGCAAATCTCAAATCCACATTTGTTCCCCTATTAAGAAATCCACAAAAATTGGGTTTTTATTTCTCTTAGTAATCATAGGTAATAACTGAGCGAAGTTGGTATGACAAAAGTGACCCATCAGCAATTCAGCTGGAGTTTTCCCTGTTGCAGTGCTAGGTGTAAAATGTTGGCTGTACATTATCTTTACCAAGGCTTCAAACATGTTTTAAATTTCATTTTATTCAAACTACATTTGAAATGATAAGGAGGAGTAAGGATATGCTTAATCTCTCTATCACACAGGAAATCCATAAATCTTTGAGACATGAAGACTGTGTCATTATCAGTCAGAATAAGCTCTGGGAAACCATGGGTAGAAAAGATTTCATTTAATGCAGTTATATTACATTTGGCACTTCTATTCTTGACCAACTTATATTGTACATCTTGAGTAACCAATATAAGTTTTAAGTGTTCATCCATTGAACCCATATAGTTCAAATAGATGTGAATACATGGAATTGTGGGGCTGTCTACATTTGTTTGGAGTTTTGTCCACATTTCCTTAGCAGTTTGTTGACAATCTGAACATTTTTTTACTAAATTTTCCAATATCCCCAATTATATTAGGCCACCAGACATAAGAACAAGTGAGGGCTTTTTATTCTGACAACTTCTGGCAGATCTTTATGTAACAATTTTAGTACTTTAATTCTATCAGCAGGAAGCATCCACAACAAACTAATCCAAAATATACATTATCTAATTCAGGGAAACGAACATTTGGTTTTAAACACTTTTTATCAATTTCACCGGTTGCTTATAATACTTATCTCATCAAGTCCAATCTGCTACTATAGCACTATTTATTATTTGCGATTTCATTAAGTCTGTGCAATTTATTTCTTTAACTACATATACCTTTTCTTTATGACTGGATAATCGTGACAAGGCATCTGCATGTTCGATTTCACTTCCAGGTTTAAAAACTAGTTGATATTCATAATGAGACAATATATTTATTCAGCGTAACATTTGCTGCCTTACCTGATTGGGATTTTTTTTTTGCAGAACGAAAATTCCCACTAGAGTGATTGTCTGTATAAATCTTAAACTTCTGCTCCAAAATATATTAGTGGAATTTCTTGATAGCAAATATGACAGTCAATGCTTCCTTGTTGTTTAGCTGTAATTCTTTTCAACCATTGAGAGCGCACTCAACACATAAGCAATCAAACCTTCACCTCCAAAGCATGGGTGACTCCTACACCATATTCAGATGCGTATCATAACATCCAAATTGCCCTGATAATGGATTAATAAACTTTCTAAATTCAACATCTCTTTTGAAATCTTAAAAGCCTTTCATACCCACTGTTCCAGATCCAACATGATATAGTGGAGATATATAGTGTGATTTTTCTTTTATAAAGCTCTCCTGGAAATTTAAATCCTAAAAATGCATACAACTCTTTCATATTTTTAGGCTTGACAGCTTTCTTAATATTATTAACTTTATTAGTATCAGAAAACTGATCCTGCACCTTTATAATATCTCAGAGAAATTTTATTTCTTTTGCAATCTAAATACATTTGCTAACTTTTATTTTTGCTTTTGACCTCACTAATTTTGAGCAAAATAAATAAATTCGGTTTTCTAATTCTGATTCTGTAGCATCTGAAATCAAAATTCATCCAGATAAGGAATTACACCATGGATCTAAACAACATATTCATTTTTGCCTGGAAAAGATTAGGAGTGCTACATATACCATAAGACAATTTATTGCATTTAAATAACTCATGTGTAGATGATGTTAACAACTTCACTGTATTTTCTGTTATAGGTATCTATAAAAGCTGCTTTCAAATCTATCTTTGCAAAATAATTAGCATTTTGTAACAATGCCAGTATTTCATAGATATTAGGTACCAGATATGGCTCTGTCTTTATATATTTATTGATGGTAATCATATAATCACCACATAAGTGTAGAATCTCATCATTTGATTACTGTAATTATTGGAATAGCCCATGATAAATTTTTCATCAGCATTAAGAAGCCTTTAGCAACTAGCTCATTTAAAGTTTTCTCTACTTTATCTCTTAAAGCAAATGGCACTTTCCAAGATTGCAAATAATTAGTTGTGCATTTATTAATTCCACATTCACTGATCTCATTTTTAATTCTGCTAATTCAGACTTGAACAGTTCCAGGTATCTTCTTTTCATAAGGCTTTCCAGGTGAACCATCTTTAATATATTCATTCTTATACTCAAAGGTTCAAATCAATTTCTACCCAGCAACATGGTTACATCTTTATTTATCACATGCAATATAAGGGATTGCCACCTAGAATTTAACTTTATCGGAACTATTATCTTGACATTATTTCTGTTTATATCTGACACAATCTCATCCCACTTTTTGAATACAATTTTATTATGACTTTCCATAATCTGAATCCAAAATCTTTGTATGGCATTAAAGACAGATATCCACTTCCATTGTTATCCATTTTTCACAAACTCGTACTTCAAAAAGTATTGTAGAGGAATTGGCAATCCTCATTGTTTATAACTTACAAGCTTAAGAGATAGGGTCATGTGATCTATGACTTATTTTGACTATTTATAGTCTCTGCCATAAGTCTTATGCAATTTTATATTGCTAAGACTACTAATATATGGTATGGCTGAAGATCTATCAGCCCCATATAGCTCTTTGAGTTGGATAACTGGGTTTGAAGACATGTAGATGTCTGAAAATTTCAGATTTTCCACTCAATAGATAATTTTTAGGTAAGTGCTTGGCTTTGGGTTGGTATTTTTAGATCTAGTGTCTGAACCTATCCTGACACCTCTCTGAGGAGTGCCAAAGCACGAAACCATGGTCAGGGGTTTGGGGAGGGATTCCTGACAGAGATAATTTAAGTGCTGGCTCTGGCATTTATCATAAAGCTTGTAGAGGAATTGGCAATCCTCATTGTTTATAACTTACAAGCTTAAGAGATAGGGTCATGTAATCTATGACTCTTATTTTGACTATTTACATGTATTGTTTTGTTATTTACACTCTTTATTGCTAATTTCTTGGGCTCTGTCTCGCCTTCAAATTTGTAATCTATTTTTTTAAAAGTGATTCTCAATCTTTAAAATGAGAAATGGTAAAAAAGTAATCTCTAGGGTCACAAATTCTGCATACCTTTTCATTATGCACATAGTTCAGTTTTAAATTCCAGCTTTTCCACAACAATAACACTTTTATGTTTTTCTTTTATGTATATCAGAAACATGGACATCTCATTTAGGTTTTTCTTTGCAATTAAAATCCTTTCCATTCCAATGCATTATTCAACAGTCCTGAGCTACGCTCTTCTCTACGGCCACTTTGTAGGTTAAATCTGGATCACTTAGTAGAACTTTTCTGAAATTATCATTGGACATTCCATATAAAAACTGTTCCAGCAGGGAATCATTTATTTCTGGGCCAAAATCACAATCTCTGACCAGTCTACATAAGGATAAATCATAATCAACATATTTCTCCTGTGACAGTTGATTTCTATTTCATAGTCTAAGTTGCATGACCCATTTTTGAAAGTTTTGGAGCAAAGTAAACACTCAATATTTGTATAAGTTCTCCATATGAAATGTTCTCCTGATATTTTAGGTCCATGAGTTTATTAGACAACTATGCTACTTCCTTTCCCGCAAAATAGGGAAGTTTGGAAACTTTAAGACCATTTTCTTCTATCCTGTTGATCAACATATAACATTTAGCACATGACGCATAGCTTTTCCACAGGTCTGCATTATTTATATCACATTCTCAAATTAAAGCATTTAACACAACCATATTCCAATTACCTATTTTTCACTGTCTAGTGGTTTAATAATAACCAGTCAGATTGCAAATATAATTGACACAAATACAATTTTGTTAGTTACACTTATTTATTAATTAACAAAGTAATAAGCAACAATGAAGGAAGTATATTAAAATATAATTAGCCCCTAGTCTAAACAACAGTAATATGATGGATAATTCGCTAAATATAAACATTACTCGACAGAGTGTCATCCTTTCTCAGGAAAATTAACAATAATTACTAGTTATGTCTTGTTGCTGTCAGCACAATTTAATAATTGTCTCCTTTTCCATTATTCCTTTACAGCTATAACTACAGTTCCACTGGAAACTTCTATTTCTCTACATCCTTTAGTTAGTTTTCTCATTTACATCTATTGAAAATGAATCTATGTGCAACACATTCTTTCATTCTAATTTTAGATTACTTCAGCACAAAATTAGGGATGGCCAACCGCTAATAAACATAAACATACTAACGTGCTAGAAATCTACTCAGACATTCCAGATGATATATAATCATGAATTAAGGCTTATATTTATAAATTTTAATTCTTGCCTAGAAAATCATACATTTAAAATATTTTCATTTACACACAAATCTTATCAATGAAATACAACAGATAATAAAAGATTGTTATAGCTTCATATCGTTATATAATGCATTATTAATATAAACAATAACATGTTTGAGTTCACCAGGTACTTATATATTTATCAATTAGTTAGGAATTATCTTTTCCAGTCAAATAAATAATAACAATAATTTTGGTATACAAATATATAATGTTTATATATTCAACAAATTTATAACATATACGAGACAAAAGTATATACTTTGTTTTATTGTCTTCTCAAAATTATTTTTCAAAATTTGTCGATAAAAAAAAAAAAAACTAAATAAAAAATCTCTTCCACCCATTTCAATGTCACAACATTAACCTTTTTAAAATATATACATTAAAAAGAAAAAGAAATTGGTAGTATCCTTTCGCGGTTCACTGATAAAGGGCATATCCGTACCGACTAGTTTCTTTCCAGTGAAATCTTAAAATTTGGTTCCCGAGAAGTGTAGATAAAATCAGATAAAGATACGAGAAGCCTCTACCCCATGCCGTTTTTTAATTGTTATAGCTACAGCAATTTAAAAATAGCACAATACCTGGCTAAATTTTAATTAAAACTTTTCGGATATCTACAAATAATCGATTATAAAATTAAACATTTGGTAAACTTTTTTCTTTTTATTACGGTGTATAATAATAATAAAAGTGAAATTTTCCGACGGTCACCTTTTTCACCCTACACTAGAAAAAAGTTAAAACCGGAAAAGCAATTACCAAGGAAGTTTATGATATACTCATTGTTCCCAAAAGAAACGTAAAACAAAGATTTTATGAGAAAAAAATAAATGTATACGTAAATTCGAAGCTATTTTTAAAAAATATGTATATCAAGTTCAAATTTAAAAAAAATATTTCAGTCATGAAATTCATTTTTAAAAAATAACATTTAACATGTGTTTATTATTTAAAGACTCATGTTTACCTCTAATAATTAATGAACTTGCCCATTACTTATTGATAAATTTGCGTGCGCGTTTCGTATTTAGTAGGAGGAGGTTGGCAAACTTACTAGGGAGGGTAGAGTAAGAATATCCGCGTTGTTTGGAGTACATTTTAATTTATCATTGCTCTATTGTAGATTTAATCAATTAACGTTATGAAATTTGAAAGACCATTTTAGTTTTCAAGTTGGTAACCCAAATTAAAAGAAAGCCGTTTTTAGTTTGACATTGTTTTTCTTCTCTCAGTTCTTTTTTTTTTTTTAAAGCGACTATTGAGCTACTATTTAAACAAAGAAATTTGATAGTTTATTTATATGAACTCCAACTTAAAGTTTAGAGACGACTGGGAAAGTGTATTTTCATTTACTGATACTATGATAACTAAAAGCAATAATTCTTGTAACAATATTAGTAATTGCACTTTCAATGATTATATTGTGGATATAGTTACGCGGACGACCTACTTAAAAAAAAAATTTCTTGGCAAGGTAAGTTAATTTAGTACTATAGAAAGTATTTTTCTAAATTTATTTTTGTATTATTTCTAAAGATTTATTTTTTGCATGTCGCGTACATTATAAAATATTTTAATTAATTGTCTGTAAAGTGCTCTGTAATGTCAATCAAAATAATAATTATTAAAATGAACAAATAGCGCTTAGTATTTGTAATTTTAATTAAATCAAAAGTTTCTAATAATTAAAATACTGTATATTACGAATCAAGTATACCGATAGCCTAAATAAAATAATTCATTTATTAATCAGCGAAGTGTCAGTTTTAAAAAATGTAAAATATGTGCAATATTTCCTTAATTCAAATCTGTTTGTGTATCTTTATACCATGATGCCTTAGCAAACATATAAATTGTCCACATATTTAGAAAAACATTTTGAAACTCATCTGTTTCTATTTACTTACTGTATACACCTGTATGTGTAGTCTTTTTCTAGGTTAATCCTATACACTTGTAGACCCAGCGGGTAGATGTTTAAGATTTTTTTGATTCCCAGATATCATCAGTTACGAAGTGTTATGTAAATAAAACCATACTATATTTATTCAGGTGTATAATTAAATAAAATTCTAAAGAATAAAGTGACAAAAAATGTAAAAACAATGCTGGGGACAGGTGTCTAATAAATTAATATGTGGAGTAATTTGTATATTTATAAAATGAACATATAAAGATATTATTACTTTTTTTTAGTTAAGATTAAATAATTTAAAAAAATCTAATTACTAGAGGAAAATGTTAAATTGTCAAATGATTATCTTCAAGAGTCAAAATATCCCACATATAGTGATGCTCTTAGAATAAAGATAATTTAAATAAAGTATAACTGAACTATTCATAATTCCATCTGTATTAGTACAACAATGTGCCTATTATTTTTATTTAACTTTTTAAAAAAGCTTTCAAATTGTAAATTGTGTTGCTTTTTCTTTATTATAAGACAAACAAAAGTGGTAAAACAAACTTCAGCCCATTTCATGCAAAGAGACTGTCCAAGGATGTGCTTGTGTGTGTGTGTTTTTCATTCTTGTTATAATCCTTAGCTAAGAATAGCTAGATATCCATTTACTGGGCAAAGGTGATTTTGTTAGATTGTTTTATAAATTGAAAGAAAATTCCTGTGTTGAAAAATTTTCAAGTTTACTCAATCTGACCTCCTTCTGTATTATACTAAATCCTTTTACATATTCTACTTATCTCATAACCAATTTGTTATTTCAAAAGAACATGTGTTAAAAATTGTTTTCATTCAAAGTTTTCAGTAAATACTGTCATGTTACTAAATTAAAAAAATATTTGCTGCAGCCTTTCATTTTTATACACTTAGCAAAATAGAAAATTTGATTTGTTTATTTGTGTTTTAACTTTGAGCATTTTCAAAAAAAGTGTCACATTAGCATAGTCTTAATAGTATTGCTATAGCCAAGTTTGTACAGTCATTTAAATGCAGTTTGTTTACCCTCAGTAATTTATTTTATATTGAAAAACAATAGAAAAACTACAATAACTAGTTTAATATATTTGGTTTTTCTCTTAATCATGAGAATATAAGTTTTATTTTATAAGGTCAAATATATGTGATAGGAATCAAGTTTGTATTAAAGGAAATGTTTGGCATATTATTATTGCTCTGTGACTTTGATGAAGACTAGTAATGTATAAATCTGTTTATGTGCAAAGTAATTTTTTTATATAATAGTCTTTATTTTAAAAAAAGAAATCAGTAATTATTAATTGATTAGTTTTTTTAATTGGTTATCAAATAAGAATTTTGCAGTTTAGAATTGATTATCTTTTAGAATTGTTTACTTAATCCATCTCCTGCTGTTTGAATAATCAAAGAAATGAAGTCTAGATAGAAATCAAGAGATTTAAGCTTTAATAGTTAAGCATATGTTGTGCCTGAAAATTTAAAGAGACTCCCGAGTTTATTGAAAAAACAGATCAGCTTTGAGCAGAACATCTGTGCCAAGAAGAGGGATAATCATGTTTACAAGCAGGACAATCACAATAGATGTGATAAAAATCTGCAAGCTTTTTAAAATGAAGTAAATGAATCTGTAGAAATAGTAGCAGTTATCAACTATCTCATTTAGAAATGAAGATACCAATCATCACTATAGATCTTATACAATAGTTTTCCCTTGCAAACATCAAAAATATTTACAAATTTTTTATTTCTTTTTGCAATGGTTTATTTTCACTTGCATACTCTTAATATTTTATATGATTGAATATACAGCAGTTTTCTCAGGTAGCTGGAAAGATCTATGCAATTAATTTCTAAATTGCAATGGCAAAAACTGAGCTTACAAACTGATAAGAGTTTTAGGCAGATTATCAAGAAACCTGTTTCAGACTCAGTATCTCATTCTAACTTGACTATCTAATGTTGAAAAAATCATTTATGCTGAGTATATGCTAACAGTTGATGATGTTAACAAAAATAATAAAGTTGATAATAAGTTCAATTTATCTTGAAATAAAAGCAACTTAAACTAAAGTCACATTTAGCATATTGAAGTCTTATGAAATTTTTAATTATTAAATGAATCTGTGTTTTGAAGGCTGAGTACTTAGAATGATTAGTTAAATTAATTGAATTTTCTTGAAGATATAAAGTTTTAAGTTACTCTTGAAGATGTAACGATAGATCAAATTCATAAATGAATGTATTGATGAACTGTACATTTTCTTATCTTTGGAAGTGAAGAATATTAAAGGTAGTAAATTATCAGTTCCAACAGAAAGCTATAATTTATTGCATAGGAGTACCTGGGACTTTTAGTCGATTGAAGATATCTGACATTGTGGATTTTTTTTCAAGGAGTGGACCATTTACATAAATCACATAAACATTAATTCTTATTAAGCACATGGTCAGCACATAAATACATATAAGGCTTTAACCTTAATACTATGCACCTTGAGTGCTTAATTTTACCATGAGGAAGACCTCTACAAATCTTGACGCAAGATTGTGACTTTATAAAGATAAGAGCGACCGTCTTATCTTCAACCTACTTTCTAATTATATAAGCAAATCTAAAGCATTTTGATTTGAGAGCATGAAGCTAGTAAGTTCTTCACTAATTAAGACTTACTAGCTTCACACTCTCAAATCAAAATGCTTTAGATTTGCCTAACCGTCTTATCTTCAACCTACTTTCTAATTATATAAGCAAATCCAAAGCATTTTGATTTGAGAGTGTGAAGCTAGTAAGTTCTTCACTAATTAAGACTTACTAGCTTCACACTCTCAAATCAAAATGCTTTAGATTTGCCTATATAATTAAAAAGTAGGTTGAAGTATGATGGCCACTCTTATCTTTATAAAGTCACAATCTTGCATTAAGCACTCAAGGCGCATAGTATTAAGGTTAAAGCCTTATATGTATTTATAAATCACATAGTATTTTATGAATTATTCTTTCAGAGTTACATTGCAGTAAAAAAGTGTTTAATATTAAACTTAATAGTTGACTTTTAATAATGATTTGTAGCAACAAGTGAATTTTATACCTCGGTTGTCATAAGTGTAGTGGCATGCTTAAATTACAAAGGGAAGAAGAAAATATTGCTTACCAATAATGATTTATCAAATAGATAATTTCATTATTCATAATTTAATTTTACTGGTACTTCCTATATTGAGTCAGCTAGTCATTAGTAAAAAATAATTGACTGATAGAACTTGGGAAATTATGTGATGTTTGAGTACTGGAAGTGACATGTTGGCTTTTTATAAAGGAACTTTTAGTTCTGAAGTTATTTAAAAAGTTACCTTAAAGAAAAATGACAAATATATCAAACACAAATTTGATATAATGTGATATCTTATTGTTTATCTGTGATAAATTATGATATGATGCTTCACTAATTTGCAATCATTCTCAAAACATTTTCTCAAATAAAGTGATTTGACTGCACTGGTCTTATATCAAACGAAACACTACATGCTCTATCATCTTGCACCATACATTGTCCAACCTTTTACAAATGGTCAAGGAGTATATAATATGAACTAGTACTCTTTAGCTAACTAAAGATTTTTGCTAATTTAGAGCCAAAATGAAAGTTACACAAAATAAATAATATAATGTATTCATATAATTTCTCTGCATCTCTATAAATGAGGCAATTAGATAATATGTATTACATTATTTTAAACAAGCATTAAAAAAACTAATATTATAGAATCATAAAACAATATTGAATTCTTCCCAAACTCATCTTGCTCTTAGCAGGAGGATTAATGTGTGTGAATCAATTTTAAAAATCCGAATATTAAATTTTTTCAAAAGAAACTAATTAATAAATTTGGTTGTTACTTACATATTAGATGTGCTATTCGTGTTTTGCAATGGCAAATGCCATATCTTTTTCCAGTGGGGAGGGTGCTTGTGATGGTAGAATGTCATAGTTGTGACTTTTAAATATGTTTTAAAAGGTGTGACTTTTTTAATATGCTAAATTAAAAAGTCACAATTATAGCATTCTATTGTCACAAACATGAGCAGCAGGTCTAATATGTTAGTAGCAATTGATTTTTTTGAAATATATAATTACTTGGAATAAATAAGTCCATTTCCTATGTGATCATAGATGAGTTTATTGTTGGGGTGGTAGTACAGTCTGAGAAGGGTGATCAACAATTCCTAATATTATAATGTAGGATTAGTAAAGATTTTTTTGTTTATTACTGATGGCTGCAAAGTAATTTAGTTTTGTTAAGATTAGCTACTTCATGGATTAATTCCCTATTGCAAATTGTAAAAATTTGTAGATATTTGGCAAATTTAATACATATATGATAAAAGGGAAAGAATTAGCTTTATAATAATTTTATAGTAGCAATTTCAATATTCACTTTTTTTTTTTAGTTTCTTTTGTAATATTTACATTTTCTTTTTTAACAATGACAGTAACTTATTTTACATGTACTGTATCAACATTCATTGCCTATATTCTATCCAAAATAAATAATAAATAAACAAGAAATATAACTTTAAAATTTGTAAATTTATTAAAAAGATATAATTTTACTAGTCTGTATAGTATTTATTATTAACATTGCAACAGTTTTTTTTTGTCTTACAATGGTTCTTATAAGTATCATATTCTCAAACTCACAATCTCAATTCACCATGGGAACTTCATTGTTTTTTCTTTACTTTTAATTCCCAAAGTTTAATATTTTATGTGAAATGGCTTTTAAGGCAATATGTTAATCATAGCAGTTGAGCCAAGCTTGAAAGAACAAATAAAATACTTTCATTAAAAGGTAAATGAAAGTTATAAATTTAACTATAAAAAAAATAAAACAATTTAAAAAGAATTGTCATATTCTCATGTTTTGGAGCAGGGGTCCCCCAACCCTATGCCCGCGGGTACCATGGCGCCCGCAGGCCATTTTATGTGTGCCCGCCGCTATCCGAACACGATAAAAAATTATTTATCTGATACAAATAAATTTAATTTTTGAATTTTTTTTTTATGAATTATTGTATTTTATTGTAATCAAATTGTAGGGCATACTATACTTTTACAGCGTAAAAATATAAACGTCAATTATATGTTAAAATTTAATTTTTGAAATAAATATTTTTTTGTACATTATGTGTATTATTAACAATATCCAACTATAAATTTACATGTGATGTGATGAACTGTGGCTTCTCCGTAAACGAAGTCAAGAATATCTCAGCAATTATGTCCAGATAAAAAATAAATGGTGCCCGCCACCTAGCTGAAAAAATAAATGGTGCCCGCCACCTAGCCGGTATTATGGAATGTGCTCTTAAGTGCAAAAAAGTTGGGGACCCCTGTCTTAGAGAAATCTTTACTACTGTTTTTCAGCATAATGGGGATAAAAAATCCACTTTTTAACCATAAGGTAAACACAACATTTTGTTTTTATTACTATTATTTTTGAGAGAATTGGATCATTTGCGCACACACTAACACATGCTAATGTAAGTATATATTCTGTGTGCATTATTATATTTTTTTAAAAATAAATATTTTATAATCGTAATTTCTTTATGTATTATAATTTTAAAATAATTTGCATTATAGATGGGTATATATACATGCTATATAAATATGTTTTGAAAAGAAACAAATATACAAGACTACATTTTTATTTACAATATTGAATATTATTTATATACAAGTATAGTATGTATACTTAAGCTAATTGGAATTAAAGGGAATTTGAACACAGACTTTCAAACTTCATTCAGTCATTCATTCTGTATGTATACTTAAGCTAATTGGAATTAAAGGGGATTTGAACACAGACTTTCAAACTTCCTTCAGTCATTCATTCTGTCTTATATAACCAATACATATGACTATATATATGTGAAAAAGATAAATGATCTCCAATGTATATATTTTGTGTTGAGCTTGCACTCATCAGTTGATCTGGATCATCATCTCCTGCACATATATAATCAGTGCACTTACAGCAAATCTACAAATTTTAATGGATAGGCTTCAATCCTCTGTATTCTTCAATTTTTCAGCCATTTATATCATTGAAAATCTAATGATGGAATGCTCAAAGTCCTTGTTGATGTCAGTATTATTGTCATACCTATGTTAACACTAAGTCACTCTGACCCCTCATATGCAGGACTTTAGTATGCATATGAGGAGTCAGAATGACTTAAGGTCAACATGGGTATGACAATAATATTGGCATCAACAAGGGCTTTGAGCATTCTATCATCAGATTTTCAATAATATGGAGGTCTGAAGAATTGGAGAATGGAAAGTATTGAAGCCTGGCCATTAAAGTTTGTAGATTTGCTATCTTAATATAAACCAAACACTGATTATATGTGTGTGGAAGATGATGATCCTGACCATACATGTTATTGGAGATTATTTATCTTTTTCATGTATATGTGGTCATGTGTATTGGTTATATAAAATAATGTGGATGACTGAAGGGAATCTGAAAGTCTGTGTTCAAATCCCCTTTAATATTGAGTATTGTTATCAAAACATTACCTATTTGCTAATTAATATTATCTACTAGGGTTCTTAAAATAAACTATGGATATAGAAATTCCACAAGAATTTAAATGATTGTGAAACAATTGTTGAATTTTTCATTATTTTTATTAACTAAGTGCTTTGACTAACCCCATTTCTTTGTAGGCTAGTTTAAAGTTTATTAATCTGCTATGCTATGTTTATAAATGCTAATTGTCAAATTTCTCCACTTTTGAACAAGTTAATCCCTTTTTTTCACTTTAGATGCATATTGTTTTACAAACTATGGATATGCTTTGTTTCATTCTTTATTTTTCTCTGATGATAAATTTAACTAATGAATTATAAGAAAAAAAGTAAGTAAACACATTTTTAAAAGAAAATGATCTATTTTGGATGGAGAGAGGAGATTTAATTGTTTTTTATGTGCAAAAAAATGTAATAGGTATTCAATAAAATAATAACTTTTGTTGATTTAAATATAAAATTTTAATTGAATTAATCAAACAATTAGTATCACAAGAATCAAATTAAATCACTCTTAAAGTAGTCATGCAGCAAGAATTTTTGCAATAAATATACAGGAAACATTTCAATAATTTGAATTTTAGCAAAACCTATAGCTTAAATGTAAATCTTTAATTGAATGAATGCTTTGTCTTAATTCAAACATGGCTAACAGTTTTTGTTAGCTAATTATAAAATTGTAAGCAATCAATTTTTTTGAAGTTATATTTAACCATTAACAAATTTTTTAAGAGCATACAATTTTTTTTATCACCATAGTAACTAATATTTTACAAGCTGCTTGATCAGGCTGTTTATGTCAAAATCATTTCATCAGTTTATTTTTTTCATTACTCCAGTGTTTTCCAAACTTTCAATACCTGTGTACCTCTTTAATAATTTTCGTAGTGCTAAGAAATTGCATATACTTTAATTATAATAAAAAAAAAATATAATTTTTTTCTTTTTAGTATATATATAAAAAAAAAAAATAAACAGAAAAAAAATATTCATAATAAAATATAAATAAAAGTTATACTATAAATAAAATTTATTAAAATCAATGAGAAGGATGGAATTGTTTATGTTGAGACAACATATCATAATTTGGTTCCCTGATTGTTAATTTTAATTTAAGATGGGTTCTACATCCAAAAGCCTGTTTCTTTTTTTCGACTTAATGTCTACAAATGCTGAAAAAGCAACCTCACATAGATATGAAGTTGGAAAAAATAAAATGTATTTCAAGACTTTGCGTTAAACCCAGATACGCATGTTGCATTTGCAACCAGAATGATGTTAAAGTATACTTCTTGTGTTTATTTTTCAAGAATCCGTCTGAATCCAACAATTGCTATTCTTCTGCATGTGATAAACCTTCTGGCATGGATGCTGTATTAATGTTAAACGGAAATATTGTCCATTCAATATTTTTATTTAAATCAGGAAAATAATTTTTCAAGCCCACTTGCAAACTCTGTAAGTGCTGTGTTATACATTTCATAGTATCAGCATCTATTTTAATATTCAAATTTGTTATAAATTCAAAAAGAGAAGGAAACAAATCCACTTCTCTATTGCCAACTCTCTTTTGCCATAAATTTAGTTTTGCCATAGTAGCATTCACTTTATCTTGAATGTGAAACAATGAAATTTCTTTTCCTTGCAATGATAAGTTGAGACAATTTAAAACAGAGAATATATCTGCTAAGTATGCTAATTTACAAAGTTTAAAACAGAGAATATATCTGCTAAGTATGCTAATTTACAAAATCATTACCAGTCATATAAACAGTTTCTCAGCTCATGTTTGTCATTACGAAAAATCTGAATTTCATGTCTAAGTATAATCAGTTTAAAATTTTACCTCAAGATAGCCAATGAACATTAGTATGAAAAAGAAGCTGAGTATGACTACTTCCCATTTCTTCACACATTTGCGAAAAAAGTCGTGCATTCAGACGATGGCCTTTAATGTAGTTAATAATTTTCATGCTTTCATCCAGAACTTTCTGTTGATCAGTGGGCATCTTACATGTTGTAAAAGCCTCTTTGTGTATGCAACAATGTGTAGATATGATGTTTGGAGTATTGCAACAAATCCTTTATTACTTCTGATCATACTTTTTGCTCCATCTATGCTTATTTCGACACATCTATTCCAATCAATTTTGTTGTCTTTCATAAATTTATTAATAATATAAAAAATATCTCCTGTTATATGACCTAATAAAGGCTGGCAAAATGAAAAGTCGTCATGAATTTTTTGGGCCTTTTCATATCTAACAAATGCCGTAAGATTTGCAGTATCAGTGGATTCATCAACTAGTAATGTATAATAACGACTTTGAGAAATATCAGGCAATAACATCTGTTCTACATTATTAGGCATGCCAATGATTCATCGATGAACTGAATTATTTGACAGGGGAACTTGGTCAAAAATTTGTTTAGCTCTATCTCCTATCATTACTTCTGCCATTATCTTAGCGGCAGGTTTGATTAAAGTTTTGCCAATCGTCTCTACTGCAGTACATCTTGCAATTAAAAGTGACACACAATATGAAGCTGTTAGAATTTTTTGATTGTCACTTCCTGTCAAATCTCGCATTACTTTTTGAGAGATTTAAATCCTTAAGTTTGATTTCAAAAAAGTCGATGGTTTTATCTTTATACTGATTGTAGTTTGTCTCAAAATGGTGCTTTAAATTGGATCATTTCATGCTTTCATTTGTTAGATTTTCAAAACAAATGACATAAAGTGGAGTAGTTCTTTTTCATCTCCAGTCCATGAGAATCCAAATTTAAGATCTTTATTGTACTTGCGAGCTTTCCTTGCTTTTTTCTTAACAGTTTTTTTTTTCAAAATTGTGTTTTGCCGTTGTTAATTTCATTACTTTCTGTTTGTTGATTGTTACTCTTATTCAGTTTAGAAGTTCCAAATTTCGACCAATAATCCATAATCTTAAATGTTAGGGATAAAAATTATATTTTGTAAAAATAATCAAAATCAATGGGACTTATTAAAAAACATAACAAACCTTTCTAGTAGCAAAATCCCGTGAAAATTAAAAATACGCATGCATGCGCTGTAACAGTTCAATGTGTATGTGAATGAGTTTTGTATTTCACACATTATCTGAGACATAGACTGGAAGAATACGCAGAATCAAAGTGCTTGTTAATGCCATGGCTACGCATACAAAACTACATATATACAATACTAGTAAGTAAAAAAGTTTTTTATTATTTTTATATGCTTGTAATAAAAAAATAGTAAACTGCTTGTTGTACCAGATGCAGTCAAAATTCGGACGCATCCCCCCACTAAGCTCTTCATGTACCTCAAGGGTAAGCATACCCCACTTTGGGAAACATTGCATTACTTCATTGATTGATAATCATGCTGAAGATTTTAATTTTCTAGTTCATTTAAAATAATGGCTAAAGAAATACTTTTTCCACAACTAACAATGCAGCAGTAATACCTTCTATAACTCTACTTGTAGCTAATCCAAATGGTCTTAACACCAATTCTTTGTGAACAATTACAAGTTCAGCAATTAGTCTACTAAACTGCAACTTGAATATTTTTATTTTCTGTTTATATTTTTGAAAAGGAAAGTAAATTCGTAGCATAATTTTAGAAGCCTTATCAGTCATAGTGCATTAAATAACTAATCTGATTTTTTTTTATTATTATTTTAAAAATGGTGCATTTGACATCAAAATAAGAAAAGCTCTATTACCTATCTTAAATTTATCAGGAATGTTATTGTTGATATTGTTCCTGAAAATTACATGCATTAATAAGATTTAACACTTCTCATTTATGAAGCAATCCTTTTTAAATAAACAATCACTTAAACATTATGCATATAGAGCATAAAACTATTCAGTTATTTATCTTCTGGTTAAATTTTTTAGTAATTAAGTTTTACTTTACATTATTTCTTTAGTTTTCAAAATAAAAAAAATCTCTGAATTCACTAATAATATAAAGTATATTTTACATCACTGAATTTTATTTCTGCCCTATATGGTTCTATGCAATGGTAAAGTAACAGTCGACAGTCTTTGAAGTTTGAGGCTCATTGGGTTGCATCCACTTCTGAGCCATTTCATTATTATTATTTGAACTTGATTTTTCTAATAAAAAATATATAATAAAAATTGCATTTATTATTATTATTATTTTTAAAAATTTTTGAATACGAAGTTATAACTATTATGAATTCTTCAGTATTTAATATCTTGAATTTTTATTTTATGAACTTTCTCTTTTATTTAACAACTTGCAAAGTTAAATAATTTTCAATGTTATTTCCAATGGAATTGTAAAAAAGAATGGCAACATATAAATTATACATTATTAAACATATTCCATACTGTATAAAGAAATCATGGTGAAATGATAGTGCATATACATGGCATGCTATCTAGAGTTTGATTCTAAAGACTTGGACTTTTTTTCATATTCCAAACAGTCTTAAGATTTTTTTTTCAGTTAACTAACTAGCCGACCATCCATAATTTGTCAGGGAATTATCTAGCTTTTGTTAGATAAAGAATAAAACAAGGATGTACAAATGTTAGAAACACTAATCACTTGGCATTTATTGAGTGTTGAGAATAATGCTTTCTCTGTCACTATTCTTTTTTAACAATACTGTTGGAAAGTCATAATTATGGATGCAAACATGTATACATTAAAAAAGTTTTTTAATTTGAATTAGCTCTGGCTTTGTATAAATTTTTAAGTTTTTATTTTATTAATATTATTTTTAATTTTTTAGTAAATTATTGCTCTGAATGCTGTAATTGGTTCATAAGGTTTTAAAATTTTAAAAAGATTTTGAATCTATTAAGAAAACTCAATTTAGCCAATTAATTATATCTGCCACTTTGATATTTCAAAGTTGTTTGACATCTAAATCAACTTATTATGAAACTATTTCTCTGTGCAAAGATAAGTCAAAGTGATTACTGACCACTATTTTAACATAAATTTGCTTACCATTTCAAAATTAAAACTATATTATAATTTAATAAAGTTTATGACATTATGTAGACATTTATCTTTTTATTTTGATTTTTTTTGATTATTAATAAAAGACTTTTGTAATGATATTTAGAAATAACAATAACTTTAAAATATTGAGTTATCTCTGTGATAATTCATCTTTATACCTGTTGTCAAAATAAAAGATCACGTGACATCTAATCTACATTAGCTAGAAAATCTTGTGATGTTCTCTAGTTTTTTTCCCCAAAAAGTCAAAGATCACTTCAGTTGGCTTACATTTGAAGCAACTAAAACATTAGATATACTTGTACTAGTTGTATCTATTTTTACAAATTGAAATCCTATGATTTAAAATTACTTCATAATAAAGTTATAAACAATATAAAATTTATTCAGAATAGGGAATAGAGTTGAATTATATATGAAGTCATACCTATATAATTATATTTATTGCTATATAAATTTGTCTACTGTTGGACCATTATAATTTAAAAAATAAATTGGCTTGTCTTCAAAATTTAATATGCTCAAAGTTCCCAGGTGATTAACTTATATAGCAATATAAAAGAGATATAGTGCATACAATTAGACAAAACAGTTTAAGGGATTTGTGTGGGCTGCCATTTTATGTTTACTGATTATTCAATGCTTATAAAGAGTTAGTTTTAAAATGGAGTTAAAGAGAAATCACCATTATCTTTTTCTCTGTCTTAACTGATCTTTTATTTCACTTCATTGAAATAAGCGCTTCATATAAGCCATAAATTAATTTAATCAGCTAAAGACTACTATGAATAATCTTTTCAAAATATAAGGTGCTTTAATAACTTTGTATTGGAGAGTTATCATCTATCTATGGATCACATGTCTATTAAAACTATTTAACATTGTTTAAAACTAATGATAAAGCATTATTGAATATGTATCTTAGTATGGACCAGTGTTATCAAAATAAATTGGTAACATTTATTTATGTTTAAATGCATTTTTATCGTACATTTCAACAATAAAGTAATCAACAATACACCCAATTTGGATACACACAGGCTGCTGCTGCCATACATTCCTAATTTACATAATAAATTTTATACAATTTTTAACAGACAGTTTCAACTAATTTTTCATATTCCCCCTCCCCAGTTCTAACAGATTACTTAACAACACGAAAGATAAACTAACACTGGCTCAGACACCTCAAGCCATTTATAATGTTGCATGTACTCATGCAAATTGTAGAGCCTCATATTATGGGGAAACCATATGCATACATCAAAGCTCAATCAGATCCATCACATTATTCCATTTTTGCACTTCATCAGACACTAACAGGACAGCGGTGTGAACCACAAGATGTCAACCTGGTCTGCAGAGAAAGCCATGATGTAAAAAGAAAAGTTAAGGAGGCCTGCTTCATTGCGATTGATTGCAATGCCATCAATCGCAAAGACACATGCTTCGCGATTTCAAAGAAATGGAGTAATTAACCTTTGAACTTTGCATAATTTCCATATAATTACTTCACTCAGAGCTATGAAGATGAGAGCACATCTCTTGAAAGCGCTTGCAGAATAATAGATTTTATTTTGTTTTTTAAGTAAAAAGTAGCTTGCAATAGCGCCTATATTATTTTACAAATATATTTTCGCACGCAAAGTTTTCAATTTAGATGTGAATTACAACATTATATCTGCTTATAAACTGACTCGTTTTTTATCTTATTTCATATTCATCAATTATACTACACATACATATGTTATGCCCCATTTATATACAGTACATAAATAAATATCACATCCAATATGTATATGAATATATATCCATATAATTCTATAATTAAAAATCACTTCTTTTCTTTTCAAAAACTTTATTTGATGTATATATATATCCACTTATTTCCAACGTTTCGACTATCTTTACTCTATAGTCATTTTCAAGGATCTAGAAAAAACATTACATTATAAACAAACTTCACATAATAAAAACAAAAATAATCAAAAACAATATAAAGCATATAAACCCCATAAAATTTAAAAATAAATAAAATACATTAAAATCAATTAAATTAAAAACACAAAACATACACCACACTTACTTGACTCCCTTCTCAAAAAACTTTCCCTTTTTACATTTTTTATCCAAAAAACCAATTGTTACAATAAAAAACTTATTTCCTTTTTCTTTCTTATATACTTCAAAAATGAATTTATTTCCAAAAATAATTCTTTATTCATGTCTTATCCAATTCTATTTAAAACAGGTTTATATCTTTTTATATATAAACTCTCTTTTACCATTCTTTCTTTATACAATCTAACCCCCTCCAACATTTTAATCTTAAAATCTGTATGTCCAATTTCCTTACTATGTATATTTACATTAGAATTCCTATCTCTCAAATGCTGTTTCAATCTTGTCTCTAATTTGTTCTTTGTTGTACCAATATATGATACATCTTTATTCTCTTTTTTACAATATTGTTTTTGATTATTTTTGTTTTTATTATGTGAAGTTTGTTTATAATGTAATGTTTTTTCTAGATCCTTGAAAATGACTATAGAGTAAAGATAGTTGAAACGATGGAAATAAGTGGATATATATATATACATCAAATAAAGTTTTTGAAAAGAAAAGAAGTGATTTTTAATTATAGAATTATATGGCTATATGTACTGTATATTTTTGAAAAGAAAAAAGGATTGAGAAACAGAAGTAAATGAATATATATATATTCATATAAACATCATGAGTGGCAATACGTATAGAGAGTTTTGCCTGTTTTAATATATTCATATACATGATATTTCAATTAATTATAAATTAGTTCCTTTCTACTTAAAAGAATTTATATATATTTGGCATCTATAAATATGCAATTATTCTATATATAAATTATGGGTATGCCAGGTTAAATTAATAAAGGTGTATTTAAATATTCAAATTCAGAATCATGTTTTTAAATAAAAAGTTAGAGAAAACTGCTTTTTTTTTTTTTTCTGGTTGTTCTAGAATTTTCAAGAATTGTTATATACATTACTTGCTGCAATGAATAAACTTGGAATAGTTTTGTTAAGTTTTTTTTTAAAAATAAATAAATAATGAAATGATTTAAAATCATAGTATTTTCATTTGTAATTCTTTCCTAGGTTATTCCAATTAATATTTACATTATTAACAGAAATCACTTTCATATATATTCTTTTGAACTATATATGTGAGCATGAATAATCAATGGACTCCAGATCTATTTTTCCAATGAAGACCAATATCTCTGTCTGGATCTGTTTGGCTCTACATTTAATGATAGTGCTAAAAAAAAAAGAGCATCTGAAGACTGTTGTTTTCCTCAATTAATAGATGTATATTAGTATAATATGTCTGTTATTAAATTCATTAAGTACAAATCCTATCATATTCTGATGAACTGCATATAATTATTTGTGCAATAAAAAATATTTAAATCTTATTAGATATATTGTCCCTTGTTATTCAAATAATCTCTATACATTTACATTTTAAGAAATGAAATTAATCAATAAGATATCACATATTGATCAGCAGCAAATTCTTTTTTCTCACCATATTTTTGCTGTCTAGTGAAAGCTTTAATAATAAATAGGAACTATAGATAGCATTGCATATCAGATCTCTATCCATTGATGTCCAATCCAAAAGTTCTTCACTGAAAAAAAGCCATAAGGTAGTAACTAGTCTGGGAATATAGAATAGGGCAGCTCTGGATAGGGATTTAATCAGCACTGTTATTTGGTATCTATTCATTACTAAAGCTTATACTAGGTGGCAAAAATAAGGTGAGAAAAAAAAAATTAGTAAAATATCATTCTCTTCTCAGGCCATAAATGATGGATTGTTTTTTCAAAACTTTGTTGAATTTCAATTGGTTATTCATTTATTTCTAAAATATTTGATTCTTCAATTATATTTGAATTGAATGAGGAGGAGATGACAGTGATGTTTTCTTTTTAATTTTTATAAGCTTATTGTTTTGCTTTTATTTATAAATTGATATTTTCTTTCTTTTTTTTATTTATTAAACAATGACTAACAAAGTTTATGTATATTTTTTATATACTTTTAGTGATGCTTATAATTATTATTTACAGATTATTTAAATTAATATTAAAGGTAAATTGATGGTCACACTTGAAAGATCCAAAATAGAAGTATCAGAACAATATTCCAGCATATTCTGTCCTTATTATATATAGGGTTTTAGAATAGCGCAATAATGAGTGGATTACTATTGTTAATGCAATAATTAAATGTAAACTAGGAGTTTTGTTTTGGTATATATTTTTACTAATGAATTAAAAGTTCCTACAGTTAGTATATAACTAAGATCACCAAAATAAATAGTTACAAATTTAATGTCAGATATATATAGCTTGACATGCATGCTGACTTGGGTTCAATTTAGTCGTGAAACTTTCAAGTTATTGGCTTGAATAGTATAATAGAAATAAGGGTGTTTTTTTTTTAAAGATTGTGTGCAATTTAGCCCTACTCACTGATGTAACAGTAGTCATAAATTAATTTGAGGATCTAATGCCAATACCATCTAATAAGGTAAACCAACTTTTAAATAGCCACTTGCAGGGCAAAAGTTTCTTCATCAGTCTCTCATAGAATAGTGGAGAAGGAAATACCAATACTGTAAATTTTCTTGTAGTGGAGTTAAATCATTTGAATGGCTTGAAA
Source organism: Epiperipatus broadwayi (assembly GCA_028023455.1). NCBI lineage: Eukaryota > Metazoa > Onychophora > Udeonychophora > Euonychophora > Peripatidae > Epiperipatus > Epiperipatus broadwayi. The sequence goes on along the minus strand of JAQFVV010006209.1, from coordinate 5,057,646 downwards.
TGGACTATTGAAAAAGAACAGGACAAAAGTATTAAATATTTGGACTTATTTATTACAAGAGATAATAATATATTAAGTTATAAATTAATAATCAAACCATTGCAAAAAAGGGGATATATAAATTGTAAATCGAAGTACCAATTATATGTAAAATGGCAAGTTTTAGATATATTTTGTTCGTAATGAAAAATTATATCATTACCAGTGTGATAAATTTAAAAATATTGGAATATTTGCCAAGAAACTGCCTGAGATTGGTTATAAGATTGAATAGATTAACAATACTTTATACCAATTTAAAAAGTTATAATGATTTAAATAAAAAATGGATATCTATTCCATATATTTCAAATGCTCAAGTGAAATATGTTTAAGGTTTCATTTTGTGTTACAAATAATATTAATAAGTTAGTGAATAATTCTAAAAGTGTCGTACTTGTCAAGCAGAAAAGTAATATTATACATCAATTTTTTTGTGGATGTATGTTATCATATATATATGTGAATGGAGGTGCCGAATTGAGAAAAGATTAAAGGAGCATAAATTGTTACACAAGCATATGAAAAGTAAAAATAATAATAATTTATGACAGTTTTAGTTTTTTGGGATCATGAAGGACATGTAAATATAAATTTAAGTTTGATTTTAAAAGTGTTAAGATTCTTCATGAAGAGAGAAACCATAATAAAAGAAAAATTAAGGAGGCGATTTTAATAAATAGAAATAAAATGAATGCAATTAATAGACAAGCTGGTAGCATTAAAATTTAGGATTCATGGTGTTTTAGTTGTTGACATTTGCTTCCATTATGTTTTTTGAATTTAACAGCAGTTGAGGAGGATTAAGGAATTAACTGAAAGTACTTCTATGGATAGAAAAAGTGTATATAATAGTTAATTACCATTATATTTATTATTTTTTTTATATTTATAAATTGATATAAATCAGGATGAAGAAACAATCAGAAAAATACAACTCTTGATCATGAATTTTGAAAATTAATGTTATATTTACAATCTTTTGATAAAGAAAAAAAGTGATTTGCAACTCAAACATACACACACATGCAATGGAAAAATTTTATATAAATAATTGTAACACTTTTCTCATGAAATGTTGTGATTTTCTAATATATTAGAGCTCAAATTAGTTTCATTGCTTTGTGCTTGACTGCTTTAAACCTTCAAATTTTGGATGGTAATTTTGCATACATTTTATTTTTCAAGCATATGTGGATGTTTAAATGTTGAGATGAAATTTTGAAACAATTATGTAGTGAAGCAAAATGATGAGAAAATTCAACCTTTTTATTTATCAGAGGTAATTTAAAAATATTTAATGATTTTATAATGATCATCATTTGACTTTATAATTACTTATTGTTTGACTCACGTAATATATATTTATAGAACATTACTATCAAACTTTCTTTGGTGCATTAAAAAGCTATAGCACAAGATATATTATTAGTAAAGCATAACATGACAATAAATTTCTTGAATATGTGGCAGAATGTTATCAATGTGTTTATTATTGATAGGGCCTGTTTACATAACTAAATTAATATAGAATAGTACAAATTTTTTTTCGAATGTAACATGTCAAAAATTTTTTTGAATATGTTGCAAAAATTGTTAGTAGTGTATTTATTAGTGCAGGGTCAGTTTACATTGTTAAATTAGTGTAGAATCGTAAAAAAAAAAAAATTCATACTTATGTGATTTCATGGAAGTTTATTACTTATAGGATAAAATATTTGGTCATCAAAGACTATAGATATTACTCAAAATCTTTATTTTTCTCTTAGTTCTTTTTCTCATCCTCTCTTTTTATTTTACTTTTGTCTTCAGTTTATTTAAGTTAATATAGAGCCAGTAATTATGGTTTTTTAATGCTATTAGTAATCTTTGTACTAATTATGATGAAGGATTATTTAATCGATCAATTATATGCTTGACAATTCTCAAAAAGAAAAAAAGAAGTTTACTGTATTCTTTTTCTATTGTAATCTGAATGGTTGGTCTTGTCCTATTAATAATATAATACCATACTAAGTTAATATACAGTATGCTTTATTATCAACTTATAAATAATATTGAATAGGTTAAATAGCAAAGTTGTTATTAATGTGTTGTCAAAAAAAATCATTAATATATATAAATATACTTAAGGTTATCACATCTTTAAAGTTCAAATACTTTTGTTATAAAATTCTTAATTTTACTTGAAGTTATATTAATTATCAAAAAGTATTTTAAATAGATTAGTATAATTTATTTAATAGTATGTTATATATTTTATTAGGGTTATCATCTGTTCATGTTTAATGTGTTATAACATTACAATTCCGATTATTGTCATACTGTAATAAAAATAATCTAAATGAATTATACTTTCTTTGCTATCATTAGAAATGAAAAAAAAAATAATAATAATTTTTATTAAAATCTTCACTTTTCCACCAATTTTCCCCCTTTAATTGCTTTTATTTCCAAAATTTATATTTGAATCCAGTTATCAGGTTTAGTATTTTTTTTTTAAAAAAGCTGGTAATATTAGTCACCAAATCATATCTAGCTATTCTTACTTAGCTAGAGGATAAGACAAGAATATGCTTGAAATCCTCACCAATCAATGTTTCGCAAGCCTGGTGACTAAGGCTTCCTCCACTGTTTTTCATGAAAGACTGTTGAACAGATTTTTCTGTTTTCATTGCTATTTAAACATTACTTTTCATTTTTATATGCAAATACTCATATGTGAGCACTAAGAATACATTTTTATACATTAGATGCTAGATGTAATGACACTAAACAATGAAGATATGATATTTGAACAATCAAATGGCATGTTTAGAATAGTAATTTCATTAAAGATTTATTTATATCTTATTCAGCTGAGAATGATTCCAAGAATCTTTAGCCTAATAGTCTCCCATTCTCCCAACACACTAAATTAATAACTGATTGCATAGGAAAAATAAGTAAAAATAGATTCAATTGTAAAAGAAAAATCGTTTTGATAAATGAACCGATAAAACAGAGATGTAGGACAAATAATAGTCATGTAAGATTATTATCTATAATTATATTCAGATAAGGAATCAGGATGTATAGTTGTTTCTTATGTTTATATCAATTAGTTAAAAATTTATTTATTTGTTTACTGATAATTATTGATAATAATTAGGAAACTAATTACAGATATCTACTGCTGATATCATTTAAATTATTTGTAATTTTAGTATAAATATGATATTTCAATAAGATGTACATTAAAAGAGGCAAAACTCTCCATACCTTATTAGATAGGGATTTTATGGACAAGCCTTCTGGCATCCATTGATTATTCTGGTTTGCACTGAGTGGCACTACTGTATGGAGAGTTTTGCCTGTTTTAACAACAGTTATAAGCAAGGCATAAGAAATGGTGATCATGTGATGTTAAGATGTACATTTATATGATCATTTCAATAAAATATATTTATAACTTCCTTTTTTGTTTTAAAGTTAATGTTATACATGAAATTTCATAGCATAGTAATAGCACATCTATATCTCAAATGTGAATTTCAAATTTGGATCAGACAAGAGAAATTTTTTTTTTTTAAATATATCTCTTGTTTAGATTAACCTATCTAGTAATTCTTCATTACAGAATAAAAGGATAGAAAACTACTCAAATCTTCACCCCATGGCAATTGGCAAAATAAAGTGATTATAAAAATAAACATTACTATATGATTCTAATTTCATCACTTGAGGGAAATTATAAATATTATGATAATAGTTAGGATATAGTTTAATGTTTTAATATTTGACCAGCCATTATTAATCATTCCCTGGTCGAGATCCAAATTCGGATTGTGAATATGGAAACAGATTTACTAAACATTATGCATGAGAATCTTCAAATTGGAAAGCTAGTTAATGTCTTCTACACTATTCAGTTAGCTTTTTATTATGTTTGTTTATATCATAATGAAAGTAATGTTTTATTGAATTAAGTATAAAATGGTATAAAAATTTTTTTTTATTAGGACAAATCTTAAAGCAATAAAATAAACTTGAAAGGAAGCAATTTTAAGTTGTGTAATGTGCTTGTACATTTCTTGGTGAATTTATATTCATTTTATTTTCTTATAAACTGTTATGTTTAGCTATGATAGAATGCACTTCCATGGGTGCCAATAATGACTAACGGTTAATATTAAGATATATTTTAATATACATTTTAATATACGATCCCTTAAAGTGTTTAACTAATAACATATATACAATTATTTACATTATAAAGCCCGAAGGCATATACAAATGATAATTAAGATCAATATAACCTTTAAAAGTCCTATGCTGACTGTTCTCACATTCGGTGGCCAGCTCGTCATACTTGAAGTCACTTTGCAAGGAAAGACATCCTACTCCACTATATATCAGTCTATACAGATCGAACTCCAAGGATTAAGTATCTCTCTTCTTTTTCCAATTAGTACTAATGGCAGTTCATTGGCTCTGAATCCCTGCAAATGATTGTTTAGTTCTCTGCCCATCTGATCAGGTGATTTTTCTTTTCCATGTTCCATTGGAAGTTTAGTATTATCTTTCTGCCTTTTTAATTAATCAGTTATTTGTAGATTTTCATTATCTTAAAAGGGAATCTAAGTCAAATTCCTTAATTTGTTTCATTTGAATAACGACTTATTCTAATCTTATTAATTAGTCTATTGTTCATTTTAGAAACTAATCTTTTTGTAATCTAAAGACTATAATTTTTAATTTCTACTTTAAAATAATAGATCTTTTCAAGTTCTGTAATATTTTTAACATTACTTTTTTCTCTATAAGTTTTTACAATTATATATATTTATATATGTATGTGCATTTAAACATACACACATATATATATATCATTACTTCCCCCAAGTTCAGAGATGAGATTTTTAATTTCTGAACTTCATGTGTTAGTCCTTAAGATATGTGGGTCTCTTTATTTTCTTTTTAGCCTGTGGCTGTTGTTTCTGCTCTGCTTTACCTGATGTTTTCTCTCTTTGTAACTGATCGTCGGTATCCGTCGCTTTGAGTAGGTCAGGTATTATCTTCTCACTGTCATTTTTACACAGCTGATTGATATGCTTGTGAAGTATTTCTTTGTTCTTCATTCAAACTGTAATTACTTGTTTTGATAGATGACATATGACTTCCGTCTGTGACCAAAACTTGTTAATGTTATTTTTTACCCACACTTATATCCAGTGGTTTGTAAACTTTATAAGTACCAGCTTTTTGATTATCTTTATTCATGATTGGCACAATGTTAGTTAATTTTGTGTGCAAATTTCTACCTCGATACATTTCAGCCAGTGATTTTCCAGATTTGGCACTAGGGGTCGCATAATTATGAAGCAGTGCAGTCAGCACTGCTTCATGTATTTTAACTTTCCCCAGTTTATTAATGGACGACTTTAGGGTTTAAACTGCCATCTCAGCTAAACTGTCAGATTGAGGTTAGTAGAGGGGGAGGGTAAATAATTTAATCCCCCATTCTTGCATGGCTTTTTCAAATTTTTCTGAAGTAAAACTGAGTCCCATTATCAGATACAAATGTTTTCAGAAAAACGTAATGTGCAAAAATTTCATATAGCTTGCTATGTGCCACGTCTGAACTGGTGCTATTGACTATTTTATATTCGGTCCAACCTGAGAATGCATCAACCACTATTAAAAACATAACCTTCAGATGGGCCGCAGTGGTCAATGTGTATATGTTGCCATGGTTTTTTTACTTTAGGCTATGGTTCAAACTTAGCCGGAGGCACTTTAGCACGTTTGGCAATTTTTGCAGTTTGTAATATTTTTTTCAATATCATTAATGCTGGGTCACCAGATGCTGCCCTAATGATTCCTGAATGGCCCTCATGAAACAATTTCAGGATTTGATTCTTCCCTTTTAATGGGCTAAGAATTCAATCACCCTTCAGAATGCATCCTTTGTATATGGTTAACTTCTCTTGGGCTTTAGATCATTTTTTCAGCCATCCTTTGCTGATCTGCTTTACCATCCACTTATAGCCATTGTCTTCAGATGTCCATACAGACACTGTTATGCTGTTGAGGATTTGATTCTTCCAGGCATTGATGTAATTAATTTCTATCTCTTTTTTTATATCTTTCAGTTTGATCAGGTATGCATGATAAAGCATCAGCTTGCCATATTTTGTGTTCTTTTTTTATATACTAATGTATAATAATATCCTGCCAATATATTTAGCCAACACCACATGTGTACCGGTCGAAATTGTATGTTAACTCAACACGATTCACAGCCTGGGTAAAAGTACCTTGAATCCAACCGTATGCGAGATCAAAAGATAAAGAATACTTATGGATTCTGCCCTGTTTACCCACTCCCTAAATCAGCAAACTAATTAACTACATTTTCGAGGCAAGCAATTAATCTTTTCCACACTCCGGCTCACTAGAATCAATGGTGTAGCATGAGCCTCAACTAATTCGTATATCTAACTCTAATTATTAATTTTAATTAGACTATCTATTTATTTAAATATAAAATGGTGTGTGTGTGACCTTGAGTCATCGGATAGCAGCACAATAAATAATTAGAAAATACTAATTTTAGAATGAAGGAATAGGGACGAACCACAGGTAGCTTAAATTCACAGATATATATTTAATAAAACATTTTGATAATTTACTTAATGTCTCTGATTTGATTTCATGAATTATTTAATACAACTTTCTATTCTGTTATTTATTATGCCTCTGGCAAGAGAGCGGCATAGTTTATATGCCAATCTAATAAATGTAAACAATTATCGATTTGTGGGAGATGCCTGCCCAAGTCCGAGATATAGGAATAGATATTTTTAAAGAGCTATGATAAGCATAATTTTATTCTGATTGATTTTATTTTAAGAGAGAAATGATTAACTCAAACTATAGGGATTGGTGTTGGAGAGAGTGTCACATTTAAAATATAAATGGATCGTGATATTCGCAAATAAATATTTCAAGATTTAAAATACATTAATTAATCAGATCATGGTCAATCCGCCATGATGTGCTCAGACAAAGGAAAGGAAACAGAAAACAGCTTTCGATATTACATTACCAGCACAAACCAATTCACCTTCCCGTTCCCGTGATACCAAGAAATAAAGAAAGAATAGTCTGCGCCATTGGCAAACCTAAAATATTTCAGGTGAAAGAAATGAGAATCACCAAAGTTAGCTGAGCTTAGCTTGCCCTGATTCTTCCCATTTTTGGCTTTCTTATCCTGTTAAATTATGGCCAGTGAAATCATCACGTGGTCTAGCTTTGATCTAGTGATCACAAAGAACAAAAGACAAGTAATCAAGCCAAATGCTGGCGAGGCAAAATACGAGTACTGGAAAATATGTTTTAGCATTTAAATATAGAATTGTGCTGAGCTAAAGATTACCCAAATGTTATATGGATTGATCAAGATCAGACCAACAAGAATAAAATAAGCATTAATTATTATTATGAATATTTATAATTAGCAAACTGTCTCTCCCTTCAACACAAAATCCTACTAACATTTCAAATAACATTCTATTAATCTCTTATTATATAACACGAATATAATTTATAAACCCACTCCCTTTCACTCTTTAAAAATGAAATAATTTAACTGAATGAACTCTCATACTTGAATCTCACATCTTCCCATAACTAAATCGTGTACATATAAATATAAAAAGGACACATAATTATATAAAATGGCTTCATCTCAACAAAACCAAGGTTGCTCCAAAATCTTCAGAGCTAGGGAATTATTTATTTTTATTTATCGACAGTGGTTGGGAAATAGGCAGCAAAATATTTATTTAAGTAAAGCTTTTGTTGAGATGGAACAAAATTAGCATATATTCATCTCATTTTAAGTAATTAATAATAATATTTTCTAAACCGCAATTAGAAGGAAGTTTAGCATTAAGAAGAGGCATAATTTTAAAACAGATAAAAAGAGAGCAAAGACACTAGATTTTAAATAATAGCAAGTATATTTTTATAGAATATTAAATATTTTAAATTACATTATGGGGATTACACTTTAGAAGATATTACAATTAGCAGGAGTTACATTATTGGGTCACTCGAGTTTAGAAGAATAAATTAAGCGGTTAGAAATAACAATTGGAAACATATTACCTAATTTATTATGAGTCCAAGTGGAAGTTGGAGTCCCACGATGAAAACTGAATTTCCCCAAAGGCATAGCTAGCTGTGAATTGAATAAATGAGTTCAACAGTTCAGCAGTTCATTTTTACGAGGTTTCTCTGGCTTATAGTATTTTGATGGTCATGTTTAGGACACGGGAGACGGGAAAGGTTGACGCCGTCTAATCTGCTACCATATTTCAGAACATTTTCATCATTATTTTAAAAATTTTACTGACGTAGATTTGCCAGGCAATTGCTGTCAAAAACTGGGACTAGCTCCTCTATTGTTCTCTTTGGCTATTTATACCTTTTTCAACTATTGTTGGAAAATTCCCTTTTTCATATGATCCAGGCTAAGTGGCAATGTTGGAATACCTAAACCATATTGGTATTGTATTCTTGAGATCAACTTTCTGATAAACCCAATGATTTAATTGTTTGAAATCTATTTTTAATTAAATGTAGATTTGCAGAATTTATATTTCAAATTAGCTTTTCTATTTTAATTTTACTTTAATTAGAAAATCCATTACCATTTTGTTAATGGATTTTCTTTTGTCTGAACACTACGGAATGTTAATAAGATGTATGATGAAAGCAAATCTCCAGAATAAAATACTTAAAAAAATATATTAAAAATTTATATATTGATTTTTATAAAAGTTTCCGTCTATAATTCTATATATATGTATTTGCATATATATCTATCTGGGCCCCTCTAATATTTATAGTAAAACATTTTAATAGAAAATTAATATTTTAATAACTTATTCACTGGCCTAAAATTTAAATGTAGATAAAATGGCAGATGGAAAATTTTACAAACATCGTAACACGCATGGATCAGGTTTGATCCTTTTCTAGTCATCTAGAAAGACGTGAAGCTTGGATCTGGCCTACAGATCCATCTGCTTCACATGCAAGGACTCAAATATTCAGGGATTTGTTTAATTCCCAATAGGGGTTTGTGATCTGTTACTATCGTACATCTGCAGCTGTATGGATATTGATGGAACTTTATGATGCCAAATAAAATCGCAGGGCCTCCTTGTTCAACTGACTATAGTTTTTCTCTGCTTTGAACAATGTATGGAGGCATAAGCAATGGGGCGCTCACCTTCCTGAGCTGGGTGACACAATACCACTCTGACACCAAATTCTGATAGAAAAGTCTTTTCTTGTTCTTCCCATTTCTGATTCTTTTTGAGATTATATAATGATTTAGCTATATGGGCTTTTCCCTGTAAAAATTTTTTGAAGTAGTTAACTAGATCTAGGAAAGCTTGCAATTTTTTCACACTGCTCAGTCGCTATGCTTGTGCCACTGCTTTAGCTTTTTTGTGGGCCAGAGATGAGCCTTTTTAGATATAATGTGACCTAAAAACTTTGCTTTCCATATTTGGGTGTTAAGTTTAGTCCCGAATTTATCCAGTTTTTTGCAGACTTTCTGTAGACGCCTTCTAAGTTCGTTTTCCGTCGCAGCCATGATAAGAATGTTGTCAAAATAGGGAATAACACCCTCCAATCCATTAAGAAGGGTTTCTATTTTTGACTGAAAGATATTAGGGGCTAATGTTATTTCAAATGGCAGTCTCTTGCCGTTAAATAACCCTACAGGGGTGGTCAGTATTACTATTTCAGCTGTCTGATCATTTATTGGTATTTGATGGAAATTGGCATTAAGATCTAATTTAGCAAAAAATTTTGATCAATTTAGCAAAAAATTTGGATCTCTGGAGTGATGCTATTATTTCCTTTGCATTAGGGACTGGGTATGGACTTTTATTGATCACCTTGTTTACTGATACCCTATAATCATCTCACAAACAAATCTGCCATTGACTTTAGTAATAATTACCAATGGTGTAGCCCAAGCAGAATTCTCAGTTGGTTGTAATACCCCTTTCTTAACTAAGTTATTGATTTCTTTTTCAACTTTGTTTTTGCATGAACGGAACTTTCCATAGTTTACATATTATGGAGAGCGCATCTGTGCTTAACTCTATTGATACTGGGGCCATTTTAATGATCCTAGGTTCCCCATTAAATAAGTTAGGAAATTTGCTTCATATTTCATTTTCCAATTTTACCTTTTTCACAATTGTAAGTTTAATCCCCAATTTTTTTAGACTGTACCCGATTAGGGGCTGTATTGGAACATAGACTATGTATAATGGTAACTTATTTTTCTGTCCATTTGGCTTATGGGGGCTTGAACAATTCCTTTAATTTAGGGTGCGTTCCCATTTACATCTAATGCTTTGAGGTCAGTTTTCTCTATTTTTTTTTTTTTTTTTTGTTCCCAGTATCCCAATTGTGGACTGATATCAAAGATATGCTGCTACCACTGTCCACTTCCATAGATATGGGGGGCTGATCACAGCTTTAGTTGTAACATAATCTTGTCATCAGTAGTGGACATTTTTTTAACCTTTGTATACTGACTTCACTGGCTTTGCTGGGTGCATTTATAACTATCCCTTTTCTCTTTACACATTTTCCAAATGCCCTCTTTTCTTACCTTTTTTTACAGCGTTCTCTTTTATAATAGCAATTGCTGGCTTTGTGGCCCTTTTTGCCATAGCAAAAACATATAAACTCGGTTTCGCTGTTAGCACTCTTTTCATTATTTTTTAACAAATTTTTGCTTATAGTTCTACAAACATCTTTTTACGATTTGCTATTACTTTTGAATTCTGCAAATTTATGAGATTGATCAATCATGAGTTCATAAGCGATTCCACATTTTATTGTGTTAGTGTAAATTAAATCGTTTACAGCCAATAGTTGCTGTAAATTATCATTGCACATATTAATAAGCAATTGTTCCAGGAGGGATTTGTAGATGCAATTCTTTGCTAAATTGCATAGAGCACTATCATAATCTTTTATACTTTTCTTCCAACCTTGGTTCCTGGCTCGGAATTTTAGTCTAGCTACATGCCTTGAGGATTGGAGGTTAAAATAGTTTGCCAAACACTCTTCAACGTGATCGTATTTACATTCTTCCGGAGTTAGTAGTTCAGTGAGCCTATTGGCTATCTCAATATCTCAGTAACTTCTTTACCTGCAAAGCACATTAATGAAGCAATCTTATACTTCTTATCTTTAACTTTATTGATAAATAAGTATTTCTCCACATGTTGAACATACAGGGGCCAACTACTTGCCTCATTGACATCAAATTCCCTGATTGCAACTTGCATTGCTTATACTTTTACCCAATTTAACCGTTAATGGTCCGAATTATGACTGCGACTGTGCCAATAGCTATGATAGGATACACTTCCACAAGTGCCAATAATGACTAACGGTTAATATTAAGATATATTTTAATATATGATCCCTTAAAGCATTTAACTATACACAATTATTTACATTATAAGGCCTGAAGGCAATATAAATAATAATTAAGATCAATATGACTTTTAAAAGTCCTATGCTGACTGTTCTCACGTTCGGAGGCCAGATCTCCGTACTTGAAGACACTGTGCAAGGGAAGACATCCTGCTCCACTATATATCAGTCTACACAGATTAAACTCTAAGGATTAAGTGTCTCATCTTTCTGATTAGTATTAAAAGCAATTCATTGTCTTTGAATCTCTGCAAATGATTGGTTAGTCCTCTGCCCATCTGATCAGGTGATTCTTCCTTTCCATGTTCCATCAGAATTTTAGTATTATCTTTCTGCCTTTTTAATTAGTTATTTGTAGATTTTTGTTATCTTAAAAGAGAATCTAAATCAAATTCCTTAATTTGTTTCATTGACTTATTCTACTCTTATTAATTAGTCTACTGTTCATTTTAGAAACTAATCTTTTTCTAATCTTAAGTCTATAATTTTTTTTTTTTTAAAAAATAATGATTTATTTAAATGATTTATACAATTTTATACAATGAAGATTACATGAATACCAAGCAATGTCCATAGCCAAATGAGAAGTGGATATATACATGAATGTTGGATCAACGCTTCAGTAGTATTCTAGATTGGTCCATACTTTGTCCCAGTTGAACAATTATGTATGCCTCATTGAGCATTGAAAGGCATGTCCAAATTTATAATGAGTATAGGTTTATAATCAAGATGTGAAGCAGAGGCTAAGTTGGCTGGGAGAACACTGACAAGGTCATTGATTCACTCCCAATCCGTCAGTCCGAGCCCAAGCATCCCGAGATCTGTCCGTCACTTGCTTATAAGTTAAGCTATTCAGTTCGTGATTAAATTTGTTAACTTTTAATGTTGAGGTAGATGGTGTGATCAATCCACTAATTGGTAGTCTTTAGATAATATATATGACTGAGCTCATTTTGGTATTGCACTGATGAGGCGAGATTCATATTTGATCATTGATATCTTTGTAATAATCAGTGCACTAGCATGGAGGTGCCAGCCCAGGTTTGTTGATATAGCCAATCCGGAGCAAGCATTTTATCTCTGATGATATTCCCCTTGATGAGTGTTTTAAATACTTGAAGGGTACTGGTGTTTGCATTGCCCAGAACAAAACTGCATCTCGTTAGCCAGATGGCGAAGGATAGGAAAATTGCTAATCTAATGTTAGCAAAATTGTCAGCTTTAATTGCTTGCTGGATTAAGAATGTGTCTGTAGAATAGCGTTTTACCTTTTCGTCAATGAAAGACCCAAGAATGCTGAGTGATGGATAATCTAGGAAAATGTGTTCAATTGTTTCCTCATCCCTCTGACAGAGTTGACATTGAGAGCTAATTTTGTTAAAACCCCTCCTCATTACGAGGAACTGATTAGTGGGTAGTGATGAGAGGTTTAATTTCAGAAGAAAGTCAATAAATTTGGGTTCCAGAAACCAATGTTTGGCTTTTTTGATCAATAATTTGTTGTTTAATCCAAGAGCATTATGGAGAGCTGAGGGACAATCTTTCTTTAGCCTATAAGTTTCCCAGTAGGACTTTTTTTCATTGAAAATGTTTGGAGTTAAGTTAATACAGCCATTGTCATGTGTCCAGATGTCAGTCAACCATCCTTTACTATGGGGAATTGGCGTATCAGTAGGTTGAAATTCTTGGATTAAATTTGTATAGTCCATTTCCAGTGAATGGTTGTGTAGCAGATTTAGTGATTTTTGCAAGTATAATGTAGCAACCGAGTGTAGACCAAGACCGTTCAGTTCTCTAGGCATTTGGGCTTTTGCCAAGCTTATGGCCACAACCTTCCTTTTCCACAATAGCTTAGTACATAATGAGCCCATTTGTTTACCGAAGATTTTAGTAGGCTTGATGATTGGTAGATAGTAATTGAGTCTTGAAAACACTAGCATGTTAAGGAGTGCGATTTTACCAGGAATTGAAAGCGAAATACTAGAGAGTGTTGATTGTTTTATTGGTTTTTTGAAGGATTGAATTTTGTATTTCTCTAGTCAAGTCTATAATTTTTAATTTCTACTTTAAAAGAATAAATCTTTTCAAGTTCTGTAATATTTTTAACTTATTACTTTTCTCTCCATGTTTTTACAATTATATATATATATATGTATGTGCATTTAAATATACACAGATGTATCACAAACAAAACAAGAAATTTGATAATTGTCTCTCTTTTTTTTTTTTTTTTAGAAAAAGGAATTTTAAACATTTTTATTTCTAAATGATTATTTTGTTTTTAAAAAAACCTACTGTCCATTATTTGGAAAAATAAGTGCGAAAGAAAGCTGCTATTTTTTAAATAATAATTTAAATTTTGTTTTAAATTCAGCTTGTTTTGTTAATTGACATCTAGATCAGATTTTTAGAAGTCAGAACCATTTCACCTTTTCAATAAGTGGAGGATCAAATGATATTGCACAGAATAGGAAAGAGAAAAAAAAATTGGCATGTACCTTTGATAGAGGTGAAGCCTGAGACATTTGATACTTCTGTCTCTTCATAAAAAAATCTCTGGATGTTAGTTGAAACTATTTTTCTGCTCTACTTATTTAATTAAAATATCACACCATTTAAAACTATTTTATCATAAGTTTTCAATAATTCTATATTCATTTTCTTGTCATTAATTTCTCAACTGGAAACTATACAGTTATTTTTCAAGATTTCTACACCACTGGAACTAAAATGGGTGCTTGATTTAAATTCTCTATTCATTTCAACTATAAGTACTTAGGTTCCAAAATATGGGATGTTTTAAACTTGAAATTAACTTGATTAGCAGATTAAGATATGAAAGTGTAAATAGATGGGTAAAACAAACTTTTACAATGCATTTGATACGCATACATATAATAAAGACATGCTTAACTCTAAAATTCCAGTAATTGCAATTGAACACATATGGCTATGAAGCCTAATTATGCTTAGGCAATAAAAAATTTTTTGTTCAAAATTTTCTTTGTCTTAAACAATTTAAATATAGTATTTACAAAGGAAAATATAAATATACAATAATTATAAATATACAATAACCATATTGAGAAAAGCTTTCATAAAGTTTATTTATGTGCTTAGACTTTCGACTCCTATGAGAACAGTCATAGCATAAATTATAAACTAGGAGTGGGTGTATATATGTTATTGTTCATTTACATAAAATTTGAATATGAGCATTAATTAGGGAGAACGGGCCATCTTTTTGAGAGAAGAACACATGATTCTTTTCTAATGATATAATTTTTGTCACCTGATATGTGCCATGCCAGTCTACTTTCATAGTTTAACATACATGCCTATATAATAAGGCCTAGAATATGAACAGATACTCAAAATTTTTTGAACATTTTTTTACAACTGGTAATCATTTTATGCCATTATCTGTTGACATAGTGTGCACTGAACATAACTTTAATTCTAGCATATGTGCGTGTGTGGCACAACTGTTTCCAAAAGCTATAAAGTATTATTACAAAATAGATAAATAAAAACAAACGAACTGAGCGCTTTCAAAGGATAAATATTCATACAATAGAGCTCTCAACGATTCTTCCATCTATTCAGTTTTCTTTCAGCACCAGAGCATAAGTCACCACGAGTATATTCCAGACAATCCCACAATCGTGTGTAGAGAGGCATGACCTTAAAAGAAAAATCGAAGAGGCCTTCTTCATCTCACGAGACAAAGATGCCATAAACAGGAAGGACATGTGCTATGCTTTATCGAAGAAATGGAATTAGCATATTTGCATATCATTAAGCGTATTAGCAAGCTATGATTATGAAGACAAGATCCTTTGAATGCGCTCAGCTCATTTGCTTTTATTTATCTATTTTGTAATAACACTTTATAGCTTTTGGAAACAGTTGCACTGCACATGCACATGTGCTAGAATATATATATTTCCCCAAAGTAAAAAATTATTTGGACTTAATAACAACTTTAAACAAAAAATTAGAGGCATGGCACATATCAGGTGACAAAAATTCTATCAATAGAAAAGAATCATCCATGCCCCTCTCAAAAAGATGGCCTGTTCTCCCTAATTAAAATTCATATTCAAATTTTATGTAAATGAGCAATAACAACATATATACACCCACACATAGTTTATAATTTATGCTATGTCTATGACTTGTAGGAGTCGAAAGTTGGCTAAACACATGAAATAAAATAAACTTTATGAAAGCTTTTCTCAATATGGTTCTTGTATATTTCTAATTACAAAGTACTGTAGTTGTTTTGCACTTTTTTTTTTTACAATTTATAGCAGTCTCTTAATGATGGGGGATCTGTAATGCATTTTTTGAAATACCACCTTTTAATTTGGAATTTCTCCACTTAAATAGTATTAGGGATAAATTTCTAGAATGTATAATGTACATCTTTAATTTTTAATTATGTAACACTGTTCATTCTATCCATATTAAAATAACTTTGGAATTTTTTGTACTGTGATTCACACCTGCTTTTTAATTTAGACATCTTATGTACTGGCAACATTGCATTATTATAAATCATTTTCTCTAAATAATTTATGGTACATTTGATAAAGCATATATGAGACTCTATGTTAGTAATGCATTGTGCAAATCCAAACAAAGTATTACATGATTAATATTTTTTATTAGTCATTCATTAGACTAGAGATTATCCAATAATGAATAATATTTCTGTAGTGTAATTTTCACTATACTACTCTGGCACAAGATAGGGAGGGACTTGTTTTTATCAATTTTTACATGACTTTTTCTGTTTATTTTTATTGTATTTAGTCCACTCCAGAGTCAACTGTATTCAGTGGATAAAATAGCTGCAAAATCAGTTGGTCCTTTCAGAAGTAGAGCAAATTAGGGATTTGATATAGTTCTACCATCCAATATATCAATAATTACTCAAGCTTACAGTAGAATTACTGTTCCTATGCAATCCCTTGTGCAACAGTTTGTGCACATTAGATTGAAGAAGAAATAGATGAACTTTAAAAAACATCTTAATGGGAAATATTTTTTTACCAAAATTTCATTATAATAAATAAATTAATGAATATTCTCTACCAGAGTACATATGGCTTTGATCACCAAAGGTTAGATGAAGAATGGTAATATTTTTTTTATTATACCTGAATTGTTTATGTTAAAAAAACTATTTAACCACTAACTTTTTTTTAAGGGCCACCTCCCCCTCTTTTATTAAAATTTATTATACGCCAATAAACATCACATGATCACCATTTCTTATGCTTGCTTATAACTGTTATTAAAGCGGACAAAACTCCCCATATAGTATTGCCACTCAGTGCAAGCCAGAGTAATCAATGCATATCAGAAGGCTTGTGCATAAAATCCCCATGCCTACTCATCCAATATCCCAGACTAGTTTTTAGCTTGTGGCCAAGAGCCTTGGATCGGAGAGCACTGCACCTAGATCTTAGGATCTAATGCAACCTCCAGCAGCCACCTTTTATTTCTACTTAACTACAAAACTATGAGTCTTAAATTGAAAACAATATTTTCAATCCAAGCTCATTAACTTATATAGTTATATAGGTCTGAACTCAGTTCAATACCTATGTATTTTGGTGCCTTTGGTTTTTTAATAACCATAGCCACCACTATCCTATTAGGTAGAATTAGTTTTAAGCCAATAAACATCACATGATCACAATTTCTTATGCTTGCTTATAACTGTTATTAAAACAGGCAAAACTCTTCACACAGTATTGCCACTCAGTGCAAGCCAGAGTAATCAATGGATGCCAGAAGGCTTGTGCATAAAATTCCCATCTAGTGCCTTCTCATCCAATATCCCCAGACTAGTTTCTGGCTTGTGGCCATTGTCAGTGAGGAGCCTTGGATCTGAGAGCATTGCACCTAGATCTTAGGATCTAATGTAACCCTCCACTTAACTACAAAACTATGAGTCTTAAATTGAAAACATAATAATATTTTCAATCCAAGCTCATTAGTTTATGTAGTCATATAGGTCTGAACTCAGTTCAATATCTATATATTTTTTGTGCCTTTGGTTCTTTAATACATAGCCACCATTATCCTATTAGATAGGATTGTTTTTAAGCCAATAAACATCACATGATCACCATTTCTTATGCTTGCTTATAACTGTTATTAAAACAGGCAAAATTCTCCATACAGTATTGCCACTCAGTGCAAACCAGAGTAATCAATGGATACTAGAAGGCTTGTGCATAAAATTCCCGTCTAGTGCCTACTCATCCAATATCGCCAGACTAGTTTTCGGCTTGTCATAAGAAATGGTGATCATGTGATGTTTATTGCTTAAAACTAATCCTGCCTAATAGGATAGTGGTAGCTATGGTTATTAAAGAACCAAAGTCACCAATATATATAGGTACTGAACTGAGTTCAAACTTATATGACTATATAAGTTAATGAGTTGGGATTAAAAATATTGTGTTTTCAATTTAAGATTCATAGTTTTGTAGTTAAGTAGAGATAAAATGTGGCTGCTGGAGGGTTGTATTAGATCCTAAGATCTAGGTGCAATGCTCCCAGATCCAAGATTCGCACTGGTGAAGGCTACAAGCCAGAAACTAGTTTGGGAATATTGAGTAGGCACTAGATGGAGATTTTATACCCAAGCCTTCTGGCATCCATTGATTACTCTGGCTTGCATTGAGTGGCAATACTGCATGGAGAGTTTTGCCTCTTTTAAAATTTTCTATACAAACCAAAGTCAATTGTCAAGTGAATGTTAAATTGATAAATATTTGTCAGTTTTATATTTACTTACTAACTAAATAGTTAAGTAATTCTCATCAAGTAAACTCTAGTCAAACCTTTCTAAGGGTGTTTTGAATATTGTTGTCATTATAAGCCTAGTCTCTTTTATGGATGTGATTATGTAACTAATTCATTTGATTTTAATCAATGCACTAGCTTTAAAGTGTGCTATATTGTGTAAAAATTTAAGAACCTTTATAGATTGACCAATATAATTTGGTTTGATCTTGCAGTGATTTGTAAATGCAGAACATAATGATCAATCTAGGGCTACTTGTCAATAACATGTTCTTGGATTGATAAAAAAAGTTTCAGTCAATGAAATAGAACGTTTTGCTGAACTTGACCCTTTAGTACTTGAACAGCACATGCACTTACTGTGTGATTATTCATTTTATTTATTTTTAAGCTTATATGACAATTACTTTTGACAATTTTTCTAAAAAGGAACTATCAGGAGTGCTTTTATCATTTATTTGCCTTCTGGATTATTCAAACATTTATAAATGTAAAATAAGAATGTTAATAGTGATAAATCAACTTTACACTACATTTCTAATGACTGTAAACTCATATGAAATCTTCATAAAATTTTTGTCAGAAACCATAAAGTTGCATAAGGAATTACAAAATTTCTTTAATTAAGGTTGAATTGCCCTGCAAATCCTAGATATTGTTTGCAGCCATTTGGAATTTATTAACTATGGACAGGTTTAAAGTCTATTCTAATGACGAATTCTATGCATTTATGGGCCTTTAAATTTCATGATTTTTTTTGTTTTGCTTTAGAAAAAATTTTTAAAAAGCATTTTTTCAAAACTAATCAATTTGTTCAAATCTATCAAAAGATTATAATTAGCTATATTTTAAAAAAGTTAGAAGTTTTGAAATATAATTTATATATTTGCTGCACTAATTATATAAAATATTAGATGTACCCTAACCCCAAAAATAATGGAAGTTAAGATTATCCATTTATAATATTATGTATTTATTAATTTTGGATTATTTGCTAATTTATAGATGACTGACTTAATTTATTCATTTTGTAACAAATGTGTCCTTCTGTTTTATGAACATCAGCGAATTTTGCCCTAAAAAATACATCTTTATTTTCTTATTCATTTCTAATAGTATTGTTTATTTTTTCCACACTTTATGAAAGGCACCCAACTTTTACATAAATGAACATCATTCTAGTGATATGTATTAGAGTTTTGCTGAGTTGCCTTATGCATCATTTTTCATAAACTTGAAAAAATGTTATATTTTTTATTGTTTGCATTTGAATTATACGTTGGTCATTTGTTTTCATCTCTTACAAGACTTATCAAAAGCAACAGTTTCAAGCCATGTCTCTAATTGATTTTAAATACATTTTTATGCAAATGAAAATCAATTTATAATAATCTAAATATATTATTTGTACTGGGATTAAAAAACCTATTTTATTTAAATGGTCACAATCTGTATAACCCAATGTCTTTGTATTCAAGCATGCTGTTTTTTTTTTTACATCAGTAACAAAAATAAGTTTTTACCTCAGACTATATTTTAAACCTTTATACTAAGTTAAAAAGTTATATAAACCTATTATGAATACATCGTTAAGACAAAATAATTTCAGCATACTCTGAGTTTTTGAATGAAAAAATAATCTCAACTCATAGCCAATCAATAATATGGCAGTAATGTCTAATACAGGGGTGGGCAAATAGTGGCCCGAGGGCCACATGCGGCCCATCAAGACAATCAGAAAAATCCACCTTGAACTGAGATTTCCTTCCCATGCGTGACTGAAGATTTGTCTTATATTTTCCATTAGGATGGCCGCATCAATACACATGCGCAGTGTAGTGCAGTGCCTTTTCAGTTGATCTGGTTAATTTCAATTTGTCTTTGCATTAGCAAATATATACATTTCCAATTTTATTAAAACCATGAACCCTCCGAAAAAAGGTAAAATCGGTGGTGAATGTCATGTGTTTAATGAAAAATGAACAAACAAATATTTCTTTGGTAATACAGGGAATAAAGCAGTGTGTTTATTGTGTCATGAAAAAAGATGCGGCCCTCTGCTAACCTTTGCTTCCACAAAGTGGCCCCCCAGTGCAGCCCTCCACCAACCTCTGTGGCCCCCAAGCCAAAATAATTGCCTACCCCTGGTCTAATACATTCAAACATCTGTCTTTTAAAAAAAATAAAAATATGACATACCTATAGATTTCTCTTGAACTAGGATAGCCATAGCTAAATTTAAGTAAAATCTTTATGTAGAACTACTGAAATTGGCATCAAACTTTCTAATTATATTCTTCTTGCATGAAAATTATTTCATGAAATAGATATTTTTTTTTATTAGTCTATTTAAAGTAAAATACGGTTGTCATAAATTCTAACTAAATTATTCTACAGCTAAACACAACTTGTAGGTTGTGACCCCTCAGTGGCTCACAGAAAAATTGTTGGAGGTTGTGAAAATTTTGAGATGTTCTCATGTTGAATAATAAATTTTTAATTGAAAAAAATAATAAATTTTTTAATTGAAAAAACAGAAACCTAAACATTGTGTGTCTGACCACTTTTATGTTTAAACACTTTCTTTAAACTCCAATCAGTGTTATATAAACAGCACATAATAATGGCACTTTGCTTATATTGCTCTCATTTCTCTTGTTAAATCTGAGTTTTGTTCATGTTAATATTTTCCTAACACTGGTGCATGGTACTACACATTCTTGAATGTGCACATTCTCTAAAACAGGCTAAAAAAGTTGTAATTGCTACAAATCAACAGTTCTTATAAGAAACAAGTATTATTATACATTTATCAATTTATTTTTTGTTGCAAGGCTTATGATTAAATATTTTTTAAACTCTGTTTCTTATTTTTATGTCCATTATAGAAATTAAAATATTTAATGAATAAATGGGTAATAAAAACCAAATGTTTAGAAAATGGTTAAAGAGAGTAACAAAGAAGAAGATAATATAGCAAGGAAGAAGATATATATTTGTATGTGGTAAAACTATTTTTATTATTACTATTGAATGGTAACAACATATAATGGGTTGCATAAACTATTTTTATTATTACTATTGAATGGTAACAACATATAATGGGTTGCATACATTCCAGTCTGAGTATGAGGGTCACAAGGGTAAAAAGGTCATACACCATTGCATTAGATGATTCTTAAGTAATTATTACTAATGCAGACATTGAAAATATGCAGAGAAAATCATATGATGTTCTCTTTCATTATACTTAACATTTCAAATTATATACTTTTATAACAAATCGTAGCAAATCTGTTAATGAAGATATAATCTTTCTCACCACTTAATTAAAGAAATTTATTTTTATTAGTTTATTAAAATAGGCTTAAAGATTTTTCAGCAAGATTGAAGTATTATAATTTTGAATTAAAAACTTACATATGAGAATAATTGCTTTTTATTTTATTTTAATAATGTTATTTATGCCTAGTTTCATTTCTGTGCAGTTGTTTTGTTTGCCAACTCTCCTTGCATGCCACTATTTTTGTACAATAGATATTATTATAGTCTTTCAGAAATCCACTTTTTATTTTATTTTATTGAAGATCACTAACAGGCTTATGGATCATAATGAATCTGACAGTTATGTTGACAGAAACTAAAGCTTTGAGAAGAATCAAAAATCAAAAAGTCTGAAGGATTGAATTTAATGAAACAATTATGAGAAAAGAAAATAGGTTATGAATATTCAATGTTATAACATTCAAAATTTTTTAAAGTGTAATCAATATTTGCCAATAAAAAAGTTCAGGAGAAATATGAAAATTAAGTGGGGTTTGGAGCAAAATGATGAGAATTGACTTATTGACTTTATATTCAAGTGAGCTTTAAACATTCAATACGTTTTTCAATGTAAACTCACTTGAGAGATAAATAGTAAAAGATCTATAATGGGTTATTGATGATGTCATTATAGAACAGAGTTTTGTTAGGTTTTATGCTATTATATTTTTTTAGAGTAACAGATAATGGTAAGGACTACTAATTGTTGAAGGCTTTATAGTTCTAGTCATGGAAGAATGAAGAAAAAAGTATGACATGAAGAGGAATGATCCAACATGAGAAAATTTGCATTAATTGTTGAAAGAATGAAAGTATAAAATGGCTGTTTGGCAGAGAATAAAGAAGGAACTAGAAGAATATCTTGATAGCAATTCACAAGAAATTTTAGTTATATTAAAAACAAATTGAATGGCATATAAAATTCTGAAATGAAAATATAATACGAAAAATAGAACTTGAATAACATTAAGAAAAAAGTGGGGAAAAGAGGAAAAAATATCAAAGATGAATTAGTTTAAAAAATATTTAGTATGATGAAATTTAATGATTATTTAAATTGTTAGAACAAAAAAAAAAGAACAGTGCAGATGAAACATATTAAAAATTGGAATGAAGATATGATTTCAAAGATCAATAGAGACTTGGAAGGTAATAAAAGACTTGAGAAAAAAAGAACATTTAAGAATGAAAATGTCCATGATTGAAATAGAGGAATGCACTACATAATATAAGGAATTTTTAAACAAAGAAAGAAGTTATGATGTACTGTGAGTTAGAAAGAAAGGAAATATTGAATAAATACATATAGAAGTAATAGAAGAGTAGTTGAACTGGATATACAGCTGATAAAATACTTTTGAGAAAAAATTGATTGCTAGTAAATGCTATTTTTATATATGGAAATAAATATTGAGAATTGTTCTTTGGGAAATGTATATTATTTATTTTTTAAAAAGGAGACAATTAAATGTGTGAAGTATGGAGAAATATATCTTATCATTACTATTGTGAAGATATTATAAAAAAAGTGTAAGGAATTATTTGGAGAAAGTTATAACATATAAGGCAGTAATTTCACAATGTGAAAATCATATATAGATGATATATTTACAATCAGACATAAAGAGATACATTGATTTTTATTAACTTGGAGAAAGCTTATGGTAGAGACCTTAGAAATTGCTATGAAAAACATTAAAAATAACAAAAGCCGATGATTGTATTGATTAATATAATTAAAGAGCTATATAAACAAAATAGACATCACCTGAAGAAAAGTTGGAAATTGTCAAAGGAATTTGTCAAGAAAAGGATTATTGCTGGAAGGTTGTATGCCATTGACTTTGGTCAAATTTTATATTGACAAAGTTTTGAAGAAATTTAAAGAAATATGAAAAAAATGATGTTAGATTGTGTAATAGTTTATATTTATTGAATTTACTATTTATTATGAAAGTAGCACAAGATATGGAAACACTTATTATATTATGAGAAAACTAACTTGTGGAGGAATAGCCTATATGGAAAGACAGAATTAAGAGAAAGAAATGCTATATTAATCATTGTTGGGGGCAAAAAAAATCATTAAATGGATGTTTTTAATATCAAGAATCAATTATTGAAAAAAAAAGCATTAAACAAAAAAGAGATGTGTAGAATTGGTAAATGTAGTAATAATGTGTTGATGAGAATAAAAAGATACGAGTAGCTGAATATAGAGTATATTATTATATGGGCAGAGATATATATGGTGACAAAGAAAAGAACAAATTATTGACAATAAAAATAGATTATTGAAGATTAGTGATATGATCAAGATTAGAGAAAAGGACAAATCTAAGAAATTAGAGATGTGATTGGAGTGAAAATTAAGATGATATAATCATGTTAGAAGAATGAATAAAAAATACCAGAGATGATGGCTGGTTGGAATGTGGAGAGAAAGAAAACAAGACAAAAGAATGATGAAAGGAAGCCTTGATGAATAACATGCAAAAATCAGAGGCAAATGTTATGGATAGAGATATATGGAAGAGGAAAATATGGGATACTTTTGGTTAGTGATAGCCTCATCAGTGAAGTAAATTTTAGCAGAAAACTGACAATAAATCCAAATTAAAACCATCTTCACAAAAGTAGTCTGTGATGATCAAATTTTTATACATTTGAAGATGTACTTACATTGTTTGAGTTATTACTGGGAATGATTTGTTCAAGATTTGGCATATTTCAATAAAAACAAATACACATTGAAATAAATTCACTAATGTTAAAATACATGAAAATCATATTGTATTAAAACAATAGCTGAAGCATTGATTAATTTTCTTGATTTCGTATTATAAGGTGATGATTGACTTCATAAGGGATCATAAAGATATTGTTTTCTACAACATTTTAATCGTAACATCTGATGATTACAATATGAAATTTCCTTTTTTTTTAAATACTAATTAGTGAACCAGATATTTATATGATTTTTTCAAATTGTAGTAGAATATATTTGAAATTATATATTTTAAAAAAGGTTGATAAACTAATTGAACACATTGCAACATAATACATTGTTAAAAATAAATAAATAAAAGAGAAATTTAATCACTCAAATTATATAGAAATATAAAAGAAGTTGGGTAAAATTATTAGTTGTAAACAATCATTTAGAGTTTTAAAAGCTATAAGGACAGACAAATGCATAGAGTAATAAATGAAAAATTTCTACAATGTTACAGCAAGTCTAATACCTAGAAAATCCTTTTACCAATCCTTTCTGAGAACAATATTGCTGCCTTATATAAAGCTGTATTATTCATATATCTGATCACAGCCATTAATTATTAGTTGTTAGAACACTTGGATGTAATTAGCAATTGTAGTTTTAAAAAACATTAAGAGCAGTAGTAAAAGAAATTGGTTAACAGCTTGAACAAAATTGCAGTAATTCTTTGTTTATGTCTTCTACACATTTCATGATGTTATCTCCCTTTCTAGTAATAATTCCATCTTTTTTCTTATTGCTGAGACAATTTTTTAATATCAAGATGTTTTACATTTTTGGGACTTTTATTCTCTTCTATAACTTTACTTGCCAATTCACAATTATATATTTTTTATATCATTATTAACTCTTTTATATCATTTTACAAAACTGGATATTTAATTCATAATAGATTAGTTTAAAAAATGTTCATTTTTTTCTTTTCCTTTGTACATTAAGAATAATCAATTTGATCATTTAAAGCAGTTTTCCCACCTGGTGGGTTTTGGTGGTTGGTTGGGTGGTGGTAAAAATAATTATTAATATTGGGGATAAAAAAAAAATAATTTAAAAAATATAAAAATTTTTTTTTTTATTTATTAAAAATTTTTTTTTTTATAATAAAATTTAAAAGTGTTATTGTTTTAATTTAATAATGATTGTTTGAAAAATTTTTTGTGTTGAGATGGGGAGGTGAATATTTTGGTTAAAGAATATGAAATGAGAAAGAAATTATTATAGTTAAGGTACAGAATTAGTAGGAAGAGCTTTTCTTCTATATTTTTTAAAAAATAAGTATCGAAACAGATTGAGCAGCTGTAGACTTAAGGGTATACCTCGCATCTTTTGAACCAAATTTCAAAAAATTATGTTGTTGAAACAAGACAAAGATCTCATTAAATTTATTTTATAAAAATATTTGATTATGATAAGAAAATATACTAATTGGTTTTTTATAATTTTGTGTTTTTATTAAAACCATTTATTAGTAAACGAAATATGACAAAATAGTAGATAAATAATGAGTCGGATCAAGGCAAATCAATCTAAATTATTTAATTTGAAAGAATGTATCAGAAAAGGATCATACCCAGAAATTAGACTCTCATTAATTCTTGATCATCTATTGTGGATTACTAGATGTAAGCTAGTATTTAATCATCAAAATTTTAATCCTATTAACTTCATGTGAACAATATAAAGAAAACAAGAACAAGAGATAGCTGATAACCCCTGAGGTTATTTTTACCATGACTTGGGACATGCTGGATTTATCCTCTCCATGGCCCAACCAATAGCAAGATGTCGAAAAAGAGAAAACAGACTCAAATTGGGAAAACCAAATGAAGGAATGAGACAACCTTTGAAAAAATATGTACAAATAACCTTTAATGTAATAATGTAATCTTTAATAAATTATTTTGGAAAAAATATGAAATTGAACAAACAATAATATAAATATGTTACAGTGAGTTTATAATTTAGGAGTTTATCTGGCGGTTAGGGTGTTCAATGTAATTTGTCATATAGTGGAAATAATGGTAATATTTAATGAAATAAAATATTAAAAATTAAAATAAAATAGGGAAGGATTTAAAGTATTATCTTGTGACAGGAAGGTTGCTTTTTTTTTATTTTTTTTATCAGTTATCTTTTTGCAGTTCTTAATAGAGTATCACTTATCTTATTATTGATTTCAGTCAAGTTTGAACCATCTTCAAAATCTCTTAATATTCTGAAATGATTTGTAAATTCTAATTTAAATTCACTAGTGTTTTGAAAATTAGGAATATCAACTATTAATACTAAAATTTTAAATACTGTTCTTTTTTTTAGTTTTGTTTTAACATGCATCTTACATCTCACTAACAGAGGATCACTTTCTGTGTTTAATCTGTTAAGAACATTACTTGAAATATATATTTTCTGTTAGTCACAATATCCAATTCTTCTATACTTTCATTTGGATGTTCCCATTTTTAAATTCTATTTAGTATTTTTCTCAAATAATTTATAATATATAGTATTCTGTAAAATTCACAAGTCTGTATCCTCTCTCATTTTTATCACCATAATCAAATTTATTCATATTTTTATCTTTTGTTTATTAATCAATTCTAGCATTAATGTCTACTTTGAGAATTTCAAATGTGTATTCTAATTAAAAGCATTTTATACATCCATATAATAATCCCCTGTTTCTTCATCACAGTAAAAACTTGGAGCATAAACCTGAATTATCTGCATGTGTATCTTCCATTAATTTAAAATATTAATCTTGATATTGTATTATACTCCCAATCTCCTTAATTTTGTTCTTCCACTTTTTACGTGTAATGAATCCAGTTTCTCTGTAGTTCCAATTTTTGCACCTTTTGTCTATTTCTAGCTCTTCTCCTTTTCTTCTCACTTTCCAATGCCCCATTTAATATTAGATATTTGTTACAATTCATGCAATCTTCCTTTGCATGAAAGTGATCTGCAGTTATAGATATTTAAATAAAAGTTCATCATTGAATAGTTGTCTGAATCTGCAAACAATGGATCATTGATATTCTCTGCCTTTTGTCACCACTTTTTCCCTTGATTGGTTACTCTATAGCCTTTTGAGAATAAGGGCCATAATTTAAATTTGCTGTTATGACTGAAAATATCTATTTAAAAAAAGATTTTTCAAGCATGCATTCAGCCTGTCATCAAAAAAATTCAATTAATGTTTCAACTATCATACAACTGAAAAGAAAGACCATGTTTTTTTTTTTGTTCTAAACTAAGATAAAAAGCTTCATTGTACTAGTGGAATGTATGTTGAAAAGCAGCCCATAATATGTTCATTGACCATATCAATAATCATATAGTAATAAGCTGCAATATCAAGAATATGTGGGATAAACATTAAGAATGAATTTGTCATTTGATTACTTTAAGACTCAAAGAAGAATCAAATAATCTCTTTTAATTGACAGAAAACTCCTCTCTACATAAAATAAAATTTGTCATGTCATTATGTCTCATATTTTTAATTCAAACCATCAATTATCTCCCCCCTCCCCTCTTTCCCAAGATCAATACATTAAGTAACCCCTTCTCACCCATCAACTGTACACCTCTTTACAGCTGCAGTTAATAATATCTATCATAATATTTTAATGTTTTCTTTTTTAATGTTAACATTAATGTTTAATTCCTTATATTATTCTTAAAGCTAATTTAAAATGTTTCAAACAAATTTTTTTTTTCTCAAATAAATTTTAGTAGGTATCCATTATTCTAAATATTGGTCTGTGCTTAATTATTTATCATGCCAATTTAGATTAAATTATTCCCCAGTACACTTTTGGATAAAATGGAAATAAATTATAAGCATCAACTTTTATCTTAGTATTCAAGATCCCTCTTTCAAATAAATTATTTTAAAGCAAAGGTATTATTGCTGGCATAATCTTCCATAAACCAAATCAAGATGTTTTTGACTGCCGATTGATTATAAGAACAAATATTCTTCATGATTAATACTAGTTGAAATTGTCTGCAGTGATAAAACTACAGAATCAAAGTTCAGTAATTATTTTAATATTTTAATTGTTAATTTTTCACTTAGACCTAATTGAGCAATATTGTAATATGCACTTTGTTTATTTCACATCTCATCACCTCCATGTAAAAGAAAAAGGTAACAAAAGAGGAGCTACTAATTAATTATTAATCTAGTTTTTTAATGGTTGCTAACAATTTCATAATCTAGTTTTATGATTGCTATTTGAAGTTTATATAAACTCATGTTTACATTAGGAAAATTACTTTTGATGCATTTTTTAAAACTTAGCATTCAGAAAATAGGCAAACAAATTCAGATTGAGGCTTTAGCTAAGAAGATGCGATTGAGAAAGCTTATAGAGCTTAGACAATCAATAAGTTAACAAATCCACAGTGCATGCCAAGAAGATTGAAGATGTCTTCTTAAATTTAGAGCATATATTTAAAAAAATTGCTAAGAGCAGATTAGCCTACCAACTCTCAAAACAAACATTCTTACTAAAATAATAATCAAAAAACAATCTATAAGTAAACCATATAAATTGAAAAACCAATGCTATATAAAACTGGCAATAATCAAACATCTCATCTAAAAGTGTAAATATTGTCATCACTACATAACTCACCCACTAATACAAGCATCATTTACATGATAGAAAGCTTTTTGCTTATTTAAATAGTCTTTGAAGAGTTGCTATTAGAGGATTTTTCTGAACCATTTGTAAAGTCATTTGTTGTCTATTAGCATCAAGACACATTTGTTTTTCTAAAAATTTCTATAAATAAAAAACAATTAGAGTTATATTTGTCTATTGTATTTGTCATATTTATCTATTTTGTTTTTAGTTAATTTTAGATATTGTATCCCTAACTTTTGGATTTCATTATACTTTACTACTTTCCTGCCACATTTTATTTGCACTTGTATATCCAAGTACTTCCTATGAGAGTATACATAGTGGTTATATTTTGTACCACTATTTTTCATATGAAAATGACAAACATATCACAGAATTCTTTTTTATTTATTGTAATAAAGATTTTATTAATGATTATAATGAATTTTTGTGAAATATCATTGAAATGTTATGATTTTATATTAAATATATATGTTAATTATTAAAAAAAAACATTTTAATATTATTGATGAGATTAGAGTAGTCTATTCTCATTTTATTCTCATTCTTGCATGAAGAAATAGTTAAGAGTAGTTAGTATATGTAAACATCATCATAAGTATACAGGATTGTCAATAAAGGATTGAGGTTCATAGAGTAAAATCTCATTATAAAAACAGTCCATTTAGGAGAGT
Source organism: Epiperipatus broadwayi (assembly GCA_028023455.1). NCBI lineage: Eukaryota > Metazoa > Onychophora > Udeonychophora > Euonychophora > Peripatidae > Epiperipatus > Epiperipatus broadwayi. Next base: position 5,027,824 of record JAQFVV010006209.1, on the reverse strand, counting down.
AGATAATAGTGCCTTCATAAAATAAATTGATTATTCCTGAAACAAAAGTTAAGCTAATTGTGATTGTATAGTTATATATTTGCCATTCTAATTTAGTACACGAATCAGTCACTGCAGGAGGATATCACTTGTCTGTTATATAAAATGATGTATCAATGTATGGATTGTGATCTCAATTGTTTGCTAAACATACTTACACAGTACATGTATACAAATTAAAATATGCATAAAACTAGATGAAATCATATAGTAATAGAATGCGATCAATTGCTACAGTTTCAATTAAACTACCTGTATTTAAAAAAAACCAACTCTGAATAACATACCTTATCTCTTTAAACAAAGATTTTTATGACTACAGATCAAAATAATATATTAACGGGGTTCATCCATGAATGATTTATAGTACTAACATATGGATATTGCATCTAGACCACAGTGGCCATCAACTGGGGTTATGTTAATACTGTAAATTAAACACAAATGAACCCGGATAATGTCCTTTATATATATAATGCCTTAATTATTTACATAAGTAATAACTCAATGAAAAGTGTAGTGAAATATTTAAAAAAAAACTTTTTGTTTTGCATTAAAATAATATACTTAAAGTTAAATAAAGTATTTAATTAAAATATTATTTACTAAAAATAGCTTGAAAATATCTAAGTAACCATTTACTAATCAATTTTGTATTTAATTAGCTGGGTTGACTTTAAACTGGCTATGTGAAAAAGTAATCCTAAGCCTGACATAGAAACCGAAATTTTTTTAATTTAATTTGGATTGGAACTAAGTCATAGGTCATGGTAGATGGTTACACTACCATAGCATGGTAAATTTTTTGCATTTTGTCAAAGATCCTGACAATAGTGACAAATCTGTATTACATCAGTATTTATAAAAGAAACACAGGAATTTTGGTAATCTAAAAGTTCCATTATTAAAAAATCCATTATTACGATTAATTAAAAAAAAAAGAAGACAAAAACAAGTTTCAAATTTATGCTATTTGCTAATTAAAAAATGGACAACAAATAACTAGATGTCTGCTATTGTGACAGTTTTCAATGGATTAAAGAAAAATAAAAAAAATACTACTATTAAAACATTATAGTTGCCAATATTGAAATAGCGGGAAGTGAAGTTTTTCTTAGATTTAAAAAAAAAAAAAAATCGTACCAATTGACAAATCTCTTTGATTATATCTAGCTTAAGTATATATACTTTTTTTTTTTTTTTGAAATTCAAGTATATATACTATACTTGTATTTAATATTAAATGCAAATATCATATAATTACTTTTATTTGATGTAATAAATATTTTATTGATGTCTACAATAAGTTTATATGTTGTTTTATTGAAAGATTGATTGGCCCTCCTTTATGTAGGTTAATTATAGAAAATAATGGCAAAAAAAAAAGGCGAAAATATTTAAGTACAAAAGATTGTGTAATGTAAAATTCCTTTAAATAAAGTACAAATTGATATGCAAATGTGTTATGAAACATAAAATTAAAATTCTGGAAATTAAGAAATAATTTATTCCAATAAATTCATCATTTACGTGAATGTATTATTTATTGTAATTAAGACATTAAATAAATATTGTGGTTTAAAAATACCTATTCATGTGTGTGAATGTATGTATTAGTAAGTTAATGTCAATGTGTGTATATATAATAATGGAATTATTTGAATATAAATTTAATGTATGTGCCATCTCTACTGACACATATCCCTCCAGTTTTTTCCCAACTGCTCATTCTATCTTTTTTAAATAAACATCATATTTACTAACCTTCTTGAGATCCATTATTTTAGGTTAAAGGCCAAAATGAAATTTAATAATAGTTACATAAATTTTCTCATTTCACTTCATTTTTGTCTTTAATAAAAAATTTAGTTTTGTGATGACTAGCCAGACAAATATGTTAACAATCTATTTTCTATATCACTGATTTCTAGAATCATTTATATAAGCATGACAATTAATGGTAAACTAGATGATAAATATTCCTAAGTAGTTTATGATTATTGACTTTTTATCAATAATGACAATATGAACACCATTTCGATGAAAGGATCAAAAATGCATTAACATATTACTAATATCATTAGAATATATATATATCTGCTGAATTAGCACTAGATATAGATAGTTATACAAATTGGTTTGGGTTCCAAATCTCCAGGTGTTGAGATTTTTGAAGGATAGAGTTGAATAATATAAAAGAAATAGATAGCCTAAACTAATCTAAGGATATGGGTAGCACTGATTTAAAGTGAAGTATTGCCACTTGATAACTTTTTATTTAGGTACGGACAACTGCAGATCACTTTCAAGTGAAGGAAGATTGCAGGAATTAGAAGAAGAACCGTCTTATATTAAATGGGACATTATTGAACTTTGTGAAGTTAGAAGAAAAGGTAAAGAGACAATTGATTTAAAAAGTGGACATGTACTCTACTATAAAGGTGCAAATATTGGAAATATAAGTGGAGTAGGAGTCATTATAAATAAACAGTGGAAGAACAACATTGGAGATTGATGGTGTATCAGACAGTGGCAAGATTAGTTACAGACAGAGTGGCAGGATTAGTTATACAACTTAATAGCAGATACCAAATGCAGATAATTCAGGTTTATGTCCCAACAAGTTCTCATAATGATGAAGTAGTAGAAGATTTTTATATGGGTGTACAAAAGGCTTTTGATCAGAGTAAACAATATTTTAAATATGTTATGGGAGACTTTAATGTTGGAATTGGTAAACAAATGAAAAATGAAAGTAGTGTCGGTAATTTTGGTTTTGGTAATAGAAATGAGAGAGGACATAGACTTGTGGAGTTTGCAGAAAAAACAACAATTTTATATTATGAATTCTTTTTTTTTTTTTTTTGAGAAAAATGTTAAAAGGAAATGGACATGGAAGCATCCAAATGAAGGTACAGTAGAATTGGATTATATTTTGACTAACAGAAAATGCATATTTCAAGATTATAATGTTCTTAATAAATTTAACACAGGAAGTGATCATCAATTAGTGAGATGTAAAATACCTGTTAATGCAAAACTAGAGAGACAAAAATTATTAAGAAAAACAATATTTACAGTTGATATTCCTAATCTTCAGAAACATTCTAACGAATTTAAATTAGAACTTATAAATTGGTTTCAATAAATATGGTTTTAATTTCTCCTTATATGTAAAAACAAAAAATACTTAATTGTAATTATTAATAGAGAAAATATAACTTACTATTAAAAATTTATCGGCTGAACGTTTTCGAGGAACCATGCCTCATACTCATAGCCTTCATGAAAAGTGTAATAAATATATGCAAATGTAAATATTCAAATGAGCTACTGTTACGTAGCCCATTTTTTCGAGATCTCGAAGCATGTGTCCTTTCTGTTAATGGCATGGATGTCTCTATTAATATAGAATGCCTCCTTTATTTTTCTCCTGTAATCATTTGGCTCTGAACATAAAATAATGGGATTGGCAGGTATGAAGTTGTGCCCAGATTGTTTACTATGTTCGAAAAATCGCCACTCAATAGATTACAAAATGATTGTTAAACCATTTGAAATTCGCAGCTGTATCCACCCTAACTCTAACTCACCCGCATCGCACAAATTTGCAGGTCTTAATGCATTTTTGTTTAGAAACTTTCATCTGTGTAAATACGAAGCACATAGGAAGGAAAATATAAACAATTATACTAAGGATCTATTGGCAGCAGGATTCAAATATAAAACCATTAAAAAGAAAATCATGAAATTTAATAGTACAATAAACAATAAATTACCTCGCACTAATCTACCTAGAATAACAATCCCCTACATCCCTAAAATATCCAGCAAACTAACAAAAACTTTAAACAATAAATTCAACATAATATTCAGAACTCCACCCAATTCCAATAGGTTGATCAATAACTCTAAAGACCACATTGATCGATTGCTCACCCCACACGTGGTGTACTCTATTTCCTGCCCTCAAGCCGGATGCCACGCTACATATTATGGGGAAACGAAAGCCACAATTAATACCAGATTGGCTCAACATCGTTACACATTCAACAGAGCTCAAACGAACAACAACACATCCTCCGTATTTTTCGAACATAGTAAACAATCTGGGCACAACTTCATACCTGCCAACCCCATTATTTTATGTTCAGAGCCAAATGATTACAGGAGAAAAATAAAGGAGGCATTCTATATTAATAGAGACATCCATGCCATTAACAGAAAGGACACATGCTTCGAGATCTCGAAAAAATGGGCTACGTAACAGTAGCTCATTTGAATATTTACATTTGCATATATTTATTACACTTTTCATGAAGGCTATGAGTATGAGGCATGGTTCCTCGAAAATGTTCAGCCGATAAATTTTTAATAGTAAGTTATATTTTCTCTATTAAAAATTGGTTTCAAATTTTAGTAGATTTTGAACATGCTTCAGATTTGAATGAAATTAATATGAAAATAACTGATACACTTTTAAAAACTGCAACAAAGATAGCTGGTAGAAAAAAAGCAGCAATTGACCAATAAAATTTCTACTGAGACTAAAGAATTTATGAAGAAAAGAAGGAATATGAAGATATATAAAAATGATGCATTAAAAATTATTGAATATCTCAAATTTTGTAAAATGATGTGGAAAAGAGTTGAAAATGATATAAGAAAGTATAACTGAACTAGCAAGGAAAGCTGAAGAAGTGAATAATGGTCTCAAGAGGGTAAAACAATATTTTGGTAATAGTAGGAAATTTATATGTGCAATAAGAAAAAAAAAGGATATTATTACTAAAAAGGGAGATGACATCATGAAATGGGTAGAAGACTTCTATCAAGAATTATCTAGTAATAAAGAACAAGTACTTCCTATATCTATTATATCTTCCGAATTGCCAGAATTTTAAATGAAGAAGTGAGACATGAAATTAAATTTATGAAGAAAGGAAAGGCTCCAGGTAATGATGGAATTATAGATGATATATTAAAAGAAACAGGTGAAGAAATAGACATTATTTTAACAAAGTTATATACCAAATGTCTAAATGATAAAGATGTACCACATGGTTGGAATAATGCAGTATTAATATTATTATTTAAAAAAGGTGATAAAGAAGATATTAGAAATTACAGACCTATCAGCCTTTTATCAATTTTATACAAAATTTTTACAACTCGTCTACAGAAAATATTGGATTTCCACCAACCAAGAGAACAAGCTGAATTTAAAAGTGGTTTTTGTACAGTAGATCATATCCAGGTATTGAGAGAAGTTATAGAAAGGACAAATTAATATGAGTTGCCATTATGTTTTGGATTTGTAGATTATGAAAAGATATTTGATTCTATAAACATTTCTTCAATGATTAAAGCATTGGATCATCAAGGTATAGATCCAGGATATTGGCATATTTTAAAGAATATTTATAAAAATGCAGCTTAGATTACATAAGGATACTGGGAAAGTCAATATTAAGAAGGGTATAAGACAGGGTGACTCCATATCTCCAAAACTTTTTACAGCAGTGCTGCAAGAAGTATTTTATGGATTAAAATGGGAAGCTAAAGGAGTGAAAGTAAATGGAGATTATTTAAGTCATTTAGATTTTGTAGATGATGTAGTTTTGCAAATAATCCTTTAGAGCTTCAGGAAATGTTGCATTAGTTATCAGATGAAAGTAGGACTAAAGATAAATGTTAAAAAGACTAAAGTAATGTTTAATGGATTTTCTCAAAATATGAAAATAAAGATTGATTACAATGAGTTAGAAGAAGTTAATAGTTACAAATACCTTGGTCAGATTATTAATACAGATGAAAACATAATGGATGAAATTAATCATAGAATTAAACTTGGTTGGAGTGCTTTTGGTAGAAAGGAAATATGCCTAAGTGTTTGAAAAGGAAGGTTTTTAATAAATGTGTTTTACCAGTTCTTACTTATGAATCTGAAACTTGGACATTTAATAGAAGAGCAATACAGAGACTTCAGACCACTCAAAGAAGTATGGAAAGATGCATGTTGGGAGTAACAAGAAGTAATCGAAAACGCAATATATGGGTAAGAGAACAAACAGGTGTTACTGACCTCATTGAAAAAATTAAAAGACTGAAGTGGAGTTGGGCTGGACATATTGCTAGAAGAGATGATAATAGATGGTCAATTGAAATTTTAAACTGGTTTCCAAGAGATTATAAAAGACTCAGAAAGAGACCACACGTGAGATGGATGGATGAAATAAAGTGTAGGGACAATGTGAGAATAAGAAGGCTAGAGATCGGAGATGGATTGAACTTGGAGAGACCTTATCCTGCAGTGGATTTATTAATTGTTGTTGATGATGATGATCTTTTTTTAATTTCATATCAATATTATTATGTTAGGTTTGTCTATGATTTAGCTCTAAATATTAAGATGCTAATATAAATCAAGTTCGAGACTAAGAAGAAAAACTATAATGCAGACTGCTAGAGAAATTATTCTACAAAAAAAAAGTCTCTATTTGACTCTAGACACATTTATCTCGGCTTTGTTTAAATATTATTCATTATCAACCATTATCAATCCACTGCAGGATGAAGGTCTCTCCAAGTTTAATCCATCTTCTCCGATCTTTAGCTTCTCTTCTCCACATCACCCCTACACATTTTCTTATTTCATCCATCCATCTTACATGTGGTCTCCTTCTGGGTCTTTTACAATCTCTTGGAATCCAGTTTAAAATTTCAATTGTCCATCTATTATCATCTCTTCTAGCAATATGTCCAGCCCAACTCCACTTCAATCTTTTAATTTTTTCAATGAGGTCAGTAACACCTGTTTGTTCTCTTACCCATACATTGCGTTTTCGATCTCTTCTTGTTACTCCCAACATACATCTCTCCATACTTCTTTGAGTGGTCTGAAGTCTCTGTATTGATCTTCTATTAAGTGTCCAAGTCTCAGATCCATAAGTAAGAACTGGTAAAACACATTTGTTAAAAACCTTTCTTTTCAAACACATAGGCATATTTCCTTTTAATATCAAGTTATTTCTACCAAAAGCACTCCAACCAAGTTTAATTCTATGATTAATTTCCTCTATTATGTTTCCATCTGTATTAATAATCTGACCAAGGTATTTGTAACTCTTAACTTCTTCTAATTCATCATAATCAATCTTTATTTTCATATTTTGAGCAAATCGATTAAACATTACTTTAGTCTTTTTAACATTTATCTTTAGTCCTACTTTCCTACTTTCATCTGATAACTCCTGCAACATTTCCTGCAGCTCAGAAGCATTATTTGCAAAAACAACTACATAATCTGCGAAATCTAAATGACTTAAATAATCTCCATTTACTTTCACTCCTTTAGTTTCCCATTTTAATCCACAAAATATTTCTTGCAGCACTGCTGTAAAAAGTTTTGGAGATATGGAGTCACCTTGTCTTACACCTTTCTCAATGTTGACTTTCCCAGTATCATTATGTAATCTAATTGTTGCTGTTGCATTTTTATAAATATTCTTTAAAATATGACAATATCCTGGATCTATACCTTGATGATCCAATGCTTTAATCACTGAAGAAATGTTTATAGAATCAAATGCCTTTTCATAATCTACAAATCCAAAACATAATGACAACTCATATTCATTTGTCCTTTCTATAACTTCTCTCAATACTTGAATATGATCTACTGTACTAAAACCACTTTTAAATCCAGCTTGTTCTCTTGGTTGGTGAAAATCCAAGGTTCTCTGTAGACGAGTTGTAATTATCTTGGTAAAAATTTTATATAAAACTGATAAAAGGCTGATAGGTCTGTAATTTCTAATATCTTCTTTATCACCTTTTTTAAATATTAATATTATTACTGCATTCTTCCAATCATCTGGTACATCTTTATCATTTAGACATTTGGTATATAACTTTGCTAATATTTTTTCTGTTTCTTCACCTGCTTCTTTTAATATATCAATTATAATTCCATCATTACCTGGAGCCTTTCCTTTTTTCATACATTTAATTGCATTTCTCACTTCTTCATTTAAAATTCTGGGCAATTCGGAAGATGTAATAGATATAGGAGGTACTTGTTCTTTATTACTATATAATTCTTGATAAAAATCTTCTACCAATTTCATAATGTCATCCCTCTTTTTAGTAATAATTCCATCTTTTTTCCTTATTGCAGATATAAACTTCCTACCAATACCAAAATGTTGTTTTACATTCTTAAGACTTTTATTTTCTTCTACAGCTTTTCTTGCTAGTTCACAGTTATACTTTCTTATATCATTTTCAACTCTTTTCCGCACCATTTTACAAAATTCGAGATATTCAATTCTTTTTAATGCATCATTCTTGCATATCTTCATATTCCTTCTTTTCTTCATAAGTTCTCTAGTCTCAGTATAAATTTTATTAGTCAATTGCTGCTACCAGCTATCTTTGTTGCAGTTTTTAAAAGTGTATCAGTTATTTTCATATTAATTTCATTCAAATCTGAATCATGTTCAAAATCTACTAATACTTGAAACCGATTTGTAAGTTCTAATTTAAATTCATTAGAATGTTTCTGAAGATTAGGAATATCAACTGTAAATATAGTTTTCCTTAATAATTTTTGTCTCTCTAGTTTTACATTAACATGTATCTTACCCCTTACTAATCGATGATCACTTCCTGTATTAAATTTATTAAGAACATTACAATCTTGAAATATGTATTTCCTGTTAGTCAAAATATAATCCAATTCTGCTGTACCTTCATTTGGATGCTTCCATGTCCATTTCCTTCTAACATTTTTCTCAAAAAAAGAATTCATAATATAAAGTTTTTCCTTCTCTGCAAACTCCACAAGTCCATGTCCTCTCTCATTTCTATTACCATAACCCAAAATTACCTACAACACTTTCATCTTTCATTTGTTTACCAATTCTAGCATTAAAATCTCCCATAACAATTTTAAAATGTTGTTTACTCTGATCAAAAGCCTTTTGTACATCCATATAAAAATCTTCTACTACTTCATCACTGTGAGAACTTGTTGGGGCATAAACCTGAATTATCTGCATTTGATATCTGCTATTAAGTTGTATAACTAATCTTGCCACTCTGTCTGATACACCATCTATCTCCACAATATTGTTCTTCCACTTTTTATTTATAATGAATCCTACTCCACTTGTATTTCCAATATTTGTGCCTTTATAATAGAGCATATGTCCACTTTTTAAATCAATTGTCTCTTCACCTTTTCTTCTAACTTCACAAAGTCCAATAATATTCCATTTAATATAAGAGAGTTCTTCTTCTAATTCTTGCAATCTTCCTTCACTTGAAAGTGATCTGCAGTTGTAAGTACCTAAATAAAAAGTCGTCATCAAATGGCAGCCTGGGTCCGCACTCAGGGGATTCTTAGCACCCTCCGCCTTCGGCCACCAACCGCTGCCTTGGTTGGTGACTTTACAGCCTCCTGGGATTAAGGGCCATGCTTTATTTTTGTCTGTCATAATTGTATATATGTATTGGAAAAATCTTTATCATTTACACAAACATTCATTCTGCCTTATCAGGCACTGAGAAGAAAGACCATGGTGTTTCTTGATCTTAAACTCAGAGGTAAAAAGCCAATAAACTCACCACGCTGGCTAATGCGTGTTGGTGAGCAGCCCATCCATGTTCGTATACTATATGAATAAACATATAGTAATAACAACTGCAACGACAAGAACGTATGGAGTGGACATTAGGAATTTGCCCTGCTCGGTTCCTTTAAGGCCTCCAAGAGGAATCAAAGGGTCTCCTTTCAGTTAATAGCAAACTCCTTTCTGCAGCCTAAATATTATTAATATCATATATATACATTTTTAAAATTGATAATGAAAATAATTTCGAAATTCAGTGGTTTATTATAAATGTAGAAATTTCTATAAATATGATTGTGAAAATTTGATATTGCTTTAAATAGTCAATTACAAAATTATCTCTAAAAAATTTATTACCATAAAAACTTTTTAAGATAGTTTATGATAAATATTAATATAATTCAAAAAAAAAATTTTAATTTAAAAATTACTATATAATTTTAACTTCTCTATCTTATATATGTATTGAAATAGTTTCAGATTATTTCTTATGTTCTTTGATGACATAAAACTTTTTAAATTATATTTTAATAATAAACTCGAGAACTGAAAGTTCTTGGATTGAAATTCAATCTGTTATTTTTTTTTCATTCAGCCAGCCCCTGACCTCTGAGAATCTAATCATCCACATAATTATTTGATATATTATAATATATAAATGCTTTATATTCGTATCATGTTAGTAATATTTATTTATTTATATCAAAGTATTAAATAAAGATTTTCAACTTTTCAGTAAAGTATTATCTTGACATTTTACATGCTATTAATAAGGTTCATGTGGAAGATTATTTAATTCTACTTTATTGTAGTAGACTACTTATTAAAAATATTAATCCTATTTTTTGTGTTAATAAAATTATGTTTTATGATATGAATAATTAATGAAATTGTAGTTTTTAAATTTGTATTATTTCAAAAAAATTTTAATACCCTTTATTATTTGGTGTTCTGTTCTTTTTATTTATTTAGAATATCTATATATAATATAATTTTAGGGAGGGTTTGCCAGATGTTACGAATTATTGGATCTCACTACTAGCAATGTATATGCTGGCAAGATCATTCCAAAGCAATCTATTCCCACTCCCATCCACAAAGAAAAGGTAAATCTAATTATTATTTTAGAGTTAGACATTTTTTTAGATTATCAGAAATAAAAATTGAAAATACATGGATATATATGATGAATAGAAATTAATATACAGTATATATTTCTGTAAGGCTTTTTTTTTTTTAAAAAAAAGATAAAATTGCTATTGAAGAAGAAATTAACTTTTACCTGGATTTATCCTTCTCTGACTGATGAGAGTTTGAGCATTTTTTTTATCTTTGTTTTATCGTTTAATTAAGAATAGTTACAATTAAGAATATTTCCTTGTATATATGTATATGGATGTTACTTGTTTATATGGATACATATACTTATATAAGACTATAAATATATTGTGTGTAATAAATATTATATATATGTAGATATTTGTTTATGCTTGTAAATATATATTTATTGCTAATTTTGAAAATTGTCATGTATACAAAGAAAAACATCATTATTTGAGTTATCATAACAAGACTAAAATAATACAGAATTGCCTATAAAAATTCTTCGCACTTTCTCCAAAGCTTTAATGAAAGTTTTATTGAAAGATATAACACACATTTACTGTATTGTGAAGTAATAAAAAAATAAATTGCACTTTTTAAAAAAATAATTTGGTCTTTATTTATTTATTATTATTTTTAATGCATTAATTACATTTTTAGGCTTAAAGCAGTATAGATTTATTAATAAAAGAAGAGAGATCTAAAAATAAAATTTTGTTTCTTTTTGATTCAAAATTGCCTATGTTATGATTTAGTATTGTTATTCACAAAGAAGAAAAAAAATTTAAGAGAATGAAATTAACACATTTTAGAAATTAAAATAATATGAGTATCCACAAATGTTACTAAATCTACCACTTCCTTTATTTTGCTGTAATATTTAATATAAATATAATTTTTACATTTTATTTCAAATACTTTTTAGCAAAAATTTTTTTATTATAGATATACAGATATAAAATATGACATTTTGACCGTCCTACAATCTTCATCAGAGCTATGATATAATGGCAAAAAAAAAAAAAAAACAACAACTTAACAATATAAGTAATACAATAAAAATATAATTAATAAAAAAATAAATAAAATACAACAAAATATAGTGAAATTAAAATAAACCTGATAAAATGGAAATAAAACCAAATAAAATAAAATAATACATTTAATATAAAATAAAATATGCAACATTAAATTGAAATATAAAACAAATATAGATTGTATATGTGAATATATATATATACAGACAGAAGTACACACATAATCTATATTTATTTTGTATTTCAATTTAATGTTGTATATTTTATTTTATATTATCTGAATTATTTTAATTCCATTTTACCACATTTAATTTATTTGAGCTTTATTATGTTTTGTTAAACTTTATTTATTTTTTTTTTACTGATTATATTTTTATTGTATTATTTATATAATTATTTATTTTATTTGTCATTATATCATAGTTTTGAAGAAGACTGCAGAACAGTCTAAACATCTAAGTGTTTGAAGTAAGGTGTAGATTTAATTGTATTTATATTAAATATGAGTATTCCTGAGTATTTAATTATTTAATTAAAAAATGATTAAAGTTATTATTAATATTATCAATATTTTTTAGAATATATGTAATTTTTATATATATTTTAAATTAATAGCAGAAAAAGTCTATTGCTTAATGTGATGCAATGTCTTACTTATTTTTATAATAACATTTTTTTTTTAAAAAAGAAAATGTATTTTATTGTTTTTTTAAAGATTTTCCCCCAGCTTTAAATATGTTTGTGCAATTGCAAAATTATATTTAAAAATGGACAATTTTTTTAAAAATAATTAATTATATTTAATATGCTTTTGAAACATTAGATTCGTGTTACAAAATAACATTTTAAAGTGAAAATAGAATGTATTGCAATCATTACCCCCCCCCCCCAAATAATTTAAAGTTATTTAAATCAGTTTCAAAATAAAAGTTTAGAAGGGAGAAGATGCAATATGTATTTTTTGATTTTAAAAGCAGGCATGGAACTGCACAACTACATTATGCTTTTGCAGATTTTAACATGTAATTGAAGGAATTGTATAAATATTTTTATTATCAGATCATGCACATAATATAGCCTTAATATATATTGCTTAGGTAATGAGTATGTGCTTAACAAATTATTAGTTACAACTTTTAATTATGTAAAATTAAGAGCGTGCTAATAGCTCTAAACAAGCTTTTTTTTTATTTTTATTTATGATAAATGCTACTACAAGAGAAGGCATTCAAATCATTTTTATCTTGGATTGTCCCCATCCCCAGACCGGTTTCGACCTATGGGTCTCTTCAGTGAGGAGTTGGGACATTAGATTTAAAAAACCAACTCAAGCAAAGCATTTATCTAAAAGTTAATTGTTAGAAGAAGATCTGAAACTTTTAGACATCTACATGTCTTTAAAGTCAGCTCTCCAACTGAAAAAATCATATGGGCCTGAACTTAATTCAGATACTCCATACTTCAAATGGTAAATGTATAAAATCATGAAATTATTTTTAACTTTAAAATAACTGGACAGAAACAACATATTTCAACATTTTATTCTCAATGGTTGGGTCATTTCTGTCAGCACTAAATTTTTAGAGATGACAAACTAAGTTAAAAAGATTGCATAACAAAAAATGCTAATTTGATTATTGATTGTGAAAAATGTGTTGCCACAAGGTTGGCATTTTTTTGATCTTGGGATTCTTATTCAGGCATAAAAGATTGGTTTTGTTTACTATTTCATTTTTCACCTATAATAATCTACTTAGTGTATTGACAAAAAATTAAAAATTAATTATTTAGTTTTTAATAAAATGTTATTAGTTGCCTTTAAATATATTTTATTTTTTGTCAAAAAAAAATATTTTTTTCTCATAAATTTTATTAATACAACTTATTGTATCCCCAATTTAGCAATATCAAAAAAACATTACACCATCTCCAGTTTATACAATGCTTTACAAGAAGAAACTTATTTATTCTACTCCATTGCTACTTTCTATTGTAATCTCGAGTAATCATTTGATAATAGTGTTTATTAAATCCATAACCAGTGCTATTCTTTTCATATTCCCAGACTTCTTTCTGCTTATGAAGAGTTTGAATGTAGATCAAATGCACCTGGGTCTGTTTGGACTTAATGCATGTTCCTTACAACAACACATTTTTTTCTGCTTTTATTAAACCTTAAAATATATTATTATTTAACAAATGTTAGGACGATGCAGCTTTATAAGTTGGCTTTGATTCAAAGCATTTAAGATGTTTTTGAAATTCAGGCCAATAGTTTATTTAGTAAATAATATATATATAAAGTATTTTATATTAATGTTTTTATTTACTTAGGGCTAAAAAGTCAAAAAATAATTGTTTCTTCAACTACTTTTGGTATTTTTATATTTAACTTGAAATAAAAGTATAGTCTATTTAGAAATTAATTAATTTAATCCCTTAATTAATTTCTGGACACCCCATGTTTTTATTTCAAATTAAATACAAAAATCTCAATTGTAGTTTGAAGAAATAATTATTTTTTTTGAGTTTTTATTTCACAGTAATTTTATTATAAAATATTTTTTATAAATGTTATTTTTAAGTTTTTAGTATTTACATAGTAAATCAAACTTTATTATAAAATATATATATATTATTTTTAATTTTTTAATATTTGGATCTTTTTAACAATTATTCTAACACAAGATTTAAAATGGAGATTAAAACTATAATGCAATCTGCTTAAGTCTTGAAAGGAAAATCCTGAATATTAAAGATTCTATACAATATTGTTTTGTTTATGAGTAAAGTGTTTTAAAAAAATAATTTTTACATTCAAAATAAAATAAAATTATATATATATTTAAAAGGAAACCCTCACAATCAAGAGAAATCAAAAGTTGTTTTAGTTCTATTTTAAATGATCACTAAAACATTTTTTAGTCTAAGCTTTATGCATCATTGAAAACTTACTGAACTGATATCAATGTATTTGAAATTGGATTCATAAACATCTCTGCAATAAACAAATAAGGGCACAACCCTGAAATATTTCATTGTCATATTACAATGTTATTGATTTCTAAGATGTACAAAAAGGGAATCCATTTGATAGATAATAAAGATTTTTCAGCTTATCACATGCACTATACTGTTTTTATAATATCTCAATGATATCTTGTTGAGAATTGAAGAAACTCTTGAACTAAAACACAAAATAGAGACTTTAGAAAAGATAAGAGTGGCTGTCTTATTTTTAAACCTACTTTCTAGTTATATAGGTCAATCTGAAGTATCTAAGTTTAAGAGTTTGAAGATGTTTCTCTGTTCACTTCCATTATTTTCTTTCTGCATATTAACTCTCGCAAAATCTTTAGATTTACTATAATACTTAGAAATATTAGAAATTATGTAATATTTAATTTTATTTGCTAGCATAGAGATAGCTCACAAGAGTTAATATGCAGAAAGAAAATAATGGAAGTAAAGTGAACAGAGAAACATTTTCACACCCTTAAACTGAGATGCTTTAGATTGGCCTATATAACTAGGAAGTAGGTTTAAAGATAAGATGGATACTCTTATCTTTTCTAAAACCTCTATCTTGTGTCTTAGTTAGAGAGTTTTTTCAATACTCAATAAAACATTGTTGAGATATTATAAAAACAGTACAGTACATGTGTTCGGATGAAAATTTCTTACTATCTAAATTACATATTATCTCTGCATTAGCAAATAAAATTAAATATTATATAATTTAAGATTTCAAAATTTTACTTAGACAAACAGAAAGAATTTCTAACTTAAAAATAAAAATGTTTAAAAAGAGTAAAATATAACTTTTGGGTAGAAAGTGCATTTGGGTCAAAATAGTCAGGTGCACTAGATCCGAACTTTTTACTAACAAAATCTGTAAATCAGAAAGTAATCTCTAAGGATACAAATAAGATAGCATTGGATATGGATTTAATAAGCCATATAAGCTAACATTTTATTCAAGCTTGCAATAGGTGACATTAATGGAATAGTAGGAATATAGTCAATTTGTAATAAACTATAATCACATAAGTGGATATGTCTTAGATTTAAATAATTTTTTTAATTTTCAATTATTTTTTTTTACATCTTTTAATATGTTGTAATATAAACTAAAAAGGATTTTCAGAGTAATTGCTATTACTTTTACATAATTGTCTTTATTGCAATAATAAATGATGCCAGAATTAATTTTAAAAATACAGAAATCTCTACATTTGGAATATAAGTCATCATGCTCTAATAAGAAATATAAAAATAAAATTTAAAACAATTAGTCAGCTTTATTGATTGGAAAAATCCATGATATTAGTTATATATTTCTGAGAAAATTAATTTCATTTTTTTTGTTTAAATAGAAATTAAATATGATTTTCAAATTCTATTTGTTTTGTCTATAATTGTTTTTTCAAAATAATACTGATCAAAATTTTTTTGCTTTTTCTCTTTGATTAAAAAAGTTTTGAAAATAATTAGAATAGTATTTATAACTAATAGAATCAATTGACCAATAATAAGGATCTGGTTAAACTTAGAAGAACATTTTTTTTACAATAATAGAAATTCATCAATTTTTTTTTATTGCAAATTAAATATTGTGAAAAAAAATAATTAAAAACCATATATTTAAAGACACTGAGCTTATAATGCAAATAAGGCTTGTTTTAATATTATCTATCTTAATCCAAATATTTGAATGTTTTGTTTAGGTAAATTAGTATGTATGCTTTTTTTTTTTTGCCTGAAGGTTTGTGATGATGGTATATTAGATGTGATAATATGTTGGATTATTTCCATCATCTATCAGTAAATGTTGAATGTATAGAAAATTTTAAACTTTATTTAAACTTTTCAAATACAAATAACTTTTTAATAATAATACACAAATAGACAATACAGATTAGTAATTACATAACATTATTCTCCACTCATCTTCAGGTGTTGCTGGTCTGACCAGTGGCAGTATTTACATATGATTGGAGCTCACACCTTTAGATTTTTGAATATCAAATTTAAAGCAAAAGCTCTAATCATATGAGCTATTCTATTAAAGGCAACAGATAGTAGAAATTTAATATATATATTGAACCAGATATTTTATCCGATTCAAAGATCTCATCACAAAAATAAAAACTTTTGTTTTAATTAAATTCTAAAAGAAAGCTATTTAAAAGTTTTGTATATAAAAGTATTACACACATACTAGTTGTTTTAAAATTCAGTCATTTCTATTTTTTTTTTATAGATTTTATTTTTAAAATAGTTTTCTTTTGTTGCTTGTTTTTTTTTTTTTTATAATTTAAGAATGTAATTAAAGGTAAGCAAATTTAAAAAAAAAAAGTTAATCCTTTCTGAACAAAACATTTTAGTTTTTGAAATTTTTTATTTAAAATTGCATTCTTATTGTTCTGATTGTGATCAATTTTTAATTTATTTTAACTAAAGCTGAGACTTGTTTTTACATATATATATATATTTTAATTAATTCTAAATAAGATTACCCTAGTTACAATCTTTAACTAAGATAAGATTTGCCCTGATCAGAACTACTAATTAGAAAATGTTATGGAAAAATAAGAGCTCATATAAATAGCCCTGGAATTTCGGACTGATTATTCTTCAGCTATTGACTTTTAGCTACTTGTGTATATTTTTAGCACACCAATCTTGAGACTTCTGTGAATTGTTGTGCTGTTATAAATTCTCAAGAATGCCAAAACTATATGCTATGAAGAATTGCCTTAATGTCATGCTGTGATAAACCAACTTAAAGATGAATCCCCGATCCCAAATCATCCCTGCAATATCATGTTGTAAGAGCTTAAATCAGAACTGATTACTAACATTGCCTTTTACGTCGGAATTCTCTGGTAGAATGAACTATGTGTGCCGTGCTGAAAGACATCAGCCAATCTTAATCTTATACCTCACTGTAACATGTTTTCTTATTCTTTCCAGGCTTTTAAAGTCTCAGCATCTTTTGCCTGTTAAATTTAAATATTTTTTTAGCATTTATTCTATATATTTTCTTATAGCATTTATAGTGTGTATTGGAATCTTAGTTTTAAGATTCCATATTTGCTTTCAATTTATTTGTCAGAGCGTGTACTGAGAGTTTATTTTGTAAAACTATTTGTATTTATAATTATTTAACTTTCTTAAACGTTTGGGCAGACGTAAATAATTTTCTGATTACTTATTGTCTCTTATTGAGACTTTTAATTATTATATTGCAGCTTACTTTTGGCCAATCATTTGATTGGTGATTCACCAGTTATCTATGTCTGTTTTTTAAATCAGAGATTTGATGTTTTTTCAATTTTAAATTATCTGCACCGGAGTATTTTCTAAGTTTTCTATTTTCATTAAATTGGAGATTTAAGTTTTCTCCCATTCTACAATTCATACTCTGTCGTATTCATATATCATATTTATTTTTCTTGCATTGTAATCAATCGTGACAATCTTCAACATAGTTGGCTATGCAGTGGTTATGCGGACAATATGACATCGCTAGTCAATCATCTAGTGATCGCTCGCCCATTCTGGTTTTGTTGATTCATGCAAGAATCTTTCATTCTTTATTTGTTTTAAAACTTTTTGAATAAGAAAACCAGAGTTGCTCAGGTGAATCTTCAGCTGAAAAAAAAATCTTCCCTCCCTTTTAAAACTCTTTTAGAAAATTAGCCTGTCTGCCGGAGTATCTGATGTTTTATTTTGTTCGTACATGCCTTGATATAATTTAATAAAAAAAACTCTCTATTGTAAATAAACCTGTGTTCTTGCAAATTTTTTTTAATATTAATTTTACTAATGCGCTAAAATTAATTGCGTTATGGTGAAACTTTTAAGTTTATTAATTAAGTAGGCGTTTTTTCTCTATTCTATCTTTTAGACTTAGCACTTTCAGAGCCCTTACAGCTCCATACTCATAGTCCTTTTCATATTGTTAACTATATGCAAATGCATGCAAATTGCTTATATCATCCATTTTTTCGAAATCGCGAAGCACGTGTCATTTCTGTTTATTGCTCTGGCATCGCTGGTGATGAAACATGTTCTTTGACCTTCCTCTTGACATCGTTTCTTTCTGTGCATACGATGTCGGCTTTAGAGGGCTCAAATTTGTGGTTGTATTCCTCCTGATGGTCAGCAAATACTGAGCTGCCTTCTTTTTTGGTTGTAGCTCTTGTGTATACATATATATGCTGAGCCAGTTTATTGCCCACTGTGACCCGAGTTTCCCCATAATAAACTGAATCGCAACCTGTCTGCGGGCACACAATTCTATAAACTACATGGGGAGTTTCTTCTATATTTCTTTTGTCTTAAGTATTGTTGATGAGCCTATTGGTGTTTGGAGGGTTTCTGAAACTGAGTTTGAATTCCTTCTGTAATATTTTACTGAAGTTTTTTGCCACTGGGGATATGTAGGGTATAGTCAGATGTTGTCTGTCTTCTTTTGTGTTCTGTTGCAGTTTTTTATAAAAGCTTTCAATCCTGTTGGTTATTGTTCTATGATCAAAACCCACACTTATTAAGTCCCTGATGTAGCTGGTGATGTTGTTTTTTTTGTCTGACTCTAATTTACATAGGTGGTGATTGCGAAATAAGAAGGCAGACAGCCCTGCGAGTTTGTGTGATTTAGGGGATTTTGAGAGTGGATGGAGACAACCTCTAACGCATAAGGGTTTAATTATCACAGAATAATTAAATGCCACATTCTCTCTATTGATTTTCAAATTAAGATACCTGACCATGTTTTGCTCATCTTCATATGTGCAATTAAACATAAGGTTGGGAAGAGTGTGGAGTTCATGTAAAATCTCTTTAGTTGAGTTTTCCGGTGCTACCATGAATATGTCCTCCACATATTTACTATAAATTATGTTTGGTGCTGCTCTTTGGAAGCACCTGTTGTTCAAAATGATCTAGCATGATGCTGGAAACAATCCCACTCAGAGGTAGTCCCATGGGCCATCCTGTACCATTTGTTTTCGTATGACACTAATTTTAATAAATTTTAAAATTATATTAGCTA
Organism: Epiperipatus broadwayi; assembly: GCA_028023455.1. Taxonomy (NCBI): domain Eukaryota; kingdom Metazoa; phylum Onychophora; class Udeonychophora; order Euonychophora; family Peripatidae; genus Epiperipatus; species Epiperipatus broadwayi. The sequence goes on along the minus strand of JAQFVV010006209.1, from coordinate 5,007,950 downwards.
ACATTTGTCCTAGCTTTATTTCTCAATTGTCTGAACAATATTAATGAGCTCTTGCTCTCCTTGGGTCTGGTCGGTGCAAATCATCATCATCATTAACTTTAGATCACAGTAAATACATTTTCTATGTGATGTGACGTATTGTGGCTTCTTAAATGAAGTCAAGAATATCTCAGCAATTATGCCCAGATAAACCTGTTAACCACTTTATTTTCCATTTCCCACTCTAAATTTTCCCATATTCTGCTTCATCCCATTTCCACAACATAATCTTTGTCAACTCTATAACCTTTATATCTAATTCCCCTTTATCTGTTCCCAAACCCAGCATAAAAACCAATAATTCACTTTCATAACTTCATCATATGTACCCTTTCTGTTTTCAAGCTTTTACATTCAATTAACAAATGCCTAATATTTTCTATTTCTTCCTTACATAATTTACAAAATAAATCACCCATTTTTATCCATTTACATGCATATATATATATGAGGATTGGTTTAAATCCTCCAGAGTCCTTTTTTTTATTCCCAAGAGCAAGATTAATTAGAGGCTTCTATATATTGTGTATTGTCATACTGAATTGACTTATAGAATTATTTGTCATTGTCATATGAGCAGCTTTTTTGAATTTTTTTTCTTGCCACTTTTTCCTCTCCAATATTTTTGTATTTTCCTAATTAAACATGTTCATTACTACGTACATGGTCTGCTACTGTAGACACATGTTTTTTCTCTTTTAATCATTAGTTTGTGTTTTTTCAATCACTGTTCAACAGGGTGACAGGTCTCAACAATATATTTCCTTCCACATTCACATGGTATTTCATACATACAGTTTTTGTTCTTTAGCATTTACAGTTTAAACTTGTTAGAAGTAAGAATTCCTTGAAGTATGGTATGGCTTTAGAAAACTGTTCTAATGTTATATTGCCAGCAGATTTTTTTTAATTTGTCTGCCATTCTTGGCATGTATGGTTACACTATAGTACCAATAAGTGTCTTTTTTTGTTGTCTATTAAAGATTTTCTTTGTTGTATGTGAAGTTTGTTCCATGTGAATCTTTTCATTTCACATAGAACAAATTGTCATGAAGAATGGTTATCCATCAGCAGTCATCAAGAAAACTTTTAATAGACAACAAAAAAAGACACCAAAAGAAAAAAAAAACAATTATTGGCACTGTAGTGTGTCCATACGTACCAAAAACGGCAGACAAATTAAAGAAAACCTGCTATCAATATAACATTAGATCAGCTTTCCAAAGCCATACCATACTTCATGGAAGTCTTACTTTTAACAAACTTAAACCGGAAATGTTGAAGAATAAAACTTGCATTTATGAAATTCCATGTGAATGTGGAAGGAAAGATATTGCCGAGACCTGTCAACCTGTAGAATAGCGATTGAAAGAACACAAACTAATGGTTAAAAGCTAAAAAACAGATATATCTACAGTAGCAGACCATGTATGTACTAATGACTGTATGTTTAATTGGGAAATACAATACTGGATAGAGAGAAAAAGGTACAAAGAAGAAAAATCAAGGAAGCTGCTCATATGACAATGGTAAATAATCCTGTAAATCAACCCAGTGTGACAATACACAATGTATGGAAGCCTCTAATTAAACTTGTTCTTGGCAAAAAAAAAAATTGAAGAACTCGGGAAGATTTAAACCAATCCTCATATATAAATATGTGAACTTTTTATTATCTGTTGCCTTTGACAGCTCAATTGGTTAGTGCCTTTGCCTTAATTCAATAGTCGAGAATCTAAAGATGTAAATTCGAATCCTATGCAAATACTGTCACTGGTTAGGCACGAAACACCTGAAGAAGAGTGGAGAATAATACTACTCAAAATGTTGTGTTATTACTAACAAGTTGTTGCATGAGAAAAGTTTAAAGTTTAAATTTTTTTATACATTCAACATTTACTGATAGATAATAGAAATAGTTCAACGTATTATCACAAATATGCATGCTTGGATACACACATATTTAACATTTTTATGAATAATCTTATAATCCATGTAAAGTGGATGACATAATAATTTAATACTGATATAAAAAAACCAGTGTTTGGGAATTTAATCATTATAATTTTAATTTGAAATTTTAATATTTTTTTTTATCATTTAATATCTATGAGTTAATTTAAATAATTTTAAAATTTTTTCTTTACTAAATTTCTGAAGTAAATTAGGATCTGAAGAGAATTGGTGAAAGAAGTACATTAAAAAGCACATTATATATGTATAGTTAATGAATATAAATAAAACCCTGCCATTCTTTAACAGTATCTATTTAAATTCTATGGGCTCATTCTTGTTAGTTTATAGCTTGTGTGATAAAAAATTTGAGGTCTTTAGTTTCTGATTTTTCACTGAACATGTATATCTAAACCATTACTACTTCCTGTCTGCAACTTTCTTTTATAAAATTTGTGTTCAGTTTATTTTTTTTTGGTGTCATTTCTCATTGTTTTCAACTAGCCAATTGTCAACAATTTTCTGTAACATGTTTTTTTTTAGAATCTTTAATGAAACTCTTCTAAGTAAGAAATTATTAAAACTTTGTGAAGTAAGTTCTTTTTTGTATGTTTTACAGAATATAATCAAATTCATTTACTTAAGGAAGTTAATATATTTATTTTAATCAAGTTTAAATTACCTGTTGAAATAACAGACCAATATAAAGAAATTTTTTATATGAATCAATCATTCATAAAGATGTTAATTTTTGGTGTGAATTTTATACTTCATGTTATAATCATATTTGATAATTCATTAAAGCATTTATAAGATTAAATATAATATTTTGAAGAAAAAAAGGGGAAACAAATCTTGTTGATTAAAAAAAGGTCTTATTTTATATATAATTCATCAAAATTTAAATATTACCTAATGCTATGCTAATAATTTACAATACTAGCCAAAAAACAAAGTTTTACTAAAATTCTTTTACAATCATGGTTTCATCTATTAACAAGACTTTTTCAAGTGAAATTCAACTAAATATATAACATATATGCACAAAGGAAAATAATCTTTCCATCATTCACTTCAAAAACCAACTTCCTTTAATATCAAAGAATGTCTTCATGAGATTAATGACCTCAGATTCAAAAAATTTTATCATCAAAGTTTCTTTTACTTATCTTTTCAATTCAACTTTTTTTATAAAAGATAATTTCTGCATTGTCAAGTAATATTTTATGACATGTATTCACTTCATGAATATGCAAAGCTGAGTTATGATATCTATTTTTAACTTTACTTTTATGAACTTTAACTCTTTCATTAAGACTTAATTTACTTTGATCTCTATAAATTTTATGACATTGCAAGGAATCTTATGAACTACCCCAAGAATAGATTTGCAATCAATTGACTGAACTATTTAGTAATGAATTTAAATTCAGGCCTATCTTCCAAGCCATTTTCATATGATCCAGTAAAAAAACTATTGTTATAAATCAATTTACTAATTAATGACTTATATGGCAAAGAAATAAATTCTTTATTCTCACTAACAATTAAATCTTTATTATTAACAGATTTGTAGATATTTTTATTAAATATAATATTTCTAATAAATTCATGATTATACTTAACTCAATATAGTCAGAAGCAAATGGATTCCTCTGAATTTAACTATTATTTTCAAAGTTATTAAGCCTACTACTCTTATAACAAAAATTCAATAAAGAAAGTTTTTTATGAGTAAAAGGTTGATAATTGTCTAGCCTTATCATTTCTTAAATTTTTTGCTTTAATAAAATGACTACATAATAAAACTCTATGAACTGTATCAATTCTTAAATCTAAAAAGTTTAACCTAACAGATTCAAATGTGCCCTTTAGTGGTAAATTTAATATTAGAATCAAAAGCATTCAATCTATCAAATTTTTTTTTCAATTTATCTTTATACATAACAAACAAACAATCACCAACATACCTAACAAATAATTTTAAAGAAACAGAAAAATTAACCTATTTTTTAAAAAAAATCAATATAGGCAGAGCACATTAATGAAATTTGAATATTTTTCTGCAGATAAGATTAAGGTTATTCATGATTTGTTATTGTTATTAGAGGATTCTATGTATTTTGTGTGCATTGATGTGTTTTATAAAATTAAAGAGAGATGGGTTATTGATTATGTTATTTCTCTTTTAATGTGCTCTGTTTATATTGATTTTTTTTTTTTTAGAGATTAGTGTTATTCATAATTTTTGTTTCTTTAAAATTATTTGTTAGGTATGTTGATACTAGTTTGTTATACAGGAAGATAAATTGAAGGATTTTTTTGATAGATTAAATGCTTTTGATTCAAATATTAAATTTACTATTGAGAGGATACATTTGAATTTGTTAGGTTAACATTTTTAGATTTAAGTGTTGATAAAGTTGATAATGTTTTATTTTGTAGTCCTTTTATTGAAGCAATAAAATTTAAGAAATGAAAAGCCAGACAGTTATCAACCTTTTACTTATAAGACACTTTCTTTATTGAATTTTTGTTATAGGAATAGAAAAGTCTTAATAATTTTGAAAATAATAGTTATATTCAGAGGAGTCAATTTACTTCTGACTATATTGAGTTAGAATATAATTATGAATTTATTCGGAATATTATATTTAATAAAAATATCTATAAATCTGTTAATAATAAAGATTTAATTGTTAGTGAGAATAAAGAATTTATTTCCTTGCCATATAAGTCATTAATTAGTAAATTAATTTATAACAATAGTTTTTTATTGGGTGATATGAAAGTGGCTTGGAATTATAGGCCTGAATTTAATTCATTATTAAATAGTTCAAAACAGTTAATTGATTGCAAATCTATTCCTGGGATAGTTTATAAGATTCCGTGTAGTTGCCATAAAATTTATATAGGACAAAGTAAATTAAGTCTTAATGAAAGAATTAAAGTTCATAAGAGTAAAGTTAAAAATAAATATCATAACTCAGTTTTGTAAATTCATGAATTGAATACAAGTCATAAAATATTATTTGACAATGCAGTGATTTATCTTTTATGACAAAAGTGAATTGGAAAGAAGAGTTAAAAGAAACCTTGATGATAAATTTTTTTGAATCTGAGGCCATCAATCTCATGAAGATATTTGATATTAAAGGAAGTTGGTTTTTATAGTGGATGATGGGTAGGTTATTTTGTTATATATATATATGTTATATGTTTAGTTGAATTTCATTTGAAAATATCTATTTGTTAATAGATGAAACCATGGTTGTGAAAGAATTGTAAAAAAAAAATGTTTTTGGCTAGTATTGTAATGTTATATGAATTTCTATTTTAATTCATCAAAAGTATTATTTTCCATTAAGAAACAAACTAGAACTTTTGGGCAAAGAGTATTATATATAACAACTAAAATTACTAATGGAAATGCAATATTAGATTTTAGTTGGTACTTAGCTTTATATTAATTTTTAATGACTACAAACAATATGTGATACCACAAAAATATTTATATGCTCTTAATTTTATAGAATTTTATAAATTGGGCAATAAATTTTATGCCACTTTAGTATCTCATACTGCTGTAGTCTAAACATAAGGAATTCTATTTCTCTATTTTTCCGATCTAATTTTACTAAAAGAAAACAAACAATTCATTCCAATTAGAAGTAATTTTATTTAGTTTTTTGCAATCTATGGTTATATATATATTTTTATACAAATATTGCAATAATCATTGTAAATAATGCTTATAATTTTAATAAATCAAATTTTGAATCTTAATTGTATTATAAAATAGTATTTTTCTTAGAAGCGGCAACACATAACACTGCAGCCATTATAATTAAGCAAATGACATTGCCATTGCAGGTTAAACAAATGAAATTTGTTCTTCCATACCTCTATAAAAGAAAGATAAAGATAAATAAAAATTAAAGATAAGTTTTATGATAATAATACAAACCTATTATGAAGAAAAATTACCATATATATTTGTTATTAGATGTTTTACATATAATTATCTAATATCTTATAATTGCTGTATTTCAACATTTTCCACAGAGAATAATTGTTACTAACACACCAGTATAGTTATAGTTCTCTATTGCAATTAATCTTAACCCATAATGACTTAATGAGAGCATTCATTATTTGATCTAATTAGAATGATTTTAAGACCCTATAAAGTAAATGCATCTCTCAATCATGCTCAGTTTAACCATAAAATGTGTTAAAAAAATTCTATCATTCTTTATCCCTTTCAAAATCCAATCAAAATGTCAGTATTATAACACCCAGCAAGCTGAAAAATATATGAATGGATCTTGTCATATTCTCTGCAAGTAGTTGAACATCCTTAAATGGAATTTTTTCACTTTTTTTCCATTAGGGATTTCATATTTTACTTTGTGCAATTCAATTAGGCATACTATCAGCCCTATATAAATTAATATAGTTGTAGTAGTTATATTCCTACCATGAAATCCTCTATCTTTTAATTTATTAAATCCAGCAATTTATTAGATTGAATCCTACATTGCATTTTATTATCTAAGTCTATCTTTCATCTAAAATGCTACCATGATATTTAAAGTGATCAGTTTACTCAAATTAATATTCATCCAAGACAAGCGTCACTGAAGATTTTTCTTCTATCATTGGCTCATAAAAATCAGAGATTTTTGAACATTTATTATTTAAAAACAAATTGAAACATTATGAGCTTTTTATAAATTGCCAAAAATAACACAGCCATCATACATTAAATAGAACTAAAATGAATTTTTTGTTTTTAATTTGAACCCAATTAAAAATCCACCTTAAAATTTATATTGCATTTTTATATCTATTTCACAAAGCAAACTATAAACACTCCACATGTTATTGTCATAAAAATGGAGAATTGAAGTTGTAGATATTATATATCATTGTCTTATTATAGTTTAATTTCACATGCTTTTGATTTTTCTCTACTAATAGTAATGCTTTCTTTTTATACCATCATTTAGCAATTTATAATGTAAATAATATGACAATTTCAAACATTTCCATATACATTCTCAAATGTTTCAAATATTTTGACTGTTATGAAAGCAATTTCATATGGCTCTTTTTTTAAAATCTTCTTAACAGTAATATGCATATTTATAGTTTTTCTCAATCTCTAAAACCATTATTGATAATCATTCATGCTATTACTGGGAAAAAGATTCATTAAAAGAATTTTTGTTAAATGGATAACAAGAATATTTCATTATTGTAGTGTATCACAAAAATAAAGCACAATAATTACTACAGTCTTTCTATCCATATTATTTTTATAAATTATAACAATAGAATGTATCTATAAGATAGCATATATTTGTCAATTTCATATGTATTTAAGAAATTCCAGTAGTGTAATGCTAAAATATTAACAACATATTTTAAAACTTCAAAAAGTATGGAATGCAAATTCTAGATTGTTTGGGGACTAAGTAGGAATAAATTTACTCTAATAATGATATTATTGTCAAGAAATGCGTTTTTTACATTTTTTTTTTTTCAAATTTTAAAACAAAACTGCTATCTGATAATATTAACAAAAATTGTAATATTGATATTAATAAATATTTTCATGATTTTAGACTGTATAGGTTATTCTTATTTTTTTGATATAGTCTTTAAAAGTTTGATAGTCTATTCTTGATAAATAAACATTGATATTAATTTACAGAAAGAATAATCCCTTCCCCAACTCTTTTTATTAATAAGAGTTAACTTAAAGGACTAACTATTAGTGGATAATAACTCATTTTTATTAATATTCAAATGATCATAGATATATGATCATATGAAACTATTGTTACGGACCGCCTATCTATAACCGAGATTACGGGCTTCGAAATAAACATGACATAGCGTAAGGCTTTATTTATTTTCTTACATCGACAGTTATTCACGATCCACATAAGGGGGCGCCAGATACGATTATTTAAGTTGATTTTAATTACTCGCATCACCTTACATCATGTCAAAACGATTTCGAAGTCTAATCCCACCCACTAGCTCAAAACTCCCAGCATGGACCAATAAGGTTTCTCAAGGTTGTTACATGATTGTTCTAGGACGACTCCTCCCGGAAAAGACGCATTGTCCGCTAATGAAAAATCAGCATGGTTTTCTAATTACTCGACTACGGCATGAGATCCATTTATTGGTTGTCACTGATCAATGAGGTGGTTCGTTTACGCCCCGAACACTAGGCTTACAAGTTCATCCCCCCGATGTATCGTATATAACATAATTATTTGACGTTTACTTCGATTGATTATAGACCCGCCCGCTCTTAAATCTATCTTAACTAAATATACTTCAAAGATAAGTCATTAAAAAATAAATAAACTACGGTTTTGAGTGTGTGTGAAAAGATTTGAGAAATGCTCGACTTGATTAGATATTGACAAATTTATTAAATATGAAAAGAAAACATTGTTAATTGATTTATTACACACGCGCACATACATTCACGCTCACAGAGAATCATAATTAGTCATAACATAATGTGAATAACGAGATAAAGTTCCTTTCTAGTTGATAAAATATATTATCTTTCCTGAGCTTCGCTTAAGTTCAAAGTTCATGTTTACAAAGTTCTGTAACAAAGATAAACTATCATGATGAGGAAAGTTTTAAGATTTGTTTGTGCAAATTTATGTTGGTTAATTACGAGATTGCCTTATGAGTTTCTAAATTGAGTGAGTGAACATAATATAAAACATATTTACCTAGGATTTGTCTTGGTTACAACGAACATTGATTGGTCTGGACGAGTTTGGGTATTTCACGGAACATTTCTATTATTAGGAGCATCAACTTCACACGACGATGTTATCGGAATTTCATAGCTTCGGAGATATTTCAGTAGCGAAGCGCCGATCAGTCACTGAAGGGTTTATTAGCCCCTCATGACAGTCGACGCTCTTGGTATTAATTTCATAGTGATCATCTTCAAACTGAGGAATAAATCAAGCTAATTCAGAACAATTTTATTGTTAAAATAAAAGCATAAGCATCGGAATAAAAATGAGCAGGTGATAACTCGGAATACTGAGAATAAACAACAGCAATGATAACGTATCAATCGAAATGAATCGAATCGAACCATTGAATAGGTTTTGACTGGTATTTATAAGGGTTGATCCATATCTTGGGATCCAATCGACCCCCAGAGTTCCTTGCTCCTGGAGTTGTCGTTCAGGTCCGCGTTTGAGCTACCTGTTCATTCACTCTTTGTGCTAAAGGCAATATTTATTTTGAGACAATCTCATTTTGCAATCTCACTCAACCAACCTTATTCTTCACACCTCGACTGCATGCGTGTGTGCGTGTGTTTTACCAGAACAATACAAGCTATTTTAAATTTAGAAGTCGAGCATTTTATCTTTTCCTCAAATCTTTTCTCTAAGTTTTATTCTAGTTAAAACTATATTTCTAAAATAAACATTTTTAAATTCCCCGTGGTGTTTTTGATTGACAATTATATTTTACTATTTAGGAGAGCATATTATATTTTATTATTTAGGAGAGCAAATTATATTTTGTTATTTATTTTTTTTATTATCTAAAAGCTTTAATCATTTAATTAGACGTTTACCGTCTGTATTTTATCAATGTGTTTTATAAATGTATTTATGAGAGAAAACAAAACTATTACACGTTACGAAAATAAAATTACGAGTGTTTTAGGCTGCTTGCTGGTGTGTGTGTGTTTATCGATTTGTCCCGTTCTGATCTATGCTTCCTAGATTTAATACTGATGTAACGCTGTCTCGTTACACTATGTATGATATAGTAACTTAAAATTTTCATTAAATTTAAATGTATGAAAGGTGTAATTGCCAAAGAAATCATCATAAAAAATATTGTATTTTGAAAGAATTTTAAAATGATTTTTAATAAGGAATGAAGCACTACTCTTCCATAAATAAATTCTAAGAATATTTACTTTTCAGAAATGTAAAGTAGCCTCAAAATTTAGTTCTGCAGAGTATCAATCTTGCAAAATAAGTTATGATTTTTATTTAATATATATATATTAATGTTTTTTTTCTTTTCAAATCTTTTTATGTACCATTTTTTTATTTCAATTGTCTCCAATATTTCAACTATATTATGTGATCATTATCAAGGATTATTTCTATAAAATATATATTATATATATTTACAAAGAAATGATGAAGAATTTATAAAAAACAACAACATTAAGGTAATTCTTTACATAAATTATAATTTGTATATACAGTAAATAACTTTTTGCTTACTTTCATATGTGACTTCATCTTTTTGCATAAAAAAAGTTTTTATAATACTAATTATACTGGATTTCTACCACTATTTTCGTTTAAAACTTTTTTTTTTATTCTTATATATAAACTTTCTTTAATTAATCTTTCTTTATAAGATCTCAGATTTTCTAACAACTTTATTTTATAAGTTTAAATACTTAGAATCTTTCATGTGTAGGTATATATTAGAATTTTTATATTTTAATTGCTGTTTTAATTTAGTTTTCAATTTATTTTTTGTTGTTCCTACATATGAAATATTTTTATTATCTCTTATAATTTAATAAAGATTAGCAAAAGAAAGTTTATATATATAAGAATGAAGAAAACAGTTTTAAATAGAAAGAATGGTAGGAATCTGACGTAATTATAATAATTGGAAGATATTTTATATAAAAATTAAATATATATATATAATTTAAAATATAGCAGGATAAAGCACATATAAAAGTAAGCAAGAAGTAAATTATATATAATAAATTTATGTGAAAAATTATATTACGTTGTTTTTAATAAATTCTTTGTAGATTCTTTATATACATATAATTATATTTATATAATATATGTATATATTAAACTTGAAATTAAACATAGCTCAATGTATATGTGAACAAAGAAGTAAATCACCCTCCTCTCTCCAGGTTATCAGTTAAAAATACTCTAAATGTTGAACAGAGAATTAAGAGTAGAATGTATATATATATTATAGGAATAATCCTTGACAATGAACATATAATATGGTTGAAATGGAAAAAATTGAAATAAAAATTCATAAAATAAAACAAGATTTGAAAAGAAAAGTGTCTTATTATTTTTATATTTATTAAATTAATGGGCCATATTTGAAAAGAAAATAGTGAAATACTTATTTAAAAGTATTGATTTCATTAAGTGATTTTTGTTATGAATCAATTAAAGATCAAGAAGATAATATGAAAAATATATTTCCAAAAAGATTTTCTTTTTATTAAGTAGAGTTGTCATAGTGATTGTGAGTTGTAATAAATTAATTATCTGGTCAGTTCAATATTCAAACAATTCTTTTCCTGTAATTAAAGCAGCTAAATGAAGAAATCACCAGAGTGGCAGAATAAGAATATTTCTCATAAAGCTATTGCTATATGTAAAATACAAATTTTATTCTTTCGCAAATAAACTAGTATAACCTTTAACTCGAATGCATTATAAATAGCTTTTGGATTCTAATCTAAAATAGGGGTTAATTTATATGAAGATGATTAAGCAAAGATGGTGTTGCATTAGTGTAGTTAGCACTCTGAAGTTTATCACTCCAATTATTAGATAAGGAATGTATTAATTGAAAACTATAGATTTTGTTGTGATTCTCATTAATGTATAAGGAAGTAATTGTGTTTATTCCAAAATAAAAAGTACCAGGAAACAATGAGTATAACACTATGACTTTATGGCTTCTTTTATGTAAAATATTTGTCCTATGTAGTCAATATTTTTATTCTAATATTCTAGCACTAAGATATTTTTTCATCATATTGGATTCTGTCGGCAGGAATATCAGTGTTAAAAAAAAATCATATGGTCAGTTGCTTAAGAAGGCAAATGATATTTCAGCATCAATGTGTCAGATGGCGTGCAATTATTCCACTCAATTAACTAAACTGATATTTGTTTTTTTTAAGACTCAGCCAGTTCAAGAATCTTCAGCTCTTGAATCTGCTTCTTAATTCTCAGCAGCAATTCCTTGAAGATTTCAGATGTTTACAATTTTACAGAAGGGATAGCTTATTCTTTTCTTCCAATATTAGTGCCATTTTTACCTGTAAACACATTTTTTCCATCATTGACTGCAGTTTTTTCAGACATGCTATATAGTAGATATAAGATATATGATCAGATTAAATATTATAACAATGAATGTTATTACTGGATAAACAGAAATGTATTTCAACATCTATATTATTAATTAGTTTTTCACTGAGGATAAAGTAATATATTAAATATATTGATATACATATATATAAATTAATAAGTATCATGCTATGTTGTTAATTTGGTAAATTAATCTATAATTTATGTCAATTTTTATTTTATATATAAAAAAGCTTTTTTTCTCCCACTATATATATTGTTTGGTCTATTTTCTCTGTATAAAGTTCTCTATCCAAAAAAAAAGGGCAAAAAATACAACAACCAAGTATAATTCTTGATCACCTGTGATAGTCTGCCATACTCTTGCTATTGCTACCACTACCTTTAATAAAATTTGGTAGTATCTGCATATTTAAAGCTATGTCTTGAATTTTGATGAGCTCTTTGCATCATTAAGATGCATAACTTAAACACCATATTTTAAAATTTTAAATTAGGATTATCAGGAATGATAAAAAGTTTATAATCTGCTTTCAGATCATTTTGGTTTTTAATATAGTGAGGCTGACATTATTTGTTAATGAAGAACAAAATGTAAATAAAATGTCTTTTTGTTTGACATTATTACTGTATATATTGATTTTAATTTTTTTAAAACTACTTTACAAAATACCCCATTTTTCTTATTGTGCTACTTTTGAGTTGACTCCCCTCTAGGTATGCTCTATATATTGGATAGATTTCCTTCCCCTCCAGAAAAAATTGTTAATTAACTGGAAGTATTATAATTGTTTTGAGGGCAGACTTGTTTTGTAATCTGCTTTAAGCAGTAAAATTGTATGAATAATTTAAAGTTTTATAATATTGAAACTAAATTCAGTTTACTTAATATTTTAAATATGAATACATGGCAATCAATATTGATAAATTAAGGATTCTTTTTTTTTTTTGTATTTATAAAATTTTAACTTTGAATACTAATTTATTAATAGAAAAATTATAATGAAGGATAGTAGTCAGCATAATTGCCAAATGCTTAGTTCATTATTGATCCTCATAGATAATGGCAAACAACTAGAAACTAGTTGGGGATTTAGATTTAACATTTTCTAATATCTATTGACTTTTGAAGCACAAAAGATGGCCATGAAATAAAAAAAGGTATTGCTCTCAATGCATCAAGTATTTTTTATGACATTTTTTATTGTTGGTTATCTCGTTATCAATCATACATTTTTTTTAACCAATTACTTATCCTGTCTTTTTAAGGTGCTCAGATAAACTTCATTTAAATTTTTTAATCTTTGTGTAACTAATCTTTTTCACACCTCTTAATATTTTAAACATAATGATATGGCTCATGATCATTAATCTCAGAATTTTAAGTTCTACATCTAGTTAATATTAACATAATATGGCTATTGTTTGTTAATGAAAAATTTCACATCAAGAAGGAATGGATAGATGCTATTAAATATTTCATCATTATATTTCATATATTGGCTCCAGTCAGTTTTGATCAAATTCGATTTTGAGATTAAATGTCTTTCAAGGACCCAATAATTATAAACTAATAAAATCATTATTACATTGTTCTTCTGGCTCAAATTTAATTAAATTATTGGATATTGATGGACTTTTTGACTTTCTTAAAGTAGGAAAGTTCCCAGGAATAGATAATGTATTTCCAGAATTTGGGGTGGGGTGGGTGGGTAGGGAGATTTAGAACAGAAAGCTGAGCATAGTTGATAAAATTGTAAAACAATTTCAAAAAGCAAAGCTATAGCTTCAAAGATTTTGTAGAAATTAAAAAGTCCATATAGACTAAATTATTTCATTAAAGGAAAGCATTCAATGTCATATATGCCTTATCAATGGTAATTATACATTATCTTAGCATATCCATAATTTTATGTTTGAATTTGGAAATTTTCAAAATACTAGAGGATGTTCATTTAAACCTTTTTTTAAAGCAATCAATCATTTGCCAATTTAGATATCATCTATTTATTGCTAATAAATGAATATTGCAATATTATTAGTCAAAAGTTAAAAAAGACACATTATCTAGTGGCTGTTTAATCGGTATTGTTTTTAATTATTTTTTTCTTTTAGGATCTGGAAAGGCCTCAACACTGCAGTAGTCTATTTAAAGCTGTTTTACCTTTTATCTACTAGAAAAAGAATGTGAAAACTATTGAGGAAATTAGTATCTTTAGTGAAAAAGAACTTATACTTATAGTGAAAGGACAAATAACGTAGTATTAAAATACTGAAAGTAATTTTAAGTTCACATAGTTAAAATTAAATATTGTTACTACTTATTAATTTTATATAATGAAAGAGTGATGGGGAAACCACATCAGACAAATAAAGCTTCAGAATTAATAGAAGAAACATAAGTATAATGCTAATAGCATTATACTTATAGATGAAAATGGAAAAATCCTAAGTACTCTTGTTAAGAAAATTAAAAGTGGAATTACAATTAAATATAAAGAAAACAAAAGTTATAATGTTAGAAAGTATATATAGTTGATTTTAAAATTGATGAATAAGGGATAGAAGTATTGGACAGTTTCTATCTCCTTGGATCATTCAGCAACAAAAAAATTCAGAAATCTAAAGATTCATTATAGACTTTACAGAATTGTAGTGAAAAAGAGCAATTCAATTTTAATGTGTTAAAAAAGTATTGTCATAAAATTGGACAATTTGAACTTGTGTAGAAGCACATTTCAAATCATTCACTTACACTATACAGTTACAAATATTTGGTGATAATTGTGGTTTCTTTTAACTGATATTGATTATGAATATATTTCTTAAACTTACATAATTTATTTACATTGAAGTTAATTATCTTTTAATATTCTAATTTAGTATGAGCATTGATTTAAATTTATTTGTAAATAAAAATTGTAATATGTAAGTTGATTTCTGTTTATATAAATAATCTTTGGAAAAATTACTGCATTTTAAATATACTTAAAACTTTTATTACACTGTACACTGCAATACATTAATGAAGATATTTGAAAAAGATAAATTATCTCCAAATTGCATTTCTGATTAAACTATCACCTTTTAATTGGCCCAAATTATAACTTAACAGTATGTGTCAATATCAAATTATGATAATTTGTTCTACAAATATAATAATGGGTAATATTAATTATTTATTAATCTAAAGATTATTGTATAATTTTTAGACCAGATATAAATATTAATCTTAATTAAAAATTAATATTTGTATTCTTATTCAATATAATCATAAATTATTACTCTTGATATTATCAAATATATTAGTAAAAGAAATTTGGCACTTTCTGTAATTTGATATTGGTATATAATGTACAAAATGAAGATATATGGAAGGTTGTGACCTGGACCAATTAATGGATCTTGGGTTCAGTGTGTGTAATGTAATCAAAGTTTAAGTATATATAATGTTTAACACATGGTGAAAAATGTAGGAACGAAATTAAATTAATGACATTGCATTGAATAAGAATAGATATATTAATATTTAATTAAATTTATATCTGGTCTAAAAATGACCTGATAATCTTTAGCCGAATAAATGATTAGTAATAATCATTAATGTAAATATAAGTTCAAAAAATTTAATATTTGTAGATTAAAATGTAAAAATTTACTATACTTGACCTGCAAATGTTACTACTTTTGTAGCATGTTTTTCTTTAGCAAATACATTTCAATGAATATAAAATTATAGATGTTTATGATTTTTTTGGTTTTTATTAGTACATCCCTCATCTTGACTCCCCATATCACAACCACTCATCAGTGCAGAAAATCAGACTATTCTCTTAATCACTGAATAGAAAATAGTCCTTATTTTGTATGAGAACAGTGTAATGAAAATGATTTAACTACTAATGAAGGTATGAAGATTCATGTATTTGATACTTCTAAATCACTCGAAGAGTGAAGGTAGTTCACAAAATATGTGCCTAATGAAAAAGAATTGATTTTCTATTGTGGAGAAATGGTTGGGATACTAATGGAACTGAGATGAGTAGTGCATTAACCAAAAAATGTAAAATATTATTTTTATTTATTTTATGTTTTTAACTATTATTTATTTTATGTATGTTTACTTAAATAATAAAGGCAGTATTTTTTATATTTTTTAAAATCCCATTAGAAACAGGCATAATTGTTTGGAAATACATATGATTTTCACTGAATACAGTTTTTTTATGAAAATGTCCATTTATAAAATATACATTTGAATTTAAGATTTTTCAGTCTATATTCATCCTCCACTCCATATCAAACAACCAATACGCATGAGCACATACTTGTGAAAAAGATAAATGATCCCCAATATACATATTTTGTACCGCACCAGCACTCATCAGTTGGACCAGTTCATAATCTCCCACACATAGGTTTGGTTTATATTAAGATAGTAATTCTTTAAACTTTAATGGACAGGCTTCAATCTTCTCACCCTTCCACCTATTCAACTGAGCACTGATTGTATATATGTGAGGGAGATTATGATCTGGCCCAACTGATGAGTGCTGATTCATCACAAAATACATATATTGGGGATCATCTATCTTTTTCGCATGTATGTGGTCATGTGTATTGTTACATAAGATGGAGTGAAGGACGAATATAGACTGAAAAATCCTAAAATTCAAATCCTTTATTTGCATATATGAGATACATTTAGTATAAGGAAAATATACATTTATGGGTAAATATTATCAAATGCTATGATAAATTGTGTCTAAAGATAGCAAGCAATAATAAACTATAATCAATGATGATTAATATATAATCACATGGTCTTAGCACTTTAGTGTGTTGCTGACCTACCTTTGATTGAGAACATACATACGCTTACTTACTACATGCTTTGGTGCAATAGTAGAGTGGCAGACTGAAGCTTAAAGTTCACAGATTACCCGCTCTCTTCCATTATCTGAATTTTTTACGAACTCTCAAGCAATAAAGTCATACAGCTAAAACAAAGTGTTTATTGGTTTTTTTTTTTATATTACCTTTTTTGTAGATATTTATATGATGTATGCATTAAAGGCATTTGCTGTTAATTGAAATGACTCTTTGATTCCGTTTTGAGAATTTAAAGGAACTGAACAGGGCAAATTTTTAATGTTGCGGTTATTATTATATGATTATTCATATAATATATGAACATGAATGGGCTGCTCACCAACATTCAGCCAGCACAGAAAGTTTATTGGTTTTTTACTCCTGAGTTTAAGATCAAGAAATATTAAGATCTTTATTCTCAGTAGTTGCCTGATAGCTCTTAATTAAAATATCAGTTGTTTTCTTGAAGGCAAATGAAATGTGTCTGTGAATGAACTTTTTATTTTAATAGATATTTACGATCATGATAAAATAGAAATAAAACAAACTAACTCCTTTTTAAAACTTGTTTTTTAAATGACTATAATCATGAAAAAAAAAACCCGTATCGACTATTTTATATAGTTTTTTTCAAGGAACACTAAAATAAAATAATATATATAACAAATAACACATATTCCAAAAAAATAATAAAATAAAAAATTACAAAATATATTCATAACCAAAAATTTACCTTATCTCACTCCCCTTTCCTTTTACCAACAATAACAATCGTTTCTCTTTGAGTTGTGATTGTTGGTAATACGAGAGGGGAGTGAGGTAAATATTTGGTTATGAATATATTTTATATATTTTTTTATTATTATTTTTTTGGAATATGTGTTATTTGTTATATATATATTATTTTATTTTTTTATTTTTTCATGATTATAGTCATATAAAAAATAAGTTTTAAAAAGGAGTTTGTTTTATTTCTATTTTGGATATTTATGAACTATTTTGAAAAGAAGAACTCTGTGCTTGATATATCAAATCATGATAAACAAAATTAAATTATAGCCCTTATTTCTAGACTATAAAGCTACCAGCCAAGGCACAGTGACTGCTGGAGGGTTGCATTAGATCTTAAGATCTAGGTACAATGCTCTCAGATCCAAGGCTCTTAAGGACTGATGAATGCCACAAACTAGAAACTACTCTGGGGATATTGAATGGGTAGGTACTAAGTAGGGATTTTATGCACAAACCTTGCATCCATTGATTTCTCTGGATTGCACTGGTTGGCACTACTGTATGGAGTTTTGACTCTGTTATAAGATCTAAGTGATGATAATTTATCATCAAGATTAGAAAAGCAGAATTAAGCACTGATCAAGATGAGAGGATCTGTATCTACTTCCAGACAGAGAAATCACAGAAAACCCAACAAATTTAGACTATTTTCTACTAGAGGGAAGGCAGGTGTGGACTGTCTGTACATATACATATATATATATTGTCACCTCAACTTTCTCCGTGCACTCTTTCACTTATTTAATCTCAATAAACTGTCATTTATTTCAAGTAGCTAGTCAATTGAATTTTATATTTTAGGATCAAATATACCGGGGCGCCAAATTGCAGCTATAAATTGTAATGCCCACCATAGATCATCATCATTAGCCATATTTAGGACTATAGAAGATACTGGAGAAAGTAATTAAATTGTCTCTCAAAAAAATAACAATAACAATAATATTGATAAAACCATTCAATCTATACGGTCTTAATTTCAAACCTAGCATTAGTCATGCAAATATTTCGTGATAAATTTATTATAAAATTCATAATAATGAGACAACTTTCTTCCCCAAGTTTATTATAATATCTGATCTCGAGTGGTAACTACAGAAAATACTGTATACAGTTCTCATTTATATCTGACTGGAAATAAATCAGTAATTAATGCAGAGAACTCATAATCTATGTTCATAATATAAAATTATTATTTAATTTAATATTAGATAAATTCATCACAAATAATCCTCCCCATTTAATTCCATTACTTTATTTTTCGTTCTCAGCATTTATCATTTTCAATAGCTACAATTATATAACACGGAATGTCTGTGTTATGTTCTCTAATCTGAGAATTCCTAATCTTATTTCTCTAACACACATAGATCTTTTGATCAACTATCAATTCATGATCCCTACTTTTATAATTGTATAATAATGTTGTTATAATAAGCTACTTGACTTCCGAACTAGCTCTTAGATCAATAATTGAACTGCTCTTTCTCAAGGTCTAGATCTGTCAAGAGGTGCCCATATAAGTGATTACATTGTAATGGATATAATTCCAAATATGCTAAGTTGAATTTTGATACGAATTTACTATTAGTAATCACTCTAAACACCGAGAGCAGGAAAGGGATTTTATGTCTGCTCCTAATATTTACAACATTACAATGAATCAAAAGATTAAGTCTATTAACTTAACTCAACTATTCCCTGTCATTTTTTTCTATTTATCTAATCTACTGACCAACTCTTAAGTAATAATTTTAACCTATCATATTTTGCTAAGTTAAACTATGGAAGTAAACCATGGACATCAATCAGATAAATCAATCAAAATTTACTTATGAAAGCAAAGTACGGAAATAATCATAAATCAGATTATGCAAATTAATGATGAAACTAAAGTATGTTAAAATGAATTATATAAAAGTGACTTTTACAAAATGGATTATATTAATCAAATATAGGACTATTCAAGATAAAATTAATACTGTAAATCAATCATGGAAATAAATTATCAATCTAAAATTAACTATGTGAATCGAATATGGAAACAATATAATAATGACTACTGCAAATTGATCTTGGAAATAAAGTATCATTATAAAAATAAATAATTAAATTTAAATATGAACTAATATTACTTTAACTATAGGTGCTGGATATATAGATTCTGGAGATATTTGAAACATCAAAACACAATGTAATCTTATAACAATAGTAAACTTTATTACATTAACAATAATGATAAAATTAAATAAAAACATACTAAATTATAATATTGTTACACAAATATATGATTCCAATCTATTCAGGACTATTATTCGAATACATGTTTGAATTAACTAATTTCCTAGATGACTTATTTATTGTTTTGACCCATTTATTTATCAAATTAATATTAATAATAATAATAAACACCAATGCTGGAAACAGAATTCCGGATATTTTAGCTTTAAGAAAACATATCTTGAAAGAGAAGAAAACCTATAAATTTCTACTTCCCCCCTTTTATTGTAAACATTGTCCATTGGACTATTCCAAAATAATATATTCGTTTCAATTATTCTAACTAGCAATGTTAGTTAATCATAAATTTCTAAATCATTTTATCAAGCAATAATTTTCACATTTCTAATGAAGAAGAAGGATATGCCATAGAATTACCCTACTAATTTTGCAAACAGGTTTAAATTCAAAACCCACACTTTTACATTCATGCTTGTCGGATCTTTACATTTTTGACTATATCTTAATAGGTCAGTATGTCCGTTCAGCTTGATGACCTCAATTTACCATCATTCAAAAAAATCAACACAGATCGGTTAGTTTATTAATTAAAATCTTTGTCATTCTTCATCATACATATACATCTGACTGAATCCTTATCCTTTCAGGGCAACTTTATTCTGTCCCACATAAGAAAAACTCTCTTCATATCACACATCACCATGCAGTATTTATAACGCACACACAGCCACATCTTGGTAAGGGAAATAAAAAAAGCAACAACATCCACTTCAAACTTAAACTATTTGCTTGAGCCAGAGAGAGAGAGATCTTTTCTTAAGATCCAGAATCATGTAAAGAGCTCCTCTTAGACACCTATTCTTTATATTGGCATGCAAAACATGTCCTACACTTAAACAGTAACTTTATTAATAATTCCCTATCTTAACAAATAAATGGAGTTAAACTTAGTCATCTCCAACTGCCATGGTATATAAATCATGAGACAGCCATTTCCCATCTATTGGGTGGTAGGATAACTTTATGTTAGTAATGACAAGCATTTATGGCTTTATATATGCCCATATATACATCGATTACAGCCTAGATAAATGACAAAGACTAACCAAATCCCAAATCAAAACATATATGAATTATTTCAATTTTAAACAGTCAACCCAACAACATACCTAACATTTATATTAATAACAGATCAACAATACTTTAGCATAATTATGGGTTTTACGACCATCCCCTCACTCTTCATATTTACTATTAAGCACAAATTAAAATTTTGTTAAGAATAATAAAAATATTTATATCATTTCTCTCTTTGCTTTTAAATTTAAATTTACGTGAGCATCTATACTTAAATGGTATCAAAATCTTTTTTTTTTCTCTTTCCTTCAAACATTTTAAACATAAACAAAATATTAAATTAATAATCTAATGATTAGAGTGTGACATAGCATATAAACAAAATGAAATATAAAAAAAAAAACTAATGACATATTACATAAATGAAATAAAATAAAGAATAAATATCAATATTACAGATAGTCTCTTTAAATGTCTTTTTCTTCCATTGTCCATCCATCAATTAATATATTCAGTTTATTTTACTTGATATAGCTATATAATTGCACATCAGACAGTCATTTTAATTAAATGTGTATAGAACGCACAGACAGTCATTTGAATCAAGATAGATAAAAAACGTAGGTAGTTATTTAAATCAAAAGTGTAGCTACAGGAGAATTAATAAATTTTAAAAGAGTTTTGTTGGTTACCTTCCATTTGATGAGTTTCTTCCTGGATTTGAATTCACTTTGTTTCCTTTTCTTCTTTTTCATTTAAAGGTTCAAATCATATACAACAAGCAGTTTCTGATTACCAAACATGAATTAACTTTTTAAACATTTTCAGAAGTTTGCTGCAGTCTTCAAACAAATTTTAAACAGCCAAATAATTATTATAATCTGAATTGGGGTTTCAATCTCATACAAAATTTTGACAGTTCTCTCCTTCAATGAATTTTTAATAAGCAGATGGCATATATATATATATTAAAGTAGTCATGTATATATATTTGCTATTAAGTTAATATATATATATAATGTATAAAAAAATAATATAACATGTAATTTTATTATTAAAATGTACATTTTATTATGAGTTAATATGTGTAAAAAAAGATGGGGTTTGAAATCAGCAAAGAAAGTTTAATTTTCTAAAGTAATTAATTAAAAATCCAATTGGTATCAAAAGAATGTATGTGTTTTTTTTCATGTGTCATAGCATCAGCCAGGAGGCGAACCTACAACCGTCTGCAAACAACTACTTGCTTGCAAGGCGGCTGCGATGACCTCTCAGCTAACAACACTTGACAAGAATGTATAAGTTAAATTCTAATTTTATAATTATTTAGGGAAAAGGTGTCAAAAACACGTAGAGCCAGATAAAATCAAAGACTTTCAAATTTAATTAGGAAATGCAATTAGTAAAATTTCAAAATTAAAATTGCATTAATCAGTAAGATTTTTGTAAGATAATAAAGAAAAGAATTTTACTTAAATTTTAATTAATTAATTTGGAGATCCAGATGGCTTTGTTTTTGAGAGTTATATATATTGGTGGCAGGGAAAAGAATTTTAGTTATTGTAGAAAAAAAAACTTCTTGAGAGTTATTGTAGAAACTTCTGGAAGAGTTATTGCACACTTTTTGTAGAGTTTATTATTGAAAACTTCAGAAAGAGTACACTTCTGTAGAGTTTAGTTACTGTACACCACTGGAAGTTTTATTGTAAAGTTTTTAAGTTGTTAAATTACATCACGCTATGAGTGAGTTCTCTGCCAAGCCCTAGGGCAACGGAGTATGAAGTTCCCTGTATTATATGATGCAGTGCCGATAAAGCCCTTGCCTCATTTAACAATCATATTATTGACATGCTATGCCATTGCCATCAATACAAAGCCCCAGTGTATATCACTGATGACCAGCCATTTCTACTGTTTGCCAACATCTTTCAATGGTCTGGTAAAATACTAATTTAATGTAATTATAAATTTTAAATGATAAAAGCCTCTGTAATATTATCTTCTTTTGCTTTAAACAATTATATATTAATCATTCTGTAAAATTTTATATATACTATCGTATTATTTAGATATTATATTGCTTTATTTAAATATTTTCTTATTGTGTTATAATGCAAGCTTAATTAATCATATATAGTAAGGAAGATTGACTATTGCAATATAGTAATCTATCTTTCTTAAATTTTGCTAGACTTATTGTTTAAGAATCAGACGAGGTAAATTTAGAAAAATATTTCAATGATTAAAATATTTGACATTACCTAAAGCAAGTCCAATAATTAAATAAAAGCAAGATATTTAAATCCCCCCTCTCTCTGATTCTAATTTGTTTTTTTAATTTGCTATTTTAAAGTTTGTCTATTCAAATCTGTTACGTCAGATACTTAATCTGAGCCATTATTGCAATTATGAATGGTTCATAAGCATTTTTTTAAAAATAAAACTTAGTTTAACAAAATACAAAAACTTTATTTTTAGAAAGGACAAGTATATATATATATATGTATACTGCGTATATGTGTTTATAAACAACTTTCAGTTTTAAAATAAATTTAATGTTCGAAGTTGAAAGTTAAAACTTCGTTTCTATTTTCTTTTGACAAATGTTATTGCGTGATAGGATAGTTTAATTCTTTAAATCTTTTTATTCAATTTTAATATTTTTATCATCGTAGGCTATCGTATCAATAATTTTTTTATATCTGTAAGAAATATAGGCACATTTCTAATTAAGCATGAGTTAATTTTTTTATAAAATCTTTTATTATATATCATAACTGTGTAGGCTTTGATTTAGTCTATAGAATAGATATCCGCATATGATAAATTTATGGCATGACCATTTACGTTTTATAGATTTAAATTTAAGTCCAAATGTTTATTATTATATATAAATATAGCATTACTGGGTTGTCTAATTTCTTTATTATCTTACAGCGTTTCTTCAGCAGGCGTATATCCCTGCTTCGAAAAGTTAATTTGACGGGTTCGTTCTAATAAAGTACCACGCAAAATGCGGGAGCATTTCTTTCGTTTTCTAGACTCAGTGGGTCTTATTATTTCTTGTTACCAGTGCAGTGGATTGTTCCTGCCAGTTAATGAGAGTTATAGGGGTCATATGAAGAAGCTCACTCCTTTATTCTACGACTCATTCAACTTCGCAAAATATATTCCCGTCGTTGCCTGATTAGCAGACTTGGATATGACATCGCGGAGGCGATCATGTTCTAGTCTACTTTGTTGCTTAATTGTTTTATTATTTTGGCAATTTCTTTATCCCCTGTGTATCTTGAAGCCTGAGTATTTCAGCTATATTTTCTAGAGTTAAAGTAAACTTACTTTATTTTATTTATTATTATGTACCTGCTTGAGGGATATCGACCCCAGAGGTCAAAATAGATACATCACCCGAAGTCCCTTATTATATGTCTGTTGTAAGTCTAGCAGCCTAATTAAGCGGCAGTCATTTCTTTTGTTTATTTGCTTGTAATTTTAATATTAATAAAGTGTTTGTATTCTATATATACATAGCATTGGGTGTCTTGTTTTGCAGGGAAGTCATATAGTTAATAAACTAGTTTTAAGATTCTACCTCTTCCTGATCACAGCCTAAAGAAAAAATGAAGTACTATGTGGGTTGGAATCAATTATAGTGAAGTCACCCTGGTAGTGATTTTGCAACCGTTAATATATATGATAATGTAAATAAAGTTTCTTCTTAGATTTGTGAAAATGCATGCAGATAGGGCTTTGTATTGTTTTATCTGAAAAATAGAGCACTATAGAAAATTTCTTTAGTAAGAAAAATAATAAAAAGGTGGAGAGCATCAGAGTAGTGAGATAATAGGTAAATTTAGAAGGAACTGTCAAGGTAATAAATATAATATCTTTCTCAAAAAGAAGAAATGGCATTTAAGTTACAATAATATTTATAATTTAAAGATTTTAAAATAAAGATGGCAGTTATGTAAAATGACAGACAGAAGTGAATGAGAACTATTGAGGTATAGACTTTAAAAGATAAGAATTAACACAAGTCTGAATTAATGTCTGTCCTATACATTTACAAAGTTTGAGAATGAAGTATTTCCACACACCAACTTGTTCTAATATTTGTTCCAAAGTTAAGGGTTAATTATCGTTATTCTATTATTATTTTATTGTTATTTATTTTATCATTTTATTAATATTCTTTAGCATGGAAAAATAAACTTGCTGAAATATATATAAGTTAATTTTTGTTTCTAACATGGCTGGGTTTATAGATTCCCCCATGAACACAGCATATAAATATACAAATAATTTTTAATATTACCCGTTACCCTTCTCCATTTTTTAAAACATTTTTACAAAATTATTGATATATATAAATTTTATATGTATATTTTAGATTCTGCGAGAAGTTGAACTACACCGCACCCTTAATCATCCTCACATTGTAAAATTTCATCATTATTTTGAGGACAAAACAAATGTTTATATACTTTTAGAAAATTGTCCTAAAAAGGTAAGACATTGTCAATATGTATTAATAGTGATTACTTTTACTCTTTTTATTGTATTTCTATTATATGATTACATTATTTTTGACCTTTAAGATCAATTGTTCTTAATGTCAGATAATTCAACTTCAGACTATAAACTATTTTGACTGGCTTCCTTCCAGATCAATTAGTTTGTGTTTTGTATCTTGTATATTTTTCACCCCATTCTCCATCCCATTTTGTTTATAAAATGTTACTTTTTAAAAAGCATCTTTAAGAAATAATAAATTTTAAAACTAATACATCCCTATCAGAAATTGCTGCATGTACTTCTATTGCAATTAGTAAATCAGAATTGTTACAATGGTTATAACAGAAACAAAAATAAAAGTATAAATATCAAATAAGTTTTATTATATTTTTTATACATATTTTGCAATCTTAAAAACATGTTTTCTTCATTAGGAATTCACTACTAACAATTCTAGCTTTCAGTTTAGTAAGCATGAATATTTATTTTTTCTTACATTAACAATTGAACTTTAAAAAAAAAAAAAAAATTAAATATTGCTTTAATTTTGTTTTGCAAAAAATTATTTTTCTAGAAACAACTTTTAATTATATTTATTTAATATATACTTATGAGAAAATCATGATATCCTGCTTAATACATTTATCTACTGTGCCCATGTCCCGAGCTTTCAATTCATATGAAACTTGAAAATTTTTTGAGTTGGCTGAAGACTTTCAAATAAATTCAGGGTTTTCTTTTTAAAATAGTCAACTCATTTAGTCATTGTTATTAGTCAATAAATGAGTATTGTAACTATTTATCTGATTTGTAATGTATTTTATCTTTATTGTTTCTTTGTAGAAAAACAGTAGAGAAAAGATAGTTCCGTACAGCTGGTTTACTGAAATTTTTGTATTCTTTTTTAAATTGCGAGAAAACTAAGCATGACATCAACAGAAATCCCAGCATTCATTGCCTTTTCATTCCATCTGTCAAATAAACTAAATTACGTTGAATTCAGATGAAATTTGAATTTTTTATGAATTTTTTAAAAAATAACTGAATTTGTTTTTTTTATTTTCTGGTCAATTTACTAGTTTACATGAGGCGATAAAATTTGAATTTTTTATGAATTTTTTAAAAAATAACTGAATTTGTTTTTTTTATTTTCTGGTCAATTTACACATGAGGCGATAAAGACAGAAAATCTTTATCGGCCTTAATAACTAATAAACTGGATTAAAAATACACTAATGGTTTGCTTGTCAAGGCCCTGAATGCGTTATAAACGTAACGCGAAATAGCGGTCATAAGTATGAAATTTTATTTTTTAAATTTTTTGAATAATATATATATATTTTAAAATTATAATGTAATATAATAATATTAAATCATTTATGCTCTTTATTGTACAGTTTATAAATTTATTCAAATATAATAAAAGTGATTTTTGTACCATATCTCTATTATACAGTATATATTTATTCTATTATATCAAAAGCGGTTTTTATACCTTGAAATTTTGGGTCTCTGATCCAAGTTTGAAGCAACCTTATTTTATAGACATAATGATTCTCAAAAAGTTTAATGATTTATTATGTTTAAACTTGTGTTTGCATGTTTGTATAACAGTAATGATTTACATATATAGAGCAATGCAAAGTAAAAATAGACTGATTATCAAATGTACAGAAAGGTTTCAGTTGATAAAGCTATCACAAAATTTACTGGGCATAGTATCATGTGAAAATATAAACACTTAAAACCAATAAATAGAGATTTCAAATGGTGTTTCTGTGGTAAACACAATGGTTATGCATATACCACATGGAATTGTATGCAGGCAAAGAATCAAATTCTGATTTTTGCCTATGCCTTGATACTCATGCTGTGGAGTCAATAGTTTTGCCACATCTTGCATCACATTATTTTCAAGTCTATGCAAATAAATCTCTGTGGGTCAATAAATATAACAAGATAGCATTACTGGTATGCATAAAGAATATACACATCACTGATGAACACAAAAAATATAAAATGAAGAGATGAAACTCATCAGTGATACAGACAGTAGCCTACAATTTCTAGTTTTAGATAGACAAGAAGCCAATTGCCACGATGACTAATACATATCCACCTTCAGGAAATGATTTGTTTTGTATCTTTTATTAGGATGAATCTTTTTCTTATAGATGCCTTTGAGATTTGTCAACTTTTGGGATACAAGATAAAAATGAAGAATTCTTATGTGAATACTTTTGGAGATTCTGAAGCTATGGATTATCTCAGGTAAGATGCATTATATATGATTTGAAAGATAATTTTGTGAGGAATACAAAGAAATTATCAATGAAGATGTAATTTAAACTTAGTTAATGTTAAATTAGAAATTATGAACAAACAATAAAATAATAATTATGTCGGATGTTGACATTTCTTTTTTTTCTTATTTTTTAAATGGTAATCACTATATGTCTTAGCCTTGTTGTTTTCCTTAGTTTTTCTAGTTTCTATCAAAGTAAAATTTTTTGCTCTAACATTATTAAAACTGAAGTTATTGTGAAAATTATGTCTCAAGTCAGATTTTTTAAAAATTCAATATGGCAGCCTGGAGAATCAATAAGTTAAGGCTGTTTTACCTTATACATTTTTACAAGTTGAAAGAGATATGTTGTTTAGAATATTTTATTCTGAATGAATGCTGCCATCAACATAATTTGTGTTTTAAAGTTTTTAAAAATTTTTGATTTGGGCATTTTTGATTGTAAAAAGTTGTAATTACTTGTATATAATTATGTTGTAATTTATTGTGTACAAAAAGCATTGCTTTTAAGTATTTATTTACCATAATGTCTAGTAGTCCATTTTTGTTTTTCTCATGTCTAATTTTTTAATAAAGCAATAAAATAAAAATCATAGTACTATATTTTTTTTAAAACATAATAATAATGTATAGTGAACTAGGACAGTAATTTTAAGTCTTTAATTAAACTAAAATGTTATCTTTAATTTTCTAACAAATCAGAATATTAATGATGCATATTTTCTAGTTAACTTGAGATT
Source organism: Epiperipatus broadwayi (assembly GCA_028023455.1). Classification (NCBI taxonomy): domain Eukaryota; kingdom Metazoa; phylum Onychophora; class Udeonychophora; order Euonychophora; family Peripatidae; genus Epiperipatus; species Epiperipatus broadwayi. Next base: position 4,979,238 of record JAQFVV010006209.1, on the reverse strand, counting down.
ATTACCTTGAGCCTTGATTGAGTAAAAAAAATCCAATCAGGCTGTGTCAAAGTTATTCTCTCATTGTAAGAATTATGTATTCAATTTATGGATGGTTTAAGAAAAGGACCTTATATAACATTTTGCATATCTATCTACCATGCCATGATCTGCTATTTAAGTCTGAATGGATGAACATTGAAAATTTTATTTTAATAACTAGTTCTTGAACTGTTTAGAATAATCCATTCATTATTAGTTGATGATTGAATATTTGGCTATTACTAACTGAAGGATAAAAGTCATAAGCTAACCTTTCTTGATCAGATGAATATAGATACACAGATTATGCAAACTGCTGTGTATTGACTAAATTGTGTAAATAATAAATAAAGTTACATGTGTGTGCATAATAAGTCAATATAAAAGACATTGTCACTCTAAAAATAATGAAAATGCTTAATAAGTGAAGTTATGCAAATTACCAAATTATCCTGGATATGCTAATTTACAAAAAGATAATAATAAAACCATTTATGGAAATCAGGTCACACACACACACACACAAAAAAAAAAAAACTATCTAGAGCAGAAGTAGAGTAAGTAGAGCAATAGAGAGATAGAAAACAAAAGTCTTTGAGTAATAAAAATGCTGAAAAAAGCATTATAGTAAAAAGTTAATGAAGAAGGGTTAACAGAATGAAATAAAATTGTAATAAAGAAACTGCAGCATTATAGTTCAACACTATAAAGAACTATGTGCACATGATTAAGACAATTTAATATATGGAATTCAACCAGCAAGTTTCTAGTTGAAAAAACTAACAAGCTACTAATTATTATAAATCTGAGTAGCCTCTTGCGAAATACAAATGATTTTTAAACAAAAAATTTAAAAATCTAAATCTTATTCTAATTACCTTAAAAGTTGTTTGTCTTAAAATATTTTTAGTTTTCACAATTATTTCTATTTAATTTTATCAAATATTTTCTAACTTTCCAAAATAATATAAAAGTATACAGCTGCCTTAGATCAAATCTGACCCTATACACATCAACTGCTGCAGTCAACAGCTTGTAATCTGTAAACATCAATTAGTACAGTGTCAAGAATTTGTGTTAAGCTTCAGTTAGTAATGTGGATATAAAACATAGTATTGCAGAGGAGTACGATAATGCCATTCAATGTAAACAATCTGGGGCAATAGAAATATATATGCTACTAATATTGAAAGATACATGATAATTAATAACATCACCAATAATAAATTAAAAGTTGCTATCCTCTTGTGGATGCTGCAATTAGAAAATAATCTCTGTGATCTAAAAATGCCTGAAGATATTCTGTATGAGGAGTTGCTGCAAAAGTTAAAGTTATATTTCAAACCAATAACTTCGAAATACATAGCACAACTTTGGTTCTGAAACAAAATGCAGTCACCTAATGAAAATATACTGGAGTATGATATAATCCTCTAACAATTACCTAATGATGCAAATTTAGACTAGCTAGAAATGCTATTGACTAGTTATTATGGGACATGCAAGACAAGAAATTTAGACAAATATTACTGACTCTACATTAATTTATACTGCTGCTATTGAATAAGTAATAGTAATAGCATATGAAACAGAATATGCACTAGAATTTAAAAATATAGCAAATGTAATTAAGCCAACCACACATATACACAAGGTGAAAGCACAGAGGATGGAGAAGAATACTAAATAGGAGGCCAGTATTTGTTATTGCTGCTAAAGGAAGGGACGTATAAAAAGAATGTGTAAATTTAGGAAAAACAAGTGTCATAATTGCAGACTGAGAGATCATTGATCAAGAGTTTGTAAAAACAAATGAAAAATGGCTAAATTGAATTTACCAATAAATAGTAAATTGTGAGGGTAGAAATAGTTACGAAGGTTGCAAATGTTAAAATAAAGGAAAGTGAGAATACATTGAATGTACTAGATGTGAGAATTTGTAATCAAATGACCAAAATGGAAATTGATAGCAGATCAGGTGTATCACTCATTTCTTTTAAAGATTAGGCAGTCATTAATAGAAAATAGTACAATTAGATTCAAATTAAGAAGACAAATTCAATAGCTACAGGTGTAAATGGGAATCCTATTAATATAAAAGGAATAGTGATAATAACCAGTAAAAGTAAACACTCATAAAAAAATTATCGTTTTTATGTATTAACTAAAGATATCAGCCCTATATTGAAATATAACTAGCTCCGATATCTGGAAATAACCATTGAATGCATCAAGAAAGCCAAACTGAAATTTAAAATCTGAAATAAATTCCCATCACTATATAAATCAAGTTGAGGCTAAATAGTAAACTTATATTGGAATGGTCAGAAAAAACATGGGATACCAATTAGTTAAAGATTGGATTAAACAAGGATGGCCAAAAGCATGATCAAACCACATAATACCACAAATTTAGTCTGCTTGGGAAAGTTTGTTTATGTGTCAAGAATGTATTCTTATAACTGACCAAGTTTTAATTCCAACTGAGGGGAAGAAATGTATGCTACAATTGCTATTTGAAGGAGACCCTAGAATAGTATGCATGAAAGAATTAGCTTGTTCATATATTTGGTGGCCAGATATGAATAATGACATTGACAAAACTGTAAAGAAATATCAAGCCTGTCAAAAAACACCAAGTTCAGTTACCAAGAAAAAACTGGCAAAATTATTAATGAAGCACTATTTTAAAATGTATTTCTGTGTTGATTCCAGACAAAATTAAAAGGAAGGAATTAAAGTTTGAAAATGTCAAGTTCAATATAGGACAGACTATCTACTTAAGAGACATATTGAAAAAAAAAGGATACTGGAAATTATAATTAGGCTACTATCTAAGCAAATGCATGAAATTAAACTGGAAGATGGTAGAGAAGTAAGATGGCACATTAACCATATAAAAAAACATCTTATTGAGCTGATAGAGATAATGGATAAGATTACAAATTTAACTACCGCTTTGTAGAAGATTCTCTGGGAAATAGCAAGAATATTAAAATGAATGTGTCTACTAATACTGAAATAGACACAGATGAAAAAATTTTGAGCCAAATACACTTATTGAATTAAGTGATGAAATACAGCCTGAACAAGAAGAAAGAATACCTGCCAGAGATTGACATATGCCAAAAAGATTACAGGATTATATTTTATGAATTAATGGACTTATTTCTAGAGTGAAGAGGAAATATTGCTGAATATTGACTAATTTGTGCATGTATAACAAGTCAATGTAAAAGACATTAATGGTCACGTAGAAATAATAAAAATGCTCAATAAATCAAATTATACAATTTGCCAAATTAACCTGGATATGCTAATTTGCAAAAAGAAAATAAAACCACTTATGCAAATTGGACTCCCCCCCAAAAAAAAAAAACCAAACAAACTACTGACTATTTAGGGTAGATAGAACAGTATAGAGCAGTGCAGTGCTTAAGCAATTTGTGAGAGCAGTGAAATATACTGAAGAAATCATACTAAAAATTAATGAAGAAGAATTAACAGAGTAAAATAAAGGATTGTAATAAAAAAAATGCAGCATTGTAATTCAACACTATAAAAAACTGTGCATGCATGGTTAAGACTAAGTTGAATTTATGGAGTTCAACCAGCAAACACAGCTAGTTGAAAAAACTAAGCTACTAATATTATATATTTTGAATAATAAACTCATTGTTAAGTTAATTTTTTTTCTTCGTGTATTATTTCCAAAATAATATAATGAGTGTATAGCTAGCTGCCTTAGGCCAAATCTGGCCCTGTACACATCACAGCCAAGCAAACAAAATAACACAATTATAAAGCAGCTTTCATCAATTGGTGTGTGAGAGGGTATCCCACAGGCATTGAGCTCGTAGAAATAAGATGATCTAATTTATGATTTATATGTTAAATATTTTTAAAATTTGTTTTATTATTAATAATTATTATTATTTGCTAAAGCAAAATTAAAATTATTGATGCATGCAATAATTTGACTGTGGAATTTTTAAATTATTTTGAACAGAAAATTATTTTTTCATCAATAATATCATCCTTAAATAATTCTTAAAAAATATTTATTTTATGTGTAAAGATAACTGTAATTAAAGTTAAATTGAATACAGTATATTTTATTATTAAAATAACTATCTCATTCATTGGTTCTTTAATTTATAACAAAAACTGATTGTATTTGAGTCACTGCAACTTAATGTGTGTTGGCTTGCTATATTCTTACTATTCCACTATTCTTTGTAACTATTTTTTTTTTCCTATAGAAAAAAATGGGAGTTGTGAGCTCAACTGCATTTATTGTCATCAAAACAAAATATGATTTAAGTTACAACCTAACACAGATACATAATATGTAAAATAGTTCAAAAGTTTAAAAAATCACAATAAAGTCAATATGATATCTTACAAGAAAACTAGTCTTGTTATATTTGTTGCTAGTGTTAAGCTAATCAGTGCTTTGTATATTTTTCTACCAATATATATATATATAGCTCTCTGTCATTTTAACAGTTCTATAAATACAATGATGCCACAATATTTGCTAGGTTTTGGTCCTCTTACTTACATCACATGTAATAGCTCACATTTTGTTGATAAACTTTAATTGGAATAAAATATGTATGGTTTATTAAACTGCTAGTCTACAATACTAATATAAATTAAGATTATAGTATAAATAAAATTTTCAAAAAAAATAATAATATAGTTATTAATAACAAATTAAGAGAATATACTGTATTTACATATATTTTACAAAGTGTATGTTCACTCATTCATTCATTGAAATAATAAGAATAAGGAAGAAAAAACTTACTGTAACATATTTTAAAAATAAAATGAATAGCAAAATATCTGACTTTCATCTCGGTTAATGGGTCATATTCTTTTTTTTTTTCCAATAATTTTTTAAAACTCTTATAGAAATATAATAGTAGTCTTATCAAGAAATTACAATCTCTAATTGTTTTGATGTTTAAATTTAGAAAACATATGTGAAATACTGAAATTCAGGATGAGTAATAAAGGAAGAATAAAATGCTTTCAACATAAATGGAAGAAATTTTATTAATACATGTGATAGCACATGACTCTCAAAATGGAAAAATGGTTGCTGTCATATTGTAAAATTTATTTACAAATTTTTTAAATTTTTTTTTAAAATTGTGAATGACACTCAGAGTCAGAAGAATGGCTGGCTGCTCACATATAAATTGTATTGAAATAACAAATTCTAATTTTTTTTTTTGTTTATTTACATTTTTTTTTTTGCTTGTTTACATTTTTTTGAATAACAAAGAAATTAAAATTGTGTACAATGTAGTTCACAGTTCATTATATATTAATTTTCTAAATTGGGTTTTAATCACTATCCATGTTTTTGAAATAACCATTAAATTAAATATAGAATAACTAATTATTTTTAATATAATTGTTTTTAAATTTTTGTATTAAATAACATTGTTTTATCATTTTTTAGTAAGTAAATAATTTAAGTATTTTTTCTTATATTTTTATTTAATTTGAAAGGTTTATTTTTCTTGTTATTCTTATAGGCAATTTTTTTTTTTTGTTCTTTTTTTAAGGTATATAATAGCATATTTATATAATATTTTAAAATAGTGAAGCAAATTTCTATTTATAAACTTAGAAGAAACCATTTTTACATAACATGAATCATTTCTTCTAGTTAACAAAAATAAAAAAATAGTTTTTTTTTCAAAAAAGTAGATTTAACAATTTAGTATCTTATTTAGAAAAAAAAAACCCCAAATAATACTGAAAATGAATTTTTTAACCGTTAATCTATAAAATATTAAATTTAGTAATTGCTCAATGTTTTTTTTTTTATTTTATCAGTTTGATATTATTTGACATTTTTAATATGTTGTTTTTTAATTCATTATTATTATTGATGAATACTGTACTGACATTTCATAACTATAAATTGTAATTATTATTATTTTTTTTTGTATCTGAAGGCTGGAAGAAAAATAACAAAGAAATTGAATTTATAAATCTTTTGATTTGTTAATATAATTATTGTAACGGTCAGAATCGTCTATCTCGCTAACACACTGCAGAATTCAAACCCCAGACACGAAACTGAACATTCTATGAGGGGTTGCCTTCTAGATATACTAAGTTCGAATCTAAAGCCCAAATTTCACAGCGCCATCTACGTGATAACGCATCTGGTGCCACTACTAGTATAACCTTTGACCGGTGCCTGGTGGTCAGGGAGAAACAAAGACTCTATACTAAAAGAAGTTTGGGTGGCTAATTAACGTCTATGGATTTACAAAAGAAATGCAGAAAATATATATATATAGACCGAATATATATATAGACCGAGACAGTGATAGGAATCAAATAAAATAAGAGATCAAATTTAGTTTTAAATAATTTCACACAATTTATTTATATATATATATAACGCCACTGTCTGCTTATATGAGACAGGGACGCGTATTAAATAATTGTTGGCATTATATTTCAATAAATGACAAAGGGTCTTAAAACAAAGTGATATATTCTATTCCTCGGGCTAATAGCATTACGATAATGTGCTTGACGAGATAGGAACATGTGCGAGGTGCTTTGAGCAATTACACAAGTTTAAGAAAACATTTGGAAAATTAAGTGTTCTAAAATATTTATTGATTTCGAGAATAGCACGGACTAAAGCTTACTAAGCAACAAAGTGGGAATGGGATCAAAGCATTTATTTGAGAATAATAATAATAGAGTTGCATTGGGAGGTCAGTATTGCTGATAATGAATTTATTAAAGTTGGAGGGTGTGACACGTTTAAGTCACGGATGCTTTGTAAAATAAATATAAAATAAAACAATACTGAAGATCCAGAATAATTACGGAGGGCATCTCGCCGCTGACCCGTAGGAAAGTATTTTGACGAACAGCCGAAACTTAGCGACTGTGTGACGATTGCGTTGCGTTTAATTCCCAGGGGTGTCATTTGGGACACCCTCTGCTTGGAAACCGCAAGCGTGGAGAGAACGGCCTTAGCCGTGTAAAGAATCCTTGGAAAATAAAACAAAGCAGTCTCAACAACCAATTCATTTATCAGCAATACGAGATTAGTTATATAAAACATACTGAATGGGTTTTACTTGGATTAAGAGAAATGCCCAATCAAATTCCCCGAAATTCATTTAAAAAGGGTTCGCACATTCTCGACGTCAATGATGAACTTTATAATTAAAGTAAAACACGGTAATTAAAATAAGAAAATGCATGCTTGCGGGTTTAAAAAGGAAGTATAGATTTATATACGCAAACATGCATTAAGGGACACATTTAACCATTGACTTCGCACATACTCTTATATTAGATTAAAATCAATAACATGTAGATTTTAAACTATGTGATTATATTATATTAAAGAAAAGAATTGCCCTCGAACGAGTGATTTGCAAGATAATAAAATTGGAAAATTATAAATTTAAAATATGCCTTAATAGCGGCGTCTTACTTTCAATAAAGGGAATAGTTCACTCGGTCAAAGACGATTCTGACACATTATCATAATAAAATAAAAGACAGCTTTATAAATAGAAAATATTAACCCAAGGATAGAGAGCAAAATGTTGAGTATATTTAAACACGTTAAAGAAATACATAATGAAGTTATGAGAAATATAAGAAAACAATGTTAAATAGCTATAGCATGTTAGTTAGGAATCACAAGAGCTCTTGGGTTAATTTAGGTTACCTCTGGAGACGCATTTGCAGGTAGATGTTCGGCAGGTTTTATAATTCAGCAGCAAAATCTGGAATGTTCATATTTTTGGCAGTGGCAGCAGCAGTTCCGGGGTCCGTGTGATAACTTCCGATGGTATGGAGCAGCGGCTGGCTATTCCGAGGGGACATAGCCATCTTAACGCCTCTACTCGGACATGTCAAGGTTAGCAAATTATTAGAATAGAACACAGAATGATTTCTCTTAGACACATTAGAATAAAAAACAACTAACTGGAGAACAAAAGAAAAAACTCCTTTTTATAGTAGAATTTAACAATAGAACTGCCCTGGAGCATTACAAAAATATCGGACTTATCAGCTGTAATTAAATCATCGGAATGTCTAAAGGAATTCAACATTAATTAATTTCTTTTGTTAATTTCCCTGTCGACATTCGAATTACAAACTAGATTTAGTTAAAAATTACTTTTATTAATTAAAGAAAACCTTAAGTGGACATCTGCTGTTTTTAGATAAACTTATACAACATTTACTAATTAAACTATTGTCCCTCATTTATTTTAACAGAAATATTTGGAATAACTTTTATTAAATTAAAGAAAATGATTTTACTTTTTAAATTGCAATATTTGAATCTATTTACTAAACGAATATTTACTAAATGAATTTTATTTTAAATCAAAATATATTACGACGGTAATATATTTGTAAATAGATTCAAACAAAATAACTTTAACAATTTATAATTTTGATATGTTTTAAAATGGATATCATAGTGTGTGCGCAATTACGACTTATATAACTTACTTTTTAATAAATGTAAATTATGTGAACAAATACATAATTCGTAATATTTTATTTTATTTGGGAATAAGTTATATATCATACGAGCATTGTGCTCGTGGTTTAAAATTAGGCGGGATTTTCGGTATATAAGTGTATTGCAGACACACTACGATAGATTGGGGTTCAAACTAAGATATGAGGGTAGGAAGTAGGTGAGAAAAGGTGAAACGAAGATCTGCAAAGCAGATCTTACTGTTTCATTATATAGCCTATTTGCTGTTATTCATTCCACTTACACATATCATTTCTGCTTCATACAACATATTATTTTTAAAACTGTCTAAATCAGAATTGTTATTGGATTGTAATATTAAATTCTAAAAATTTTAATTATTTAATAAAATTTATTTTTGAATAGTGACTTTGTTAGACTTTATAAAGATTTAATCATAATTAGGTAGCAGAAAAAATGTGACAGAATAACTTTCACATATATTCAATAAATATGATAATGATAATTGACAAAGTAGTGTAAGGAATCGTGCATTGTTACAAAGTCTGATGAGGAAAGATCAATTTATAGTTTTACTGTATGCCAAATCTGTTTATATAATATGATAGAGAACAATGTTTAATCATAATTTCTTACTGACTTAAGCTTATTAATGATTGTGTTTGGATATCTTTATGAGTAATAGGCAAAATTTAGCTACCAGTAAACTTACATTTTTTGATAAAATTAATATGATAAACTTTAGCTTCTAATTTTTGGGATTTGGAAATGATAATGCTTATATTAAGAATTGCCAGATAGTTTTTTAAAGAATAGAATGAGAATTCTGCCCCAAAATAGTATGACAAAATTCAGACTATCCCAAAATGATATATTTATATATATAAAAATTCTGATTTGCTTTACAAACTTAAACTCATCAGTATTTTAATATAATTTGTAGTTTATATCTTTTCTTTGTTTTTTAAATTGTTTTTTCTTTTACATTTAATGTTATTTTAGTATTAAGTAACCATTTATTTATTTAATTAGTACATTGTAGAGTTATATTTTATAATATGATGAATGAATGCATTTGTGCATTTTCTATTAGTTTATTTTAATTATAAGATATATAGTAACCAAATTATGAATTATGAACTATTATGACATTACAAAGCATAATATTTTAAATGTACTCATTCATAATTTTATTACTATTAAGTTTATTTAGTAGAAAATTACACCACTTTGCAGTCAAGCTAACATTATCTTTGCTCTACCCCCCTCCCCAACCCAATCTTTATCAATTTATATTCACATTCTTATTAATCATATGTTTCATTACATTATTAAAAAACATATTTTAACGGACACCAGTAACTCTAGCCTGTGCATGTGGTTATAGATTTTACTTTTTTTTTTTCTCAAATATTTACTCTAGATTCACTGATTTGAAATCAATATATTGTACACCAATAGTCTTCAACCCTTGATCCATGGACCAGCGCTGATCCACAGAAGTTTTCTGCCGGTCCGCGCTAGGCTGGCAGGAAAGTTTGTAATAACAAAATAATATTTTAAACTTTTAATTAGTATAAACAATTTTTATTTATTTTTTCATTGCAATTGCTTAAATAAAATTAATTATAAATCAAAATTTTATTTAAATTATTAGATAATACTATAATTACTAAATAATAATCTAAGAAATTTATCTGAAAATACAATCTTTAAAAGACAAAGCGTCAAACTCATGATAATTGCACCACTCCTTACATGTCAATTTCTTTACCATTTCTGTATTGCGTTAGCTCATTTATTGGTCACATATAGCAAAAAATTTTATTTTGTATGTGACATTTATTTTTGAAATTGTAAACTTCACAAAATGGAGACAGATCATTGATAATGATTTCCCTTCATTTTTAGCAAAATGACATCTTTATAATGTTTGTTTTATTTCTATGTGACATTTTACCAAAACAACTTTTCTTTCTGTTTCTTTTTTTTTTTTAATTGGGTAAAAATGAGATTAAAATAACACCAGATTCAAAATTTTAAAAAAAGTTTTTCATTATACAAACTCCATATATATATAACTTCATTTTGTATATTTAACATTAAATACAGATATTACATTTATCATAATCATTGTCATGTAATTTTACTAGCTGTGATATTTCCCAACATTCAGGTGAATAACATTTTATTTTTGCATGTTTTAACAATGAAATAATAAACATAGCAATGCAGGCACTTTAATGAGAATGTACTGTTTTCTGTAGCAGTATGACTGCACAACCGGAGAGTGTTCAGCATGTGAAGGTAAGCAACACCATTACAATACATAGTAACTACTGTGTTGATTTGGTCAGTTATAACAATTATGCTCATCTAAGGCTAAGCAGTGTAAATCTTTAAAAAAATTTATCTGTAGACTTCTGCCGGTCCGCAAAATCATATCCTTATTTTTGCCAGTCTGCGAAATCTTATTTTTGCCGGTCCGCAGGTGTGAAAAGGTTGAAGACCACTGTTGTACACTATTCATAAAAACATCTATTAACAGAATGTACAATCATTTGACAATATAATATTCATATTAATTTTATAAATTCATTCTTAATATTTAAAAGAAATTTCATGAATTACCTGTTAATAACTTTTAAAATAAATAAATGATAGGAAAAGTTTATAAATTTTACATAATTCTATGTTTTTAAAACAATATTTAAAGTTTTTGTGCTTACATTAGTATTTAAATTTCTGCAGTTATTATGTCTGATGGATAGAATATGCAAATTGTTAATATTATAAATAGTTTAAGGACTATATAATATGAATTGATGTAGATTTTTTAAGCATGATAAGTATAATAATTTATTGCCTCAAATCACAATTCTTTGGGTCATCAAGTATAATCAGTTATTTTATATCTCATTATTTTCAGTCTTATTGTATACATCCACTATAAACAATGGGTGGAGAGTCCAAATCAATAATGATATAATCATTTAATGGTTGCAGAAAAGTATTTGTTCTTAATTGAAAGGAGACTCCGATTCCTTTTTGAGACTTTAAAGGAACCAAGCTGGGCAAATTCCTAATGTCCACTCCATACATTCTTGACACAGGAGCTGTTATTACTGTACATATGCACATGGATGAGCTGCTCACCATCACATCAGCCAGCATGAGGAGTTTATTGGCTTTTTTTACCTCTGAGTTTAAAATTAAGAAACAAGTCTTTCTTCTCAGTTGCCTGATAGTATTTAACTGAAATATCAGTTGAGTTTTATTGAAGACAGAATTAATGTGCGTGTGAGTGAACCTTATTTAAAATAGATATTTACATAAGGCAGACAATACTAAATTATAGCACTTATTCCCAGGAGATTATAAAGTTGCCAGCCAAGGCAAGATGGAGAGTGTTAAGAATCTCCTGATTGCAGACTGATGATGACCTTTTATTTATGGGCTTACGACCGCAGATCACTTTCAAATAATGGAAAATTTAAAGAATCGGAAGAACTGTCTAATATTAAATGAGACGTTAAACTTTGTAAAGTTAGAAGATAATGATAAAATGAGTATGTACTACAAGTGGAGTAGGATTTATTAAAAATGAAAAGTGGAAGAGCAGCATTGTTGAGAGTGATGGTGTATCATAGAAATTAGCAAAACTACACTTATTCAACTTAATGGAAAATATCAAATACAAGTAATTCAGATTTATGTCCCAATAAATTTTTATTGTTATGAATAAATATATTTTATATGGATATACAAAAGACTTTTGATCAATCAAACAATGTTTTAAAATCATCATGGGAGACCCTAATACTAGAATTAGCAAATGAAAGACGAAACTATTGTGGGTAAATTTAGTTACAGTAATAGAAATAAAAGAGGTTACAGACCTATAGAGTTCACAGAAAAAAAACTGATGAATTCCTTTTTTAAGAAAAGTGGATATGGAAGTATCCAAGTGAATAAATAAAAGTATAGAAGAATTGAATTATATTTTGACTAAATGAAAAAATATATTTCAGGATTGTAATTTTCTTAATAAATTCAACACAAAGTGATTAGTGAGATATAAAAATTATTAAGAAAAACAATACTCCCATTGATATTCCCAAAGAAGCATTCCAATGAATTTAAATTAATACTTTAACAAATTTTAAAGTTGGTTCAAATTTGAATGAAATCAATAGAAAGATAACTGATAAAACTGGCTTAAGATAACTGATACATTGTTAAGAACTACAACAAATATAACTAGTACAAAAAAAAAGCAGCAATTGATTAGTAAATTTTCTACTGAGACAAAACAATATATGAAGAAAGGAAGGAATATGAAAAATATAAAAATGATAAGGATAATTGATATTTAAAATTATAAAAAATGATACAAAAAAGTTAATAATGATATAAGAAAATATAATTGAATTAGCAAATAAAGCTATAGAAGAGAGTAAAAGTATCAAAAGAGTAAAACAACATTTTGGTATTGGTAGAAAACTTATTTCTGCAATAAGAAAAAAAAAGATGGAACTATTACTAAAAAGAGATGACATCATGAAATGTGTAGAAGTGTTCTATCAAGAATTATATAGTAATAAAGAACAAGAAAAAGTATTCTCTGCAATTACTACACCTTCTGAATTGCCTAGGATTTTAAATGAGGATGTGCAATTAAATCTATGAAGAAAGGAAAAGCTCCAAGTAATGATGGAATTATAACCAATATCTTAAAAGAAGCTAGTGAAGAAATAGAAAATTGTTGGCAAAGTTACAACCAAAAGTCTAAAAAAAGATATCACCTAATTGGAAGAATGCAGTTGTAGCATTAATATTTATCAACTTATATTCTTCTATATGAATTGATTAAAATTATAAAAAATTAAACAAATCTGCTTTTGTTATTACTGTTACAATGCTTATTTTATTAAAAATTCATCAATCTTAGTTTCAAATTGACCAGCAATCTTTTCACTCTGAAGAAGATTGTTGGTAAATCAAAACTGTAAGGTTAATGAATTTTAATAAAATAAACATTGTAACAGTAAAGATGGATTTGTTTAATATTAATATTTAAAAAAGGTGGCAAAGAAGATATTAGAAATTACTGACCTATTTAGTCTTTTATCAGTTCTGTACAAATTTTTTACTAAGATAATTACAACTCTTCCACAGTGAACTTTTGATTTTATCCAATCAAACGAACAAAAACTTTTTAAAGTAGTTTTAGCACCATGGATCACATTCAAGTATTGAGATAATTTATAGAAAGGACTAATAGTTGTTATTATCTTTTGGATTTGTAGATTATACAGAGGTATTTGATTTTATAAATATTTTTAGTGATTAAACATTGGATTATCAAGATATAAATCCAGGATATTATCATAATCTGAAAAATATTTGTCAAAATACAACAGCAATAATAAGATTGCATGATGATTACTTTGAGAAGGGTACAACAGGATGATACCATATTTTCAAAGCTTTTTACAGCAGTTTTTTATTTAAGTATTTTGTAAATTAAATTGGGAAGCTAAGTGAGTACAAGTAATTGGAAATTATTTAAGTCACCTGGATTTTGCAGATTGTGCTCCAGAGCTTAAAATAGGACTAAAGATAAGTACCAAAAAGACTAAAGTAATGATGAATTAAAAAAATTTCCCAAATACAAATATCTATGTCAGATTATTTTTACAGATGGAAACATAATGAATGAAATTAGTTAGAGAATTGAACTTGGATGAAGTGCTTTTGATAGAAATAATTTGATATTAAAAGGATATATGCCTATGTGTTTGAAAAGGAAAGTTATTAATTAATTTGTTTTATCAGTTTTTACTTATGGATCTGTAAATTGAACACTTAACAAAAGAGCAATACAAAAACTTCTGACCATTCAACAAAGTATGGAGAAATGTATGTTAGGAATGTCAAGAAGGGATGGAAAATAAAATTAATGAATGAGAGAACAAATATATTTCTGACATCATTGAAAAGATTAAGAGATTGAAGTGGAGGTGGGCTGGATATATTCCTAGAAAAGATTATTATGGCTGGACAGTTGAAATCTTAAACTGGACTATAAGAGATTGTAAAAAAATCTAGAAAGAGACCACTAAGAAGTTTACTGATATAATATGGGGAAGAGAGACTTGATTTTGATTGAATTGGATTAAACTTGGGTAAACTTTTATCCTGCAATGGATCGATAATAGTTGGAAATAATAATATTAATTTAATATATTAAAATAAATTCTACTGTTGTAAAATATCAAAATGTCTGTTCTCTGCGTGAAGGTAGATTGAACGATCAGATATTAGTGTCAGGGCTGGTTCCATAAGGGAGGCAACTGCCTCTTGCATCAAATTTAAATATGTACCAAAATGAGATATTGTACTTGAATATATTTATTTATTTAATATATATTTTTTTACTAGTTGTATTCATTACTTTGCTCAGCAGACCATTTAAAATGAGCCTTTTCAATAATTTTAAAATAAAGTTTTTAAAACTTGCTTCAGGCGTCAGAATTAACGGCCAGACCCTGTTTAGAAGTGCTGAGATCGATTAAATATTAACGCATGATCATATATATGAAAATTTGCAATTACTTTTTACCAATTTATTCTATACTATCTTATAGATGCGTCTTACATTTTAATGTCTTTTATCTATACTATTTACTTTTTAAAAAATTAATTTAAAACTCACAAAATAGCCCAATCTTTAAATTTGTTTTTGTCAGTCCTTTTAATAGTAAGCCAATCTGATTGAATTGTTATTATTTTTAAACAATTAATCTTTTAAAAGATGTTTCGTGAATTAACTTTTAAGTACAGTATTTTTAACTTCCTCCATTTTTTTCTTTTCTAAATACATTACCTGCTGAATAGTTCTGAAAGCAAGTTAATTTTTCATTTCTTTAAATAAATAAAAAAATCAAACTACAATATATATTGTTACAGCTATTTCCTATTTCACAATCGAAATTATTAATCTATTACCTATTATGATTACTCTTAAAGCTGTCATTATTGATTATTTAATTTTGGGATAAAAAATTTCTGTAATTATCCATAGACAGGAAATTGTTGGCCACTTATTCTTTCCCTTTATCTGATTAATCTTTTGACCCTTGACCTTGTAAAGACTGGCTTGAACAAAAGCTTTTTAAAAGGGCATCATTTTCTTTAAAGCTGTTCTAAAAATACTTAATCAGGCCTTAGAACTTGAAACGATTTCTATAGTTAGTAATTTTTGATAACTTAAAAAAGAAAAATATTACAAATATTGAAAATTATTGAACATTTGTTGTGAATGGAATTGCTTTTGGTTTTTAAGTCAGTTTATATTACTATTAACAGAAATAAAGTGTTTAGGTAGTAATTGTGATTAGTCACCGTAAAGATTAATACCACTCCTTAAATCACATGGAAATCGCTGTGTAAACACGCGCACACATCTTATATAATATATTGAATAGTATATTTCTGCTTTAAAAAAAAAATCAGTGGATAAACAGAATAGAATTGTTTTATTAATTTTATTTCCATGAAATAATGCAATAGTACTGTGTGTGAAAATATACCGTGCCTTCTAATAATCACTACTGAAATATAACGGATTAGAATCGATAGGGGTGAAAAATATTTTCAATTGATGTGCCAATTCCATAAATTTTTTTGCGAATTAAAAATAAAGTAACATCATTATTATTATATGTTATAATTCTATAATTAATGTAAATTCATAAAACAAATTATCCGTAATAAAACAAAAAAATATTAATCTGATACAAAATTTAATGTGACCTTTGTCCATGATCATGATTATTTTATGATAAAGAATTTACACTAGATTCAATTTTAATAGTAGGGATGCACTAGATGTGCTTCAAACTTTTATCGATTATATAAGATCGTGGATTTGAATTTTTGAATATTATTTTCGAGAAAAAATGTTCATAATTATTCCTATATTATTTTCTTAGAATTGTCAATCAAGTTTGGAGATTCTCAGGAATTCCAATTTTTTAAAATTCAATATTAAATAATTCCATACATTTCATTTATAATTTTTTTTTTCTATTCATGCCAGGTATCATGAAAGAATTGAAAATATTTTAAAATAAGTTTTTTTGTTTTTGAAATTAGAGAAACTTTCATGGAATTCATTATGCAATTGCTATGTTGATAAGATAAACGTTCCTCTATTAAAAAATATTTAATTAGACCAGGATGCAGATTAACTAAAGTGATAAATAAATAATGGTAGTGTTAATGTTCTAGAACTTTCCATTGCCATAGTTGCTACCCGGGATTGGACTGAGAAAGGAATGAAAGCTAATCTGTAAGAAGAATTGAGGTCTTCACTCCTACACTTGTAGTGATAGAGTTGGTTGCATTTATCTGAGCAACCGCAAAGCTGAGTGTTTTAAGGACTTTGGATGAACCAGTGAACTCCACCACTGAAGGTTCAAAACTGGACCTAGGGACTTTTTGCAGGACACACCAGCTTTATTATATTTTTGTATGCCCCTATGGCTGAGTATCGAGTTATTATAATTCTAATCTATGTACCATTATAAATTGTTAAGTTGTATATATTAAACATTAATTTAACTTTTACTATTTTATCTTGTTGGCAATAAACATCAAATTTTAGTTATAAAGTTTTCTTTTGTGTTATAATTATTTCTGCTTGTCTGACCACATTTACACAAATGCAGCTATTTATGGTGGTTGTACACAGCAGAAAACTGGCATAGTCAACATGGTTGAATTTGAATTGTAATTTTGTCTAGTAGTAGTCAGCGATAGAATTTCAGTCAATAGCTAGAATTTAGTAGTAATAAGATTAAATATAATTTAAGGCTGGATAAGTCCGCCTATTGGAAAGTAATTGGGTAATTGTGTAAAAAATTTTTTTTTACTTATTATTAATTTGGTTTAGGGTATTAAGATGATATCTGTGCCACAAGAAACAATAACGTTAATAGTCCTACCTCAAGAGGATCGAGAAACATTTTTTATTAATGGAACTGTGAGTGACCCCATTAAAATTGCCACATTGTTATGTTATGTCAGGCAACAAGTAATTGAAATAGCAAATATACTATGTGATTATAAAGAACCAGAGAAATTGGCGTACAATATAATAGTTGGAAAATAGAATAATTATTTCAGTCCCCAGCCCTCAAAGAATGTAACAAGACTGCATTTTAGAAATAGATGGCAAAATAAAGGCGAATGTATACTTGACTATGATCAAGCATTGAGGGAACTTGCTAAGAGTTGTAATTATGGGAATGTCAGATGACAGGCTTAGACAGCAGTTGCTCACCTTAAGAGATTTCAATTAAAATGGGAGTAACCCATGAAATAGTGCTTGACCAGTTAAAAGAGTTCCAAAATTTTATTAACAATAATGAAAATAGTGCATTTATTAGAAAATAATTATCATCCCATGAAGATTAAGATGAAAGAAATAGCATGCTCTTGTTATGCAAAGAAGAGTCACATTGCACTGAAGTGTACATTTAATAAAGAACATTGCAGAGCCTGTAAGAAAATAGGCCACCTAGAAAAAGCATGTAGAGTTAGGGTGGGGAAAACATAGTATCTTGCCAACTTTTCCCAAGCTAAATAACAAAAAAGTGAAATTTATAAAACTCAGATTATGTAATATTTATTCAATTTTATAATTGCTGTGTTTTAAATTGTAACAAACTATAAAAAGTAATCATCCTTTTCTCACAAGTACCATTAAACAGTGGTGTTCAATCTGCAAGGATACTCTCACCCCAGCCACAACATAGAGACTTTAAGGAAATAAGAGTCTTATTTCCAAATTCAAATATAATTATATGAGCCAATCTTTAGGGTCTAGAAGTGAGAGCATGAATTTATAAATCATTCACTTTAAATCTATTTCTTATTTTTAATATTCTTATTAGCACTTCTAAAATTTTTAAATTTACTTTGTGCCCATATTAAACAATGTTAAATTAGGTAATATTTAATAAAATTTTACAAGAGCTGTGTTTTAGATTGTAACAAAGTATAAAAAGTAATCATTCTTTTCTCACAAAGTGTTGTTAAACATTGGTGTTCAATCTGCAAGGATATTCTCCCCAACCACCAGATAGATTTTAAGGAAATAAAAGCGGCCATCTTATTTCCAAACTCAAATGTAATTTATGACCCAATCTTAAGTGTCTAGAAATGAGAGTGTGAATTTATAAATCATTCACTTTAATACCATTTATTCTTAATATTCTTATTAGCTCTTCTGAAATTTTAAAATTTACTTTGTGCCTATATTAAATGATATTAAATTATATAATATTTGATAAATTTTACAAGCACTCTGTATTAGATTGTATTCAGATTAGTAATTGCGATTAATTTATGTTGATAGAGAAATTATTAAATAGAAAAATGACAATGGAAATAGATAGCAGGGTGGGCATATCAATGATGGCATATGAAGACTGGAATAGATCACAGAAAATGTAAGAACCCTTATATATTAATGCACAAGTGTGAAAGTTGCTAGAGGTAATAGTATGAGGATATTAAGAAAAATAAATTTAACTATAGAATTTCAAAGTAAGGTCTCTAAATTAGTATTATATGTAGTTAAAGGCAGTCTAAACTCTGTTATATGTAGAGAATGGTTCCATGCTCTCAGGATCAAAATATATCAATGTAAAACAGGAAATAGCATTAAACATGCAGAGATGCATTATGAGAAACCTGGTTAAGTCAAATGCAAATGCTCCAGAGAGAAATTTTATTGCTTAGTTACCTTAGTCTATTATCAAAAAAGCTTTGAGCCATATTTACATTGATTATGACCATTACATGGCTATATTTTATTGGTGTGATCAAATTTCATTGTTTTCCCAAAATGTTGGTATCAGAAGATAATGAAAACAGTTTTACATCCATTAAATTCAAGGATTTTCTTAATGAATGGGGAATTAGATATATAACCATTTCACCATATCACCCTGAGTCCAATGGCATTGTAGAAAAAGCGGTACATATGTTAAAACAAATATTACAAAAGGAAAGTATTGCAAATATACAAGAAATCTTGTATTCTTGTACTACTAATAAATCTCCAGCCGAGATGATGTTTGGCCAGAAAATTTACACATAGTTATAGTTAATTTATCCAGGTGAACACTTGAGAGAGATGAAAACAACAGCATGGAAATGAGATACACAGAGGGAGAAAAAGTTTGGATAAGAAATGTTCTCAAAAAGTCCTGGGTGAAAGGCACGGTCCAAGAAATCTGTCAATGCAAACAGTAATTGTCCAGACAGGAATAGAAAAAGTCATGATAATACATGTAAATCTTATCCAGCATCATAAAAAAGCAATTGGTCAATCCTGAAGTGCTATAGTGCCAGACATTCCAAATTATATAGAGGAATCAGACAAACTAGAATAAACAAAGAGTACAAAGAAGATGAGATCATCATCATTGAAAAATAAACCACCTCCTAAGTCCCAAAGAACTAAAAAGGAGCCAAGTTAATTTAAAGACTATGTGAGACTTCAGAAACTATTGTATTTATATATTGTACTATTTCCATCATCTAATATTAAGTATTGAATGTCTTTAGAAACATTTATTTAAATTTTTCAACTACATTCAGTAATAGTACACAGGTTAGTATATGTACAACCTTTCGAGAAGCATTATTCCCCTTTCTTCTTTAGGTGTTGCCGGCCTAATCAGTGTCAGTACTAACATGGGAATCAAATCTGAATCCTTAGATTTTTGAATATTGAATTGTAAAATAAAGCTCTAACCAACTGAGTCAACCTACCAAAGGCAACAGTTAGTAGAAATTTCATGTACCTATCTATGAGATTCTTATGATTTTTCCATTTTTTTGTAAGAGCGAAGTTGATTAGTGATTTCCATACATTATTTGCCATTATCATGGGGCATCTTTGAATTTTCTTTTTTTGCATTTTTTTCTCTCTATCCAATATTTTTGTAATTTTCCAATTGAACATATGTTTCATTGATTTATACAGGAAAATACTTAGTATATGCATCCAATTATACCAGAAACACAAAACATGGAGTTATACTATCACTATATAAAAGAGGTTTGTTCAGAACTCTGCGATTTGAAAAAAGGAAAGATCTATATAGAACAAACTTATATGAAAAATGGTTATCCATCAGCTTTTATCAAGAAACCTTAAATAGACAACAAAAAGAACCATCAAAAGAAAAAACAATTATTGATACTGTAGTGCAGTGGTCTTCAACCGTTTCACACCTGCAGACCGGTAAAAATAAGGATAAGGTTCCGCGGACCAGCAAAAATAAGGATAAGATTTTGCAGACTGGCGGAAGTCTATAGATAAATTTTCTTAAAGATAAGCATAATTGTTATAACTGATCAAAACAATAATGTTAAATATATAAGATAAAGTTTTATATATATATGGAGTTTATATAATAAAAAACTTTTTAAATTTTTTTAAAAAGTAATAAAAAATTTAATTTTACCCCCCCCCCCATAAACATCTGTGATAACTAGAAAAACAAATTAATTTATGAATGATTGATTAGATTTTGTTTTCGTTCTGTTTTCTTTTTTTTTTTAATTGAATAAAATGAGATGAAAAAATAAATAAAAATTGGCTATATTAATTAAAAGTTTAAACTCTTATTATTTATTATTACAAACTTTACTGCCCGTCTATCACGCTGACCTGCAGAAAAGTTCAGCAGCCTGGACCAAGGGTTGAATAACATTGCTGTAGTGTATCCATACCTACCAAAAATAGCTGACAAATTAAGGAAAATCTGCAATCAGTATAACATCAGAACATCTTTCCAGAGCAATGCAACACTATGAGGAATTATAACATCTACAAAGTCTAAACGTGAAATGCTGAAAAGCTAAAACTGCATCTATGAAATATGTGAATGTAGAAGGTTGTATATTTGTGAGACCAGTCTCTCCATTGAAAAGCAATTGCAAGAGCACAAACTGATGATCATGAGAGAAAACAATGGGTCTAACATAGCAGGCCATATATGTACCAATAAAAATGGAAAAATCAGGAGGAATCTCATAGATAAGTACATACAATTTCTACTTATTGCATTTGGCAGGATGTCTCAGTTGGTTAGAGTGTTACCTTAAAATTCAATATTCAAAAATCTTAAGGATCCAGGTTCGATTCCCATGCTAGTACTGTTACTGGTCAGACCAGCAACATCTGAAGGAGAGAGGAGAATAATACTTAAAATGTTGTGCATATACTAACCTATGTGCTATTACTAACTGTTGAATGTAGTGGAAAAATTTAAATAAAGTTAAATTTTTATAAAGACATCCAGTACTTAATATTAGATGATGGAAATAGTCCAATATATAAATACAATTAAAATACCATCATCACAAACTTTCAGGAAAACATTTAGAATTGTATGCTATATCTAGAATATAAATAAAATGATACATTTAGAATATAATAAATAATTGTGCTAAAGTTGAAATATATTATGGAGTAAAAATTAAAAAGTTATAAATGTTAGAAATAATTTGTTAGCACAGGATGTAGATTAACTAAAATAATAAATAAACAATAGTAATAATTAGTGTTCTTGCTACCTGTGTAGGACTGAGAAAGGAATAGGAGCACATCTGTAAGAGGAATCAAGGTTTTCCCCCCACACACTCATATAAATGGAGCTAGTTGAATTTATCTGAAGGAACTGCAAGGCTTACTGTTGAGATGGCTTCTGATAACCCAATGAACTCTACTACTGAAGATTCAAAAGTGAACTTAGAGAATTTTGCAGGACACACTGACTTTATTATGTTTTGTACATCTTTATGGCCAAATATCATAAGTGCTATTATAATACTAATCTATATAACATTATAAATTGTTAAGTTGTATATATTTAGCATTGTTAATGTAACTTTTACTGTTGTTATCTTGTTGGCAATAAATGTCAAATTTTAGTTATAAAATTTTTTTGTGTTATAATTATTTCTGCTTGTCTGATCACAACTGCAGTATTCGTGGTGGCTGTACTTAGTAGCAGTATTTTTAAGATATAGATGTGTTTTTGTTTTGGACAATTTTTATTAAAAGTAAGACAATAGCAAACTCTCAATATAGATGTGCCACTCAGTTCAAGTCATAGTCATGAATGGATGCTAGAAGGTTTGTACATAAAATTTCTATTTAGTGCCTACTCATTCATTATCACCAGATTAGTTTCTAGCTTGTGGCTGTCATCAGTGAGGAACCTTGGATCTGAGAGCACTGCACCAATTGGAAACTAATCTGGGGATATTGGATGAGTAGGCAATAGATAGAGATTTTATGCATGGACCTTCTAGTATTCATTGAGTACTATGGCCTGCACTGCATGGCATTACTTTATAAAGAGTTTAGCAGCTTGTGTAAGCATGGGTAATAGTGATGATGTGATGTCTTAGAGGTTTAATATCAATCCTGTTCTTAAGATGATGGGACTATAGTTATTAAAAACCCAAGACACCAAATGTATAGTAAGGATGCATTAATCTGACCACACAAAAATCACCACACATGCCAATGTTAAAAACTAAACTCACCAACATAATCTTTAAGATATTATTAATTATATATTAATCGATTTTATGTAAAATTGTCAGTTAAAATTATATTCTTGACAATACTCACCAACATAATCTTTAAGATATTATTAATTATATATTAATCGATTTTACGTAAAATTGTCAGTTAAAATTATATTCTTGACAATATTGTCACATATACCAAATCTATAAACCTAATGAAGTAAAAATTTTAAAAAATAAAGGAAAGAAATCATTAATATTAAAATTTTTTATTTATTTATTAATCCAGCACAAAATTCTATAAATTTTGAAATGAAGTCAACAATGAAAATAAGATCTTGAAATTCATATATCAATCAGTGAAAGATGAGACAATATATGACAATTTCATTCTTTTTAAGAAAAAAAGAAAAGGAAGGAGAGTAAATTATGTCTTTAAAAAAATTTAGTTTTTAAATTTCTAAAATGAAATTAGTTATCATTTTAACTATCCTCAACAATAGAGCTACGATCATAAGCCACTACAATTGCAACTTGAAAAAATCAGTTAAGGAACCCACTACTGATTTTCTTAAAGCTTATATTTTAATCCAAGTTATAAGCTAGAAAACAAATCATGCATGATTAGGAAGTGATAAAACATTGTGGGGATGGAGCTGCTTGTCATGCAAACATTCCAGATATGAATCTCAAATTAACATCACGATGACCATGATAATAAAAAGATCTACAATGTGCTACAATCAAGCAAAAAAATTTTCTCAGCATGGGAAAGAGAGTTATAAAAGAGTCTGAATCACCAACACAAAGATCCAGTTGGTGACCGAAGATTATCCAATGAACTACCATCCAGTTCATGTATAGGAACTTTCCTAAAGCAAAGATACTCAGATGTTTCACAGTGTAAACTACAGGATTTTGAACTATGGCTAGACTATGCTGGATTAACATCTCAAATTATATTTTTATAATTTTTTTTATATTCTTATTTTGCTTGTCAAATTGGTTTCTTTCTTTTGAAACAGAGGATCAATCCATCCAACCATCAATTATTCTAGAGGGAAGGGGAGCCTCAATTCTATTTTTTTATTTTTCATTTAATAAAATTATTTAGATCGGAAGTCGAACTCTGATAATGCGCTATTACTTTAAATATTATAAATCTACGCACTCACACATCAGTAATAATTTGAAAAACTTGAATAAATCACTGAAGTTTAGAGTGCATTTCTATAAATACACCACCTTTCACTGATCAGGCTAAATCAGGGCTTGAATCTATTGATTCAATAATAAAATTTGGCTGTAGTTTCCCCAACTTGCTTGCCAATTGATACATTAGTCTACTGACTTGAAAGATGAGACTTAATTCTTATCCAGTATTAAGCACTCACACTTTGACAGTTACAGTATTTGTTATGTTTAATGTTTGTTTTCAATTAACTTAATTATTTGTTATTCGAAATGAATGAATAATCCCTTAGATGGTTGGTCTGTCCTATCATAGATTTATATGGCACCAGAATAGGAGAGGATTCAGAATATAAGAGCAACCTTCAAGACGGTTCAGAAATTAATGAGCAACTGATATTAGAAATTTTAGTTAGCAGAGTTAATTGTTAAAATATAGGTTTCTTTTTTATATATTGTATTTGATGTAAATTTTAAATTATTAAATTAGAATGGTGAATGACCATCCTTCGTAGGGATCAAAGGTATGGATTAGTAACACAAATGCAGGATGATCATGCCTATACAATTATTAAATTAATCAAAACATGCTATTTTTGTTATAAAACAATCATGAATGGAAATCATCATCAAAATTAATTTGTTAAATATTAAATTAAATTAGTTGTCTGTTGTTTGATTTTACTATTTTCCAATAATTCACATTATATGCATATTCAATGTACACATCTGATATGTAATAAATATACCTTGAAATAGAGTATGTGTACATTCTTTCTAAGTTTGAACTTGTGGCATAACAAGGATCAAGAAGAGGTGAAGTAAGGAAAGTTATGTATGTGCGAATTCTGTCGCACTCAATCAGTAATTATCATAGAATCACTTCACAATACCCCAGGTAAATTATCAGAACTGACCACAGTTAGATGCACCTCTCCTAGAGGAAAAGATCATCCTGTTACATACGCTGTCAAATCTGTGGGTTCTTAAATAAGATCATAGCAGCATATATTCTGTCCCATTACAGTATAGATACTGAACTGGGTTCAGATCTGTATGACTATACATTGAATTAGCTTGGATTGAAAATAATGTGTTTTCATCTTGGGCTCATAGCTTTATTGTTAACTAAATAGATAAAAGATGGCTGCTGGAGGGTTGCATTAGATCCAAATATCACTGATGAAAACCACAAGCTAGAAACTGGTTTAGGGATATTGGATGAATAGGCACTAGACAGGGATTTTATACACAAACCTTCTAGAATTCATTGATTACTATAGCTTTCATTGGGTGACAGTACTGTATGGAGAATTTGCTATTGTTTTAACAGCATATATAAGCATAAAAAATGATGATCATGTGATGTTTCAGTGGTTTTATATTATTAAAAGTAGCAATAGTTTTATAAAATTATTACCTGTAATTTTTAAAAATTATATATAAATATATTATAAAATTTTATAATAAATGATTCAGTAAAATTTTGTCATACTTTTTTTAACATATCTAATTTTATATTCAAATTATTATCATCATTATAAAAAAAAATGTTAACAACAATAAATCCTTTCTTTTTTTAATATATATATATTTTCTAAAAAAATATATTCTCTTCATATAAATCCAATAAAATATATTTTTTTTTTCTTTTAAATTTTTTTTATTTCTTTCTCATTAAACCATATATATACATCTTTAATACTCTGTCATCTTTCCAATATTTTGACAGCTTTTTCTTGCAGTTATTTTCAAGGATTTTCTTTTTTTTTGTATGTATCACTTCCTTCTTTCTTCAACTATATTATTCCCTCCATATTCTTCCAAGAAATACCATTATTCTTCCGATTGTCCAAAAACTGTCCATACAAGTTTATCAATTCCAAAAATATATATTCAAATTATTATCATTAGTAAAAAAAAATTTTTAACAACAATAAATCCTTTTTTTTCTTTAAAAAAATATATATGTATTAGTGTATTAAAAATGTATATATATATCGTTTAATGAGAAAAAAATAAAGTTTTTTAAAAGAAAAAAGGAGAATATATTTTATTGGAGTTATATGAAGAGAATATTATATTTTTTATAGAAAAAAAAAAAGAGCATTTATTGTTGTTGTTAACAAATTTTTTAAATAATGATGATAATAATTTGAATATATATTTTTGGAATTAGTAAACTTGTATGGATGGTTTTGGATGATCGGAAATTTCTTGGAAGCATATGGTATGAATAATATAATTGAAGAAAGAAGGAAGTGATATATACAAAAGTGAGAAAATTCTTGAGAATGAATGCAGGAAAAAGCAGTCAAAATATTGGAGGGATGATAGTGTATTAAAAAGAAAATAAGGAGAAAAATATATTTTATTGGATTTATATCAAGAAAATATTATATTTTTTAATTTTATGTGCTATTAAATTCTTTTTTCAGATTTATTTAGTTAGGAAATTCCATTTTTGAATCATGTCCTAAACTTTATTACACCTTTAAAATATTTTAATTTTTCTTTATAAGCCATTTCATAAATCAATTAATATTTTAGTGTAATCAAAGTTTGTTTTATAAATACTGAGTATTTTTATGTATTTTGATTATATTAATTTAATTCTTTGATAATAATTGGTGCAATTACTTCATATTACTGACTTATAACTATATTTTTGTAAGTAATATATGAAAAACTTCAATGAAAAAAAAAACATTTTTATAGCATTGATAAATTTTTGTCTTACCAGAGATTTTGCATATACTTATTGATACCATAATTCATATGTGTTTAAATCATTATTGTTTTTTTTAATAGTCTTTAGTTCATGTTTTGAAAAAGAGAGGTATTCTAACAGAACCAGAAGTCCGTTATTATTTGAAGCAGCTGGTTGAAGGAGTCCAATACATTCACAGTCAGCGAGTAGTTCATAGGGATTTAAAATTAGGAAATATGTTTCTCACAGAAGATATGCAAATAAAGATAGGAGATTTTGGTTTAGCCACCAGATTAGATAAAGATGGAGATCAGAAAATGTAAGTCCCCGATCAATGCACAATTATATATGAAATTTGCATTTTTTTTTTAAAAAAAACTTTAGTTATTCTCTATTATTGTTTCACATATAGTAATGCATTCATTTATGAATTTTTAAAATCAATTTTAACATAGTTTTTTAAAAAAAGATAATTTTATAAGTGCTAATATTTATTATTATTATTATTTAAAATGTTGTATGATTTTTTAAAAATGTTAACTGGGGTTTTTCTGGCTTTGATGTAATTTATATATATATATGTATTCTTACAAGATTTCTTCAATCATAATGATTGATTTGTTCTAGAAAAATAGCATAAAAATATGGATCAAAATACAAACTTTTTACAAGGTAAATAAAAAGTATCAATGTAAAAAACACTACAGTTAATGAATTCATTATAAACTAGAGGAGAATATTACTAATTGAAACTATAATACAACAGTACTGCCAGGTTTACGTTTATATATTGATATATAATATATTTAAACAGTGTGAGTTAATATTATAA
Organism: Epiperipatus broadwayi; assembly: GCA_028023455.1. Lineage (NCBI taxonomy): Eukaryota > Metazoa > Onychophora > Udeonychophora > Euonychophora > Peripatidae > Epiperipatus > Epiperipatus broadwayi. Next base: position 4,951,338 of record JAQFVV010006209.1, on the reverse strand, counting down.
TGATTTATACATATATTTATTAAAAATATAAAAATTAATAACAAAAACCTTTATATGGGAAATAAATAAAAAGTTATGAATTTAAAAAGAACAAAATTAATGTTGTTGTTTTTTTCAGCTTTCAAATTAAAAAAAAAAAGAACATCTTGCTTTTTGCTTGTAATTTTGTCATTAACATTTTATAAATTCGTTTTTGACATAATCTTTTAAAATCAATCGTAATTTTTAATATAATTAAAAGATATGCTTTTTCTTAATTTGTAAAAATTGATTTAATTTTTTAGGAATTACACTTTTATAAACTAACACTTGCATGATCTTTTATTACTTTAAAACAGGAAACATTTTTTAAAAAAGAAATTTAGATTTTTATTGAAATATTTGTTTTGGAAAATAATTGCTCTCAGCAATTAAGACATTTATTTCATTTTCATAAAATTTTTGTTTTCACAATACTTTTTTTTTAATCTTTACATTTTTAAATAAAATTTTTGCTCAGTTGGATTCCTATGTTCATCTAACACATCCCAAAAATGGAGCACAAGTATCTTAAATCCATTCATGCCCGAGATACATTCTGCCCTATATTCCCAGTCTTTGAACCTTCAACTTATGAGCAACATTTCCGATGATAACAGATGAATTTTCACCCTACCCGAACTGTAGTCACAGTGGAGAAACCAGAGAACTCTAATGAAATGTGACACCACGACAAAAACTCTCAATCAGTTACAAATGAACATGAACCCCACCTAGCCCTAACGGTTCGTAGCTGGTATAATTGTAGAAAGTGGGATGGACACTGCAATGATGCAGGCATCTGAATGACTTTATAATATAGTTTAATGATGATAAATATAAAATGATTACATAGAGGTATTATTTACAGCTTTGCACATTGATTCCATGTCTAACATGATAAATAGATGAACACTTACTTATAATTGGTTCATAGATCTTATTGATGTTTGGATACCTAAATGTATCTATAATCTTTAAAGATGTTTACTCAGGTGCAGTTATTAATATGCCAATAATGATACACTTAAATAATAACACAATCATTAAAAATAGCACCATAACCTAGAAAAGTAATATAGGTAATTATATGACTTGCCTAGACTATTCGAAAGGTACAAAACATGAGCCCACGCTGGTACATTATTATTATCTTTGAGGTCGCCCTTTATGAAAAATTTAATGAAATGATTTATTGTTGATAAAGCAACCGTTACATTTTTTTATATTAATAGATTTAATGAGTTGACAAATCAATAATTCGAGGGCTTGACTTCCGGATTATAATGTACATGGAAGGCATTCATCTGAAATAGTGATATAAGATTGACAAGCATTGTTTATTTATTTTTCTATGTTATAATAAATGACAATAATGGATTACTAAAGATAGCACATTCAATGATGATCATAACATTACGTCTTATAGAAATTCCTAGGTTTATATTTAAATCTAAACTTAATAGCAGTGTTAGCATAATGGTAAATCTATGATTTCAACGAAACTTTGGGTTGCAAGAGAGTGCTTCATCATCTTTAGAAGAAATGAGTCGATTATCCACATTTTTAGTGGAATCAGCTTTGTTGAAAGACAGCCTGTAGGGAGATGCAATGGGCCAGCTGTCATGGGGTCATCCTGTGCAGAGCTTCCACTACTTTTAGCCGTACATCCCAGAGTCTTATACCCTGTTCCTGAAATCAGATGAGAAGAGCTGGTGGGTTCAGGTTCTGACCTACCCACATGACAAAGCAAATTTTGAATAAGAAGAAAAACCTATGCTGGCAACGCTTTAAGGTTGAGGTCAATAATGACATTATTTGAATTATTAATACCTATAAATAAATTGTGTTTCTCTTCATCAATAAAAATTTTAATTATAAATATGCGATTTTTTTCGCATGCGTTAGTGAAGGTGTAATTATATTATAATGTTTAATATGCCTAATTAAAAATTCAAGCTCATTTGCATGTGTGTACAATAAATCACAACAGTCTTCATTCGTAAAGCTATGAGTATGAGATTTTAAATACTAAATCTCGAAAGCGCTAAGCAGGCATATTAAACATTATAGTATAATTACACCTTCACTAACGCATGTGAAAAAAAATTGCATATTTATAATTATAATATCTATAAAATGAGAATTTCAAATGTAATGGTATGATCGATTTACTGAACTTGCATTTAACACATGGGCTCTATTAACCTAATATTAAAGCTAAATTAAAACAGTGAAAACCTTAAATGATTAAGGCTCCCCCCCCCCCTTTTCCATCATAGATAACTTCCATACACTTTAATCATAAGTAAAACAGTATAACCATAGATACACTATGATAGCAAAATAATAATATAATAAACATTATGGATCCCTGATTAGGTGGTAACCATCGGACCTTAACATATTTATTAAATGAAATTACCTAATTAATATATTTATTCCCATTAATATTTGTAAAGATCGCACTGATGATTGGTAAGAATGATTTGAAATATTAAATGGTGGAGCAGACTTTCCACACTTGGCCTGTAAAACCAAGATTACAGTATATTTCTAAACACCCCCCTCCCCTTACCCAATCCAACCTGGTGAGCGTTCTTATTTAAAATAAAGACAGTAATTGATTATTGCCCCCTTTAATGGTGGATGGCTAAACTATAAACTACAGCAGACATACTCGCAAGGTTGGGTTTGATTGGCATATCAATTCCATTTTAGAATACATATATATAATACAAAAAAAAATCAAATTCTGAAAATAAAACCACACCAAAGTAACAAAGCAATTTACGTTGAGGCGTAAAAGAGAATCACCTATTATTCATGAGTTTATAGAGAGTCATTAAAACATATAGATAAAATAAATAGAGTGAAAAAAAAATACAAGTAAAAGTCCAAATCGCTGGGGTTTTGATACCAGCCTTTAAATAGGAATTTACATTTTTGAGAGGCAAGTAGAGAAAATTTAGAAAGTCTTTGATGGCAGCATTAATATTACCTTCTGATCTGGCAGGCTCCCAGTAAACTTAGCAAATTTACATTTAGCAATGCAGTCCATTTTAGGGCACAAGTATTTCATTTATTGCATGGCAGGTAGACTTCATTAACTATTCCCTCTTTTCACATAATTGAAGCAGTTTGTCGGTCCATTAGCACAGGATAGTGTCCTTGCAGGGCGGTGACTTTGGAGTGAGTGGGGAGAGATGCATTTCTTTCCTCTACTCGGATAACATTGAAATTTTGATGGCCATTAGTTCAAAAATCAAACATGGATTGATTTATGTATAAAAATTAGCCCTATTTATATTCCATCTTGATATTTTCAGGAATTCTTTTAACAAACTCACCTGAGGCACTTCAAATACAGCTAACCTTGTGTGATTACGGCCAGGAAATGTGCTTTTGTTTTCTTTGTAAAAGAAGATGCAAACAAGCTGATAAATTTTTGAACATATTGTTCCAAATCTATTTTTAGTTTTAAAAATAGATTTTAAATAGATAAATTTTCCATTAAAGATTTATAAAATGAATTTCAGTAAATAACATAACTTCGTCAAATTTGACTAATGGATTGCTGCGTGTTTAATTACTTTAAATGCTTTCAAGAACCTTCGACAAAGACTGCATAATCTTTTACTGCCTTTATATAAGTATATACATTAAAATATATATAGAGAAGAAAAAAGAAACATTAAACATAAATATATAAAAAAAATATTAAGTGTAATATTTATCTTGATATTATACTCCCTCACCTGTTGCATATATATACCTCAGCACACATACACGACTCTTGACTATAACAGTATTGTTTAATCATTTTTATTAATTTAGAGATTCCTAGATACCTCTTTTAGTTTTTATATGTAAAAAAATTTTTTTAGGTGAGATCAGTGTGTGTATATACGTGGAGGGCACTAATCCCTGTCTGGTGGTAAGATGTTGGTTGGATTGTGAAGCGAAGTCTTAGTTTCAGATTGACTGCTTCAGTGTTTTTAGAATATGTCAATGGTATGCTGCAATTATAGAAAGTGCGCCTAGATACCTGTGTAAAAATACATTATGTAATTATACTAAAAATGCTAACATAATACTCATAAATTTTTTATTTGTTAGCTTTCAATCTATGAAGCTTCCAAATCTTGAAATGGCAAAAACTTTTAACACATTTCATAATTAGTCATGTTTATGTAACTCTTGTTGGAAAAAGATATAAACAATGAAGACCTATAAGAGAAAAAGAGAATTAGAATGTGAGAAAATAATGTAATTATGAAATTTTATAACATTCTTCAACAATACAGTTGCTGGAGTTGGAATTAAATGTACAATTTATATTTTAAATCTAAACAATATGTAATGATTCACAGGAAATAAAGAAACTGCTTTTAAAATTATGATTGACAAATAGAAGTAATACTGCATTGGCTCCCCATGACTTCAAAAGATTAAATAAAATGTAAGCATAGGAAAACTACTTCTTTTTGACTTTAAAATAATTGATAGAATCACTGATAGGAAAGAATTGTAAAAAAAAAAGAGAAGAGTTCTTTTCCTCTTTATGTATAAGTAATAATTTTACCAATATACAGTGTATTCGCCAGTAATCAGACCAGCAATATCTAATGAAAAGAGAAGAATACTATTTGAAAAGTGATATATATATTAACCTCAGTGCTATTACTAACAGCTGAATGTATTTGAAAAGTTTGAATAAAGTTTGAGTTTTTCTAAAGACATTTAATAATTAATATTAGGTGAATGAAATAAACCAACATAATTATATAGTTTTCTCTTCATTTAAAAACTATAATAAACCAATGAACTGAGAAAGATTTAAAAATAATGAAACTATACATTCTTGTTAATTTACTTGTATTTTTTTGCTTATCCTGGGTATAATTATTTTTATTTTAAAATATGTATACATAATAGTGTAAAAAACTCATTAAAGTTTATATATAGCTCTAAAATTGCATTAACTAGAATAAATTACATTAAATAGATGGTAAATTATTACTGACTTTTAGCCATAGTATCTTATTGCTTGCAATCACTGTCTGTCTAGGGACTAAGAACTTAATGTACATGTATTAATTATTGACAGCATAAATAATATTAGACATTTAATTGACAGTGAATTAAGTAAGAATCACAAATTTTTGCAAAAAAGCAAAGAAACTGTATGGAAATAAATCATAACATTGAAGATACTAAACAATTTGTAATGTCATCATAAAGTCATATGATTAGAATTCTGTTGTATATAATAGGTACATACATGCAACTTTATAATATAAAGATATAACATTAAACAACATATTAGGGCAAAGATTTCTGCATCTCATAAAAGAACAGTGAAAGATATTATTTACTAGGCTTGCTAAATGTCAAGTGGTGAAGGTTTGGATAATTTTTTATCTTGATTCTTGCTAATAATATCTAGATACCCATTTTAGTCAGTATTAGATTAAAAAAAAACATTCATCTTCGAATCAATGATATGACAATAGCAATTAGCTAGTTAATATTTTTTTACTTCGATTATTATTATCAGTAATTTTTTTAAATGTAAATATGCAATTTTAATGTTATAAAAAACATTATGAATATGTTTAGATGTAGTATTGAAAGTGATAAACAATTTTTTAATATATATAGAAGTCATTTTAATGACAATTAATTATTTTTATTAACTGTTTTATTTATTAATGTATTTTTTTTTTTTTTTAAAGAACTGTTTGTGGTACTCCAAATTACATAGCTCCTGAAGTTCTTAATAGACTGGGGCATGATTACCAAGCTGATGTTTGGGCATTAGGTTGTATTATGTAAGTTTTTACTAATAATCTATGCAAATTTTTCATAATACCAGGATAAAAAATATTAATTTTTTTAAATGTATATTTATTGTTTTCATAAACTGTTGAATGTTAAAAAGAATTTGCCACTGGATGACTGCCAGATGAACATCTGCACTGATTACAGTTTTGTGCTAGTTTGGGGATGGGGGATAATTTGCATTGCTATTTGTTAACCATTAATTACTCAAGCTTATAGTATAAATAAAAGGTGCTAGAATGATAGAGAGAAAAGATTATTATTATAAACAAATCTACTAATTTAAGAATATGAAAAGCTTCACTACATAATTTATAAACTTTCATATTATCTAGATATTATTGTTGATGCTATACAAACAACTAATCAATGATGATGATTTCAATTTTGTTTTTTATTTGACTTTTGATATCTATTTATTCATTTGTGTGTGCATTTTTACTGATTTTTAATTTGAATAGTTTATTAAATTTTAAATATTTTATTAAAAGTTAATTCTCTATTACCAAATTAATACTTTGTAATTGTTTGACCAATTATACATTGTTCATTTTTAATATTATTCTTTATTATTTCTAAATATTATTATTTAATACTTCTGGTCTTGGGATTTGAAATTATAGCTCAAATTTTCAAAGAAAGTGCATCAATTAAATGCCAAGGAAATAAAGACTTTGAAATCTATTCAAAAAAAATGAGAAAGTAGTGTTTTCTTATTTAGCTTTAACATTTTAAAGATTTTCTATCCACATATTTGTTATTTTTATAAAAACACTAGCAAATTTTTGATTTGTCAGACTGTATTGCAAAAACAATTTTTTTTTTTTTTAGTTTAAAGGTAAGCTAAAATTGAATTTGAAAAGTAAATTATGAATTATTTGATTAGTAATGTTTTGATTTATTTTTTATGCTAATTTGAGTTTATATTTTTATTAATTTATTTTGTGTGTTTATGTGTAAGATATATATTTTTTAATCTTTATATATTGATTTAGATAATTTATTATTAATAATATCTTCTCATTATCTGGTTTATTATCAAGTTAAAAGGTTCACAATACAATTCTTAATTTTAAAATTCATAGTAATATTTATTTTAAATAATCTTTTTTTTTAATCTTTTATATATATAAAATTAAAATGTATTTTGCAACTGATAATTTTTGTTGTCTTAATCTTAATTTTTTTTTTACAAATTTTTTTTTAAATTTAATTTTTTAAAAATATATTAAAATTAGAGCAGCTTTTCTCTCTAGTGCCATCTGATGTAAGGCTAATATAGTGCAGTAGTAGAGTGTCAGACTTTGGAACACATTGTACCCAGATCTATCATATCCAAACTTCTTATGAACTCCTGCCATTCAATTATTATTTTAATATAATTAGAAGGAATTTGAACACAGATTTTCAAGCTCCCTTCAACTATCCACTCCATCTTATATAACTGATACACATGACCACATGTGAAAAAAATAAATGATCTCCAATATTCATATTTCATACTGAACCAGCACTCATCAGTTGGTCCATATCATCATCTCCTACATATATATATAATCAGTGCTTATTTTCCTGTTGATGACACCAGAGTGGAAAACTATTCTTATTTTATCTTTTGTTTTTAAATGTTTTCAACATACTGGAGTCAAACTTCAAACTAATTGGTTCAGTTCTTAAAATCTTATTGATTTTTTCAAATGAATGTTATTCTTAGATAGATATATTCTGTATGGAGCAACAAATAGATTAAATCGCTTGTCTAGCAAAGAAAAAACAGAAAGAAAGGAATATTGTTGCAGTACCTGAAATCAGGAAGTCTCTGGGTCAATTCTGGCATTGGCAGATTTGGTGCTAGAACTTCTTAGGAACTCCTGAGCTATAACCATATGCCTTTGTTTTTTCCATCAATAAATTCATATTCATCCATATGTATGTGTATGTATTGTTCGTGATTGATTGACAGGAAAATGATTTAAAACTTACCAAATGTCTGAAAGAAATGTTGATCTGTTCTATATGAGTCTTATAATCTTTTTGTTGACCAATCCTTCTATTCCTGACTTTAACTGGTCTACCTTACCCCATGGTGATGCGTCATGATTTACTGACTGCTGCCTTTGGGTACAAAGTCCCCCCTTTGCATTACCAGTGTTTATGATAGCAATAGTCATTTATACAAGAGATTTAGTCAGTCATACAGAATAATAAATAATAATCAAGTAACAACAAACATGTAAAATTGTCCTGTACTAGTGTGAGCATTTAATATTTAATAGATAAAATCTCATCTCAACACCAGTCAGTCATCCAATCCTTTAGTAGGGATCATCTAGATTTTATTACAATCAAAAATTATAGTGATTAACATATAATTATGATTGATGATTATAGAACTGGATTATCAATTCTTTCAATAATAATAAAAATAACAACAAAGAGGTTATACAACAACGAAAAATGGGTTCTACACGATACATATATAATTTGAATAATTGAAATTGTTAGTTCAGGTAGTTAGCTATTCTTTAGGCTTTGATAAACAGATGATAAGATGGCTAATTCCTTCTAGATTAGGAAAATTCATGGAGCTTGGGAATTGGTAATCCATTTGATGTTGTCTGGTCATGCTCTAGGTAATTGGTTGATGACTTTCTAGTGGACAGGTAATGTTCCTTTGTTTACTGTTGCTTTCTCCATGATCCTATTGAATACTGTCTTCTTCTGGTGATGGGGAAGACATTACTAATGTTATTAGATTATAAAGCCGAATTATTAATAGGCATATGACTGGCAGCCTCCTACTTATGACATTTAATACGTTTTCTACCCACATCCTTTTGTATTGCTTAATATTCATTAGAATTAATATCTGCTATAGATTAGATGTGTTGTCTTTTTTTGGTTTCTTCAGCCAGTTAATAATTCTTATGAGCTTTGTGCCGCTGGGTAATAAAATTTACATGAATTATTCTCTTGGAATTATTAACATAATTCTTTTTTATGGAAATATATTATTCCTTTGACCTTTATAAACTTTTCCTTTTATAATCATTTTCAATAGCTTTTGGAGATAATTTGTTCTTTTATAAAATCATCAAATTATAAATTGAACATTAGTTCAATTTTAAGCATTATTTTAATGCGTATTAATAGCTTTAAAAAAATTATCTATTTTTTTCTTGATTAAAACAATTTAGTTTTTTTTCTTGCATATCCAGTCTGTGTCACAAGCATGTTATATATCATGTTGTATTCCCATTGTTTAAGTGTTTTAATTTCATTTAGTCTCTAATAATTTTTTTTTTGTAAAAAAATTAATAATGTAATAATTTAAATTTAAATCCCATTTTTCTTTGTTACTCTTTCATACTAAATTCAGGAATTTGGTGAATTGAGCATCAATTAGTGTTATTTTGTAGTCAGTAGACTTTAACACAACAGAGGGGGAGGGGGAGACGATGTCATAATTTATTTACAATTAATGTTATCATTTTTTTTTTTACATAACAAAGAATGTTAATAGATTCGTTATATCTCTTTGCTTTTAATAAGTTACCGTACTCTTACATTTCCCCCTTCCCTTAAAGGATTAAAATGGACTGTAAGGATCCTCAATTAATATAAGTTATGGTTTTATCGCTTAAACCTTGCTTAATCTTTCTTTATGATGTTTGATAACAAAGAGCTTTCTTTTATAACACTGTAATTTGAGAAAACTTGATATTATGGAAAATCGGTTTCCACTGTGAGAAATTTACCAAAGTTAACTATAAATATTTCATTCTCATGGTGTCATCACATGTTCAGGTGATTGGACCCTTAGTATGATATCTTGTGCATATATATAAATATAATAGGGTATAGTTTAATGGATTTGAAAACTCTTAATTTTAAATCAGTTGTTTTTGTTTGTTGTCCTTAATAAGCGTGTTTATGCTAGAACCATTAGAGTTGACTATTCTTTGGTCATACAATTCTTGTGTAACTGTAGACAATTTTAATGGCTTTGCGGTGTTTCTTTCCCCAAAGAATGCCTAAATTCATCTTTTATGGTTTATAATTTTGGTAGTTGAATTAGTATTTACCTGAACCAAAAAAAAAAAGAAAAACTCTATGAATCTATTTGATGTCGTTTATCTCTTAAAACCTCTCATCTGAGAGCTTTGATTTGGTAATGGGTTCGATTGTAGGGGATTGTAGACATCTGTACATTTATGGTCTCATCAATTTTTTTTTATTTGAGATTAATTTTCCAGAATATTCCCATGGTAAGGTTTTAATATTCTTGAATTATAAGTACCCCTTATCTCATATCCATAGTTCAACCAGTATGTATTGTGACCTGAGCATTTTACAATCGTATGTGGCCCATCATATGCATTGCAGAATTTATAGAAAATGAATTCTTGGGTGTGTATATAATAAAATACATAAACCATCAATAATAATTGACATGCCATGAGCTGGCTTTATTTTTATTCATGTAATTAATATTGGTATAGAGAATTTTTGTAGGACTGATTTCAGTTTAGTTTTATTTCATATAATATTTGTGTAATAATATATATTATATAATTTTACTATATAATCATAAATGTGTGTGTATATATATATATGTTCTAGGTATGCTATGTTAGTTGGTAAACCTCCGTTTGAAACTAAAAGTTTAAAAGAAACTTATGATCGTATTACTAATAACCGATATTCTCTGCCAGTTTCATTATCTCAGTCAGCACAGAATCTTATTGTTGATTTACTTAGTCCAGACCCTCAGTATCGGCCAGCACTTGATACTGTTCTTCAAAGAGAATTTTTCAAAGAGTTTTGTCCTCTAAGTCTATCACCATTAGCCTATGATTCAGAACCAGATTTCAGCAAAGAAAATGAGTAAGCATTTTATCAATTCAGTTTTATTTTTAAATTTTATAAATGAATATGCATGTGCATATATATATATATTCAATTAGTAACATCTTTCATATGCCTAAACTTGATGTACAAAAACATGGGTTTACTTTATTTAAAATATAGTATAAATGATATTTTTTTCTTTAATTTTGAAAAATATACTAATGAGATGGCGGTGGGGGAGTGGGGACTCATTAGATAAAAAATTATTTTAATCAAGTAGAATAATGGAAAGAAGCTTGCATAAAATTGAAAAGAACATCAGGAATTGAAGTGAATTGTTTGATAAAGAACAAAGAATTGTGATAGATCTTGAAAAATGGAATTTGGTAATTGAATGATTTTGAGAGGGAAAGATAGAGATAGAGATGGATCATTGATTATTCATCATTGTATAGTTTTAAGATGTAGGTTAATGAAGAATAGATAAAGGTTTTATCTCAAATAGAAGAATAATGTAAGATAAAATTTAAGATTTATCCAGAAACAAGTAAAGGAATACATTTTGACATTACATAGAAAACATTTCTGGAAAGAAATTTTGACCTGAAAGGAAAATCACTAGTGAAATCATTGGAAAATTATTGACAGATAGAAATTTTATAGAATTTTCAAACAAAGTAGTTAGATGTGAAGTAACTAACTTTATTTTTTTAGACAAGAGAGAAGATTGAGTTTTAAGGGAATTAATTAATATTGACTACTTATTTTATTTTTAGAAAAATTAATGTTTAATAGAAATAGGAAAGAAGGATTTTGATTCATTAAAGATATAGATGAAACTTAAAAATTAAATATAGAACACAGTGGAATCATAGTTATCCAAAGATAAATGTAAACAAACAAATGAAAAAAAAAAAACTCATTAAAATTTGCAAATTTTATGATATTTGAGCAGTATCCTCCCCCCCCCCGAATAAAATTTCTTTTGTTTTTGTTGAAAACATAAATACTTTATTCTTCCTTTATTATCGTTTCTGAATATGATATGCAGTATTTTATGTAATAAATTATTTTCTAGGACTAATGCTAAAAGTTTTATAAAAATTTAGAATATACTTAAAAATAAGATAGATCATAATTTTTTTGTCAAAGAGACTAATCTATTATGTTCCTATAAGAGAAAAAATTTATTGAAAAAAAAAATAGTCCAGAGCATATTTAATAGTGAGAAAGTAAGACATTTTATTATTTACTTTATTTTAAAAATGAAAATACAGTAATTAGTTTTTTTTCTTATTCTTCTTGCTGCATGCTCAACCACACACTCAGTAAAATATATGTGAATATGTCCCCCTCAATTTTTTAAAATTTTGTTTATACGTACATATAAAAAAGTTTATATATATTTATATGGGCATGTTGATAATACTGTACACTTGCAGCTCAATAACAACACATATTCTATTGTTTATCAACAAAATGTGATATTATACATATGGAATGAGTGAAGTTTGGAACAAAATACAGTATACTTTATGACTTTACTATACTTTCATCAGTAAAAGTGTAATTTGGATTCAAAAAAAAAAAATAGAAGTGGAGACAAGGTATAGGTTTATGGTACAATATAATGAAAAATATGATGATTAAATGCTGTCTAATTTAACTTGAATGGAACAGGTTGATAAGTAATCTGGTATACATTGTATAAATAGACTACAGGGTATTGCTTTTATACAAACTTTGTTTTGGAAATAGTTCAAGAAATTATTCTAAATTTGACAATTGATAAATTTAATACATGCATGTTGTATAGATCTAAAAGATTGTCAGTAGACCAATTATTATTAAAATTATCATTTAAAATATTTGATTCTCGAAGATGAGAAAGAACATTGGATTTTTTTTTCTTCTGCACTTTAGATTTAATGGATTCATAGTCACTAGATTAGTAGGAAAAAATAATGCATTAAATGTAGACAATTTTTCAATAGATTGAAGAAAGTTCTAATATAAAAATGTTTAACAATTAAAATAGAAATAATTATTAGTTGAACAAATTTTTAGAACAGTAATTGAGATTCTTCAGAGTTGGCAATATCAGTGCAGAATCATAACCATCAGAGTCTAGAGTATGATTCAAAGTAAACAATATAATGAAAAAGATTGGTCTTTTTTTTTTTTTAAATAACAGCAATATTGGGAAAAGTGAATTGAATTACTCTTAAAATTATGATTTAGTAGACTATAATTTGGAATAAAAGTATAATATCTTCTTGACAATTGTTTTTTTTTTTTTTGCATTGGAATGATAATGAATTTTTACAAAACACAGTACTTGAATTAGTTTTTTAATCGGCAAATGAGCTTGGAACGAAAAGTTCCACAATGTGCATTTGAATCTTTTTAATGGATATATAGAAAATTATTGCATAATTTGAAGAGAAAACTTTAAATACTTTAAATATGTTGTCTCTTTTTGATATAAATAAATGCTATAATCACAAAAAAAAAACTTAGAGCATATTTTTTTATAATTATATTTAGTTTTTAAAAGCACTTCTTTTTAGAAAAGGTATTCTATAGGTACTGATGTGATATGATATAATGTAAAATATTTTTTCTTAAACAAAGTCTTTGTGCACAGTCCATATATGCAGACATTCTGTTATCCAATTAAAACATTTTTCTCTTTCTCTGAAACCATTATATATCACAGTAAACCCATCTATTTTTTTTTTACTCTTTATTATCAAATTATTCCTTTCAACAATAATTCAGTTTCTTTTTCTTCTTCTGCGACATTTTAATAAAAACTGTTTTATAATTCGAAACAATTTTTTATTTCTTTACTTATGCTAATTGTAATTACAGAATGCAAACGTTTTCACCGTTGGCTTAAGAAAAGATTCTATGTTGATTTCTTAAGATATGCTGAGCATGCTTTTGGCTGGTATTGGCTGAAAGCCCACTCAGCATATCTTAGGAAATCAATATAGAATAATCTTTTCTTAAAACAAATGTTTGTATCTGTTATTAAAAACTGTTTTATTTTTCAAATTATCCTGTTCTCATATTGTCTATTCTTGTCATAAGACTAAACAAAAAACTAAAAATCTTAACTTTTACGATCTCTTTATGTTTCTCTACTCTTCATACATTATATGCTAATCCAATTTTAATAAACTACATATATTTTCCAAATTCTTGTTTCATTGTTGACTCTTTCCTATTCTTGTACTAGATAAATAGATAATAAATATTCTACTAGTATTGTTACACATCTTTTCATTTTTATTTTTCATTCATATATAATTAAACAATTTTTTTGCATTCATTATCATTTTCGTATTTTCTTTTTTCATCCTTCATAATTATATAACTGTAATATTTTCTCTTTACATTTGTTCTATTTTTTACCTTAATACATAGGAATAAATTCTTTATTAATTTTGCTAGTATAAAACTTTTCTGGATAAATGTGCGTCCTACTACTTCATGTGAGCCAGTTAAACACTATTTTTTGTTAATCTATTTTATTCACAAATGACAGTCTTCTAAACATTTTTAATTTGCTTTTAATTTCTCTCATTAAAAAGAAATCTTTTTGATTTTCTCTTGAATAGATTCATTTGCTATCTATATTTCTCCATCAATGCATATTTAGTTACTTCTTTTTGAATTCTATTCAAAAGTTTTTGAATTCTCTGGTGATTATAAAGTTAGATCTGATTTCCAAATATTAAAGTGTCTTGTCACCCTTTTCCAAAATTATTATACACATCTCATATTGGTAGCATGAGACAGGTCAGATTTCTCATTAATCCATTATATTTTTTTACTTTTTGTCTTGATTCTTTCTTTTTATCATTTAAAGAAGTATTTAAGTATATATTTCTCCATTTCTTTGAGCAAATATTCCTCGTTTCTGTTATATAGTTTTACTCTCACCATTAAATATTAATATTTTATATTTAATTTTTTTCACTTATTTTTAATTTTCATATTTCTTTCTATCTCAACACATTTTTTAATATAACAGCTCCATATCTTTTACACTATTTTCAAAAAATATCAATTCAGCAATAAAGAGAATCATTGCATCATATATATATTGTCCTGATTTTTATGACTGGAGTCCCCAATTTTTTAAAATGCCAATCTTCAAATCTCTGAGAAATAACAAAAGAATAAAGATGGCAATGGATACCTATTTCAATCAGATTTCATATTTACCACTTTTTTTTTAGGCCCAATGGATATTTATAAAAATTACTTTTTATTTTTTCAATTCCAAATCTATTTCCATATTTTCAAGATTGTAAACTTTTTTTATATTTAAAAATGCTCTAAATAATTGTTTATTTTCCTTAAAGGACATTTCACTTAATTAAATTATAATGAATAAATTATCCTTGATTCATTTCCTTAAATGCAATTCATTCCATCTCCTTAGAGTTTTTTCAACCAAGCATATTCATTAATATTTATAAACTATAAAAGTTATTGCTGCTGATCTGATTAATGTTTTCCATTTCTTTCATTTAAAAAAAAGTAATTCTCATACTTTTCTATTTGTCTGGAATCTTATTATTATCTAGAATTTTTTTAAAGCTTTTTCTTAAAACTACATTATCATTTCAATTACCATCTCATCAAGTCTCCTTGTTTTTCCTTTTTTTAATTTAGCTATTGCTTTATTCAATTCTGAATCTATTGCTATATGATGATAATGCTATTTTGAACAGATTTAAAGATTATTTTAAATCATCTTTTGAATAATGATATAAAAATTGATATGATGACTTTTAATGATATATCCATTTTATCTACTCATTTAGATTTGGGCCAAAAATATCCACCTTAAAAAAATTAATTTTAAAAATGGAAAAGCTGCAGGTCCTGATGAAATATCTGGAGAAGTTTTAAAATATGTGTGGTGATATATTAGCTTCAAAAATATTGGAATTTTTTTAGGAATATCTGGATCTTTAAAATTATTCCATTCAATCTTAAGAAATGCTTTTATTGTTCCACTTTTTAAAAACAAAGAGAATAGGCAAGATTGTAGTAATTATCATGGGATATCATTATTATCCACTGCAGTAAAAGTACTTTCAAGAAATTTGTTGAATAGATTGCTTCCTGCTACAGATGAATAGTTACCAGAGACTCATTATAGGTTTAGGGAATCAAGAAGCACTATAGATGTGATTTTTGTTGCCAGACAAATGCAAGTAAAATGTTAGGAACAATCCTCTAAGAGTAGACTGTCTCTGAGCTAAAAATACAAGAGCTGAGCACACTAAATTGACTGATGTGCAGCAAGAAAACATTAAAATTTAGTCTTTATTTATACATTTACATATAAAATAGTTTTTATATAATGAAATATTGTAGAACATAATTTAAAAATAATAACAATACTCAGAATCTGATTTTCTGACAAAATATAATGCTTAATTTTTATTAAATTATCCAAATGGTTGTTATCTACTTTATTACAGGATTTTGGCATTATTGCTTGCATTAAACTAAAACCTTGTTTGCATTTGGTATCAGAAGTTTGAAAAGTTGCACAAATATTGAAAAGCCACCATCATTATCAACCACAATCCGCTGCAGGATGAAGGTCTCTCCAAGTTCAATCCATCTTCTCTGATCTTTAACTTTTCTTATCCACATCATCCCTGCACACTTTCTTATTTCATCCATCCATCCACATGTGGTCTCTTTCTGGGTCTTTTACAATCTCTTGGAATCCAGTTTAAGATTTCAATTGTCCATCTATTATCATATCTTCTAGCAATTTGTCCATCCCAACTCCACTTCAGTCTTTTAATGTTTTCAATGAGGTCAGTAACACCTGTTTATTCTCTTATCCATATATTGCATTTTCGATCTCTTCTTGTTACTCTCAACATGCATTTTTCCATACTTCTTTGAGTGGTTGAAGTCTCTGTATTTCTCTTCTATTAAGTGTCCAAGTCTCAGATCCATAAGTAAGAACTGGTAAAACACATTTATTAAAAACCTTCCCTTTTCAAACACATAGGCCTTTTAGTATCAAGTTATTTCTACCAAAAGCACTCCAACCAAGTTTAATTCTATGATTAATTTCATCCATTATGTTTTCATTTGTATTAATAATCTGACCAAGGTATTTGTAACTGTTAACTTCTTCTAATCAATCTTTATTTTCATATTTTGAGAAAATCCATTAAACATTACTTTAGTCTTTTTAACATTTATCTTTAGTCTTACTTTCCTACTTTCATCTGAAAACTCCTGCAACATTTCCTGCATCTCTAAAGCATTATTTTCAAAAACAGCTGCATCATCTGCAAAATCTAAATGACTTAAATAATCTGCATTTATTTTCACTTCGTTAGCTTTTCATTTTAATCCACAAAATACTTCTTGCAGCACTGCTGTAAAAGGTTTTGGAGATACGGAGTCACCCTGTCTTACATCCTTTTCAATGTTGACTTTCCTAATATCATTATATAATCTAATTGTTGCTGCTGCATTTTTATAAATATTCTTTAAAATATGACAATATCCTGGATCTATACCTTGATGATCCAATGCTTAAATCACTGAAGAAATGTTTATAGAATCAAATGCCTTTTCATAATCTACAAATCCAAAGCATAATGGCAACTCATATTCATTTGTCCTTTCTATAACTTCTCTCAATACCTGGATGTGATCTACTGTACTAAAACCACTTTTAAATCCAGCTTGTTCTCGGTTGGTGGAAATCCAATGTTCTCTGTAGACGAGTTGTAATTATCTTGGTAAAAATTTTGTATAAAACTGATAAAAGGCTGATAGATCTGTAATTTCTAATATCTTCTTTGTCACCCTTTTTAAATATTAATATTAATATTGCATTTTTCAATCATCTGCTACAGCTTTATCATTTAGACATTTGGTATATAACTGCTAAAAAAAATTCTATTTCTTCACCTGCTTCTTTTAATATATCAATTATAATTCCATCATTACCTGGAGCCTTTCCTTTTCTTCATACATTTAATTGCATGTCTCACTTCTTCATTTAAAATTCTGGGCAATTCAGAAGATGTAATAGATATAGGAGGTACTTGTTTTTATTACTATATAATTCTTGATAAAAGTCTTCTACCCATTTCATGATGTCATCTCTCTTTTTAGTAATAATTCCATCTTTTTTTTCTTATTGCAGATATAAATTTTTTTACCAATGCCAAAATGTTGTTTTACACTCTTGAGACTTTTATTCTCTTCTATAGCTTTCCTTGCTAGTTCATAGTTATACTTTCTTATATCATTTTTAATTTTTTTCCACACACCATTTTACAAAATTCGAGATATTCAATCCTTTTTAATGCATCATTTTTGTATATCTTCATATTCCTTCTTTTCTTCATAAAGTCTCTAGTCTCAGTAGAAATTTTATTGGTCAATTGCTTCTTTTTTCTGCCAGCTATCTTTGTTACAGTTTTTAAAAGTGTATCAGTTATTTTCCTATTAATATCATTCAAATCTAAATCATGTTCAAAATCTACTAGTACTTGAAACCGATTTGTAAGTTCTCATTTAAATTCATTAGAATGTTTTTGAAGATTAGGAATATCAACTATAAATATTGTTTTTCTTAATAATTTTTGTCTCTCTAGTTTTGCATTAACACATATCTTACATCTTATTAATCGATGATCACTTCCTGTGTTAAATTTATTAAGAACATTACAATCTTGAAATTGTATTTTCTGTTAGTCAAAATATAATCCAATTCTGCTGTACCTTTATTTGGATACTTCCATGTCCATATCCTTTTAACATTTTTCTCAAAAAAAAAAAAGAATTCATAAAGTTTTTCTTTTTCTGCAAACTCCACAAGTCTATGTCCTCTCTTATTTCTAATACCATAACCAAAATTCCCTACAGCACTTTCATCTTTCATTTGTTTACCAATTCTAGCATTAAAGTCTCCCATAACAATTTTAAAATGTTGTTTACTCTGATTAAAAGCTTTTTGTACATTCATATGAAAATCTTCTACTACTTCATCACTATGAGAACTTGTTAGGGTATAAACCTGAATTATCTACATTTGGTATCTGCTATTAAGTTATATAACTAATCTTGCTACTCTATCTGATACACCATCAATCTCCACAATGTTATTCTTCCACTTCTTATTTATAATGAATTCTACACCACTTGTATTTCCAATATTTCTATCTTTATAATAGAGTACATCTCCACTTTTTAAATCGTCTCTTCACCTTTTCTTCTAACTTCACTAAGTCCAATAATGTCCCATTTAATATGACAGTTATCTGCAGTTGTAAGAACCTAAATAAAAAGTCGTCATCAAATGGCAGCCTGGGTCCACAATCAGGGGATTCTTAGCACCCTTCGCCTTCGGCCACCAACTGCTTCATTGGTTGGTGACTTTACAGCCTCCTGGGAATAAAGACCATGATTTATTTTTGTCTGTCATAATTGTATATATTGGAAAAATATTTATCATTTACACAAACATTCATTCTGCCTTATCAGGCAACTGAGAAGAAAGACCATAGTGTTTCTTGATCTTAAACTCAGAGGTAAAAAGTCAATAAACTCACCATGCTGGCTAATGCATGTTGGTGAGCAGCCCATCCATGTTTGTATACTATATGAATAATCACATAGTATTAACAGCTGCAACGACAAGAATGTATGGAGTGTATATAAGGAATTTGCCCTGCTCAGTTCCTTTAAGGCCTCCAAGAGGAATCAAAGGAATCATATGTATCTAAATCATTAAAGAATCCAATTATTTACATTTTACTAAAAATTTCCAATTACCATGTTGTTCTAAAATTAGGGTCTAAACTTATATGGTTTTTATCATTATTATTTATTATGTATCTATATTTTAAAAATATACAGTTTAGGCAATCTTTTCCTTTCTCTAATTATTTTTCATTACAAAATGATCCAAGGCATTCCAGTCATTTATATCTTCTCCGGAAATCTAGTATCTAAATGATTACAAAACACTTGGATAAAGTTAAGAATTGATGAAGTATCTATATAGTCATTGGAATCTAAAATTGTTTGAACATCCATATTTCTGCAGATGTTATCTAGTTATTGTGCTCTTATTTAATTAATTTTGCATTTACAAATTGGTGTGCTTTCTTTTGAGGATAAATTAGTCCTTTGCATATTTTTGTTTAATACTAATAATTCTACAAATACATTTTGAAGAATCATACATGTTACTCAACTTTGTGGGTTTTAAAATAATATTTATTTATTGGATTATTGAATACTTCAACTTGTTCTGTGCAGTAACTTATTAAAATATCATAATTTCTTACCAGAGCATTTCGTATGAAATATCTAAATACTTATCTTACTTCACTGAGAGGGGTGAATGATATAACATCAATCTCTGAAATGTTGACCAATTCTTGTTCAATTCTTGTAAATAATCTACTAAACATTGTATATATTATCTTTAAAAGGGTTTCAATATCCTTAATAAATGGACCTGTTTTTATGCATCATCTATCACAATCATTTTGAACTAAATGTAAAATATCATCTCACTGCTAAACAGCCGTATGTATCACTTGTATTTCGTAATATTATAGAAATAAATATAACCATTTTTTGTAAATCAAGATTATTCTCTGTATAAAACTTTTTTATTCCTATGACTATCACATGCAATAAGTTTAATAATGCTGTCAAATTTTGTCTAATATCTGGATTCAATTTTTGATCAGTATTTTATATATAATATTAATTTTTTTCTACCAAAATATCTATATTTGCATTAATTATCAAAAATGAAATGAAGATGTTTAAACTTCATTAAAAATATCCTTATATACAATTAAGTTTATAAATTTATAAATTCAAAAGAATAATTTTTACTATTCCATGAGTCAAGAATATTAATAAATTTTTCTACATGATCATTTATAGAATGCACTGATGATGAATTGATAGTAATTGTTTAGGATGACATTGTCTATTAAAATTTTAAATTATATTTTTGTTCATTTTCTGGGATTCAGCATTCTCTAATCTAGGATTACCATCTTCCAGGTTTTCAGTTAAAATTCTCAGAATTCTTTTATTGATTTTATTTTGGATGGCAGTAACAGAGTCAATATGAACTTTTTGATTTAAGTGTCACTTTAAATAATTTATTTCCATTCAGTCTATATTCTACCAGTAATAAATTCCCCTTTTGAATTTGACAAGAAATTTTCTAAATGACATCATCTGTATTATTTTGATTGCTAAAAACTTCCCCATGTTTAATACAATAGTTATAATTTTTGGTGATGATGACATTTCAACTGATATATTTAAATTAATTTTTTCTTATTTTTAGATTGATTTGACAAAAATTAGATTGACTTGCTGATTTTTAAATTACAATAATAAATAAAAGTCTTGTCACATTGAAGTTACAGTCCCAGATGTATCAAACATTCTGCCATGGTAATGTCCAGCTGTGGCACCAAAATTGTAATGGTATGGGGTGTGCAAAGTTCGATGTATTCAGCATGCCCTCTAAGTTCTACACAGCTAGATCATAAAAAGTGGACTTTCAATGTAGTAAGCCAGGGGTCCCCAACCCTTTTGCACTTAAGAGCACATTCTATAATGCCGGCCAGGTGGCGGGCACCATTTATTTTTTCAACCAAGTGGTGGGCAACATTTATTTTTTCAATGTAAATTTATAGTTGGATATTGTTAATAATACACATAATGTACAAAAAAATATTTATTTCAAAAATAAAATTTTAACATATAACTAACGTTTATATTTTTATGCTGTAAAAGTATAGTATGCCCTACAATTTGATTACAATATAATACAATAATTTATAAGAAATTTTAAAAATTAAATTTATTTGTATCAGATAAATATTTTTTTTATCGTGTTTGGATAGCGGCGGGCACACGTAAAATGGTCTGCGGGCGCCATGGTGCCCACGGACATAGGGTTGGGGACCCTTATAGTAAGCATACAGAGAACAAGAAGCTTTTACAGGTAATTGATATGGTAGCTTTTGACATGATCCCCTATAACTAAAGAAATTAAACTCATAAACAAATAGAATGTCTCCAATTTTATTACCTCTCTTAATACTTAACTTATCTACCCTCAGGGTTTAGCCTTAACTTGCTAAAATATAAAGTAGAAACAAAAGGAATATTTTATAGAATCTAATTTATACTTATAAACAACTAAATATATATAATTTATTTAATATTTCTAAATTATTAATGTTATATAATGTAACTACTTATTAATGTTTGTGCAATTGATCATTAGCATTTAAAAATTCTTTGGGTAAAAATAATTAAGTTATCAAAATCAAGTACATGTGTATGATAAGTGATGAAATTCAAAACAAAAAAAAAAAAATTCACAAAGTCATTTTAAGTAAAACAAGTAGTATATCTTTTATTTATGATCTATATATTCCCTTTTTTTTTTCTTCCAAGAATGACTATAATATCAAAACATAATAACCATTTTTATTTCATATATATATATTACCTGATTTCTGTGACCTTTGTTAATATATTTATTAAGTTACATTTGTGTCTGAAGGAAGACCATTCATTTCCTAAAAATAAGTATGATATAACAATAATAATATTAGCATTTGCTAAAGTCAAATAGTTCAAGATCAGAGATTCGTTCTTGGATAGAATTATCTAACTCTGCAATCCAAATTAAAAAAAATATATATCAAGATTTTCTTTAAGCTATACTAAATATAAATATATGTTTCATAAACTACACTTCCCTGTTTTAGGCTGACCAAATGCAGACTTCTTAAACTAGTCTCTTTTACATTATGAGTGGTGTTCAATTAAAGCAGAAAAAAAAAAGATACACTATTAAATTGAAGTTCCCATTGCAATATCCCTGCCTCCACTACATGTGCAGATCAATTCTATTTATCCTTTTTAGCAAAATTATTAATCTGGATTCAACTTTATGTGTTTAAATATAATACTTTGAATATTGGAATGTTTAGAGTGTACAGAAGACCCTGAACAATGTGCAGGCTTTCAAAATTGCTGCACAGTCGCGCACTGTGCATCTTAGAGGGAACCATGTTTGGGAACAAAAGAGTGATTTATATATTACTTTTATTGATTTGGTCAAGGCATTTGATTCAATTAGTAAGACAGGTCTATGGCATTGTTTGAAATTAGTTGATTGTCCACTAAAATTTATTTGTATTATACAGCTTCTATGTATTATACAGCTTCTACATGATGGAATAAGAGGAAAATCTGAGGCATTTGAAATAAAAACTGGTATTAAACAAAGATGTGTACTTTCTTCAACTTTGTTTTCAATTTTTATGATAGTGTTTTTCGGAATTGTTTATAGGTGATTTAATCAAACAGGGATCAAGACATGATATAGGTTTTAATGGTGGAATTTTTAATTTGAATCAGTTTTTTAGCAAAACAAAAACTTCATCTTTTTGGATTCTGGATTTACAGTATGCTGATAATTATGCTTTTTTTTCTATTTTAAAAAGTAATTTACAGAATGTTCTTAATATTTTTTTTTTTTTTTATTAAGGAAAATACAATACATATTATTGGGTACATTGGTTCAAAGAGCAAAAATCTTGACATCTTGGAAATTCTCTAAGATATGGTTCATTGGTTCAACTTGATTTCATAGAGTTTGTTTTCCCAAACCACTGAGCACTGATTATTCTACAGTTTCATAGTCCCTATTAAAGAAACCTTCTTGCAGACTAATCACTTGGTCATCTGTAGAGTCAACAAGATCTTCAACGAGTTTGTCAGAGATCTGCACTAATTGATCATGTAGTTCCATTGTTGCTTCATGTAAATTATCTCTGTAATGCCTAACTGGCTCTAACCCTAACAGCTTTTAACCCCTTCCTCAGCACTATCTTCACTATTAGCCTCATAGCAAATGTCATTCCTGTATCTAATTCTTTGATTTCTTTCTATTTGTTCCTGCGTTTTTCCTGGTGTGTAGTCAACTTTCACTCACCTTTTAGCTCTGACAGACTTGATACTAATGTCTATGTCACTCCACGATTCCTTTGATTTTTTAGTTATCTTTGATAAATTTCACTAGATCTTCTAAAGACATTTCAAGTATTTCACTTAGACTACATTGATGTCCTATCTCCTGCATGCATTTTCCCTTTGAATCGACAAAGCATTTGAACAACATGGATTCTGGGGACATTGGTATATCCTTTATTGCCATGCTCCAGATCGATAGAGATCAAGTGTTTTAACGTCAAGATGCGTTGAGATAGATACCGAGTTTTCATCCGACTTTGATTCAAGTATTTTGATCTTCTTTCTATCTTTTCCTCTTGTTAACTTCAAGGGACCAAGGTCCTAACTTTCTCCATTATTTTCCTCTAAGATCTATATTTAACTCTAGTGGACCATTTCTCATCTGTTTGAGAACCAGAAAGTTCTTGATTCTTTCTTTTGCTTCTACCAACCTGAAGCCAGTCATCTAATTGAGATGTTCCAGTTTTGATCAGTTTAGTGTCACTGACCATCTCGCTATTATTCGACTGACCAGCTTTTTTTAATGCATCTGATGACCCACTCCCTGCCTCTACCATTGCAGTTTTCTTTTCTTCTGCCTCTACCTGTGACTCAGTTTGTTTATCTATTAATTGGGACTCTTCAGTTTTCAAATCTCATGTGCTTCTTCCTGTGTGAAATCCTTTGTGGTTCAACAACAGAGGACTGAGCCGTCATGCTTAGGTGTTGAGATCCAACACAGATTGTAATGATTTCTACTGCTTTTAATAAATTAAAAGATAGAATATTTCATCATAGAGAAATAACTACTGCAACTAAGTTAAGCTGTATATAAAGCTGTTATTTTATCTAATTTATTGTATGGATGTGAAACTTGGATGCTCTATTGATGCAGTGTAAAAGAATTGAAAAAGTTTCATTTAAGGACATCATAAAATTTTAAAAATACAATGGTAAGATTGTAAAAGCGATCAACATCGTCTTCAGCTTGAACACAGGTTTCATAGAAGAGGTAGAGTCCATTTATCTTATAAGGCTTATTTCAAAGACATTCTAAATAATTACAAGATCAACTATTTCTGTTAGGAAAATATGAAAGAGAACAGTATGAATTGGGGAGCTACAATTAGATATGGTGTTAAAGTATTTCAGAAATGTTTTCTACTGAGAAAACTAAAAGACAACATCTAAATTAACAAGTAAACAGAAAATTGGACCAGCATAATCTATATGTCAATGTATTTTGTGATTCATAGATTGGTTTGTATACTCACCACAAAACTCATTTTTATAGTAGTTTCTCTCTCTCTCTCTCTTTTTTTTGAGTGGCCATTTATTATTGTCTATATAATCCTAATATTGTGATAAGTATATAAAATTTGAAATTTAGTTTCATTAAATTTTAAATGTGTTAAAACATATTGATATACATATGTGTGTATAATTTGAAATCTATATATGCAACCATGTGTTTACTAATATTGTATTTACATGCTGTACAATTTTTTAATAAATATACAGAAAATTGTATATAAATAATATGGACATGTTAAACATTTTTTGTATTAAATAATCTTTTTTTTTCATTTGTCATTATTTAAATTTTGCATATTTATAATTTTATAATTAATTTTTGAGATATTTTCTTATTTTTATTTATTTTATGAAATAATGACTTTATATGTGCCAGTAGAGGTCTCTATAAATCAGTTAATGTTTTTAACACCTACAATAAACATTTTTTAAATAAACTTTTTTTTATTACAGTAGAAAAGTATTTTAAATAAATTATAATCATTTATTTGAACTGTATTTTTATATTGGACTATTTCCATCATCTAATATGTGTGTTGAATGTCTTTAGAAAAGTTTAATTTTAATTAAATATTCCAAATGCATTCAAACTTAATAATATCACAGCAAACAGGAATAATATCACAGCAAACAGGTTAGTATATGTACTAACTGTTAGTAATATCACAGCAAACAGGTTAGTATATGCACAACGTTTCGAGAGGTATTTTTCTCCCCTCTTTTTCAGGTGTTGCTGGCCTGACCAGTGACAGTACTAGCATGGGATTCGAACCTGGGTCCTTAGATTTTTGATTATTGAAATTTAAGGTAACGCTCTAACCAACTAAGCCATCCTGCCAAAGGCAACAGTATGTAGTAATTTCATATACTTATGTATGAGGTTCCTCCTGATTTCTCCACTTTTTCCTCAGAGCAAAGTTGATTAGTGGTTTCCATACATTATGTATAGTCACACTTGGTTGGCTTATGGGATTTTTTGCCATTATCATATGAGCAGCTTCTTTAAATTTTCTTCTTTGTACCTTTTCTTCTTTATTCAATATTTTTGTATTTTCCCAATTGAACGTATGTTCATTGGTCCATACATGGTTTGCTACCTTAGACACATCTGTTTTCTCTCTTCTAATCATCAGTTTATGTTCTTGCAAGCGCTTTTGAATGGGACGGCTGGTCTCACCAATATATGGTCTTCCACATTTACATGGTATTTCATAGATGCAGTTTTTTCTTTGCAGCATTTCAAGTTTAGGCTTTGTAGATGTTAGAATTCCTCCTAGTGTGGTATGGCTCTGGAAAGCTGTTCTGATGTTATACTGATTGCAGATTTTCCTTAATTTGTTTGCTGTTTTTGGAATGTATGGATACACTACAGTACCAATAATTGTCTTGATGATTCTTTTTGTTGTCTATTTAATGTTTCCTTAATAACAGCTGATGGATAACCATTTTTCTTAAGAGTTTGTTCTATATAGATCTTCCAAATCACCAGTTTCTGAACAAACTTCTTTTGCTCTGTTCTACAGTGATAGTATAACTCCATGTTTTGTGTTTCTGGTGTGATTAGATGTATAGGCTAGGTATTTTCTTGTATGTGTAGGTTTTCGGTAAACTGTAGTTTTGATTTTGCCATGAGAGAGAGTCTTGTCACAAGAACATCTAAGAATGCCAATTTTTGTTCTTGTTCTGGTTCTATTGTGAATTTAATTGAAGGGGATATGTCGTTGATTTGTGTCCAGAAAGTTTGTAGCAATGTTTCACCATGTGGCCATACAACAAATGTATCATCCACATATCGAAGCCAAACTTTAGGTGGATAAGGACTAGTTTTTATGGCTGTGGTTTCAAGTTCTTCCATGTAAATATTGCTAATCAGGGGAGACAATGGTGAGCCCATAGCCATTCCTTGATTTTGTTGGAAGAATTCTGTGTTATATTGAAAGTAGGTTGTTTTTATACAGAATGTTAATAGTTCCATTATGCTATCAATAGGAAGAGCTGTTCTGGTTTGTAAACTATTATCACCATTTAATCTTTTCTTTACAATAGACAATGCTTCTTCACATGGTACATTTGTGAATAAACTTTCCACATCAAAGCTTACCAGTAAGTCAGTTCTTTCAATTTTCATGTTCTTGATTAATTCTACAAAGTGTCTAGAATCCCTGACAAATGATTAGGTCTTGCATACCAAAGGATTTAGAACTTTGAGAAGAAATCTTGCCAAATTCTGGCAAGGTGAATCTCTAGAACTAACAATAGGTCGTAATGGAACATGATCCTTATGGATTTTGGGTAGACCATAAAGATGAGGAATTTTGCTGAAATATGATATTTTACTCTTTTCTGAATCTGTGAAGTACTTGCGATGCTTTCTGAGTAATGCTTGTAATTTTGTTTCCGTACTTGGTATCGGATCTTTTGCCACTTTTCTATATTAGCCTGCTGTGAGGAGTTCTTGTATTTTGTTGTTGTAATCAGTTGTATCCATTACAACTGTTGCATTGCCTTTGTCAGCAGGGAGAATAATTATAGATTTATCTGCTTTGAGAGATTTAATTGCTTTCCTCTTTCCATAGGATATGTTTGATTGCAATTTTTGTTGCTTGTCAAGTGTTCTTTTTATTCTCCAGCATAATTCTGCTGCTTCTTCTAAAGGCAATTTTTGAGTGACTTCCTCGGTGGCTGCCATTATATCTAATAAGGGGATATTAGATGGTGTTACAGCAAAGTTTAATCCTCTTTCAAGAACAGAAGTTTCAGTATCTGTTAGATGTTTAGAACTTAGATTTTTAACAGATGAAGCTGTTACGTTGCTTGGTACATTATGATTTTTGATATGCCCATGTAGGTTAGCAAGTTTCTTCTTATGACATTCTTTTATTTTTCCATGTAATATAGAATATGATCTTCTTACTGCTTGAAAAACTCTCATGTAGTCATCATCAGTAAGTTTATTTTTTAGAAGACATTCTACATTATTAATTGAATGCATTGTTTGATACTTAGAAAACCTTTGAGCATTTATTCTTTCTCTTAATAGAGCTTCACTTGCTCTCTGAGTAATTTTCTCAGCTCTCTGAGAGTGAATTGGAGGTTTTAGTTGCAAAACTTTAGGAATTATCCCTTCCGATTTACATTTACATAAGAAAGTTAAATGATTTTCTACTTTGGCCAGCTTTAGACAAAGTTTTTCATAATGTCTAAAGTTTGATATAGTATGGGGTCCATATCGAATACTTAGTGTTTTTCTGAAGGTTTGTGATGATTGGTACTGTAGTGTATCCATACATTCCAAAAATAGCAGACAAATTAAGGAAAATCTGCAATCAGTATAACATCAGAACAGCTTTCCAGAGCCATACCACACTACGAGGAATTCTAACATCTACAAAGCCTAAACTTGAAATGCTGCAAAGACAAAACTGCATCTATGAAATACCTTGTAAATGTGGAAGATCATATATTGGTGAGACCAGCCGTCCCATTCAAAAGCGCTTGCAAGAACATAAACTGATGATTAGAAGAGAGAAAACAGATGTGTCTAAGGTAGCAAACCATGTATGGACCAATGAACATACGTTCAATTGGGAAAATACAAAAATATTGAATAAAGAAGAAAAGGTACAAAGAAGAAAATTTAAAGAAGCTGCTCATATGATAATGGCAAAAAATCCCATAAGCCAACCAAGTATGACTATACATAATGTATGGAAACCACTAATCAACTTTGCTCTGAGGAAAAAGTGGAGAAATCAGGAGGAACCTCATACATAAGTATATGAAATTACTACATACTGTTGCCTTTGGCAGGATGGCTCAATTGGTTAGAGTGTTACCTTAAATTTCAATAATCAAAAATCTAAGGACCCAGATTCGAATCCCATACTAGTACTGTCACTGGTCAGGCCAGCAACACCTGAAGAAGAGGGGAGAAAAATATCTCTCGAAACATTGTGCATATACTAACCTGTTTGCTGTGATATTATTAACATTTGTTTGCTGTGATATTACTAACAGTTGGTGCATATACTAACCTGTTTGCTGTAATATTACTAACAGTTGAATGCATTAGGAATATTTAACTAAAATTAAACTTTTCTAAAGACATTCAACACACATATTAGATGATGGAAGCATTTTTTATAGAAATAAAATATAAGATTATACTGAAGTATATCATATAATGGATACATAGATATGAAAATATGAGAAGTGATTATGTATAAAATTATTAATAAAAAAATATATCAATTTTTTGTTAAAATCTTTGAATAAAGTTGTTAAATATTGCAAAAAGTAAATATGAAATTGATTTACTAATTATTATTATGTAGCAGAAATGTTAATTTATGAGTGTCTAGAAAACAGTAAACAAACCATTTTCTCTTCTTGCACAAAATACTAAATTATTTTCACTTAATTTATTTTTTAAAAAATAATATTTATTTTGTAACCTATGAAAACATAGATCTCAATATTTGACTAAATATATTAATGAATAATTTCTTCAAGCAAAATTAGCATGAATTTTAAGGTAAAATAATATCTACTTAATATTAGATAGAATATGAAACTTATTTATGTTGACAATTATTTATTTAAAACTTCTTCATTCTGTATATGTGCATTAATGTAGACTTATTTGTGGAACAACTAAGTCTGACTTTATTTATGGACTTATTAAAATTATTAAAATGTGTGTTATGTGAGGGTATGTGTTATCAACAATATTTATTTAACAGATATTTTACACTGCCCCATCTAGATTCTCTGTCTGATGTTTATACTATTTATCAATTATTTGTTTTTTTTTTAAAATAATCTTTGAATTTTTTTTCCTTTTTTTTTTCTCCTTTAAAATTCTTTCCAATAGATGTATTATATTTCTCATTAAAATGTATCAAATTCTTATTATTCAAGTTTTATTATTATTATTTTTAATTAGTATTTCAGTATTATTACAAATGTATAAGAGAACAGCACTATTTGCATATTGCCATAAAAATTATTCTACACGAATAAAGCGTGATGAACAGAGCAAACAAAATGCAAAAAACATTAATTATAAACAACAATTTGCCAAGCGCTTTTGGTATTGTATACCAGAATCATGGCGACATATTGGCCAAATAAAATCTGCTTTACATTAAATAAGATTTTGCCTATTATTATTTGTGGATAATAACATTCAAGAATTTGCCATAGCTGATGAAAGATGTTTATAGTTCAGAAATTGTCTACTATATCTAAAATGTTGTTTCATAATTTTCTTATTAGAGGACGTTTCTGTGCTCTAAATAATGTTTTATATAAATAAATATATATATATAATGAGTAATAATATATTTTTTAAGAATTAAAAATGTATTTTTTTTATTGCTATATTATTATTGTTGTTTTTTTTAATTAAATGATTTTATTTTCTAAAAAATGGCAATGATATTTATTTTGTTAATTTATTTTTCTAAGACTAAATATTTCAAAGTTGGCAGATAATTTCATCTTTATCAACTTGCAGTCACCAGGTTCAACAGAAGTAAGAAACAGAATATATTATAGCTTATTTTAATTTAACTTTTTAAGAATTAAGTGTGTTTAATTATGTTTGTTTTATTTTACACACACACACACACATAAATAATTTTAATTCTTATTGAGATAAAACATATATAAATAACAAAAACAATTATTTCTATTTGTAAACAGACAAAAATACAGTTTTAGTATGTGATCTGGCACCATAAAAACACTAATGAGACAATAATTGACAAATCTAACAAAACAATAAATATGTGAATAATATATTTGTAATATTTAAATAATACAAACAAATGACCCACCACTCTCCACTCTATCTAATAACACTGATACACTCAAGCACATATATGCTGAAAAGATAAATAATCACCAATATACGTATTTCATGCTAAGCCAGCAATCATCAGTTGGTCCAGATTATCATCTCCCACACATATATACTATAAGTGCTCAGATATATATTAAGATAGACAATCTTCAAACTTTAATGGACAAGCTCCAATCCTACTACACACTCCACTCTATCTATATTTCAATTGGATGGATGATTGAAGAGTTGAAGTGTGTAGTAGATTGGCGCCTGTCCGTTAAAGTTTGAAGATTGTCTATCTTAATATATATCTGAGCACTTATAGTATATATGTGTGGGAGATGATAATCTGGACCAACTGATGATTGCTGGTTTAGCATGAAATACGTATATTGGTGATTATTTATCTTTTCAGCATATATGTGCTTGAGTGTATCAGTGTTATTAGATAGAGTGGAGAGTGGTGGGTCATCTGAAAGTCTGTGCTCATATACCCTATATTACATATATAGACACAGGTATATAACAAGCCTGTGTTTCAGTTATTACATTGTAGAGATGTCTGCCCATCCTTGCATATGTATTAAATGGATTATGTCCTGTACATGTGGGGTTCAGATTGACCTTAGGTCAACATAAGTGTGACAAGAATCTCAGCCTCAGGGTGGCCTTCGAGCATGCCATCATCAGATTTTCAATTGGATGGACTGTTGAAGAGTTGGAGTGTGTAGTAGATTGGAGCCTGTCCATTAAAGTTTGAAGATTGTCTATCTTAATATATATCTGAGCACTTATAGTATATATGTGTAGGAGATGATAATCTGGACCAACTGATGATTGCTGGTTTAGCATGAAATACGTATATTGGTGATTATTTATCTTTTCAGCATATATGTAACAGCTTCATCTGTTAAAAATCTAAGTTCTAAACATCTAACAGATACTGAAATTTCTGTTCTTGAAAGAGGATTAAACTTTGCTGTAACACCATCTAATATCCCCTTATTAGATATAATGGCAGCCACTGAGGAAGTCACTCAAAAATTGCCTTTAGAAGAAGCAGCAGAATTGCGCTGGAGAATAAAAAGAACACTTGACAAGCAACAAAAATTGCAGTCAAACATATCCTATGGGGAGAGGAAAGCAATTAAATCTCTCAAAGCAGATAAATCTATAATTATTCTCCCTGCTGACAAAGGCAATGCAACAATTGTAATGGATACAACTGATTATGACAACAAAATACAAGAACTCCTCACAGCTGGCCAATATAGAAAAGTGGCAAAAGATCCGATACCAAGTACGGAAACAAAGTTACAAGCATTACTCAGAAAGCATCGCAAGTACTTCACTGATTCAGAAAAGAGTAAAATAACATCATATTTCAGCAAAATTCCTCATCTTTATGGTCTACCTAAAATCCATAAGGATCATGTTCCATTACGACCTATTGTTAGTTCTAGAGATTCACCTTGCCAGAATTTGGCAAGATTTCTTCTCAAAGTTCTAAGTCCTTTGGCATGCAAGACCCAATCATTCGTTAGGGATTCTAGACACTTTGTAGAATTAATCAAGAACATGAAAATTGAAAGAACTGACTTACTGGTAAGCTTTGATGTGGAAAGTTTATTCACAAATGTACCATGTGAAGAAGCATTGTCTATTGTAAGAAAAAGGTTAAATGATGATAATATTTTACAAACCAGAACAGCTCTTCCTATTGATAGCATAATGGAACTATTAACTTTCTGTATAAAAACAACCTACTTTCAATATAACACAGAGTTCTTCCAACAAAATCAAGGAATGGCTATGGGCTCACCATTGTCTCCCCTGATTAGCAATATTTATATGGAAGAACTTGAAACCACAGCCATAAAAACTACTCCTTATCCACCTAAAGTTTGGCTTCGCTATGTGGATGATACATTTGTTGTATGGCCACATGGTGAAGCATTGCTACAAACTTTCTGGACACACATCAACAACATATCCCCTTCAATTAAATTTACAATAGAACCAGAACAAGAACAAAAATTGGCATTCTTAGATGTTCTTGTAACAAGACTCTCTCATGGCAAAATCAAAACTACAGTTTACCGAAAACCTACACATACAGGAAAATACCTAGCCTATACATCTAATCACACCAGAAACACAAAACATGGAGTTATACTATCACTGTGGAACAGAGCAAAAGAAGTTTGTTCAGAAACTGGTGATTTGGAAAAAGAAAAGATCTATATAGAACAAACTCTTAAGAAAAATGGTTATCCATCAGCTGTTATTAAGAAAACATTAAACAGACAACAAAAAGAACCATCAAGAGAAAAGACAATTATTGGTACTGTAGTGTACCCATACATTCCAAAAATAGCAGACAAATTAAGGAAAATCTGCAATAAGTATAACATCAGAACAGCTTTTCAGAGCCATACCACACTACGAGGAATTCTAACATCTACAAAGCCTAAACTTGAAATGCTGCAAAGAAAAAACTGCATCTATGAAATACCATGTGAATGTGGAAGAACATATATTGGTGAGACCAGCCGTCCCATTCAAAAGCGCTTGCAAGAACATAAACTGATGATTAGAAGAGAGAAAACAGATGTGTCTAAGGTAGCAGACCATGTATGGACCAATGAACATACATTCAATTGGGAAAATACAAAAATATTGGATAAAGAAGAAAAGGTACAAAGAAGAAAATTTAAAGAAGCTGCTCACATGACAATGGCAAAAAATCCCATAAGCCAACCTAGTGTGACTATACATAATGGGTAGAAAACACTAATCAACTTTGCTTTTAGGAAAAAGTGGAGAAATCAGGAGGAACTTCATAGATAAGTATATGAAATTTCTACTGACTGCTGCCTTTGTCAGGATGGATCTCATGGTTAGAGTGTTACCTTAAAATTCAAAATCTAAGGGTCCAGGTCCAAATCCCATGCTAGTACTGTCACTGGTCAGGCCAGCAACACCTGAAGAAGAGGGGAAAAAAATACCTCTCGAAACGTTGTGCATATACTAACCTGTTTGCTGTGATATTACTAACAGTTAGTGCATATACTAACCTGTTTGCTGTGATATTATTAACATTTGTTTGCTGTGATATTACTAACAGTTGGTGCATATACTAACCTGTTTGCTGTGATATTACTAACAGTTGAATGCATTTGGAATATTTAACTAAAAATTAAACTTTTCTAAAGACATTCAACACACATATTAGATGATGGAAATAGTCCAATATAAAAATACAGCTAGAACACCATCATCACAAACCTTCAGAAAAACACTAATTGAAAGTTTCTCTCAAAGGATATTATTTTTCTACATTTCTTTTAGTGAGATTGGTTACAGAGTAGACTTTAGTACTTTTTAGAAAGAGTTTAACACAAAGTTTTTATAAACTACATAATATATTGAGCTTCTGACTGCTGAACTCTATTGAATTCTCTTGTTTATATACTTTTGTTTTTTAAAAATCAACCCTGAAATCAATCTTCCATCCAATTACGTGATCACCTCAGAAATTACTTCATTAAGTCTTGACCAGTTGATTGTCTTGTTACAAGAAAAATGTTTTTTTTCATTGACAAATTATCCTATTTATACACCAATTAAAAGATAACTTAATTTTTAAGAGATAAAGTTATAATCTTCTTTTTAATTTATTGAAAAATAAAATAATCTATATGTTAATTGAAAATAACTAATTTTTTCAAAGATAAAGATCTTAATTTTCTTGTTTTTTTTTGAACAATAATTATTCTGTTTATACCTCAGATTTTAATAAATTTCTTTTCAAAAATAAAATATATAAAAACTGAATTATAAAAGAAAAAAAAAATTTTTTTTTTCTTTTACAGCTATACCCAATAAAAATTAAACATTTATTATACTTTATTATATCTCAGAATTTGCCACACGATCATTTCAAGTATTTAAACTTTTTAATAAATATATTCTTATTAATTCCTACTTAATAAATAGATATTCTACAACTAACAATAAATAATTTTTAATTTTTCTGGAATATGGAAATATTTTTTGGTGAAATAAATAGAAAGGTATTTATTTTTCTAAAGAAATGCATTAAGGATAATAAAGTGTCATTGAATAATTAAATTTAGTTTTTGAAAAATTAGTAAAAGACATTGTATTGCCATGTTTTTGGGGATTCAAATACAGGCAGTTTGGTCATTTTTTTGGTTAGTTGAAGATTTCTCAAATAAGTTCAGAATTTTTTGTAGTACTTAACCTGTATGTAATGAAATTCAGCTAACTTGATCATTGAACTATTCACAGATGAAAGATAAGTTCAAAGTTTATTTTTTACTAACTGTTAGCAATAACACACAACTAGAACAAACTCATGAAGAAGGTTTATCCATCAGCAGTTATCAAGAAAACTTAATAGACAACAAAAGACACACAAATGGGAAAAACAATTATTGTTACTATAGTATATCCATACATATCAGGAATGTTGGATAAATTAAAGAAATTCTGCAATCAATATAACATTAGAACAGCTTCCCAAAGCTATATCACAGTTTGAGGAAATCTAACTGCTACAAAGTCTAAATTTGAAATGCTAAAACTTCATTTATAAAATACCATGTGAATGTGAAAAGAAGTATATTGGTGAGACCAGTTGACCTGTTGAACAGCGAGTGAAGGAACACAAACTAGGGATTAGAAAAGAAAAAACAGATGTGTGTACAATAGCAAACCACATATGTACTAATGAATATAATGGATAGAGAGAAAATGGTGCAAAGAAGAAAACTCAAAGAAGTTGTGTCATATAACAATGGCAAATAATCCTATAAGTCAACCCAGTATCACAATACATAAAAGAGAGGAGAATAATAGCTCTTGAAACATTGTGTATATACTAACCTGTGTGCTATTACCAACAGTTGACTGTATTTGGAGTATTTAAATAAAGTTAAATTTTTCTAAAAGACATTTAATACTCATATTAGAAGCTTAGGGACAAGTCCCTCCCCTGAAAAAGTCAAAGCAGGATTCGAAGCTAGAAGACCAAACAATGTAAAGCAATTTCTTGCTTTTTGGGGCATTGTGAATTATTTTGAAAACTTCCTAGATGGCAAAGTGCACATAGCTAGGCCATTATATGATTTATTAAAAAAAAAAAAAAAAACGGAAGTGGAAAGCACCATTTCTGCTTAAAAAAGCCCTTCTCACATCAATAAACTTCTGATTCATTATAATAGTCCATTTAGAATTAAACCTAATAACTGACACTTCTGAATATAGCATGGGGGCAGTAACTAGCCATCTAACTCACTCTGGGGAACGTTCAATAGCTTGTCCAAGGCAGAAAAAAAATTACAATCGGCTATTCTCAATAAGGAAATGCTCCCCATAGTGTTTGGAATTCGTGAATGGATGCCAATTTCAAATAACCGATCGCAAGCCACTGTTAGGAATTGTGGGTGGCCTAACATACTCACAGGCTATGACTACAGCCTCAAATATAAAAATGGCAAGAAAATTGTCATGCTGATGCGCTATTGCGAATGGCAGCCCAGTTAGAGAAAAGACAAAATGTTGTAGAAATTAATTACGTCGACACCCTGAAAAGTCAGACCCTTAATAAATCAAAAGTAGCTGTGTGGCCTAATGAAGATGCGGGATACAAATGGATTATGGGGAAATCAGTAAAAATTGGCCAAAGCTTCCTGCACACAGAGCTATGGAAAGCTTGGGAACAGTTGTCCATCTGTAAAGAGTGCATAATTAAAGATGATCAAGTCCTTACATGAGGGTCATCCAGACATTAGACAAAAACTTTAGCTCATAGTTATATCTGGTGACCAAAAATTAATAGTGACATTGAAATGCTTA
The DNA here is from genome assembly GCA_028023455.1 of Epiperipatus broadwayi. Lineage (NCBI taxonomy): Eukaryota > Metazoa > Onychophora > Udeonychophora > Euonychophora > Peripatidae > Epiperipatus > Epiperipatus broadwayi. The sequence continues at coordinate 4,914,500 of JAQFVV010006209.1, read as the reverse complement.
TAAAAAATGCACAAGCTGTCAGTCATGTGCAAATGCACATTCAGCTGAATTCAAATCCTGGAAAGCCACAAAACCATGGCAGAGAATACACATTGATCACTGCCGTTCTATCCAGGGAAAATTGTTTCTAGTAGATGTGGATGCCTATTCGGGATGGGCCAAATATAAAATAATCAAAAATATGAGTTCGGACGAAACCATCGACAAACTGATGGAGTGAGTTCGGACGAAACCATCGACAAACTGATGGAGATTTTTTCATACCAAGGCCTTCCAAAAACTCTTGAATCCAACAATGGTACAGGGTTTGCATCATAATAATTCTCGGATGTTATGCACGAATGGGAATAAAGCACATATTCACTCCACCATATAAACCCCAATTAAATGGGCTGATTGAGAAAGTGCAAAATTCAAAGTCAGCTATCAAGAAAATGGGAAAACAAAGACCGCAAGAAGTGTGTTTTCAATGTGCTCCTATATCAACATTCTACGCCTACAGCTAAGTCAGGCAAATCATCCATAGAGAATTAATTAGGTCGTAAATTGTGGACCAAGCTTGATAAAATTATACCATCTGAAGATTATGAAGGACCTACAGGCGCAAACTACAAATTTGCACCGCAACAACGTATATGGGTCAAAAATAATCTCAACAGATTTTGGATAAAGGCGAAAATAGTATGCCATTTAAGCAAACAAGTGACCATCCAAATGGCGGACAGAAAAGTATTAATAAACACATCAACCAGTTGCAGAAGGATGAAAGCAGAGAAGTGATAACAGCAACGCAGTCCCAGATGAGAAATATGAAAAGAGAAACAGAAATCACTCCTACTGTGGTTGAGTTACTTGCTACACAGGAACAAGAAAATACTACAAACTTTGAATCAAAACTCCCTCTACATGCAAAGAGGGAAAGAAAAATTTTCTCTCACCTTAGTGATTATGTTTTAAGTTCAGAGAACTGAAAAAAGTAAAATGCTTGAATCTCTGAACTTGGGGGAGGTATGTTAAGTATGTAGTTATATGTATATATGTAAAATAAAGTAGTATTTGTGAAAACATATATAATAATATTTAAAAGTAAATGTATGTTTGTATATGCTTAGAGCATACACATTAAAAATAAGTAGTGCAGATTAATTAAAATAAAATAAATTTGAGAATAAAGATTAGCTAATCAGTAATAGCAAAGATAAACATCTAAGTTAAAGTAAAGAAAGCTACTGCAACTATGGAATGTAGTTTCTGATCAGAATGATGATAATGGGAACAGATACAGAAAATATGCATTGGAATGTGAATGACATGGACAACCACAGAGGCAGCTGATAGCCAACCAAGAGAGATTTTACTAACACTGAGGAGCGCATGTAGAATAACAAGAGTAGAACACTTGCTAGGTGAAGCTCCAGGTATGCAGAAGTGCCATCTGATGGGTGCTCCTTTCATCTCTCCTTCACTTATAGCCTCGCGAAGAAGTTTACCTCCAAAAGTACTATAGTAAACTTAAGGACTCACAAACAGGTTGTATAGATCTACAGTATTACTTTTATAAGCCTTTGGGTCCATAATGTTGTGTCTGTAGGGTATGTATGTAAAGTGTATAACATATATTGTTAACATTACTAGTAGTTAATTATCTTCAAGCATAACCCTCTGTAAATAAAACTTGTTACTTTTAATTACTTACCATGTCCATTCCATAATATTTTAAGTATTTCTTTATTTAATTGTATATGCAATTCAGCAGGCAATAGAGAGCCACTGGACACAGTAACAACTAAAACATCATTATCACAAACCTTCAGGAAAACATTAAGTATTTAGTATAGACCCGATACTATATCAAACATTAGACATTATGAAAAATTATGTCTAAAGCTGGCCAAAGTAAAAATCATTTAACTTATTTATGTAAATCTGAAGGGATAATTCATAAAGGTTTGCAACAAAAACCTCCAGAGATCTGAGAAAATTACTGAGAGCAAATGAAGGTCTGTTAAGAGAAAGAATAAATACTCCAAAGTTTATTCCATTAATAGTGTAGAATGTTTTCTAAAATGTAAACTTACTGATGAAACTTCACAAGAGTTTCTCAAGCAGTAAGAAAATCATATTCTACATTACATGGAAAAATAAAAGAATGCCAAAAGAAGAAACTTGCTAACCTACATGGGCATTTCAAAAATCATAATGTACCAACAGCTTCATCAGTTAAAAATCTCAGTTCTAAACATCTAACGGATACTGAAATTTCTGTGTTTGAAGGAGGATAAACTCTGCCATAACACCATCTAATATCCCTTTATTATATATAATGGCAGCCACTGAGGAAGTCACTCATAAATTGCCTTTAGAAGAAGCAGTAGAATTACACTGGAAAATAAAAAGGACACTTGATAAGCAACAAAAATTGAAGACAAACATATCCTATGGTGAGAGGAAAGTAATTAAATCTCTCAAAATAGGTAAATCTATAATTATTCTCCCTGCTGACAAAGGCAATGCACCACTTGTAATGGATACAGCTGATTATGACAACAAAATACAAGAAGTCTTTGCAGCAGGCCAATAGAAAAGTGGCAAAAAGTCCGATACTGAGTACAGAAACAAAGTTACAAGCATTATTTAGAAAGCATCAAGGTACTTCAGTGATTCAGAAAAAAGTAAAATATCATATTTCAGCAAAATTCATCACCTTTATGATCTACTTAAAATCCATAAGGATCATGTTCCATTAAGACCTATTGTTAGTTCTAGAAATTCTTCTCAAAGTTCCGAGTCCTTTGTCAGAGATTCTAGACACTTTGTAGAATTAATGAAGATTATGAAAATTGAAAGAACTGACTTATTGGTAAGCTTTGATGTGGAAAATTTATTCACAAAATGTATCATGTGAAGAAGCATTGTCGATTATAAGGAAAAGATTAAATGGTGATAATAGCTTACAAACCAGAACAACTCTTCCTATTGATAGTATAAAATAACCTACTTTCAATATAATACAGAATTCTTCCAACAAAATCAAGGAATGGCTTTGACCTCACCATTATCACCTCTGATTAGCAATATTTACATAGATGAAATTTGAGAATCGCAGCCATAAGAATACTCCCATATTAGTTCCGGTCAAAAAGAAAACCATACACGTCTAACAAATCTAAACTCAAAGTCCGGATTTAAACTCGGAGCGGTTCAAGCACCGAATTCAAGCTCAGACTCATGAAGCTCAGATCCAATCAATGAATGACATATATCGACGGTTTACATGACTATGCGCCAAGGAACTAGCTCAACGGATGATGATGATTAATGAGGACTCCCTGATCTAACTCTAATAAAAATTATAAATAAAATAACTAACAATCTTTATAGAGTCAACTCATATATATGTTCGGGTTGCCAATACAGACAATCGAAGCATTAATATTAAAATATTGAATAAGAAGAAAGTTTTAAAAAGCCCGTGTGTTATCAAAATGTTTAATAATAATTATAATTTTGTTCAACTTTTAGATGTGTGAACTATACTCGTTTACCTGAAGTCTTTAAACAAGAATTTATATTTTACAACAAGAATGGCAGATCAACAATATATGCCAATACTATTACAATAATATTATGTAGTAAATATATGTCTATGCTTAGACAGAAAATAAAAAGGTAAATAAATGTATTTAGCTATGATTAAATTATTATTACGAATTCTAAAGGAAAAGAATGTGAAATTTATTTTCACAATTCATAAATCAATTCATAAAGAGTAGAATGCAAATATTTAGAACATAACTTTAATATTTAATGAAAACTTATTTAATTACAAATGGCTTAATTTGTTCGACTTTATCGAAATCAATTCATCACGATTTGCAGTGTAGAAACCAGACTTTGTAGGAACTGAGAAATAAACAAATTTTGACGACTTATGAGCTATAAGAATAAATGTAAAAAGCAATGAGCAATGCTATGATTTGGAAAATGGCAGGATGCTTGTATTTGACAAGTGTTGTGCCCCTATAGAAGGATCCATAGAACACAGGAAAACCAGATCGGGTCGTAGCCTCGAACCTTTGGTGTTTTAAATATAAAACAAGGCAAGTGGAAGAAGTACTTTCAACCTAGATAATTAAACTAATAGAAATATCACTGAGGACAAAATATAGAGACAGGAGATAGCTCGCGTCCAACTTGTTCGAAGAAAATGATGACTTGGTAATCATCGTATTTAAATAATAATACCCAATTTGCTATAAAAAGTACTTTCTACGTGATGACCAGAGTCAAGTTAAATTAAAGTCAAACATGTAACTAAAAATCAAAGTATTTAGTGAATTGAAAATATATTAATCATACCTAATTATGCACGCTTCTGAATATTACTAGAAGAATATAAAATTTGAATTAGAATATATGTATTCACTTAATTCCCTTTATCAACCTTTTTATTGAAACAATAAATTAGTAAACGAATAAGCCTTTATTGCTGATTCAATAAAGTGAAGCCAGGGCTTATAGAGTAGGTTAAAAAGTGAGGTAATAATTTTGTTGTTGGTGGCCATTAATAAAATAACTTAAAAAGTGTACAAATCATTCAAACTCGATAATTAATAGAACTGTTGTCAAAAATAGTTCTAGTGGGTAAAATTACTATTGAAATAAATATAATATTATTTAACAGGAGCAAATGCAACAGGGAATTATTATCAAGTTGAAGTTATTATTAATTTATATAATTAAAAAAAATAAACATTTTATTAATAAATCACACAATATATATAATATAATAAATGAATATCATCATGCATAAGAAAGAGATATTTAAATATTAAATTTAAGACTAAATTAAGATAGAGACTTACTACATTATTTAAAATAACATTAACAAAAAGACAATTTTTGAATAGATAATTAAAGATGTTTTAACTTAAAGTTCAGAACTGGTAAGGTTCAAAGGAAATATATTACCATTTCTTCATAGTTGACTTCTGAGTTTCCACAGGCAGAGTCAGTTGGATGAAACGTATCTGCGGCGCATTTTTCCAGTGAGGTGAATAACGGACTTTTGATGGATTTCTCTAAGGTTTTTATTATTTCCTGATTGGGTATATATATTTTTATATTTTTATTACCATTAAAGTTTTTCAGGGGACTTAAGGAACCATAGTCAGACCCTATTAAAGTTAGAAAGCCCCCACCAGCAGTGAAACACTGTTTTACTTCACTTAATTTATTTGGGAAGCCCCTTCTCTGATTAAATATATATGAGCTTCTCTTAATGAAAATAAATATTTGTAGGGGGCTTTTCCTGAGCTCTTTATAATGTATCTAATTACCTTTAGAGCTAATCAATCTTACAAAAAATTTACTAGTTGTTGTGGAATCTGTTCACCTGATAAGACTTTCAAACCTCATTAACCAGAATTCATTTTCTAATTAGAAAATGTGTACCAATATCAGAAAAATGATTTTAATTAGGACCAGGTCTAAATTTAGAGACTTGTCTATTTCTAGTCATAAAAACTTCAACCATTGTTTTGGAAAGAGAAAATCTGGCTGTCGAAAGAATGTAGCTATTAATCACTAAAAAATTTAACATATTATTTAAAATGAAATAAACATTCCGGACTTTTGATAGGCTTTACCAGAAACAATTATATATATTTAAACATTTATAGAAATATATGCTCATACCAATCACGTAGATTATAATATATACAAATTGCATGAATAATTCCTAACATGAATTTATTAATAGAAATGAATTGAATTTTAAATCTCCAAATGAATTAATTTAACACACATTATAATAGTTTTAACTTTAAGGAAACTAAGCGATGGACTAAACGCATAAGCCCCATTGCATCGGAAATTCAAAGTTAGTACAAGG